>CM056506.1:21655978-22855978 GCA_029783415.1 Anisodus acutangulus | reverse complement strand
ATTAACTCGTGTGCCTAAACCTTTCTGAAATGATTTCCAGAAGTTAGTTGTAAACTGAGCACCTCGGTCAGATATAATAGAAATAGGCACACCATGGAGACAATAATTTCCATAACATACAACTTTACGTAGTCCTCAGCTGTGTAGGTAGTTTCTATCGACAAGAAATAAGCTGATTTGGATAGTGTGTCAACAATTACCCAAATAGAATCAAACTTACGGTAAGAGCAATGTAAACTCGTAACGAAATCCATATTAATCATTTCCCATTTCCACATCGGAATCTCAATGTTCTGAGTCAAACCACCGGGCTTTTGGTGCTCTACTTTTACTTGTTGACAATTAGGACACTGAGCTATAAATTCCGCAACATTCCTCTTCATGTCGTTCCACCAATAAATGCTCTTGAGATCATGATACATTTTAGTAGATCCAGGATGAATGGAATATCGTAACCAATGGGCCTCTGTCAAAAATATTTCTCGTAATTCCGCTACATTTGGAACACATAGATGACACTAGTGCCTGAGAATTCCATGTTCGTCAATCTCAAAAGTTATGGTCTTTTTCTATGGAATGCCCTCTCTGATCTTTCTCAAATTGGGGTCTTCCCACTTCCATTTCTTAACTTCCGATATGAGACGATTCTGACACATTCTGAATCACAAAACCACCGTCCTCCGCATCCATTAGTCGAACTCCCAAACTAGCCAACTAATGGAGCTCCCTTACTAACTCATTCCTCTCGAACTGCACTCGAGTCGAGCTTATCATCGACTTACGATTGAGCGCATCTGCTTCAACGTTATCTTTACCAGGATGATAGAAGATGTCCACATCATAATCCATTAGTAATTCAATCCACATCATCTGTCTCAAGTTCAACTCTTTCTTCTTAAATATGTATTGCACACTCTTTTGATCTAGTGCCGTCAAATTTTCAGTGCATAGACCACTACGGCCAACTCCAAATCGTGTGTCGGATAAATTCTCTCATGTTTCCTCAATTGACTTGAAGCATAGGCAATCTCTTTACCATGTTGCATTAGCACGCATCCCAGACCTGCTCTCGAGGCATCACAATACACAACATAGCCTTCTGGACCCTCTGGAAGAGTAAGGGCTGGTGCTGATGTTAGTCTATCCTTTAACTCTTGAAAACTCCGCTCACAAGCATCAGACCACTGGAATTTTATGACCTTTTGTGTCAACTTTTTTAATGGTGCTGATATGGTAGAAAACCCTTCTACAAACCTTCTATAATAGCCAGCTAAGCCTAAAAAATTGCGAACCTGTGATGGAGTCATAGGCCTCGGCCAATTCTTCACTGCTTCAATCTTCTGGATGTCAACTCTTATACCCTCGTCTGACAATACATGACCAAGGAAAACCACTGACTTCAACCAAAATTCACATTTGGAAAGCTTTGCATACAACTTATGGTCCCTGAGCGTCTGTAATACTATCTGTAAATGATCCACATGTTCTGCCTCCGAGTGAGAATAAACCAAGATATCGTCTATAAATACTATCATAAATACATTTAGAAATAGGCGAAACACGCTGTTCATTAGATCCATAAATGTTGCCGGTGCATTTGTGAGTCCAAATGACATTACTAAGAACTCGAAGTGCACATACCTTGTCCTGAAAGCCATTTTCGGAATGTCCTTCTCTTTAACCCTTAGCTGATGGTACCTTGACCTTAAGTAGATATGAGAAACACCTTGCACCTTGTAACTGGTCAACAAATCATCAATTCTGGAAAGAGGGTACTTGTTCTTAATAGTGACCTTATTCAGCTGCCGATAGTCGATACACATCCGTAACGAGCCATCTTTCTTTCGTACAAATAATATCGACGCACCCCAAGGAGATATGCTAAGCCTAATAAAGCCTTTCTCAAGCAGATCTTTTAATTGCTACTTCAATTCTTTCAATTCGGCTGGAGCCATTCTATAAGGAGGAATATATATCGGCTGAGTGTCTGACAACACGTCTATACCGAACTCAATTTCCCTCTCGGGAGGAAGGCCTAGAAGTTCGTCTGGAAATACATCAAGAAACTCATTAACCATAGAATTGTTTGAGAAGTAGGTGGTTCGACTTCGACATCTCTAGCCCGGACAAGATAGTATATACAACCTTTGAAGATCATCTTCCTTGCCTTAAGGTATGAAATAAACCTGCATTTGGCGTCACTGTATTACCCTTCCATTCAAGGACTGGCTCGCCTAGAAACTGAAATTTAACAATCTTTGTTCGACAATCAACATTAGCGTAGCACGATGCCAGCCAATCCATGCCCATAATGACATCAAAATCAACCATCTCTAGCTCTACCAAATCCGCTAGGGTCTGATGGATACAAACTAATACTGTACAATTTTGATAGATCCGTCTAGCAACTACCGACTCACCAACTGGTGTAAATACCACAAATGGATCCCTTATCAACTCAGATTCCATACAAAATTTACAGGAAATGAAATGAGTAATATATAATAGATTGGAGCCTGGATCTAACAACACATACACATTATGTGAAAAAACCGATAATATACCTGTAATAACATCAGGTGAGGATTCTTGATCCTATCGTGCCTTCAATTCATAAGTGCGGTTCTGGCCCCCACCGAAATTAATTTCTCCACTCCTACTTCTGCCTCGATCGGATGTTGTCTGATGATTTTGCCCTGACGGGCGTAATGACTGTGATGAAGCTACTGCAGATCTGACTGGCTGGGCCCTAAAACCTCCGCCTCATGTCGGACAGTCTCACCTAATATGACCAGGTTCACCACAAGAATAACACATATTTGATCCGCGTTGGCACGACCCTGTATGGGTCTTACCACACTGCCCGCATCGAGCCAATGACGACCTAAGATTAGAATCCCTTCTATAATAACACCGTGATGCTCGTGAACTCTGACCTGGTCCCGACTGAACATACCGATCAGCCCTCGACCCTGAAAATGGTAATGATGCGCTAGCTGCTGGGTAGGATGGGCACCTATAAGGTTGTGGCCTGGGCCCACCTCAAATATCCCTCGCGTCACCTACAGATCGAGCCCTCTTATGCTTGCCCTTATCACGTTATCTATCTACCCGTTGTTGCCTCTTGCGATCCTCCAGATTCTTTGCATAAGCCTAAATGCGAGCACTATCCATATCCGAATTCAGAGACGCCATAGTACACTCGTTGACCAAGTGCGGCCCTAAGCCAGTAACAAACCTGTCTACCCAGTCACTCATCTCAGCTATAATCGTAGGAGCATATCTGACCAATGAATTAAAATGCAAGCTATATTCTAGAACACTCATATTGCCCTGCTCAAGGCGTAGGTATATGTCTTGTCTGGCCCGTCGAAGCTCGACTGACAGAAAATATTGTAAGAAAACCTCTGAAAACTCTCTCCACCATCCTGCTGGTGGAGCACGAGGTCCCCCAGATTGCTCACATGTCTCATACCAAGTCACCGCGATATCCTGTAGTCTATAAGAAGCAAACTTTACCGATTTAGTAGCGGTAGCATCCATTACCCGCAAGGTGCGCTGTATCTGATGTAGAAAATTTTACGGGTCCGCGTTCATGTCTGATCCTATAAACATCGAAGGGTCTAAATTAATGAAATCTAGAGCTCTCGCGCTAGCAACTCTATCCGAAGAACTGGGAACCTGATGTTGGGCTTGAGTAGCCACCAATCGTGTCAATAACTGTACGGAACTCCGCATATCAAGGTCCACGTCTGGAGTATCAAGTGGAGGAACTGAGGGTACTGCAGCTCCACTAATCTCCTCCATCGGTGGTGAACTGGGGGAATCATACGAAGAAGTCGCACTGAGGGTCTCACTCTGGACCTCGCTAGCGGGAGGCAATCGGCTAGTACCTTCGCCTGCAGCCGTATCCAACGCCCTTACACTCTTGAACTTCTTCCTTGTTGTAGGCACGATGGAATCATAAACACGAGATGGATTAGGAATGAAATGCTTATAACTCAACTCTACCGCACGATTTATGAGATGAAAAATGGAAACCATCCCTATATGTCAGGTAGCTTCCTGCTTATAAGTGTGGTGCACAACACACCCATAAACAAGACTCTACTAGACACAGCTTGTAGACTCCCTAGGACAGACATGCTCTGATACCAAGTTTGTCACGACCCAAACCGGAGGGTCGTGACGGGCCCCCGGACCCTACCCGCCGGGTACCACTAGTCATATATTTAACATCTACCCGTAATTATCCGTGGCCACAAGGGTCGTCACTCAGTACTCTGCTGACATATATAAGCATAGAAATAGTAAACCAGAAACCCAACTTACTATATATATATATATATACACACCAAGGCCGACAAGGACATACAAGACTACTACACACATTACACCGGTCTACAAGCCTCTAAAGAGTATGCGACATCAAAAGGTCGAGACAGGGCCCTGCCATACCCATATGTACATGAAAAAGATATACAATACCAAAATTAGACTGACACTCCGAAACAAGGGGAGTGCTCTAAAATCTGCTTAGTAAGCAACCTACTAACGTGGATCGTCATTCGGTCTACGTGAACATGCGGACATGAAATACAGCGTCCCCCGACAGAAGGAACGTCAGTACGACTGATATACTGAGTATGTCAGGCATAAGAAATATCATCACAGAGACACATAATAATCTGAAACAAAAACAGTCGACCAAGATAGAAACAACTGACCAGTAGTAGATGCCTCTGAGGGCCATAATATATGTCCCTAAATGTTATGCACAATGCAAATGCGGTATACATATAAATATTGGCCACACAAGGGCATCTTTCTTCCCATAACCGCCTCTGTGGGCATCAAGTTATATCGGCCACACAAGGGCATCATATCATATTGGCCACACAATGGCATCAATATTGGTCTCACATGGGCATCTTTCTTTTCGTGATATATGTACCAGTTGTAGGTGGTGACGCATACATAACGTCTTTTCCTTTTTCCCATCCCCTACATATATATAATTCATACCATATAGTAGTGTATATAACACAAGTGGGTCCAGGGTAATACATGAATATAATGCAAATAAAAATGCATGAATGACAATAAAATATTCTGAACTCATCTGATGACATACTATCCTTACCCCTTCGGCTAATATTGGAAATATTAACATGTACCTTCGGCTAACATTGGGAATATCAACATCTTTCCCAGATACCTCAATAAGGATTTAGGAACATATTTAGACATGCTTTTAACATATGAATCAATAATATGAACATTCTTAACTACTAGGAGTAGAATAATTTATGGAACAATATCACGATTATATTTCATCACATGGAACATGTCAAAAGAAGAAATAATTTATCTTAACATACCTCAATAATAACGGAACCAACCCCTTTTAATATTCACTGGCTGGAACATTGCTTTGAAAAAATTTCGTAGGACATTTTTGTTTCAAAACACATGTTGCTGACCGATTTCTCCTTTTCAAATGAAACCAAAATTAAAGGGTTTGCTGTCCATGGATGAAGATGGGAAAATGTTATGATTGATCATTAATGATGGAACAAGTAGGCAAAAGTAACGGGGTACGTGCAGTAGTAATAAAATGTAGCTAATTTGGTTATCTTAGAATAAAGCTTAGGCTAGAGACTAGATATATATTGCCTTAACATGTGGCAATTTGTGGCTATTTTCTCGACAACCAGGCCTAATCGTGTCACTCCCCCATGTGACCTTACACCTCACCAATATTAATCATGCCACATATGGGTTATGTCCACTAACCTCTTTATCCCACAATTAATCAATTACACCCAAAATTAATTTCTTGATCCCAATTCACTTAAATCTTAACAACTTATAAGACCTTCATATACTCAATGTCATAATTTTGTGATATGACACTAGTCCATAACCTCTTTGGGGATATACACTATTATTATTAATCCTCATCATCACATTTATTACCTCCAAAATTATTTCGGGGTTTTATCCTTTTATATACTAATCTCTTTATTAGCATACGTAAATATGACCAAAATTTTCCAACGCTCGGATCTATTTACACACGTCTAACGACTCAAATCGTGACCCGAAGGTACGAGATGTTACAGTTTTCATGCGGAAATTTACTGTTGATAATTATGTTTCTGTTGAATTTGATCCCTTCAGATTTTCTGTGAAGGATTTTCAGACAGGGAAGCATTTAATGAGGTGTGACAGTGTGGGTGACCTATATCCAATAACCACAAGACCTTATTTTGGAACACCGACACATTCTACCTTTGCAGCTTTATCTCCCGAATTATGGCATAGTCGTCTAGGACATCCGGGAGCTCTTGTTTTAAGCTCCCTTCGCCGAAATAATTTTATTAATTGTAATAAATTTTGGGATGATTTTTTTTGTCATTCTTGTATCCTTGGGAAACACCTATTCTTAGCTCGGGTGGTCATCATTATTATGTGTTATTTCTTGATGACGTTACGAATTTTCTCTAGACTTTTCCAATTGCTAATAAATCTCAAGTATATTTCATGTTCATCACCTTTCGAAATTATATCAAAACACAATTTGAAAGGGAAATTAAGTGTTTTCAATGTGACAATGGGAAGGAATACAATAATGAGTCCTTTCATAAGTTTTGTCTATCACATGGAATGAGTTTTTGATTTTCTTGTCCCTATACATCTTCCCAAAACGGAAAAGCGGAAAGGAAAATTCGAACCATAAACAATATCATCCGAACTCTTCTTGCTCATGCACGTCTACCTTCTTCATTTTGGCATCATGCACTACAAATGGCTACCTATTTGCTCAACATAATTCCCAACAAAAAGCTTGCATATCAAACACCCATGAATATTCTCTATAAAAAATATCCATCATATTCTCATCTTCGGGTCTTTGGGTGTTTATGCTATCCGCTGCTTCCCTCCATTTCTCAAAATAAATTGCAAGCTAAATCAACACCTTGTGTTTTTTTGGGTTATCCAGCAAATCATAGAGGTTACAAATGTTATGATTTATCGAGTCGAAAATCATTGTTTCGAGACATGTAATTTTTTTATGAGAATGCCTTTCCTTTTTCCAAATTACATGATAAAAATCCCGCAACTTATGAGTTTCTAGATGCAAGACTTATTAATCCATCTTTTCTACAACCTACATCCCATCTCAAAGTTCGACACCTAAACTAGGGGACTCAACATCTACCCCCACACATGTGATTCATAAGTCGGTTCAACATCAGGAAATTACAACTCCTGCCAACTCCACTCAACCGACTCCGACCCAATCACCAACAGGCGCAATAGACATTAATTCCACAATGTCTAGCACCAACCCTATCCAGCCCACACCCCAAAGTCCGATAACCGCCCAACAAACTACCCAAATCAGTCCACATATAACTTCTCACCACTCTTCTCAAATGAAAACAAGAGCCCAACATGGAATTTTTAAGCCCCGAAAACTTATCAATCTTCACACCACTACTAAAAATTCCATTTCTCCTTTGCCTACAAATCTCATTCATGCATTAAATGATCATAATTGGAAAATGGCCATGCAAGATGAATATGATGCTTTTATTCTAAATAAGACGTGGGACTTGGTGCCACGACCGACTAATGCTAATATTATTCGAAGTTTGTGGATTTTTAGGCATAAAAAGAAATCTGACGGGTCTTTTGAGAGGCATAAAGTCCGACTTGTAGGTGATGGTGCAGGACAACAAACTGGTGTAGATTGCGGGGAAACAGTCAGCCCAGTGGTCAAATCGGCTACTATTCGGACAGTACTTAGCATTGCATTATCAAAATCTTGGTGTCTCACTCATTTTGATGTCAAAAATGCATTCTTACATGAACATCTCAATGAAACTGTCTATATGTACCAACCTCCGAGTTTTCATGATCCTCAACACCCTGATTATGTATGCTTGCTAAAGAATTCTCTATATGGGCTTAAACAAGCCCCTCATGCTTGGTACCAACGTTTTGCAGATTATATGGCACAACATTTCAGATCATTTTTTATTCATTTATCGTCGAGGCACAGACATGGCCTATATTCTCCTTTATGTGGATGATATAATTCTAGCTACTTCTTCCGAAGCTCTTCGACAATCTATTATGTCTAACCTTGGATCTGAATTCGCAGTGAAAGACTTGGGCCTACTCAACTATTTTTTGGGTATCTCTGCCACCCAACATCCATGAGGTTTATTTCTTTCACAGAAGAAATATGCAGAGGAGATTATTGATATCTTGGTTTGCGAAAAGGCAACCTACCTTATCCCGATTCAGTGCTGAAGCCGAATACCGTGGAGTAGCCAATGTCGTCTCTGAATCCTGTTGGATTCAAAATTTACTTTTGGAGCTTCAATGTCCAGTTACGAAAGCCACTTGGGTCTATTGTGACAATGTTAGTGTGGTTTATCTCTCCAGCAACCCAGTTCAACATCAACGCACTAAACACATTGAAATGGATATACACTTCGTACGTGAAAAAGTCGCTCAGGTCAAGTATGCGTCCTACATGTCCCTTCACGCTATCAAATTGCCGATATTTTCACTAACGGACTTCCACTGCAACTCTTCGATGATTTTTGAGATAGTCTCAACGTATGCAAACCTCCCGTTTCAACTAAGGGGGTGTATTAGAATCAGTAGATACGATTCAGTAAAAGTAAGAATCTTCATATATTTAGAATGTGTATATTTAGTATGATTAGATTTAGATTTAGCATAATTTCATATGAGATTAAATTTAAATTTAGCATAATTTCATATTTGATTTAGCACAATCTCATACATAATCTTGACTGGTAATATTGTATATAATGTTGTCTCCTTCTTTTCCACCAGAAGCCAAATGACTACACACAAAGCAGAAACTTGTTTCGTGCAAGCAAAATCTAACCGAAACTGAACCCTGTATATTTTTAATTGCTCAAAATTTGTAATTAACCAAAAAGACTAGATACATAAGATTAATCATGATATGTCTTCTTGATTCTTTAGTAATTAGTGGCTAAATGAAGATACAACACATACTACCGGCTTTTAAGCATATGAGCTCTTTCGTCTCAAAATCTGAATACTATTTATTACTTAAATAGTTATCGGAAGACGACAATTGATTTTGAATTTGACCAATATTCTGAATTCTTCATTCAAGGTGAATTCTTTGCCTATTTTCATATTCTTTCTAGATTCAAAGACTAACCATAAAATCACAAAGAAAATAGATTCATAAGTTATTTGTACCTTGTTGCCGAGGCAGCCGAAGATACCACAGCCGACAGAGGAGACACTTGTATGCCTGATATAGGGAAGCAGGGGAGTCCTTGCCCATATGGTGATAAAAATTCCTACCATTTGTTTGCTAATTATGCATTCAAAAATATGGTGAATTACTTGTTGAACCTTCTCTCTTTATTGGGTAAACCTTTTGATTACTTTCTCCAAGCTCTGCCTTCTGATTGGTAGCATCAGTCTTGTTGAGAGCTGTTATTTGTGAAGGGAAAGTCCCGAAGGCGAAACCCCACACCTGTACCAGAGGCCCCTTGGCCAGGTGGGATGTAAATCAAGGGATATGCGCGAGTGACAGCCCTACAAGGGAGAGGATCAACGGGACACGAACCTAGCAACAACCTTTGTAATATTTCAGCAAAGACTGTCACCACACGGATTCGAATCCGCGACGTCGGAGTGGTTGTACCTCAATCAACTTGCCACTTACCAACTCGCCTGTGCTCTGGGGGCTTGTTGAGAGCTGTTCTAATAAGAGAATTCCATTGCATGTATATGCTTTTATTCTCTTGCGCTATGATGTTTCCAGCATTTAGAGGTACAATTTCTTGAAACCTGAAATATACATTTGTAAAGTACAAGGTTTTGGGGGTTAATTAATTTTACATGGTCCGCTGTAATCTTTTGGTCACACTAAAGTAACTGTATTTTTCTTACTATAACGGTGAAGTCATTAAACATTACCCGAGAACATAGATGTCAGCCAAATTGTTTCGAGTGTCAAGCAAGTCTTCCATGTTCAAGTCAGCAGGTGTTGCGATGCCTCCAACATTCCATGAGCTAACAAATATCTTTTTTTCCCAAAAGGACAGGAAATATAAGATGAAATGGAAGAATTTAAATGTAATTATATATAGTTAAATTAAGACAGAGAAATATATACGTGAAATTTTGAATTTCAGCTGAACTAGTTCCAGAATTAGCTAGCGATGAGTCTTCATCGTTAAGTCTGTCGTCCTCTAGGATCTTGTTAGCTGCTAAAGTAAGCCACATGACCTCGGAGGAGAAGGGAATTTATATGATCATAATTATGTACAAGTCATAAAGGAGAGAAGTTGGTATATATAAAGGGGTGCTACAAATGCTAATGATAGGACGCAGAGCTAGAAGTCAACATACGGGTTTGATCGAATTCAATAACTTTAGTTGAAACTCTATATTTTGTTAAGAAATTAATTAAAGCTCATAAAATTAAAATCTAGGTTCCGCTTCCGCTAATGGTTGGTGGTCAATTATGTTATTGAATGCTTATAAAAAGGAAAGAAGTTGTTATACAGAGCAGCAGCAGTAAAAGTATAAAAATAAACGTTAACGTATTCAATCCATAAGGGGAAGGTGATGTGAGCGATGATGCAAGTTGGACTAAAATTTTGATATCAAAATTATTCTTCTAACATAGTGAACTAGAACTAGGGAATTTGTTATTGAAAAAAATAAAAAAGAGTTTAAGTAAAAGATCAATTTTACTCTTCGATCAATTGTTATATTCTCTTCATTTTTTAAAATATTCTCTTTTTTCTCCAACCGTTTTATCAATTGTTTTAATTATATCATCACATCTGATACCAAATAGAAAAAGGTATAAGCTCAACAAATTTAATATTAATCAATGAGAGATAATACATTTTTATAATAAACCAAAATATGTACTCCTTAATAACCAATTGATTCCATTTCTATTGCATAAACATCTATTTATAATTTGAAATTTTATTTTTAAAAGTATCCCAATTGAAACGCCGCTTATTGAAGAAGACAGACGTTTCTGTAGAAACAAAATCAAACCGGCAAACACACAACCTAACGGTTACATATTTTCTTAACGAAACCCAAAGGTAGCTGACTTCTCTTCGCAATACTTTAGTATTTCAATGTGAAGGTTCGTGCTCAAATTGCTCGATCAGATGAAAATGACTCCATGGTCAATAAATGATAGTATATGTTTATTTTTTGTTGTACTTGTTCACTTTTCTAATATTCAATTCGCATTTGTGAGATCGTTGTATACATCACATTTAGTATATGCAATTAAATAACCTAGAAAAAAAAATGAAATGAGCAACGATGATTGATTAACGTAAGAAAGCAAGAAAGAATACTTCATTGAAAAGTATATATTTGCGCAAAATATGTTATCCAAGTAGAATAGTAATGAACATTATAGAACAAACCTAAACGCAAATGCTCTAACCGCATGAGATAATGTTATTAAATGGAGTGTAATATAGAAATTTGTAGCTGCGTTATGTCTTCTAAAGTAGTAAATCAACTTCTACCCTTCCTTGATAGTGTTCTCTCATGAATTTGTAGAAGAGAAATTAATGAATATTTGAATGGTGGGAGAAAAGAAAATAGAAGGATTGAAAAGCAAACAATCACATATAATTGTATATAGAGCATACAATCCAAAGAGGACCTCAAAGCTTATTTATGGAGGGAGAAAATATGAGGATGAGCCAAATAATTAATTCCCCATTATCACCGAATTGAATGATATATTATGGACATCAATTGGCTTTAATTAGGTCTGTAAGATGTTTCCGTTTCTTTATATAATAATAACTCGTTATTCGTTTTAATATTAATAACCACTACCTCATCTTAGTCGGTTTTGTAAATCTTAATTGCATTTACAAATCTATTATTAAATGGTATGACTTTTTGAATCTTTTAATTTAGAAAACAAATATTAAAAATGAGGAGAAAATTCAAAAAAGGAAAAAAAAAAAGATAAATACAATCCGTTGTCATAGAGAGGCACCACATCACCACGTCTATGTCTAGCTTTATTATATATATTGAAGCGGAAGGTAAGAATAATATAAGAGAAGGGGATGAAAAAACGTCTACGATGATTGGAAAGGTCGTCACTTTTCCCGAATAAAAACTAGTATTGTTCTGATACGCACTATAACATATAAATAGCGTTAAATATTACTATTTTCAACTCAAACCTTATGGCAACTAAATCTTGAATTTGTTATGATCGAGGTAATCAAGTGTTATACGAAAATTGATAAAGTAAAATTTGAACAATGATAAATCAGATTATAAAAGAATAATCTACTAAAAAGATATAAAAGCTTCACGTGTTCTGGTCAATTAACCTACATCATTAGGCGGACATGAGCAGTCCACTATATAAAAGAGAGTACAAAATTATTGAAAATTTACTAATGTGGAATTAAGTATATCCCATTATTTATGACTCAAACAATTGGGGTCCCGCATGTCGGAAACATCGTTTTCACACACGTGCACACGTAGTGCCAAGTATCGCAAATTTCATTAGTGAAAGAGTTATTGGTACGTATGTAATACGCTTGAGACATAGAATGATGGACGGTTATTGGCCAAATGACAAAGTATTCCACGTTGGTAAACGAAGGAAGAAGTGTAAGATGAAACAAGTCGGAAGTCGCCGCGAAGGGCCACGGCTCAGCCCCGTCGGAGCCGAGGCGCTGGAGCGCTGCGTCGCTAATTGGGTCTTCAGCCACTGGAGCCGAGGCGTCAAGGCACAAATTCGCAGAGTCGCGGCGCTTCGGAGGCAGAATGTTGCGACGGAAAGTTGAAAAGTTCTGACCTTTGGGCTAATTTTGGAGCATTGAATCTCCATTACTTGGCACATGAATTCAGCCATTATTTGGCTGAATGTAACCCCTCAATAAGTGTCATTATATTGGCTATTGAAGGTTATTAGTTGGCTAGTTGAGGGGTTTTCTACTTACACTATAAATTGAGGCCTTTGGCTCAATTGTTGAACACTACACAACACTTAGAAAAATACTACAGAATTTTCTAACATCTTCTTCCTCCTCTCTAGCAAGTTCACTATACTCAAAGTTCTTCAAGAGTAACACTTGAGTTTCCTTTGCTCAATTGTTAAGTTGTTTTTGTATCTTGGGAGACTATTGTCCGACAACGTAAAAGGACATATACGGGGCAATCTTGTCTTTAAGATAAAGTGTCATCACTCGACTCAGCAAATCACACAAGGAGTTTGTTTCATTCTTGATTTCCAGTTTTGTTGTGATCTCTAGTTTATCCTTTTTAGCAATTATAATAATTACTTACTTCCCGTTCCCTGCAATTGTTGTATCCCTCAATTTTAAGACAAGATTTGTTGTAAGTACTTAGAAAGATGACTGGAAGAGAACAACTCATTTCTGATTCTGGTGCTGCTACTACTCAAGGCAACCCCTCTGCATTCCCCACTGCTCAAGGCACACTGAATGCCTTCCCGGTTGCTCAAGGCTCAACCAACGCCTTTTCTGCTGCTCAAGGGAACGCTCCAGTTCCTCCACCCGCTAGATTCCATCATGAACGCCTAGAAAAGTTCATGGGCTCCAATTTCAAGAGATGGCAACAGAAGATGTTATTCTATCTGACTGTTATGGGAATGGCTCGTTTCCTAACAGAAGATCTTCCACAAGCTGGAGATGAAATGGACCATTCGCCTACTGAAACAACTGAAGGGGGCCAAGGTATCCATGTCATTAATGGCATGAAGATGGTTCTTGATGCACGGAGTCATAGTGATTTCATGTGTAAGAACTATATCTTGAACTGTTTGTCAGACCCTCTCTACATGGTGTATTGCACCGTTGGTACCGCTAAAGAATTATGGGAGAAGCTGCAAAAGAAGTACAACGCACAAGATGCAGGTACTAAGAAATTCATTGTTGGAAAATTTCTGAAATTTCAAATGGTGGATAGTAACACAGTGATGTTCCAAGTCCAGGAATTCCAAATGATTTTACATCACCTGGATTTGGAAGGTATGAAACCAAATGAGCAGTTTTTTATTGCATCACTGATTGAAAAGTTACCTCATTCGTGGAATGAGTTACTTAAAACTCAACACAAAGGAGATGACATTTGAAGAACTTATTATCAAACTCCAAATTCAGGAAGATAATAAGAAGGCCTTGCCTAGGGGTAAACAACCTGCTGAGGAAAAGGCAAATCTGGCTGAGGCCAAAGGGAACCCAAGCAAGAAGCGCAAGTTCCAGAAAGATAGCAAGACCCAAGAGGCGGAGATGTTCAAATGAAACTGTCACCACTGTGGGAAACCTGGTCACATGATCAAGGATCGCCGCAAGCTCAAGACCGAGCAACAAGAGAAGGCCAAGGCTAAGGTCAAGGCACAGGTTAACGTCGTCAAAGACATGCTTCTAGAAGATATAATTGAGGAGTTCTCAGCGGTGGTGCTTGAAGAAAACCTTTTTGAGAATCCTATGCAATGGTGGATGAACACAGGTGCTACAAGACACATCTGTTCCAATAGAGATGTCTTCTCTACTTATACACCAGTTACTAACAAGAAGTTGTTCATAGGTAAAAACGCTTTCTCTAACGTGCTGGGGGTAGGAAAGGTAGTCCTGAAGATGACTTCTGCAAAAGGAGCTCACTCTGAAGGAGGTAATGCATGTTCCTGAGATTAGGAGAAATTTAATTTTAGGTCATTTATTGGTTAATGCTGGTTTTAGGCTAGTGTTTGAGTCCAATAAATTTGTAATCACCAAGAATGGAACGTTTGTGGGAAGGGGATTCGTCTGTGAAGGCCTCTTCATAGTTAACGCCATGTCTGTACTACGTGCAAGCAATAATATTGAAGTTTCTTCTTACTTGTTTGATTCCTCTAATTTATGGCATCATAGATTATGACATGTTAACTACAAGTTCATCTAAATGTTGGTAAAGTTGGAGTTGTTGCCGTCTATCGATGTAAACCCTCAACATAAGTGTGAGGTGTGCGTAGAGGCAAAACTCACAAAGCTTCATTTTCGATCCGTCGAAAGGAATACTGCTCATCTAGAACTTATTCACACAGATATATGTGATTTGAAGTTTGCACAAACTAGGGGGAACAAGTACTTTGTGACATTTATTGATGATAGCACAAGGTATTGTTACCTTTACTTGTTGAAAATTAAAGATGAAGCATTTGAAGCGTTCCGACGTTACAAAGCAGAAGTTGAGAACCAACTAAACATGCTGATTAAATCCATTCATAGCGATAGAGGGGGAGAATACGTAGCGCCATTTGAGGAATATTGTGTCAATCAGGCATTGTTCATCAAACGACGGCTCCATACTCACCTCAATCGAACAGTGTGGCAGAACGAAAGAACCACACATTGAAGAAAATGATGAATGTTTTGCTTATCAATTCCGGTATTCCCCAAAATATGTGGGGAGAAGTCGTCCTTACCGCTAATACAATTCTTAACAGAGTCCTACATAAGGGTAAGGACAAAACTCCATATGAATCATGGAAGGGAAAGAAACTCACCTATAAATATTTAAAGGTGTGGGGTTGTTTGGCAAAGGTCGAAGTACGCAAGCCAAAACAGATCAAGATTGGATCTAAGACTGTAGATTGCATTTTCATTGGATATGCAAATAACAGTAGTGTTTATCGCTTCTTAGTGCATAAGTCAGATATTCTAGATATCCACGGGGGTACAATCATGGAATCAAGGAATGCTCAATTCTTTGAAGATACATTTCCTAGAAAGGAAAAAGATATAACCTCTCGCAAATGAAGTTATGAATAAAGCTCTCAGGAACCGGGAGTCATTGACTGCCTGGATCTAGATGGTTAAGATCTAGTGGACTTCGAAGTGGCTGAATATCCGGAATCTAGTGTTCCAGATTCTCAGAACTTGGAGACTCCAGAGATGGAACCAAGGTGAAGTAAAAGGGCCAGGAAGGATAAATCCTTCGGTCCTGACTTTGTAGCTTATATGATTGATGATGAACCAAGGACAATTGCTGAAGCATTGTCAACTCCAGAGGCACCGCTCTGGAAAGAAGCTATTGAGAGTGAAATAGACTCCATCCTGCATAACCATACTTGGGAGTTAGTTGATCTTTCTTCGGGAAATAAATCGTTGGGTTGTAAATAGATACTCAAATAGAAGTATAAAGCAGATGGGTCTATAGATAAGTACAAGGTCAGGTTGGTAGTCAAGGGCTATCGGCAGAAAGAAGACCTTGACTATTTTGACACGTATTCCCCGGTGTCTAGGATGACATCCATACGAGTATTCATTGCAATCGCAGCATTCCATGACCTTGAGATACACCAAATGGATGTCAAGACAGCCTTCCTAAATGGTGATTTAGAAGAAGAAATTTATATGGAATAACCCGAGGGGTATGTGGTTCCAAGGCAAGAGAAGAAAGTCTGTCAGCTTGTCAAATCTCTGTACGGGCTGAAACAAGCCCCGAAGCAATGGCACGAAAAACATTTATAGTACTCTACTATTGAAGGGTTTCTCCATTAATGAGTATGACAAATGTGTCTACATGAAAGGTAATTATGACTCGTTCGTCATGATATACATGTACGTAGATGATATGTTGATCACAAGGAGCAGTCCTAGCTTGATTCTAGAGACTAGGAACATGTTGAAACAATGCTTCGACATGAAGGATATGAGTATCACAAATGTCATCTTAGGGATAAAGATCTCTAAGACGTCTGAAGGACTGGTCTTATCTTATTCTCACTACATCGAGGATGTGTTGAGAAAGTTTGAGATGTTTGACAGTTCGCCTATGAAGTCACCAATGGATAGAAATCAAAAGCTTGATAAAAATCGTGGTGCACCTATATGCCAGGAGTAATATGCACAAGTGATTGGGAGTTTGATGTACATAAGAAACTGCACCCGACCTGATATTGCTTATGCAGTCAACAAGTTGGCTAGGTTTACCCGTAATCCGAGTAATGATCATTGGAAGGCGTTGAATCGGGTACTACAATACCTGAAATACACGCTAACTTACGGGTTGCATTATTCGAGATATCCAGCTGTACTAGAGGGGTACAGTGATGCAAACTGGATATCTGATATAGAGAACATCAAGTCCACCAATGGGTATGTATTTACAATTGATGGTGGGGCTGTATCTTGGAAATCCTCTAAGTAAACTTGCATCGCCCGATCCACGATGAAATCAGAGTTAATCGCTTTAGACAAAGCATGAGGAGAATTTGAGTGGCTTCACGACTTCTTAGAGGATGGTCCTTGTTGGGACAAACCCGTACCTTCTGTAATGATCCACTGCGACAATCAGTCGGCTCTAGGAAGGGCACGGAGTTCTATGTACAATGGCAAGTCTCGTCATATTCGATGGAGGCATAAAACCGTTAGGCAGCTAATCACTACGGGTATAATATCCATTGATTACATAAAATCAAAGGATAACATAGCGGACCCACTAACAAAGGGCTTACCCAAAGATCAGATGTTCTGCCTGTCTAGGGGAATGGGCTTAAAACACAAGGTATAAGGATCAATACAGTGGTAACCCAACCTTATTGACTGGAGATCCCAAGAATTAGGTTCAATAGGAAAACTAAGTTGTAAAAGTTCAGTTGAGCGCTTCGGTGGAAGCATGAGCACTTCGGATAATTATTTCTGTAAAGAAACACCAAATCCAAAGTCGTTCCTGCGATAGACTATAAGTGATATCTGCAGTGTGGGTAAAGGTTAAGTTTTCAAAACCTTTAATAATCCTCACCAGTTGAGGTTAGGTTTGGGGAAACTTTTAATGGTTCCTAACACTTGTAAAGTGGGGTATAGCAGGATACCTTGTAGGAGACCACCTATTTAAGTGCGAGGACAAGCTGTCTCAAATGAACGCACTTAAGAATCCAAGAAGTGTCCACGGCCACAACGGATAAAAATTACGAAGAACAGAGTAAGGAAAGTTGTTATGTTGGTACTGTTGACTTGGCTTACACTAAACACTGACGGTTCAAGACATCACGTTCACCACGCAGTAAGTAAGTCCGATGGTATACAACTATGAAAGGTTCAAAGCGGAAGCTACCTATCCAGATGCAACATCGGTCCACTGAAAGATTGCTGGAAAAGACACCATGTGAGTGTGCCAAAATCTCTTTCAAGAGGGGATTGTTGTAAATTTACTAATGTGGAATTAAGTATATCCCATTATTTATGACTCAAACAATTGGCGCCCCGCACGTCGGAAACGTCGTTTCCACACACGTGCATACGTAGTGCCAAGTATCACAAATTTCATTAGTGAAAGAGATATTGGTACGTATGTAATACGTTTGAGACATAGAATGATGGATGGTTATTGGTCAAATGACAAAGTATTCCACGTTGGTAAATGAAGGTAGAAGTGTAAGATGAAACAAGTCGGAAGTCGCCGCGGCGTAGCGTCGTCGGAGCCGAGGCACCGCGACGCTAATTGGGTCTTCAGCCACTGGAGCCGAGGCGTCGCGACGCAAATTTGCAGAGTCGCGGCGCTTTGGAGGTAGAATACTGCGACGGGAAGTTGGAAAGTTCTGACCTTTGGGCTGGTTTTGGAGCATTGAATCTCCATTACTTGGCACATGAATTCAGCCATTATTTGGCTGAATGTAACCCCTCAATAAGTGTCATTACATTGGTTATTGAAGGTCATTAGTTGTCTAGTTGAGGGGTCTTTTCCTTACATTATAAATTGAGGTCTTTGGTTAAATTGTTGAACACTACACAACACTTAGAAAAATACTACAGAATTTTCTAACATCTTATTCCTCCTCTCTAGCAAGTTCACTACACTCAAATTTCTTCAAGATTAACACTTGAGTTTCCTTTGCTCAATTGTTAAGTTGTTGTTGTATCTTGGGAGACTATTGCCCGACAACGTAAAAGGACTTATACGAGGCAATCTTATCTTAAAGACAGAGTGTCATCACTCGACTTAGCAAATCACACAAGGAGTTTGTTTCATTCTTGATTTCCAGTTTTGTTATAATCTCTAGTTTATCCTTTCTAGCAATTGTAAAATTTACTTACTTCACATTCCCTCCAATTGTTGTATCCCTAAAAAATATCGAGATAATAACCTCACAAATTTTAAAAAATTCATGTAAAAAAGACTCTAACCCCTTAAAGAGTATGTTATAAACAGAGGTGGAGCCAAAATTTATGGATTCTGAACTTATCATCAAATCTATAATTATTGTAGTTGTTGGATAGCAATTAAATATTCATATATATTTAATGAATTTTTTTAGTATAAATATAAAATCTATATAAAAGTTACTTGATTCGTCTGAATCTGTTACTACCCTTCAACCCTAGTTGTGAATGCTATCAAGTGAGGGGGGCATCAATTTATAAGTTGTTCAAAATATTTTTCTCGAAGAAAAAAAATTAATATGAATGATTTATATTTTCCTTCTCATGAAGGAAACAAATGCTTGTTATGTATTTTATGTTTTTGCTTCCCCGCTTTTACGTTAAATATGTTTAGGTGCCGTCATTTTTGCATTAATTAAGAAACTATCCATATATTCATGTCTTCTCCTATTTGTCTGAGTAGGTGAGACGTGTATATTAATCAAGATACGGTAATTGTTTAATACATAATTAGTTCCTTCCCTGCTTGTGTTATTTGTGTACAGTGCATTCTCCGTAACAAACCAATTCACACTTTTGTTCCAAGAGATTGGAAGAGTGCAAAAGCACAGTATGCAAGTTGATGTCAAGAGTAAAATCTACATTTTTTAAGTAAAACTATTATTATATTAGAAATTCGTACAATACTATATTGTATACAATTCAAGTGTTTGTACTTCAAGTTGATGATAGGCTGTATCAACTACTAATCCATAGCTTGTACAATTGGATGGACGGAAAAAATATTGAGTGCCAACTGCCAAATCCGAAAGTGTATTGCTCCTCTTAAGTATTTCATTCGGATTAAAAAGAATGTTCACTTAAATTTTATTTTTTATTTAAAAAGAGTGTTCACTTATTAAATTAAGAAATAATTAATTTTACTTTTTCAGATTCATTCTTATTAAATGTTAGGTGACTAAATCTCAATACCTATTTAATTAAGGTTATTTTAGTCAAATTATTTATTTTTATCTAAAAGTTAGTATTTTTTTAAGGGGGTGTACAAATGACTTAGTGAACACTGTTTTTTATCCGAATAAAGTATATTTTAGGGAAAAGAGTAAAAATACTCTTCAATTTTATTTTAATAGTTAATTTTATCATCCGTTAGTAATTGTGTCGTCTACAAACTTAACACATTTACCCTATTTGGATGGAATTTCCAATTCGACCTAAAATACCCGATTTTTCTAAAGTAACCCATTCCCCTTTATACCCCGCTCCAACCCACTAAATTAAATCAAATTAAACCCACCAAAAAAGTTGAAAAAACTGAAAATCCAATTGAATTTGCTGCTGGTTTTCAATCCATTTCGTGGATAGCCATTGAATTGGGGCTGAAGTTTGAAGTACCAGCTCTCCGCCAAGTACTAGCTCGAACGTGGATTTGAAAATTTAGAAGGCATGAGTCAGGGATCTGTTGGGTACTGTTTTAATCTATTCTTGTTGCTGATTCCAGTCTGTTTCGTTGTTATCCATTGATTTGGAGAGGAACAATTTGAAGAAGAAGGCAGTTCGTCATTGAAGTTCGAAAAATTAATTTCTGCAAACGAACTCTGTTTTGAATGAATATTATTACAAAATATCGGGAACTTTTTGGAGAGTTCATATATAAAATTTGGGATAATTTAGTGAAGGATTTGATATTTTTCTTTTGGGCGAATTTCAGCTGCAAATCTGTTGTTGAAGATGCTCTTTGGGCTCCTTATGATTTGTTAAAA
Organism: Anisodus acutangulus; assembly: GCA_029783415.1. NCBI lineage: Eukaryota > Viridiplantae > Streptophyta > Magnoliopsida > Solanales > Solanaceae > Anisodus > Anisodus acutangulus. Next base: position 22,834,995 of record CM056506.1, on the reverse strand, counting down.
CTTCCATTTTCATTCGATTCTTGAAGATGGGCTTCAAATTTTTTTAGAATTAAGAACAATGTCAGCAATGGTGGAAAAAATGTCCAGTTTACAAACGCAGGGTCAAAGTGAAAAATGAAATAAAATCGCTGCGAGTGTATAAATTTTGGCTAAGATGATGATGAAGAGTTGTGTTCTTGTTTGGTCAAAAAGCAGAGAATGAAGGTTTTAAGATCCAAAAAATCAAAATTAATAGGGAGGATTAAAATTCATTTTCTCCTCTCTGTTTGGTATAAAAAAACAGAGGATAAAGGATTCGGCATCTGGGAATTTCCATTAACTCTCTCTTCTCTAAAGTCCATTGACAAGTGAAATGTTGTATAAATATGCGTTTTTCACAAAATGGTATATCTGTAGGTGTGAATCTAAGTATCAGAATTTGAAGTCTAGCTCGTTCCTTATGTTATTTGTGTCCTAAGCAATTACAGAATTCCCATATACATAATTGCCCGTATTCACCGCCCGAGAGCTTCTCAATCAGAATTTTGTTGTCGACGACGGGAGTTGGTGGGGCGTGGGGGTGGGGGTGATGGGATCATCAAATGTGGTTATAATAGCTGTGTGGGGCTGTCAATTAAGTGAATGAGTTATTTTAAGTATTTTAAGTATTTTAGCTTGATTTTGGGTTTTTCATTAAAATAGAGATAAATGTGTTAAATTTGTAGACGGTAAGATATATTTATTCATAATTATTAATGAATAATAAAATTAGTTATTAAAATAAAATAAACGGGTATATGTTACCATTTTTCCTATATTTTAACTTTTAAGCATATACTTCAGTCTATTAATTGGCTCTTCTATTTTTTACGTGGTTAGGCTTTGGAACTCCAATCAGCGTCATTATCAACCAGTGACAGTCTAAAAAATAATAAAATAGTACAAATAAAGTATTTTTCTCAGCAAAAGAATGCTCAATGCTTATTGCTCAAAATATTGGTTATTAATTGGCCTCGTTACACTAGCAATCAATCATGATTAGAAACTACATTTTCGGAGGATAATGTTATTAAATTCTTTCTTTTTATTTATTATTTTCTCATCTTTTTTGTTCAACCATATTCTGGTAGGATGAATCATTGGTTCGACTAATTCAAATTTATACTGCATGGGGATTGGGACTCACGAAAGAGCGAAGCGCTTCTTACATGAGGTTTTCTCATTCTAGGGCTCGAATCCAAATTTCTATTTAAGGGTGAAGCTATCTCATCCATCACAACACACCCAAGTGGTCTAGGTATTATTTTCTACATTGATGCAAATACTTCATAATTGACTTTATTATTCTCTTTGTTTTGACATATTGAGTACTTATCCTATTTTTGAAATCTTATCCTCTCTTTTATGCCTTTTCAATGTAATCTACAACAAATATGGAGAAATGTTAACTCCTCAAGGGATATTACAATGCATTATCAGAAAGAAAATATTGAATATATTGCATATCTGCATAGTATATTATATACTATTTCATAAAATTTTAATTTGTCTACCGAAAGATAGTACTACCAATGAAGAGATGGATTAGTTTTCTCCATTTTTTTAGTACCACATGGACGATCAAGTAGATATAAATTAAGTACATACACTCCTCTATGTTGCACACCAAGGGATACCTTTTGGACTAATCAGCAAAAGACGGTCGCAAAATGTTTAATTGTAGAGGCTACGTGTTGGCCTATAATTAGATTATTACTGTCAAAATGTTTTATATATTCATCACGTTTTTTTACAAGTTACAACTCAAGTTCTGGAATTAATTAGCTCAATGGACCCAACATGGCATAATTTTTGCTCTCTTTGGCTGGATGGACTAAATATTTGTCCCTCCGACTTTCTTGTATAGGCAGATAGAGGTCCCAGATTTGCTTCCTAAATAAAACCAAGTACTTTCACTAGTAAATAATCTTTAGGGTATTAATACCACAAAATAGAGATATGGGGAAAAGAAAATTGGTGAAAAAGGAAAGGAAAGGAAAGGTCGTACAAACAAAAATTATCCAAGTTCATTTTTTTTGGTAGAATTCACCTGTAAAGTTTAAATTTTAGATCCTATCTGACTACAGATACCTAGAATACTTTGAACTATGAAAAAAGAAAACTAAAATGAGTACGTATTAATGATGTTATATCTAAGAATCTGTAGCGTTTTGTTGGGTACAAATCACATAAGTAAGACATATCGTAAGTTTAAAAGTTTTGTTTCTTACTTACCCCAACAACATTTCTGTTATGGTTATACAACAATTAAACTTGTAACATAAAGCATGAACTTACAAGTTGTATTATCTGGAATCTTTATCTACTATAAGGTGCACACGCGGTTGCCCTTCCGATTGCAAGCTCCAAGCTTCAATGTATTTCTCTTTCGGAAAGCTAAGAAATCCAGCAGAGAGAGTATTTGATTCTAAGCCTCTAAGGATTAGAATGTTTTTCAGAAAATTAGTGTGTAAATAATGAAAGGGAATGCCTTTATTTATAGTTGGAAATTAGGTCAAAACCGGATTAGGGTTTGACCTTGGGCCTGGCCCAAAAATCGCTGCAGAGGCGTCGCGGCCCTAGGGTATGGACACCGCGGCGCTCGACGTGCACCTGCACTGTCTCAATTTATTTTCCGTGCATTATTAATTAAATCCAAAATGCAATTTTGACTTAATTATAAATAATCATTATTCATTTAAATATCTCGATTCCAAAACGAACATTTAATTACTCTCTCAATACATCTTTAGATCAAAATGGACAATCGACATAGTGTGACCCTATAGGCCTTCTCATATCGACATTAATCAAATTAAGGTCTACGCGAAACTCCTAGACGGCGCCGGAAGACGAACTCAATATGTGAAGTACGTTTATGCGAATCCAGTAAACTTAACCTTTATGTGGTAAGATAAAATTATTTCATTCACGACACACCCGATCAAGCTTAGGATTTGTCAAGTGTCTATCCAAATAGATTAATCATTGTATCTCGTCTATATTAGTTGATAACTAGACCATATTCTAAATACGTCTATTGTGTTAGCCAACAACTTAGTCAACCTAATATCACTGAGAATCCGAGTGTTCTCTCGAATATACATTCGAGGAATGAATCATAATCTTGGCTCAACTACCGCCTTCAATCCACATCGTCATGTACCAAATACAAGCTGTATCTCAACCTATAAGGCATTTGAGCTTAGGACGGGATCAAAGTACATTACTTTATAGACAAGGCGTGTATTGACCTCAAGTCTAAGGACTTCTATCTCCCACACGATGATCATACTTTAGACAAGTATAACAAACAGTATATCAACAAGGTATACCAATACTTCCAAAGTATCTATGTGTCCATCACGAGTAGCCATTACTCATAGCAGGTGAGACATACTACATCCTCTAAGGATGTGATGCAGACCATATGTCGACTTATCATATATCATCAATATCTCATTCTCGATGATCATTAGTCGAGGCTATTTTAAGAGTTACGCTTTATCATGAATATCTCACTTTATTAATGACAACGTAAGCTCAAGGGATGCACATTAATGAATACTTATAAACAATCAAATAATAATTCAATAATTGCAAATGCCAAAATATTAATCTCCATTAATAATAATACGAATGTGTATAAAGTACATTTGTCCTAATACAGATTGTCTCTAGGACATAAATATACTTTCAATCTCCCACTTGGCCTAGAGTCAATCTCCAATATATCTAACGCCCATATTCTCAAAATGACCATTATGCTTGACTAAGCTTAATGGTTTAGTGAATGGGTCAGTTAGATTATCGTCTGTGGGAACATAATCTAATCTAATCTCTTCAGTCTCCACCATCTCCCTGAGTATGTGGCACTTCTTTGGTACATGCTTGTTTCTGTTGGTTGATCTTGATTCCTTAGCTTGCGCAATCGCACCAGTGTTGTCACAATAAACCATTATTGGACAAGTGACACTTGGAACAACCCTCAGTTCCTTCAGGAACTCAAATATCGCGACAGCTTCCTTCCCAACTTCCGGTCCAGCAATGTACTCAGCTTCTGTTGTCGAATCAGCAGTTGTAGCTTGCTTGGAACTTTTCCAACTCACTATTCCACCATTAAAAAGAAGGCATATCCAAACTGAGATTTGAAGTCATCAAGATCTGTCTGGAAGCTAGCATTAGTGTACCCAGTACATACCAGTTTCTCTTGTCCACCATAGACTAAGAAATATTCTTTAGTTCATCTAAGATACTTAAGAATACTCTTGACTGCTTTCCAGTGTTCTTCCCCAGGATTCTGCTGGAATTTGCAAGTCATACTAAGTGCATGGGCCATATCTGGCCTCGTACAGGTCATGACATACATGATATATCATATAGCTGAAGCATATGGGATTCTTTTCATACGTTCAAGTTTTGCAACGGTAGAAGGACTATCCTTCTTTGATAACTTGATCCCTTGACCTATAGAAAGATTTCCATTCTTGGATTTTTCCATAGAGAATCGTCTTAGCACTTTGTCTATGTATGTGGACTGTGACAGCCCTAACAATCTATTAGGTCTATCTCTATATATCCTAATTCCAAGAATGTAGCAGGCTTCACCCAAGTCCTTCATCATGAAGGTGCTGGATAATCATTCATTGACTGATTGCATGAGAGTCTTATTATCTCTCATTATCAATATGTCATCTACATATATAACAATGAAGACAATACTCCCTTCATTGCTCTTACTATAGACGCAGGGATCTTCTTTGCTTCTAACAAAGTCAAACAATTTGATTGCTTTGTCAAAGCAAATATTCCAACTTCTTGAAGCTTGCTTAAGCCCATAAATGGACTTTTGTAGCTTGCTTACAGCATTTGGTTTTGACTCAAGTAAAAAACACTCACGTTGTTTCATATACACCGCCTCAACTAGATTACCATTGAGGAAAGCAGTTTTGACGTCCATCTGCCAAATGTCATAATCATAATATGCAGCTATTGCAAGCAAAATCCGAATGGACTTAATCTTCGCAACAGGTGAAAAGGTTTCATCATATTCGACCCCAGGCCGTTGATTATAACCTTTAGCCACCAATCTTGCATTATAAGTCTGTACCTTGCCATATGCATCAATCTTCTTCTTGAAGACCCATTTGCGTCCTATGGGTCTAACCCCTGTTGGCAAATCAACCAAGTTCCAAACTTGATTGATGTACATCGAGTCCATCTCAGATTTTATGGCTTCTTGCCATCTATGCGAATTAATATCTAACATAGCTTCGATGTAGGTTATAGGTTCATCGTCATCAGGAATATTTATCTCATTGTGTGTTTCAACAAGGAGATAAGTCTTTCAGGCGGACGATGAGTCCTAGTGGTCCTACGGAGTTGAATATTCTTCGTTTCAGTATTTGTTGTATTCTGATTGTGAGAATGTCTTTGTGTGTTGGACAATCCATCACCTTGAGAGCTTTCAGGAATGTCATTTTCATGTATTTCCTGAATGGGATGATGTACAACTATTGTATCATTTTCCATTAGTTGTCTATGACAGTCTTGTATTTCTGCACTATCTCTCACAACACTCCCACTGGATGAAGGGCGTACTCTAAGTACCCAATCTTCACCAGATACTCCCAATGAATCCTTATTTAGGTCATTCGACAAGGGTTCATTTTCTATGTTATCTTGTGGTTCTTGAATTTTGTCAAGTTCTATCTCTGTGCAGCTATGTTCCTTGTAGACATATTCTTCTTCAAGGAAAGTTGTGTTCCTGGAAACAATGACCTTATGTTCTCCAGAAAGATAGAAGTAGTATCCCTTAGTTTCCTTTGGATACCCCCAAAATAATATTTCTCACTTTTAGATTCCAACTTGTCAGTAAGCATCTTCTTTACATATGCAGGGCACCCCTAGGGTCGCATGTGTTTAAGTGCTGGCTTCTTGCCGTTCCATATCTCATATGGAGTTTTCTCTACTGACTTTGAAGGAACTCTGTTCAGAATATAAATTGAGTTTTGCAATGCATAGCCCCAAAGGTATATCGGTAGAGTTGAGAAACTCATCATGGATCTTACCATATCTAATATGGTTTGATTTCTCCTTTCAGCAACACCATTCAACTATGGCGTTCCAGGAGGTGTCCATTGTGATTGGACTCCATGAAGCTTCAAATAATCCAGAAATTCTTTACTTAAGTATTCACCTTCTCAATCCGATCGAAGTGTCTTGATACTTGTTTCAAGTTGCTTATCTACTTCTGACTTGTACTCCTTGAATTTCTCAAAGGCTTCGGACTTATGTTTCATAAGATACACATGCCCAAACCTTGTGAAATCGTCTGTAAAAGTGATGAAGTAAGGGAAGCCTCCCTTAGCTTGAGTTGAAAATGGCCCACATACATCAGTATGGACCAACTCAAGTACCTCTTTGACTCGTACCCCTTTACTAGAAAGTGGTTTGTTGGTCATCTTTCCTCTCAAGCAAGATTCGCAGCTACCATAAGACTCCAAGTCAAATGGTTCGATGTAGTGTAACTTCCTCAATCTTGCTATCCTTGATTCGTTGATATGACCAAATCTGCAGTGTCATAAGTAGGTAAGGTTTCTTGGATTACTTATCTTAGCTCATTTATTTTGCACATTGAAAATTTCACAACTACAGTTTAAAATATACAATCCATCCACAAGCGGAGCATTTCCACAAACAAAACCATTAAAAGACAGTACATAACTGTCATTGGCAATGAATGAGGAAAACCCCTTAATGTCTAACATTGGGATAGAAATGATATTCCTTGTCAATGAGGGAACAAAATAACAATTATTTAGTTCTAAACAAAAGCCTGAAGGTAAATCTAGTCTATAAGTTCCCACGCGTTCAACATCTACTCGTGCTCCATTTCCAACGCGCAGGTCTACCTCCCAAGGTCCAACCTTTCTGCTGTGTGTGAGCCATAAGCGGTAACCAATACCCAGCAGTGGGAGTTACTTGTAGATATATTTATTTCAATTACAAACATACCTTGTCCAGTAGAGGTAGAAGCACCTAGTGCTTTGCCTCCTCTTGGAGCTGTGTAGTCCTTCTTTAGAACATGCACTGGCATTTGTCCCTTTTCGTTCAGCTTACATTTGAAAGGGTCTCTCAACAGTTCATACTCCATTGTTTGAGACTTGTTTTCATAGAGACTCTTCAAGTGTTCTAGCATTTCGTTGGGGCCCATGTTTTCATGTTACCTCTGTAACTCCATAGTCATGAAGGACAACATTATACATTTTACCAAGGCAATATCGTTCAAACGTTTTTGATAAGCCACCTTGTCAAACAGGTCATACTCATCAGAGTTTTCAGCAGAGACTGTGGGGAATACTGTGTCTAACACATACTCAATTCTTTCTAGTCTTAACACCAATCGCAGATTTCTTAACCAGTCAGGGTAATTTGATCCAGTCAACTTGTTTGTCTCGACCAACATTTTCAGCGATAGATTCGACATTTTATACGACTGAAGAAACAAATAGACTTGAAATTAAACTATAATATAATTTCTATTGAACACATTCGTTAACTAATTAATATGGCCATTAGTTTAACTAGCTCCCACTATTTTAACATACTCTTCGACCCCATGGAAGAATACGGACTCATATCAAATATGGTCATAATGGGTCATGATCCAGGTTCATGCTATCTCTGCGTTTGTTGTGGCTGATAACTTCAACAGCACAACCTGGTAGGTCTCTAAACCAATTACAAATAATTTATAACTCGTGTTTGACCGAATGTTCTAAACAATCAATCTGCGTCCCTCGACTTGTCCGGCACTGTGGTGCCAAGACAGCCTAGCAAGTCAACCCCGTTATGCGACTGCAATTATGTATCTAAGTGAGTTTTTCCTCATAGAGCAAACACTATGGTGTAAATACTCATGAAGGTTTATCACTAATTTCTACATTTAACATGCATCTATGAAAGAGTCTGAGTCTTCATAGACTTAGAGCAAATGCTGTGGCATAAATACTCATCTCGTCGAAAAAGATTTTGCACTACAATCAATTATAACGGATGACGTGTTCATTTAAATGAGACTTGTATAAAAATTTTGGGAAACATTTTAATTCAGGGTTTTAACCAAGATCAACTCTTTTACGCCATATCCAATATGACATCTTAACATCATGCAAACTAATGACACATATAGTTGGGAACCGTCAACCCAATATGCATGATATAAGATGGTTTAATCAAACACTGGGTGCCGCCTTCCCAGACAGTTATAGCGGACGCTATTCTAGTAATTTAAATGACAAACAATTTGACATTAACAGTATACTTATCAAATATATTATATAATAATAATCATGGGTTAAACATTCTGAATAAAAAAAAATCGACCGTTGGGGCCGCGACGCTAATCATTAGGGTCGCGGCGCCAGTGAGGCATAAACTGAATTTCTGCATCTGCAATGCATTAGAGCCACTGCACTCCACCATGGGGCCGCGACGCTTGCAAGGCAGAACCATTCGGCTTGCATTAGGGCCACGGCGCTCCACCATGGGGTTGCGGCGCCTAATGTCCAGAAAGTCCGAAACTTAAAAAATGAAGCATTAGGGCCGCGGTGCTCCACCATGGAGCCGCAGCGCTTCCTTAAAACCCTAGCAAGCGCCGCGGTGCCCTACCATAGGGACACGGCGCCGACGTCCTGACATAACATTTCTGTGTTGATTCTTAAAATCATTCGAGCCCTAAATCCAATTTAGGGATCAAATCACAGGTCCTTTATCATCACCCACCATTATCAATAACGCCCATATCGACCATCACCCGTTCTTACTCGTTCTTAGCCGTGCACCGTGCAATGAGCCGGACAACGCACTTTGTCTTAGTTCGAGTTAGAGCGGAATGACTTTCTCGAGTTAGCGTAGGAGATAATTTAGTGTGATATTAAAGGTCAACATTTGTTCAAGATATGTAGGATTTCAAGAAACCTCGTTTTAATCCAATTTTATGTTTAACCCATATTATTATTCTATTCAATTATTATATAACCATTGAACCAGCCTGGACTCTGATACCAATGTAGGGTTTTATTAGGTACAAAGCACATAAGTAAGGCACAACGGAAGTTTAAAAGTTTTGTTTCTTACTTACCCCAACAGCATTTCTGTTATGGTTATACAACAATTAAACTTGTAACATAAAGCATGAACTTACAAGTTGTATTATCTGGAATCTTTATCTAATATAAGGTGCACACGCGGTTGCCCTTCCGATTGCAAGCTCCAAGCTTCAATGTATTTCTCTTTCGGAAAGCTAGGAAATCTGGCAAAGGTTCGAGAGAGTATTTGATTCTAAGCCTCTAAGGATTAGAATGTTTTTCGGAAAATTAGTGTGTAAATAATGAAATGGAATACCTCTATTTATAGTTGAAAATTAGGTCAAAACCGGATTAGGATTTGACCTTGGGTCTGGCCCAAAAATCGATGCAGAGGCGCCGCGGCGCTCGACGTACACCTGCACTGTCTCGATTTATTTTTCGTACATTATTAATTAAATCCAAAATCCAATTTTGACTTAATTAAAAATAATAATTATTCAATTAAATATCTCGATTCCAAATCGAACATTTAATTACTCTCTCAATACATCCTTAGATCGAAACGGACAATCGACATAGTGTGACCCTACAAGCCTTCTCATGTCGACATTAATCAAATTAAGGTCTACGCGGAACTCCTAGACGGCGCCGGAAGATGAACTCAATATGTGAAGTACGTTTACGCGAATCTAGTAAACTTAACATTTATGTGGTAAGATAAAATCCTTTCATTCACGACACACCTGATCAAGTTTAGGATTTGTCAAGTGTCTATCCAAATGGCTTAATCATTGTATCTCATCTATATTAGTTGACAACTAGATCATATTGTAAATACGTCTATTGCGTTGGCCAACGACTTAGTCAACCTAATATCACTGAGAATCCGAGTATTCTCTCGAATATACATTCGAGGAATGAATCCTAATCTTGGCTCAACTACCACCTTCAATCCACATCGTAATGTACCCAATACAAGCCGTATCTTAACCTATAAGGCATTTGAGCTTATGACGGGATCAAAGTACATTACTTTGTAGACAAGGCGTGTATTGACCTCAAGTCTAAGGACTTCTATCTCCCACACGATGATCATACTTTAGACAAGTATAACAAACAGTATATCAGCAGGGTATACCAATACTTCCAAAGTATCCATGTGTCCATCACGAGTAGTCATTACTCGTAGCAGGTGAGACATACTACATCCTCTAAGGATATGATGCAGACCACATGTCGACTTATCACATATCATCGATATCCCATTCTCCATGATCATTAGTCGAGGCTATTTTAAGAGTTAAGTTCTATCATGAATATCTCACTCTATTAATGACAACGTAAGCTCAAGGGATGCACATTAATGAATAATTACAAACAATCAAATAATAATTCAATAATTGCAAATGCCAAATTATTAATCTCCATTAATAATAATACGAATGTGTATAAAGTACATTTGTCCTAATACAGATTGTCTCTAAGACATAAATATACTTTCAGAATCACCCTTTCGACTCTACATATCATAAATTTAATATTTTTAGAATGCTTGAATGTTATTGAGGCTTTTATTACTTTATACGCACTTAAATAGAGAAATATGATAAGTGAAGGTTTACCTTTATTTTTTATTCGGTATTGATGATAATACAGAGTTGAGCTTAAATAGAGAAATTATATAAATACATTTAATTTATTTTAAATTAAGGCGTAATTGTTATTGTTTTATTTGAACAAAACTAGCTCCTCGCGAAAGATCCGATCTCCGTCGTATGTCGTGGAAGGTAGTCAGGTACTATTCATGACATCGAGCCGCCAACATGAATTTCATCTAAATGTTGACATCCCCCTATTGCAAGTGGTCCAATTCTTGTTTTTTGCATAGACGTTTCTCTCATTTCTCCTAAAAATTTTGACAATTTAGTGGAGCTCTTTCTCACTTCGAACATCAGAAAAGAGAAAAAAGATCATAAAAGGTGCAATTGTTATGCACTTGATTTATTTTCTCGTGTATCCTAGATGCACTTGCCTACTTACGATTTCTCAATCACCAAAAGTAAAGTCTCCGGTGTATCAGTAATCGAAAAACATTACTACAAAAAGTCATGGCATATAAACATTATGATTTTCTTTTTCCAGAACATTTTACTAAAGATCCATATTATCCTATTACAAAATTTTGCATTACTAGAACTCCATATAGCTAAAAGAGTCGCATATAACAACTTATCCGGTGAATGTTAAAGTGTGTGACCATCTCATTTAAAAGCTTAAGTTATTAGAAAAAATATACTTTTAATATTTAATTATATCTTCAATGAGATTTGGGGAGAGTAGAATATGCAGACCTTGGGAGGTCAAGATCGGTCGCATTTAAGCAAATTGCATATATATACCATAAGCTTCTTTTCCACACGGAAACAGTAGTTTACTTTCACCATGGCCTTTTTTTCTCCTCTCTTTGTTTCAGAAATATTGAAAGACATGAATTAGTCACCATTACGCAGCTTAGAATCTTCTTCATATCTATCTACTTTACAACAGCCGTCTTGGTGTTAAGATAACATAAAATAGTAGTACTCCAACTAGATATTAAAAGACCGGACAAGAAACAAAAGAAAATATTTTGGTTGGTTGTTTTCTACTATGAAAATCAGTTCATAATCAATTCTGTATTTTATCCTAGTCATTTTGTACTTACACAAGTTGCAGTTGATCAAAGAATCGATGAAAATATAAATTAACAAACCACTTTTTACCTTTCACAAAAAAAAAAACAGTTTCCCCAGACCAAAACAGAGGAAAATGATTTTGCAATCACAAGAATCCATCCCAGGAAACAGAAATCAGAATATATCAAAACGCATTCCCTTCGAGTAATCCTTTCCAAGAAAATTGAGAAAACTGAGTATGAATTAGTTTACATAACATCTAAGAATGGAGGTTTCAACCAAGACCATGCTTAAAACTAATTGAGCAAAGCTCAACTCTCTGCCTCTCCACTGCTAATCTCTTCGGTTTCAGCATTTTGCCCCCACTCTTCTGATTGAACCATTATATATAATAGTCCTTAACAATTCAATAATCTTTGGTTCAACCAGTCGATTATTTCCTTCATGATTTCTTCTCTTTCAGGTTCAAAAAGCAGATCATGCAACAACCCTTTATACAGCTTGATACTTTTATCAACTGAAGAAGCCTCTTCATAGAGCTTCTTAGAGCCTTCAGGGTCGGTCACTGCATCATCTGAGCCATGAAGAACTAGGAACGGTACTGTCAACTTGCACAGATTCTGTTGCAAGTAGGCAGTTATCCGAAGGATCTCATAACCTGTCCGTACCCTAATGGATCCAGTGAAAACTAGTGGATCTGAATACTTGGCCAGTAATGCTGCCGGATCCCTAGACACTAGGGCACCCCTTTTATTTGCTGCACTGAACTGGTATCTTGGCAATAGAAACGAGACAATTGGAGCAAGTACCTAATAATTAAGAAACAGAACCGCAAAACTGTTAGGCTCAACAAAAAAATGTTATTCACATAGGAGGACAAATGAAGGAACTTGATTTTGAAACAAAACATACTGTGAAAATCGGATGAGCTGGTTGAACTCCTACAGCAGGTGAAGTCAATACAACACCATCAATCCTAGATTCTACCTTTGGATCAAGTGCTGCCTACAAGCATCAATCAGGGACACAGTCAATAACATTCTTCATTGACAATTTAATAGACAATTGAGCAGAAATCGTCAGTCAGTCTCACTTACCTTAAGGACTATGGCTGCACCAGTCGAATGTCCAAAGCAAAAACATGGAAGTCCAGGATTTTCAGCTAAAACCTTTGACAGAAATTGTTTCTGCACAAAGTGGAAGAAAAGTTGTAAACAACATTAACTTAAAATGTTTCATTCCGCTTTTTTACTCACTTGATGCATGAAAACTAACATAATCGTACCATGTCATTAACAGCATCATCAAGAGAAGGGACATATGAGTGCAGTCCATCACTTCCACCATGTCCTGCATGAAGAAGAAGCTTGAAATTAAGAGATTACATTCCTGAAGGATTCAGACACACCATTAGTTGGTAAAGAACTATTTACACATTACAAAATGTTTTTTAGTGAAAATGTTCAACATAAAGGGCAGCCCTGTGCGCTAAGTCCCGCTGTGCATGGGTCCGGGGAAGGACCGGACCACAAGGGTCTATTGTACGCAGCCTTAAGCAATAAATAGTAGAACTAGCCAAGGTTACAATGAGAGAGAGGAAAGGGTGCCTCAAAGACAAATTCAAGGTTTTCAGACGAATAGTTGAGTCAAATGGACCCAAGGTGCTCTTCACAGTCCTGCATTTAACCAAGTCAGTTTTCTTTAATGGTGATAATTAAGGCAAGCCACTCCCTTAAAACCAAATTGTTGTGCGCCAAGGAAAGTGAACTGCAATCTGGTAGCAGCAAAGATGATTAGACTCGCATTAAATATGACTTTTTGGGACTTGGGACTTGGGACTTGTGAATACGTGATAAGATATTAGAATTTTCTTTCCAATAAAATGCCTTAAAATGGATTGTGAGCACCTTTTCCTCCCTCTATTATTCTTCATGCACAGAGGCAGAAGCAAAGATTCAATTTAATAGCTTACTTATGCAAAAGAGCTTCACATGTTACACTTTCGCACCAAAGGCTGCTGATTGGAGGAAATTCAACTCCTGCAACATGCGACATAGATGCATAGTTGAAGACTAACTTTTCAACCATAATAACAGCAACTAAACAACAGATTTGTCTCCCTTCTTTGAAGATTCATCAATAGATGAATATCATAATTGCAAAGCTTGAGAAAAGGAAGAAAATGAAATTTAGGTTTAAAACTGATAGATGGCCACCTATAAATTCCAAGGTTTTATTTCATCAAAAAGAGATTGGAAAAACTATGCTTTACAATGTAGCATTTTATGATTTACTCTCACACGCACCCAGATATCCATGTATTTTCTCATCTCTGTTATGTGAAGACCCAACGAGTTGGTGGTAAATGCATAAGTATCAGTGTGCAGTCCAACGAGTTCATAGCCTGCCAACTGATGGATGACTGCTAAAGATAATTCTTGGATAATCTGCTGGCACTGAATTTTTTTATGACGTTGGTATCCGCGCAAATTTGCGCGCACCTCAACTAGTTCCACCGGCTACCTGCTACCTCCCACTAACACAACACAGGTACCGGGTAACTCTGCCAACTAAAGCTAGGACAGAGAGGAAGAAGTACTGGAAAAAGAACTCCAACCGAGGGAAATAAAACACTTTCATTTCCGGCGCTTTCTGCTTTATTTACCCCTTTAAAACCACGATCAAAGAAGCTACAGCTAGAAGCTTAATAGAGAAAGCAAAGACACACTTTAGGCTGCTGGCACTTTGTTTGGCACATTATAACAAGATATGAAAGTATAAGCATCTCTTGATATTTTTCCATTAAAAAGAACTGTTCATTGTAGAGCCAGCAAGTAGGAGAAGATTAATGTAATTTTTAGAGCATTTTATTATTACAGGAGATGTATGACTAGAATAATCAAATATACACTGCAAAACTAACAGAAATTCAGAAATCATTCAGTATAAATTTTTAGCATTTGAGAGTTGGCAGGGTCACACGTGATTAAAGAGCACAAAATCTAAAGGAACTGAACAGCCATAAAGACTAGGATTCAGATAAATTGGGATGAATACTAAACAATATAAAGGAAAATGATAGCCAGATTTCTGGCAGGGACCGAAACTAGAGTAAGCACAAAATGACTGTTCCTAAAATAGAGGAAAGAGTGAGGAAGTTAAAGATAAGCCTCGAGTTTCTTAGTGAACAGTACTACCAGTTCAGTTACATACATAATGAGAAGAAAAGAGCCCTGATTTGAGATGGAGGATGTCAATCAACTATACTTCAAGAATCAAAAAGGGTAGGCACAACACACTAAGCTCCACTATGCGTGGGGTCCGGAGAAGGACCGGACCACAAGGGTCTATTGTACACAACCTTATCCTGCAAGAATGCAGGAGGTTGTTTCCACAGCTCAAACCAGTGAACTCCTGGTCACATGGGAGCAACTTCACTTGTTACGCCCCAAGGCCCGCTTCTATACTTTGAGAATCAATTTTATCAAATTCACCAAACAAGAAAAAAAAAAAAACAGAACTTAGATGCCAGAATCTACAGATAACAGAGAATATATAAAGCAAATGGTTTACAATAATTCGCTTCGTAAATGCAGAACTTACCAATCCAATCCATTCCATAAACTTTAAAGCCATTTGCATTTAGCTTCTTGGCAAAATCATTATATCGGCCACTGTTGCAAAATGAAGAATGCAGAGTCTTTAAGACAATGAACATTTAAACCAACATAAAAAATCATAAGAGCATTGCAAGACTAATGTAAACCTGTGTTCGTTGAGGCCATGCAACAAGAAAACCAATCCCCTGCACCAAGACAAACATCATCATTTGATTTTTTATGCCAACAGAAACCATGTACGGAGCAAAATACAGATGATCACAATGCTTGTGCATGGTCTTCTATCTACTTGGAAAAGGAAAAATCTTTGAGGAACTAGTTAATGGAGAAGGCAACTGGAGCGGGTCATTGAAGGTAACTTTGCACCAAGTACTAAGAGGATCGATCACTGGGTTCTTTAACGGTATGTTAAATATGTATGTTTTCACACAAGTACCACATAACAAGATTGATCTTTACATATGTAAGAAATGGTAACAGTTTCTATAACTAACATAAGACATGTCAAAAGGATCAGAGGTGGAAAAAGGAATGTCAACTACGGTAAAGAATAGATCTTGGGCCTAACTCAACCCCAAAAGCTAGCTTGTAGGGTGAGGATTGTCCAAGTCCATATAAGGAGTTCATGTTCCCATTCCATATCCGATGTGGGACTCTTAACAACTACAAATTATCGGCACATTCAATCCCAGATATTATCTCATAAAAGGATGGACATAATATACAGCATACCAACATCAAGAGAAGTTGCAGTAAGCAATTTCCTTCTGTTATATTTCACGTAACACTCTTTTTTTTTTAGTCAGTGTAACAAAGAATGACACGTATCTATATTTAATTTTTTTATTTTAAACTTCTCGTTCAATTAATGACATGCTCTTATAATTATAGCTACAGAAATGTCATTCCATGTTACCATAAGTTCTAAAAAAATCTTTCCTTTTTAAATAACATGCCTAGTCAACACCGTTATATAAAATGAACTAGAGGGTGTATTACATTGGGAATGAAGAATAGTTTAATGCACTCAGTTTCTCAATATCACCCTTAATTACTCATTTTTCTCAATTAATGTGATACTCTTTCTTATGACACTTTTTTATATTTAGTACTTCCTCTGGCTCAATTTATATGACACGTTTTCTTTTTTAGTCAGTCCCAAAAAAATGGAACATTTTCTTATTTAACAACAATTTAACTTTAAACTTTACTTTTTACGCTTAACAAGATGACTTATAACCACACGAATATCTTTTACTTGTTTTAGACCACAAGATTCAAAAGTCCTTTACTCCTTAAACTTCGTGCACAGACAAACTACATCATATAAATTGAGACGAGGGAGTAACAATTTAACTTTGAACTTTCTACTTTACCCTACTGAAATAATTTATAGGCACAGAGACATTTATGACTTATTTTAGGCCACAAATTTTAAAAGTCTTTTTTTCATTCTTAAATCCACGTCCAATCAAATATTATTATGTAAATTGAGACTAAGGGAGTGCCTTTTAATCAGAATAGGATTCTGTATTCATGTTTGTGTCGTATAATGAAAAAACAAGAACATAAATATACTAGTCACCGGATGTCTCTTTCTTTCGTTTTCTTATGTAAAATGTGAGCCAATTGGACTAGTGTGATATTTTGAAAAGAGCTGCCGCGTTATGGCATCTCATGCAAAGAAAAAGCTGCGCCTCTCCTTAAGCCCATGGCTACCACACAGAGAATAATCAGAAAATACAATCTCTAGTGACTTGGGTGGTGGGATTCTAGGGAACCGGTCCACTCGGGACCATATCTATCAAAATCTGCTACTGGCTGCAATATTCCTTTCAAGTGAGTACTTATAACAGTCATTCATATATCTTTCATCTTAAACTTGAAAGAATGTCTATTAACATAAAAACCAAAATCTGCTACTGGCTGCAATATTCCTTTCAAGTGAGTACTTATAACACTCATTCATATCTCTTTCATCTTAAACTTGAAAGAATGTCTATTAACATAAAAACCGTTTGAAAAAACATATGTAAATGAAATTCAAATGGAATATAGTCATTCAGAATTTTAAGAACCTGTTAAAAACAAGGATAAAAATGTTTAGTACATAATATTTTAAGGATCCGGCCCTTCCCAGAACCCAGCGCATAGCGGGAGCTTAGTGCACCGGGCTGCCCCTTTACATAATATTTTAAGGCAAAAAAAACTAGACCATTCAATTTTGAAGCATCGGAATAATTGCAGACATCGCCACAAACAGAACATTTGGTAGTCTTAACGAATCAGGACAAACTTTCTCCTTCCCATAATCAATTACAGGCTACTGTGTTGTCACACTCACAGCACGATTAAAACAAGAAGAATAAAGCTCTGTGATGCTCTGCTGGATAGTGGAAATTTAAAGATCAAAATTCTATTCCAATTCCTTTTTATTTATCCAGTATATTAAAAATAAATTATTCCTTTTACTTATTTATTTTAATAAATTAAGAGATTTCTTTATTATTCTAATTCTTCTCTTATGACTAAATGACTAGTTCACATTTACTTGTCATATTTAATTTTTCGAGAATCAAATTGACTAATCTTTGGAGCTAAATTGAATTATAATTTAATTTTTAAATTAAAATTTAGATATTCAAAAATTATATGAAAAATACTATAAGTTAGTAATTCTTAATGGTGTTCTAAGTCAATTTAGAAATAAAAATGAATGGAGGGAGTATTTTTCAACTTTATTGTAATATACTAGTAGTCAAGTTTATATTTTTAAAATCTAATTAATACAGAAAACTTAGTAAAACAAAACCCTCAATAAATAATTTTGTAAAAAGAGTTAAAAGTCTGAACGTATCTAATTTGTACAAAATATCTGCATTTCCTAAGCAGCAGCAGGAATCGCCATGCAATTCATTTTTTCATATCTCTCAGTCCATTAATTTGTAATCTTATCCAGCGGTAACGTGGAAAGCAAGAAGCTCACAACACAATGAAGGGCAAAAATGGAAACACAAAAAGAGAAATTTATTCAAACATCCTAGGACCCTTCCAGAAACAGGGACCAAGAAAAATGTGATACTATATTAATCAAACAAAAAAAAACGACAATAATGATTACAGGTAATCAATCCAAATGATAATGAGTTTGTATAAAGACTATCATTTGCGTAATTTTGCAGCTAAACCTTAAAGAAAAAAAGTAATATACTGCCTGAATTTCGAGATTCAAATTTCATATATTTTGTAATAAATTTAAACTGTTAATTATTGCAATTTATAAATTACTTCTTTCGTCTCAATTTATGTGTCATTATTTAATTCAGTACAAACTAAAATTCTTTATCCGAAGACATGACCAAAATGAAGAGGTTTGACTTTTAAAATTGGAACTGCGTCTCCTAAGTTGAGATATGAGTAATAGTACTATATTGTTTAACATTATTTAATTAATTTCTCTAGATAAGAGCAATTTTGTTTTGATGATGAATTACCTGACTTTGAAGGAAACAGGTGTCCATGATTGCGTAAACATGGTGTCTCCTTTGGACGTAACAAATAGCGAAAATTCCCTCAACGTCTCTTTATCATCTTCCTGAAGTACCCTCCTTATCGCCAGCGATCTTCTCGCCGCCACCTCCTGCTCCACCGCGCTCTTCGGCGGCACCATTTTCGACGGCACTCGTACCACCGGTACTCCTTTCCTCTCCACCACCGCCTTTTCCTCCTTCCCAATACCTCCACCCTTCTCCTGCGACGACGTCATCCTCCTCCGTCCCCGAAATGGCAACAACAATAGCAATACGAAAGCATTGATTAAAAGGAACAAACTCCTCAATACCCGTAACGAAAACAATGCACTAATTCTCCCGCTTGTACCTGACGTTAATATTATCGTCGCTTCGTTCGATTTCGCTACTTTAACCACCGCCATTGCTGCTGTTATTCTTCCTCTTCTTCTTCTTCCAATCCCAAACTCTAACAATTTCAACTCGGATAAATATTCCCGAAAATACACAGAATTAATTAACCTCAAATTTTGTTTTGGTAATTTTGTGCCTATATAATATGGTCCGAAATGTGATTCAAATCGTTTCGATATGCACAATTGTTGACTTGTCAAGCAAATCATATAATGATTTAAAAATCCGATGAACGAAATTAATTTAATTTAGATAAGGTTGTGTTTCTGGAAAGCAAAATTGAATACGAAAAGTTTTGCTAACGAAATGGGCTGATGAAAATTTGAGAAGAGAAGAAGTTGAAGGCTGAAGGGGGGAAGCGTAAAGGTATTTTCCTTGGGTCTCCGCAAAATGTTGCAGCCACCACTTCCCCTTAAGGTTTCCGACAAGTCATGAAATAAATAATGGCTCAGAGAATTACGCTACAAAATAGAGGTCGATCATACTACCACGTGTCACCTCTACACATGTTCTCATAGGCGGCGATATCATCATTTTTCGTTTGTTTTCCCTTACGGTAAATTTTTTGACAAAGTCAGAGCAGTGAAATTGTTCATGACACGTGCTATTTACTGACGAAATGTGGACACTTGGCTTCTATAGTGGTCTCAATTTTGACTCTTCCGGTACATTCAAATACTTTCATCGTTTCATTCTATTTTCTTTATTTTAAATTATTTATCATTTTTAAATTTTTAAAATATAATTAATTATTATTTTCTCTATTAATAGAGTAGAAATTTAATAGAGATACATTGTCATTAATAAGAATAAATATTATCAAATACATCTTCTAATTAATACTCCATCCCATATTACTTATTCACATTATCAAAAATATTTGTCTCAAGTTACTCTCTCCATCACAAAATACTTGTCGTCATTACTAAAAATATTTGTTTCGAAGTACTTATCATTTCATATAATCAAAATAAAATTAAATAATTTCTTTTCTATTTTACCCTTTATTAATTAATAACATTTAAAACGTTATATCATTGCTAGAGAAAATATTTATTGAGGAGAGATTGCACAATGAAATGTGTTAAGAGGGTAAAATAGTCAAAATGTTACCCTTGTAAATATTTTCTTAAAGAACGTGTAAATAAAAAATGTAACAAGTATTTTAGAACGGAGAAAGTACTTGTCAATATAAAACCAAGATAAGATTAATTTGATATTTCCCGTCTTACCTTTAATATCAAGCGTTCTTGAAAATAATTAATATTGATCAAGTACAATTTATTGAAAAAGATAATGGTAAAATAGTAAAATATATTTTTTATTTATAATTTTTTAAGAAACATACAAAGGAAAAAGTGGACAAATAATATAAGACGAATAAATATTTTTTAAGGACAAATAATTTGAGACTGACGTATGACGAATTACTCGTTTCACGTATATCTAATTTGTGTTTGGTCTCACCAAAACTTTGAATGGTCATTATTGACTTACTAGTTTAATTAATCTTTCTTGTCGGGTCAATTTTAACTGACTCGATCTATTTCACTTCTCCTTGCTTAGCTCCTAAACTTGAAGTTATTGGTTGGATGTCTAACTATTTGATAGTATAAGCAAATTTTGTTACGCCTTTTATCACACAATTAATTTTCGAATGGAAATGTTAATTGAATTTGATGAGTACAGTTATGTGAAAACATTAATTGACGTCGAAGAGATAGAGGGGAAGATCAGTACGGAGGCTCACATTATTTTATATACGCTATTGCTGACTTCTTAAACTAATTCTTTTATGAACTCAAATTATAATTTTTTCGATAAAATGCATTTAGTTGTATTGGGTTCAATTAGTTAGTTTATTTTCATAAAGGTTGTGTTATTTCAGGCAAACAAAGTCATAAAATTACTCTATACGGTAGAAACCGATACGACACGTGGCGTGGTTTAAGTTTGAGGTCGAAGGGGGTAGCAATATTGTGTACCCGGTGTGAGATACTTCGGGGTGAGTCAGGGTTGAAAAGTAGGACCGGACCGAAGCAAGTGACACCGGGTAGGCGATCGAAGGGGTTTAATGCAGATCCGTTCCGGATTTGGTGTCAGCCGTTACTCTTTGGTCATAATGTGACCATTATTGTCATTTAATTGCATTTAATTTAAAGAATGATTCTCGGGTATAAATGCCCTGCATTCATAGCTATAAAAGGAGCTCAACATTCATGTTGGAAGGACATCTCATTCTATTTTTCATTCACTTGCACGATTTAACTGTAAACTTAGACTGAACAAGCTCTCAACATTGGCTCGGACTCGAAGCAATTTAGATGAAGACCGGACCAATCTCTTTAACAATTTTCAATCAAGATACCATCAATTCAGGCTATTTCTTTTATTTATTATTCTCAATTATTTATTTATTTCTAATTGTTTATTACATTATTTACAAAACGATCCATGTGTCCTTAAAACCACTTACAAATTCAACTGTATTTTTTGGGGGGTAAACAGTTTGGCGCCCACCGTGGGGCTAAGGATAATAGTGGTGACTTGTTCAAAATCAAATTTCACTTGTTTCTTTCGAGATTTTATAATTTCAGGTTAATTCTAAATGGCCAATAACAGTCAAGTTAGCCACTATGATGAGAGCAACAACGGCATCCTACCCGTTGATCCATTAAACGATGTTCCAATGAATGGTGTTCCGCTCGTTGACCCACCAAATGGTGTTTCGCCCTTTGATCCAATGAATGACAACAACCCCGTGATTTCACCTAGGACGTCTAGAATGCGCGTCAGAAAACACTAGACGATGCGGAAGGAGAAATAAATTTGGCTCGGATCTATTGTATGTTGAACGAGCAACAAGAGGCTATAACTAAGTTACAAAAGAAAAGCAGTGGAGCAAGTGCGGCGGATGAACCTTGACATGTTTGTGATGATGATCCATGCCGAGAAGAAGATCGAGTTGAAGATGCTCGAGGCCTTCACTAAGTGAATGGATACAACGAAAAGAAGGTTGAAACTTACAATTAATGTGTGGACCAGATTTCGGGGGCTCCTCCGATCTTGAACGGCTCAGACACGAAGCGATACATTCAACTGTCATTCCCGCCACGTGTAGCACTGAAGTTAATTCCAAAATTTAAAATGTCTAACCTCCTGAAGTACGATGGGATGACGGATCCACAAGAGCATGTAATGTTGTATACTTGTGCAGTGAAGGGCAATGACATGGAGGCAGATGAGATTGAATCAGTGCTGTTGAAGAAATTTGGTGAAATACTGACCAAAGGGCCAATGACATGGTATTCTATGTTGCCTGAACATTCTATTATTTGAGATACTTGTAGATGCTTTTATAAAGGCACATGCTGGAGAACAGAAGGTTCAAGCGAGGAAAACAGAGAAATTCAAAATTGCTCAGAAGGATACGGAGCTGCTGCGGGAGTTCGTGTCGAGGTATCAAACGGAGCGAATGGTTCTTCCCCGGGTACCGGATGAATGGGCAACTAAAGCTTTCACCAAGGGGCTGAATCCTAGGATTTCCAGTGCATCGCTCAAATTAAAGGAGAACTTGTTGGAATTCCCGACAGTAACATGGGTGGATGTGCACAATATATACGAGTCTAAAATTCAGGTAGAGGATAATCAGCTCGAACTTCCACCATGGTCGTCAGGATGGAACAAAAATTTTGATAAGTGGAAGAGGGTAGTTGAGTCAAAGTCGAAGTCGTCAAAAGATAGATATCAACCCTACACACAATCGGAGAGGTCTAATTTCATATCAGATAGAGGTCGTAACAATGGCAACTTCTCGTCGGGTAGAAGGGATAGGCGAAATGATCATGGGTCTACCAATAGAGGTTTGTAATTTAACAATGATACATGTGGATCTTCTTCTAATAATGTTGAAAATCCAAAGTTATCCGAATATAACTTCAACATTGATATTGTCGGACTTGTTTCAGCTATTGGGCATATCAAGGAGACAAGATGGCCAAGACCACTCCGGATGGGCTCGACTTAGAGGGATCCGAGCTTAATTTGTGATTATCATGGGACTCATAGTTACCGAATGGAGGATTGTCGTCAATTGAGGGATGAAGTGGCCCAGTTATTGAAAAACATCCACCTGCGCAAGATTTTAAGTAATTGAGCAAAGAAAAACTAAAGAAATAGAGAGGCAAAAAAGCAAGCGGATTCGTTTGGACCCCATCATTTCATAAACATGATCATCGGAGGGATAGAAGTTCCGACGGGGTTCGTTATAACCGCGAAGAAGATGAAGGTCTCGATTACTTAGGAGAAAAGGTCCAGAATTATGTGTTGGAGGAAACCGTATCTTTCAATGATGAAGACACGGATGGCATTATTCAACCTCACAATAATGCATTGGCAATTTCTGTTTTAATTAATAAATTTCAGATTAAGCGAATTTTGATTGATCTAGGTAGCTCGGCCAACATCATCCGGTGGAGGGTAGTGGAGCAAATGGGACTGCTGGGCCAGATTGTACCTGCAGCCTGAGTCCTGAATGGCTTCAATATGGCAAGTGAGGCAATGAAGGAGGAAATCACGCTTCCAGTCAATGCGGCTCGGATAATCAAGCAAACAAAGTTTTACGTTATTGAAGGCGAGATAAGATACAATGCACTGTTCGGCAGACCTTGGATACATGACATGAGAGTTATACCTTCGACGTTGCACTTGATGTTAAAATTCCCAACTCCATAGAGAATAAAGATAATTCGTGGTGAACAGCCGGCGACAAGGGAAATGTTAGCAGTAGAAGAGTTGGTCCAAGCACCGAAAATAATAAAAGATGCAAGTAAAGGTAAAGAAGTCAAATAACATTCACAGGAATCAGATCCTACAAGTCCGAAGGAAGAAGAGGAAGACAAGATAAACTACAAGGAAGAAGAAGATTACCATCACATTCTGAAGTCATTTATGCTGCCGGATGATTCAAACGCCACATAGTCAACTGTAGAAGAGTTAGAGCAAATTATCTTGTTCATCCGTCTACCGGATAGAAAGGTATACCTGGGCACCGAGTTAACCCCGAAGCTCAGGCTTAAATTAATTAAATTTTTGCTAATGCTGATTGCTTTTCCTGGTCCCATTTAGACATGACAAGTATCCCACTGGAGATCACAACTCACAAGTTGAGTTTAGATTCAAGTTTTCCATCGGTAAAGCAAAAAATGAGATCAATGACCAATTACAAGCACAAGTTTGTCAAGTAGGAAGTAATAGAGTTATTAAATATAGGTTCCATTCGGGAATTAGAGTATTCAGACTGGCTAGCAAACATAGTGGTCATACATAAAAAGGTAATAAATTGAGAATATGCATAGATTTTAAAATTTTGAATAAAGCATTTCCAAAAGATTTTTTTCGTTGACGCACATCGATCGAATGATCGATGCTACAGTGGGGCATAAGATGCTGGGTTTTCTTGATTCTTATATCAGGTACAACCAAATCAGTATGAACCCCGAGGATCAAGAGAAAATTTCTTTTATAACTAGATATGGGACCTATTGCTATAATATAATGCCCTTTGATTTAAAAAATGCCGGAGCAACATATCAACGCCTAGTTAATCGCATGTTCGAGGACCAAATAGGTAACACAATAGAGGTTTATATTGATGATATGTTAGTTAAGTCTCTGGACGCAGCGGACCATTTAAAGCATTTGCATAAAACATTTGACATACTCTGAAAGTTTAATATGAAGCTGAATCCAAAAAAATGTGCTTTTAGAGTTGGCTCCGGCAAGTTCTTGGGCTTCTTGGTTTCAAATCGAGGAATAGAGATCAATCTGGATAAAATCAAAGTTATCGAAAAGATTCTTGAGGTACTTGAAGATGTGAAAGCAGTGCAAAGACTCACCGAGAGGATAGCGCTCTAAGCAGGTTCATCTCTCGGTCTTCGAAAAAGAGGCAATGGTTCTTTTCTTTTTTAAAAAAGAAGAATAATTTCGAATGGACACTAGAGTGCCAACAAACTTTGAGGGATTTGAAGAAATACTTGTTTAGCCCGCCATTGCTGCATAAATCGAAGGCAGATGAGCAGTTGTTCATTTACCTGGCAGTGTCCGAGGTCGCAGTAAGTGTAGTTTTGGTTAGAGAAGAAAACGTTTAGAATTGGAAAGGAGCTTGGGAGCCGAGGTCATCGAAGAAAAATGTGACTCGCTTTTGATTTTTAATCAAGTAAACGGGGTGTTCGAAGTGAAGGAGGAAAGGATGTAAAAATACTTAGAGAAAATTCAAGCGATATTACATCGGTTCAAATAATGGACCATGGATCATGTATCTCGTAAACAGAACAATGAGGCGGATGCCTTGGCTAATTTGGGCCCATCTGTAGAAGTAGAGGAATTTAATTCAGGAATGGTTGTGCATTTGTTGAATTTCGTAATTGATGATGGTCATGCCGAAGTAAATACAACAAGCTTGACTTGGGACCGGTGCAACAAATATATCGACTACGTTCGGGATGGGAAATTACCTATAGATCCTAAGGAGTCGATGACACTTCGCACTAAGGTGGCTAGGTTTTGTTTGGTTGATGGTCAGTTATATTGAAGATCTTTTTGCGGTCCTTTAGCAAGATGTTTAGGTCCCAGGGAGATGGATTACGTGATGCGTGCGGTTCACGGGGAAAATTATGGCAATCACTCCGGAGCTAAGCTCTTGGTCCGAAAGTTGATTAGGGTCGGGTACTATTGGGTTAAGATAGAAGAAGACACGAAGTAATTCGTCCGAAAGAGCGATGAATGTCAAAGTCATGCACCAATGATTCATCAACCGACAAAATTAATACATCTGATCCTATCTCCATGGCCATTCATGAAATGGGGAATGGACATAGTAGAGCCACTCCCTTGGGATTCTGGCAAGGTACATTTTATATTGTTTATGACTGATTACTTTTTTAAGTGGGTTGAAGCGAAGGCCTTCAAAAAAGTTTGAGAGATGGAACACATCGTTCCTCGGTTCGGCATTCTAATGGAGATTACATGTGACAATGTCCGTCAGTTCATTGGGAAAAAGTGAATGATTTTCTCGAAGGGTTGAAAATCAAGAAGATAACGTCGACTCTGTATCATCCGAGTGCAAATTGGCAAGCGGAATCAATGAATAAATCTATCATGCAGAACCTGAGAAAAAGATTAAAATAGTTGAAAGGCAAATGGAAAGAAATTCTGGCGGAGGTGTTGTGGGCATATAGGACAACGCTAAAATCTAGCATCGGGGGACTCCATTTTCTTTAGTTCACGGTGCAGAGGCTTTAATTCCAGTTGAAGTGGGCGAGCCGAGCCTGAGGTTGAGCCTTGCAACCGAGAAGTCAAATAATGAAGCTATGGTCGTAAAGCTTGATTTGATGGATGAACATCGGGGAGTTAGCGCTGCTACGGTTAATGGCTCGAAAGCAAAGGATAGGAAGATACTATAACCGGAGGACTAATCTTCGGCACTTTCAAGTAGGGGACTTGGTTTTACGAAAAGTGACCCTCAATACCAGAAACACCAACGAAGAGAAATTGGGCACGAACGGAAAAGGTTCCTACAAAGTGTTAGGAATCACCGTTAAAGGCTCGTACTAGTTGAAAGTCGAATATGGTCAAAAGTTGCCGAATAACTAGAACGTTGCGCACTTAAAGCGGTATTATTGCTAAGGTATGTGTTCGTTAACTGTTTCAATTTCATTTGTTACGTTATGAATAACCCATGCAGGAATAACTCGGAGTAGTCACTCAAAGGTCGAACTGAGTTAGAATTAGGTCTGAAAACATGTGTTACACTCTTATTTCCTTAGCTTGGTTTTTATCCCGAAAAGGATTTTTCCGGCAAGATTTTTAATGAGGCAACAATGTAAAGCGTGTTACTAAATAGTTGAAGACCGGACAAACACTGGGGACTGGGAAATGCCCGGTATTAAAGAACAAGTAGTGTTTGAGTTCTCATATTTCGAACGCAAACACTAGGGGACTGCCATACCCTTGAAGTTATTCGGAGTTTGAAGTTTTTTTTAAAAGTTTTTAGGACTATTGTAAGGGTTAAAAGATCGAATGAATCTTGCCCAAATAATTTTAATGTTACGACAAAACATGTAAAGGCCGAAAGATCGAATGAATCGTGCCCAACCTCTAAATATCTACCCGCCTACACTATCCTTGGCAATGTATCTATTTGGATTCCTCTTTTCCTTATTCTCCGTTAATACACTGCCTAATTTATTTTGTCCTTTAGCTTTAATTGTTTTCATTTCTTAATTTTGTCTTTTCGCTTCTTTTTTTTATCATTTTTTTTATTTTAAAAATAAAAATATTAGCTAATTATTTTTAGATTAATAAAATAAAATAAAATAATTAAATAATTAAATCATAATTAAAAAGTAATTAAAAATACTAAGTGACGAAGTTGCTTTGACTACAGAACCATGCATATCTATTGGAGTGAATTGGATGATCGGGCCGAGTGTTGCCCCTTATTTTTCTCACTCTCCTTTTCCTAATACGAACCTTGAGTCATCAAAGCCTTTTTGATTCGGTTTGACCCGATCGCCCTAACGACTGGCGCTATACTAGCTTATTTATTAAAATCTAAATTAATAGAAAATATATTTTTATAATTTTTTTTTTTGCAAATGAAAAATAAACTTATATATAAAAATCAGTTTTTCAAGTGAAAAATATTTTTCACTTATAAAATTTTAACTTTTTTTTCAATTAAATGAATGTCCAAACACAATTTTCATTTTCAAATACCTTTTCTCAACTTAACATCAAATATCTTTTATTTTCAAATATCATATTTTTTTTATATCCAAACACCTACTAACACTCTAGCGACCAAAAAAATCCAAAACTTAATTAAAATTCACTCATGGATTCATCCTAACTCCCCAAAATATAAGTTCTAGACTCATCTTGAGAAGATATATCCAAACTAAGAAAAACATTTTGAGGGTTCTATTTTTTCAGAAAAGGAATGATAATTTTTTCTCTAAAGTAAAGAATCTCCTGTCCTATATGATACTCTGTCAGCATATGATATATACTATGTGGTTGAGGTTATTAAGAAAACTGAAAAGTGTTTTTTGAAGAAACTAATATGTCATCTATGATATATCATCTGTATATGATATATATTAGGTTGTTGTCATATAAGACTGAACTATTTCCTGAAGGAATGAATCAGTTCTTTATGATACTTTATCATTATATGACATACATTATGTGTGTATCATAGAGGACTCTAGTATTTTTTGAAGGAATTAACCAGTCTTCTATGATACCATGTCAATATATAATATACCATATGGGTATCATAGATGATTGAGTTGTATTTTTCTTAAAAAATATAAAGTAATCATCTATGATACTATGTCAGTATATGATATATACCATGTGAGTATCCTAAAAGATTATGGAGTGTTTCCTTTTGAAGTAATGAACCAGTCTTTTATGATACCCTATTAGTAAATGGCATATACCATGTAAGCATCATAGAGGATTGAGTAGTAATGTTTTTAAAGAATTGAATTTGTCATCTATGATACCATGTCAATATATGATCATTACTAGTTTTGACATCATAGAGGACTAAGAGTTTTTCTTGAAGGACTGAACGATTAGTCCTCTATGATAACATGTCAGTATATGATATATACCATATGAGGTATCATAGAGGACTGAGTATTTAATTTTCTTGAAGGAATGAATTTTTGTGATATCCTATCAATATATGATGTATGTCGTGTAGGGATCATAGAGGATTAAATTGTATTTTCTTTTAACGAATGAATCATTTCTGAGATACCCTATCAGTATATGATATATACAGTGTAAGTATCATAGACAATTAAGCTTTCTTTTTTAAGAATGAGTCGGTTCTCTATGATATCTTGTCAGTATATGATATATCGTGTGGGTCATTCATATGTGATACCCTGTTCATATATGATATATACCATGTGGATATCATAGAGGATTGAGTTGTATTTTTCTTGAAAGAATGTATCAGTCCTCTATGATACCCTATCAGTATATGATATATACCATAGGGTATCTTAGAGTATTGAGTTGTGTTTTTCTTAAAAAATAAACTAGTCCCCTATGATACTTTATCAGTATATGATATATACTATGTGGGTATCATATATGACTAAGAAGTATTTTTATTGAAGAAACGAATCATTTCTCTATGATACCTTGTCAGTATACGATATATATCATGTGGGCATCATAGAGGACTTAATAGTGTTGTAATAAATCGTTCCTCTATGAAACTCTATCACTATATGATATATATCATGTAGGTATCATAAATGATTGAGTTGTGTTTTTCTCGAGAGATGAATCAATCATCTATGATACTCTGTCAGTATATGATATATACTATGTAGGTATCATAGATGATTGACTTGTATTTTTTTTTTGAAGAGATGAATCAGTCTTCTATGATTCTCCGTCAGTATATGATATATACCAGGTTGGTATCATAGATGACTGAGTGTTTTTCTTAAAGGAATGAATCGTCAGTCCTGTATGATACTCTCAATATATGATATACATACCATGTGGATATCATAGTTTACTGAAACGGTATACTTCAACTGCTAATGGTTTGATATACTATACACTAGAATTTAAAAATATAAGATATTAAAAAACACAAAAATATAATATATCAGTTATCATTTTGTACAACTCACAACCAAATCAAACTCTCGAGTGCACATAAATAACATATTTAATATAATTTCACAAGTGGATTTGAAGAGAAAAGTGTGTACGCAGTTCTTAATCTTACCTTAGAAACTAGAGAAGTTATTTTCGATAGACTTTAGTTTAAGAAAAAACACATCAAAGCAATGCGGGAAAGAAATAACGAAAGTGAAGCCCTTACACATCACAAAGACAATCTAAGCGTGGAAGGAAATTAGGCTTACAAAAATCAAATGGCTTTTCGTCCATACCAATTTCTTCCACATATATCTTCATTTATTTACAGCTAAATTGAATTCTCAGATATTTCTGTAGATACGAGATTCTCCTTGTACCATTCATTGCCTTTAAGGATCACTAAAATCGAAAGTATGGACGAGTTCCTACTTCATCCATCTATGTAAAGGAGACTAGCTACACATAAAAATCGAGTACTCTAGCCTCAACGTTTCTTAAAAATGAGGAAAACAATCTAAATAGCCGCGTGAAGCAGCTGCTTAGACCTACTCCATTTATGTAGAACTTTGCCAAAAACATCATAAAACTCGATTTCTACATGAGTTGGTGTCAATTGGACAGACATGAAACCTTGTCCATCATAGAAGAAATTCATTCCTTCTCTGTTCAAGCCTTTCACATCTCCCCTCCATGCCTTTGATCCTGCTCCACTCGTTAAAAATTGGATAGGACTGCAATTAAATTAAAATCGGATTAGAATTAAACTAAAATAACAACAGTCAAATTAAAAATAGCTAGAATAACAATTTCAACTTTTTCCACAAACAAATCACTTATTTTGTGGCTTGATCGGGCAATAGACAATTATCTGAACTTTAAATTTTACCTCTCGTTATCACTAATGTGCTCAAGGCAATGATCGTGCCCGTTCATGTATAGATCTACATCGTATGCCTGGAAATTCATAATCCAAAACAAAAACGTTACATTCTGGTGAAAATTTCCTACACTAATGAATTAATTATGGTATGTAAAAAATGATCAAATCTTGGACAAAGAAAAAAAAACTACCCTGAGGATAGGAAGAAGACGGTCCACAAGTTCGTTAGTGTCACCATGATGTCCCACACTTCTAATAGCATGATGACCCACTACTATTTTCCATTTTGCTGTTGATTCACTTAATGCATTCTCTAGATCCTGCAACAATATGCAAACAATTCAATAATTATCATAAAATTCCGTCTAAAATTGCCGAAAATTATGAATAAAGATGAGCGTAAAAAGGCCTAATATAAGCAGAAAATATCTAATGTCAACTTACTTTCAATACGTTTTCTGTATATGTCTTTTGAGGCATTACATTGCGCCAATCATAGGTATGCTCAGTTTCCACGAAGTAGTCTTTAACAAACGGGGTTGTATCCACCATGATAATTTCAGAAATTTCTGCAAATTGTAAAAGAAAAGTGTTAGAATTGTGTAGCCATCACATTAAAACAACTTAAAGCGGTCTGAGAAAGCGCGCACACAATTATTATGTAAATATATGTTCAACACGTCCACTCACATACAAGTTTGATTCATTTTTATGAGTCAAACATGTGATTTTTTTGTCTTAATAATAGGTGATAATGAAACTCGAATCAAAACCCTCTTATTTGCTCTGACACCATATTAAATTACGAGACCATCTTATCCAAAAACTTAAGGTGTCCCAGACAACACACATCTATTTTCTAATTACTACATATGTTTAACACGTCCGCTCACATGCGGGATTGATTGTTTTGTATGTGTTAAACACATGGAAATTTGTGTGTGAAACTTGAATTCAAAACCTCTTGACTATTTTGGTA
Source organism: Anisodus acutangulus (assembly GCA_029783415.1). Lineage (NCBI taxonomy): Eukaryota > Viridiplantae > Streptophyta > Magnoliopsida > Solanales > Solanaceae > Anisodus > Anisodus acutangulus. The sequence continues at coordinate 22,803,110 of CM056506.1, read as the reverse complement.
GTATGTTAAATTGTGTGACTATCTCATTTAAAAATTTAAGCGGTTAGAAAGAGTACACTGTTATATACTACTTAGTTATTTGTCTAACAAGAAGATTTAAAGTATTAAAATGATAATAATAATAATAAGTGTTTAACCAATAACAAGATTTCAGATTGAGGAAAGGCAAAATTTGGGGCTTTTTTTTTTTACCTGCATTGATCAAGAAAGATCGCAAACAAATCCATCTGCTATCGATTTTTCTAAGGTAAGGACTAAGTTGAGCTACTGCATCTCCCCTATAATCATGGTTACCTAATACTGCAAAATCAACATTAATATTTCAGAATTACAAATCATAAAAACACATAATTTCTAGTATTATTTTCTTTTGTAAAACTCACCTGAATACCATTGCTTTTGCAAGCTTTTTTCTGTATAAACATTGGTAAAAGACTCTAGAAAATTTGGATCATCTTCCCCTGTTAACCCATTGTCATAAAAATTGTCACCTGTTGAAACTACAAAGTCTATGTCTAGTTCCTCTCCAATTCTTCCCATCTGCATGCACATTATACACATTATTGTTAATCCAAAACTCCAAAAAGAATACATAAAAATTAAAGACAAGAAAAAGGGCATAAATAAATATTTCATAAAATTAACAAAAGGGTACCTGAAGAGCAACAGCAGATTGATTATAATCACCTTTACGTCCCCAATCACCAACAACCAAGAATCTTAAATTGCCATTATCTTTAGTGGGGTGAGCGAATTTCTCAAGCCCAGTTGCACTACAACAAGGAATTAAAAAACTAACCAACAAAAGGAACATAACCATGGATTTGTTACCAAAATTAACCATGGCTCTGCTTTGAAATTAACAGAGAAAAGGGAACCAAACAAGAAAATCTCAATATCTTTTTTCTCAATTAGAACACAAGATTATTTAAACATTGACGAATAATGCATGTTAGAGGAAAAGGGAATTAAAATGATTAATGATGGAAAGTAATGAAAAAACAGAAGCATTAATACATCTAAATAATGCAGGTCACGGGGTTGGATTTAAAGGAGGTGGCAAATAATGTTGTGTTCTAAAAAGATTATTATACGAATATGCGAGTGGATATCTTATTGGATAAACAGAGAATATTCCATGAAACTGATTCAAAATTAGGATAATGGATATGCAAAACTGTTTTTCTTTTTGGTTTCTTATTTAGAAAGTCAATAAATTTGGATTAGCACAGGAAAATAGTTATTCATATGAAATTGAATTGGAAATAAGAAAAAGGGGAATGCGGGCCCTGCAAAACGATTTAGGGGCTACTATTAATACACAACTTTTGTTCCTTTTTTCTATTTTATTATTGAAAGTAGTTTTATTAATCTTTTTATTACAACTTAAACACGAATGAACAGCAAATCACTTGGTCGGAGGAAAGAAAGGAATTTATAGTAAAAAAATAATCTGATGGTTGACTGTTTAGGATTACAAATTATTTTTTGACAATCTAACATATTCTTATTATTTATTACTACTACCTTGTTACTTTAATTATATGACATTGTTTTAGGTTTAGAATGTTTAAGAATTATTATAGTAAGACATACAGCTTTCACAATTTAAAACTTCATTGTGTATTAAACTAACTTTTTTAACTATTACTCCATTCGTCTCAATTTATGTGTCTTACTTTCGTTTTTAGTCCGTTTCAGAAAGAGTGCCTCTTTCCCGCTGTTCCTAAATTTTACATGATTTGTTTAAGACCACAAGATTCAAAGGCATTTGGTGATTATACACATCTTTAGTTTAAAACTACAAGATTTATAAGTCTCTTATTTTCTTAAATGTTGTGTTTACTCAAATTAAGACAGTTAAAGTGAAATGGAGGGAGTAATATCTTTTCACATTAGCATCCATTTCAAAATTTGGGGGGAAAAACATGACTAGTTTAAATCATGATAATATCTGAACTCGAACATGTTCTCTAGTTCTTGTGGTTTTTGGGAAGCAAAGTCACTATAGAGCCGATTTTGTCACTTATGCAAGGATCGCTTATAAATCATGCATTAGTTTGTTGTCATGTCCATTAGGAATATCAATCGGGTGGATTTGTTAGATTTGAATGGGCTAAAATAGTCGAAGTTTATAAATTTTTTGTTAGTTTAGCCACTTTAAAATCAACTTCAAATTCATGTGTCCAAAGTTTTTTACTTCAGACATAAGAATTTGAAATTGAGTTTGTAGAACCTGTTTTCAAACATTTACGCCTGAAGTTAAGTTTGGTAGTATTAAGTGGATGCTAGTTTTTCCACCAGCCATCAAAATATAGTCACCATTTTTAATATAATTGAAATGTATTCACTTTTTAATGCGAAAATAAAATTTCAAGAAAGATATCCCTCACTAAAACACACGAAGATGGAGTTCGAAGCTTTAACAAGCAGAATTCTAGCACATGGAGTTTGAAAAATTATTGAAGTTTCAAATTTCATGAATCATGGAACTCGAATATTTATTAATTCAAATTTCAGGAAGAGTTCAAACTTTTACTTCAGTGTGACTGGAGTTTCAAACTACATAAATAATTCATGGAAGTTCAAACGTTTAACATTTGAAACTCCATGAGAGAATTGTTTATGCTCGAATGTATCGTCAACTAATGAAGTGGCAAGGTTAACTTGAGGCCATAAGGAGTATTTAAAGGAATTAAAAAGTGGAGATAACGCTGTCTCCCAAGTCCTAACCTATATACAAAGAGAGAGATGAACAGCAAGTTAGTTGCTTGTAGTTCAACCTCTAATCAACCAAACCAGCCAGGAAGAAATAGACAAACTTCACAGTTTTAAGCAGAACATGGAAGATGCAATAAAGCAAGATCAGAACATGCAAGATCAGCAAGGCAAGGGATACCAAATATTGAGAGAACAAACGAGCTGTTCCTCAATGATTTCACCAAGACCAACGACACTTACTGGGGCTGCAAGTGATAAGACTAAAGTAGGAAGGAAAAGTCCGGGATTCACCACCCAACTAATAGACCCCTGACATGTAATCATGTTAACCATACATATTATGGAAACACACTGTTGTTAAATAATGTCTAATATTAAATATCTATGTACAAGTCAACAAGCACATGATTCATTGTATTTTCCTTCAAACATGCTGCACTGCTAAGTTTGTAAGCCTCCAGCATAAATCTGACTCCACAGTGGAGTCTCCAGAATATTTAATTGGCAACGAAATGGTATCTCGAGTCGACATAGCTCTCAACATCCCAGAGGAAAGACCCAAAAGTTACAGCCTCCAAAACAAGGCGCCTCAGCCCTCCAAAGCTGATCTTAATGAGTTCATCTTTAGACGAGTCAATAGTGCCTTGAGGGGTGATAACAATCTCAGGTCTACCAAATAGGGCTGCGGTGTGTTTCTCGATCATGCCTATGGCCTCTCTAGATCTGATGGTTGCATATCTTTGGAGGGTCTCCCCGTCAAATGACATCACATAGTTTCTCAATCTTGAGGGCTTTATCCCCTGGCCAAAACCTCCAGGACTCACACCACCTGCAGACTATGATGACAATTCTGGATGGGATTGTGTTGACCTGACAGAAGTATCACTCCTATCACCGGACCTAATCTCCTCCCCTGCCACTTGCTGGATGCTGCTATCTTCGTCATCCACACTCTGAGGAAGGACTTTCATGGTCTTTTCCAGCTGAAACCTCTGGTCCACTCTCTTGAGAAAATATCCATACATAATTGATGCCGCATAAACTTGGCCTACTCTTAATTTACTTATTTGTGCCACTGCAGAATTATCACCCAATCGACTTCCTAGAATGAGAGCCAGGTGGTTTTGAATCATCTCGTTAGCTTCTAGTGAATGAAGACGCTCAAGCTTATCATCTTGGCCGGGCCATGTATCAATTCTACCAGAAGGTTCAGATGAAGACGGACTTATTGCAGGAACTAAAGATACATTGGCATCCATAAATTTCTGCACCACCAAGGCATACAATATCTCTTCCAAGGTCTTTTTCCTTTCATTAGCCTTAACCTCAGCAATTCTCCTGATAGTTTTGAGAGCGACCATGCCACAAATTAGACCCCTCAGCAGTGATAAATACGACAACAGAAGAAAGCAACTTTTTTCCGGGGAAACGCGGAGATGGGAATGAATTTCAAAGAAGCCTAAACTAACCTGTACAAGACAATGTCAGTACCAGTTGGAGATGGTTCTTCCTTCTCTTGCTCTTGATCACGGTCAATTTTAAGCTGTTCAAGCTGCTGATCTACAGCAGCAGGGACAAGATGCGGGTGACTTGTCAAAATCTGGGAGAGATTGGCCAATTGGAGATTCCAGCTGAAGTGGAGCAATCGAGGCAGATAAACCTCCAGACTCAGACGGTGATACAGATGCCCTGATCGCAGTATATTTTTTGCTGACAAAAGCTGCTTTCCTGTTACTCAACTTCACATGAGAAATTGAGGGATAAAGCTGCCAAGAACATGTCAAATAGATTAGGTGTCAAAGAGCATCTTCCGATGCATAAGATTCCTAATTTATGCCAACAACTAGATAAACTAATTTAAATAGTTAGTTTTGCTCAACCACATTCAAGGGAAGCTATTTATTAACTGAATGAAGATGCTTCGGTGTCATATCCAAGTGGATACATGGCTTACAAAAAAGTAACATGGAATTACATAGGCCCATGCACATTGAGGCACCTCCCGAATTGGGAAAATCAGCAGGAGGAGGACGCAAACAGATACCTTTTCACAGTTGAATAATTACCATATACAACCAAAGATATATCAAACAGGAAAAGAAATTTGAGTGTGACCCATCAACTTCAGTTTCAAACGAGACCGGCCCAGAGATCTCTAAAACACCAGCCCAATGCCTATCTACCAACCCCCTTATTAAATTACCACAATGTCCTTGTAGTAATCATGGGTCCACGAGGCTAAACCGCAATATGCAAGACTCAAAATGTATAAATATTAAATTTTGAACCTAGTAATTCAAATGCGAATTTCTGGCATAATGTACATCTTAACAAATTTTCCTGATTTAAAAAAAGGTTAATTAAGAAATTTGCAAAGTAGGAAAAAGAAAAAGAGACAGTGTCATTTTTGTAATTTGGAAACAGTCTAAGGTTCATTTGTGTGGGAGTTAAGTAAGAAGATAAGTGTATTATATATATAGATGAAGCTATTCGCGTTGAACACTGTGAAACTTTCCCCAAAATCAATCGGAACAAAGCTCTATCCCAACGTTATAATAATATGCCTTCTGCTGCTGCTCTACTCCTTCCTATATTCAATTTTCAGCTCTTTAATTCTCATCTGTAAGTGTTTTTTTCTTTAATATTCTGTCAATTATTATTATTTATTTCTCATTTTATCTGATCTTACAAAATATTTTAGGGTTTTTTTTTTCTTAATTGTTTGCTGCAGAATGGAAACTGCTACTGCTTTCAGCATCGGTTACAAACCCACCAAGGCGTCACTTGGTGGATCCGATTTGGTTCGATTCGGGTCACAGCTTCAGATGTCTCCTTCTGGGATCAAGGTATTACAGACTTCTGATTATCATATTTCATTTGCTTTAGTTTCTTTTTGTTCTGGTGTTATTTTATCGTTTGCTATTTGGTTTCCTCTCGTTTCTCTTGAGCCGATGTTCTTTCAGAAACAATCTCTCTACCTCCCAAGGTAGGGGTAAGGTTTGTAATTTGTTTTCCTCTCGTATCTCCACTTAGACGAACCGAAAAATGACTCAACTATGAGTCTATAACCCTTCATTGTTGATCACTTTTATATTTTGCTTGTTATGTGAGAATTGATCGAAACTGGGAATTAGGACTGTCGGTTTGTCGAAATGATGCTTTAAATAAGAAATATTTAAATTTTATGTTCAATGATGGAATATTTAAGGAAAATATTTTTTTTACCCTTTATGTCTTCACCTTTTGGAAAGCCTAGACACTATGCTATCAGCTATCGACCTTGTGGTGGAGGTAGAACTTAGATACAACAACAACATACCCAGTGAAATCACACAACGTGGGGTCTGGGGAGGGTAGAGTGTATACAAACCTTACTTCTGCCTTGGTAGGTAGAGTCGCTGTTTCCGGAGACCCTCGGCTCAAGACAAAGCATAATCACAATCAAGCAAGCATTACAAAGTAAGAGAAACGGTCAGAGGCAAAAAACTAAAGCTGTAGAACTTAGATAGTATAAGTTATTTGGTTAAATTGAAAGATGATATTTTGGATTCACTGGCTAGGTGTTTGAAGCTATTGACCTTTTGCTTTTGCTTATGTTTTCTCTTGAGCCGAGGGTCTTTCGGAAACAACCTCTCTACCTACCAAAGTAGAGGTAAGGTCTGCTCTGGAACACCTCTAACAGAGGGGCAAATAGTCAATTTTGTAACATGTGAATTGAAAGCTAAAAAAAGGCAGTTTCTCGTAAAAGGACTTTTTACCGGCCGTACGCTCTACCCCCCTCCCCGGACTCCACGTTGTGTGATTACGCCATCATATGTTCTCAAATTTTTATTAGATTCCGTAAATGAACTTCAGACTTCAGAATTAAGAGGGCATGATTATGAAGAAAAGGATGCCAATATTTGACCAGAGGGTTTGCTCAAGGTTTAAGCCTGGTAAATAAGTGGAATTAAAATCCAAAGAGGAAGGACGAAATGGTTAGAGGAGCATAACCTCATATGTAATACTTCTTATGAGTTAGTTTCAGCTGCAGTTGATGTTTATATATACTGATATTTACGTATATATAATCATGTGTATATTTTAGTCTTAAGCTTGCTCAAGTTAACACTTGTATTTTGCGAGAAGGAAGAAGAGAGGTAGAGTTGCTTGGGAATTCTCAGCTTGGTAATTCCTTCAAGGTATTGAGGGTTAAATATTGTATACACACGTCGTAAACAAATAAAACATCACATCTTAATAAAACCCTTTGAATTGATCCTGTCAATCTTCCTAATTGATACTAACTGGTATACACAAAAAAAACTCTTTAATTACAGTATGTTTACATGATATTCTTTTATGTATCCAATACAAGTTTAATACGAGGTTCCACTTGAGACTGTAACATCAATAGAAAAGTGAATGATGAAATTTATCTTTTGCATGGAAGGGTGTGGTATAGCGATCAAAGAAGCTGGAGTGGACCCTGGGGCCTGGGAGACCAGTGATAGTCAGGAAAAGCTACACGATTATTTCTATGTAAGCCGTGGTGAACAGAGCTGTCCGATACTTGTGAGCACGTGTTCGGTGAATTTATTGAGGTGTAGGCAATATGAACACTACTGTTATAAGAAATAGATGAACAATAACTGAGTTATCTTTCACGTAGAAACCGTATAAAAAGTTATCTTTTACTCAAACTGCTTAAGCTCTTGTTAGAGCTATAACCCAGGCATTCTCCATTTGCCTTAAGGCACCTGTGCGTTTGTTATATTGAAGGGATGGTGGTAGTATGTAATGCCTCCAGAGCTCGTTAAAACTATAGATTGTCGGAAATAAGATGTATCTGTGTTTTATAGACATCCCTTTTTTGACTATTATCCCCAGGTTTGTGAAACAATAGTGGTGTAGCCCAGTTTTTTTTTTTTGTGCTTCATGTTGCCACGCCTCTCTGAATTATCTCGTTGCAGTTTCTGCCTTGCCTCTAGTTCTTTCCTCACCTATCGTCTAGGAAAATGGTGTCTGCAGGCTTGCCAAAAAAGAAAAATTGTGTATGCCTACTATTATCTTTGTTTCTCCTTTATTCCAAATATATATCTGTTACTGTCTTCTGGACATGCATCAAATTGTTTATCCTGGATATCTCTGCTAAATTTGTTGAATATTTGTTAGGCTCTGATGACGCGTTCCATTTCCAGTGGAACACCTCTTCTGTGGCTTCATTTATTTTCACCTTGGGGTTTAGCCTCGTGGAACCATGGTTACTGTGCCATATTTTTTGGTACAGAATTTTTAGTTTTATTTGGAATAGCTAAATAGTGAATCTAATTAGTGGAATCAATTTAAATGGTCGTGGTTTGATATGTTGGTATCATATTTGCCTTACAACAGCCTTTAAGAGCCTCTTCGCCACCTATCTAATTTAACAAGATTAAAAAATTTCTGGTGGATTACAGAATTTTTTATTTGATATTAGGTAAAAAAAAAAAACAATAAAGACGTAATAAGTTAAATTGATCATTAGAATTCTAGCCATAAATTTTGATGATTCAACATAATTTTAATCAAAAGATCTGCTTTAACAGTGAGTTATGGTGATCGTCAAGATTTTAGCTACAAAACTTGACGAATCACTAGAATGTTTTAAGCATTTGTGGCTGAAAGCCTCGTTATAAGTAAGGATTTAGGCAAAATTATACGATTCACATAAATTATGTGTTGGAACTTCAACCAGACATTTTTGCTTCAAAATTGATCCAAATTGTTCTAAATTTAACATCCAAACTTGTAATGTAGTCTCACAATTTTTAATTGTTAAATTCAGTTCAATTCTTCAAAAAATTTCAATCAAAACTGGTCTGAAATAATCATAAATAAACAATGAGTCTTCAAATATTTACGTACTAAATATATAAAGAAAAAATGGCAGAAGAAGAGAAATCCACAAAAATATATACGTACATAACTTTTTTTAAGGTAAAAAATTATCTGATAAGGATACCCCATATACATTCTTCTAGTGGTGCTTATCGGTCGGTTCAATTTATCGGTCTTCCATTTGTAAACACGCTAAATTAATAATCAAATCAATAAGATATTCGTTATCAATTTTTGATTAATCAATTTTTAATTTTTAACCGTTTGATTTTCAATTTAACCGATAAAAAATGCCCAACTAATTTTTTATAGCGATCAACACTTGGTTCGGGAAATGATCTTCAAGAATTTATTGTGATCATGACATGTGCATATTTCACTTAAAGACTTGCTTTGTCCATAAAAATATTTACTAGTAGTACATATCCCATCTTATTCAAGAAAATTTCAGCTAGATTTATGAAAAATTAATGAGTATTTTCCTTTTATTTGTAACAATCTACTCTTAGCTTTTAATGATCAGGTATCAAAAGATAAATCATGTGACTGGTATAAATTTATTAGAAAACTAGATGGTTCGTGCTACGCTGACATTGTTAAGAAACTTCTCAAAATTCCAAGGCTTGCTTTTAAATCCCATCTTTAACCCCTTCTGAAGAGATAGAAAGGACTTTGAAGACCCTATATGATTAATCGCGGGTTCTCGTTCGAAATGTCGAAGTTCAATTTAGTAGAGAACACTGTCAAAGATGCTAAAACATATATACCACTTATTCGAAGGTCAGTCCACCTCAAACCAGTCTGTTGTAATTCGATTTTTATCCTTCCTTGTTTGTGATGTGTTATTAATCTGTATTCGAAAAAACCAGTAAATAATAAACACTGAATATAAACAGAATCAGTGTTGAAAAATAAGAATAATTTTTCAGAATATAATCGAGCTCACTTAGTTCAAAGTGTGTCCTTAAGGAAATTATTCCCCTCACAGTACTCGAGGTTGATGGAATATCCCCTCCCATGATAGAACGATTATCTTACCAGAATAGTAGTACTCCAAATTCAGGTAGCGGCGAACCACTCAACGGCAGTATATCACACAGAATTTATTTGTGCAGAAGAAGAAGAAGTTTGTATTGTTCAGAAAATTCGTAAGTAAAATTCTGAAGAATCAAACGAATTTATAGCCATGGAAGTACTGTTTCTGAAGGTTTGCAACATTTCTGAACAGCCACTGAAAACTGGTGGAAAATTTAAATATGGAAAAGAAACAGGGTCGCGGGTCAGACACGCGGATCCTGCCGGGTCGCGGGTCAGGGTCACTAACGGGTAGGATTGGATAAGTTAATTAATTTAATTAAATAATAATTAATTAAATAATAAAAAATTAAAGAAAATTTGGTCCAAAAAGATTATCAATCAATCAGATCATTTGACCAAATTCAAATCCAAATCCAAATCCGAATCCGAATCCGAATCCGAATCCGAATCCGAATCCGAATCCGAAGCCGAAGCCGAAGCCGAAGCCGAGCGAGCGACGACGGCGCGAGGGGTCCTTGCCCCCTCAACCCTTTTACTGACAAGAAGGAGTAATTCTACTTATAAGTAGAAGAACTTTTCTTTCCACTACCGATGTGGGACAAATGCTTATTTTATAAAGCAAGAGGGAACTCCCACTTTTCTTTCCACTACCGATGTGGGACAACTCCCATTTTTCTTTCCAATCATTTCTCATTCACCAATATCAATACCCAACAATCCCCCACATGAATGGGGAATGGCTATAATATAAAAGCGCGGACAAATGTGATATACAAGCGAGAATTGACTGCATCTGGATAAGTAGGTTTCCCTTTGAACTTTCCGTAGTGAACTTATATTGGATATACTCGATCAATCGGTAGATTTGATATCTTTGAACCGTCGAACTTTGTTGTATACCTAGACAACATAAGTCACATAATCAACCCTCAACCGTTTATGGTTCTCACGGTTGTGTTCGTTTCAGCCATGAACACATCCTGGTTTCATGAGTGCGTAGAGAATGGGCCTTCACTGTCATTCCCTTTAAAGCGGCTTACACTTAACACTCACATAGGTGATTTCTAAGCATGTGGTCCTATAGCCACATTATCTGGTCATACACTGCCAGATTTAGATAATCATTAAAGAACCTTAATGCTTTATTAACTCATTAACAAGCCATAAGGTTTTATCCTTATTTCTGAACATTGTCTTCATCCGAGAATGGGTTGAGTTATTTGACAACGTTGAACCGTCAGTCACAACTTTGTTTGATCTTCTTGAACCTAGCTCTTGGGATCTCCAGTCTGCTAGGTAGAGTTACCGCCATGATGACTTGTCCTCGGCCTTAACCCCATTCCCATTGATGATCTACTAACTCCCTCTCTAGATAAGCCTTTTGTAAGCGGATTCGTCACGTTATCTCTTGACTTTACATAGTCAATCGTGATAACGCCACTAGAGAGGAGTTGTTTAACGGTATTGTGTCTTCGTCGTATGTGACAAGATTTTCCGTTGTACATTACGCTCACTGCCCTACCTATTGCTGCTTGACTGTCACAATGTATACATATAGGAGCCAAAGGTTTGGGCCAGAATGAAATATCTTCTAAGAAATTCCGGAGCCATTCAGCTTCTTCACCGGCCTTGTCTAAAGCTATAAATTCAGATTCCATTGTAGAGCGGGCGATGCATGTCTGTTTTGATGATTTCCAAGACACTGATCCACCCCAATTATGAAAACATAACCACTCGTGGATTTAACTTCAGATGATCCGGTGATCCAATTTGCATCACTATATCCTTCGATCACGGCGGGATATTTGTTATAATGCAAAGCATAGTCTTGGGTGTGTTTTAAATACCCCAAGACTCGTTTCATTGCCATCCAATGAGTTTGATTGGAATTACTCGTGAATCGACTCAGCTTGCTTATAGCACATGCTATATCTGGTCGTGTACAATTCATAATATACATCAAACTTCCCAAAACTCGTGCATAGTCCAATTGTGAGTCACTTTCACCTTTATTCTTTTGAAGTGCAAAACTTACATCAATTGGAGTCTTTGCAACATTGAAATTTAAATACTTAAACTTGTCAAGTACTCTTTCAATATAATGAGATCATGATAATGCTAGACCTTGTGGAGTTTTATGAATTCCGATGCCTAAGATCAAATCAAAGAACTCCTAAGTCTTTCATATCAAATTTGCTAGCCAGCATACGCTTCGTAGCATTTACATCGGTAATATCTCTACTTATTATCAACATGTCATCAACATATAAACAAATAATGACTTCATGATTTGGAGTATTTTTAATGTAGACACATTTGTCATACTCATTAATCTTAAATCCATTTGCCAACATTGTTTGGTCAAATTTCGCATGCCATTGTGTGGGTGCTTGTTTAAGTCCATAAAGTGACTTAACAAGTTTGCACACTTTCCTTTTTTTACCAGGAACCACAAAGCCCTCGGGTTGTTCCATGTACATTTTTTCCTCCAATTCTCCATTTAAGAAAGCTGTCTTGACATCCATTTGATGGATTTCAAGACTATATACTGACGCCAATTGCTACTAACACCCGAATAGATGTTATTCTTGTTACCGGCGAGTATGTGTCAAAGTAATCAAGGCCTTCTTTTTGTCTATAATCTTTGACCACAAGTCTTGCCTTATATTTGTCAATAGTGACATCAGCTTTCATTTTCCTTTGAAAAATCCATTTTGATCCTAAAGGTTTATTTCCAGGAGGAAGATCAACCAATTCTCATGTATGGTTGTTCAAAATTGATTCAATCTCACTATTTACTGCCTCTTTCCAAAATGCTGAATCAGAAGAAGACATCACTGCTTTAAATGTTTGAGGCTCATTTTCAAGCAAGAATGTCACAAAATCTGGTCCAAATGAAGTAGATGTCCTTTGACGTTTGCTACGCCTTGCATCCGCTTTACTTGGTGTATTTTCCTTTGGTTCTTCCCGCGGTCGTTTAGATCTTTCACTTGACGACTCACATTCAGTTTTATACGGATAAATATTTTCAAAGAATTCAGCATTATCTGATTCAATTACCGTATTAACATGAATTTCGGAATTGTCCGATTTGTGAACCAAAAATCGACAAGATTTGCTGTTTGTAGCATAACCAATAAAAACACAATCCACAATTTTTTGTCCGATTTTTACCCTTTTGGGCAAAGAAACTTGGACCTTTGCTAAACACCCCCACACTTTGAAATATTTCAAGTTGGGTTTTCTTCCTTTCCATAGTTCATATGGAATAAATTGTGTTTTGCTGTGGGGCACCCTGTTTAGTATTCGGTTAGTTGTAAGGATAGCTTCCCCCCACAAGCTTTGCGGTAAACCGGAACTTATTAGTAAGGCATTCATCATTTCCTTTAATGTTCGATTTTTCCTTTCCGCAATTCCATTTGATTGTGGTGTGTAAGGCGATAGTTTGATGAATAATTCCATATTCTAAACATATCTCTGCAAAAGGAGATTCGTACTCTCCACCCCTATCACTTCTAATCATTTTTATCTTTTTATTCAATTGATTTCCACTTCGTTTTTGTATTGCTTAAATGCATCAATTGCTTCATCCTTACTATTAAGAAAATACACATAACAATATCGAGTGCAATCGTCAATAAAAGTTATAAAATATTTTTTCCCACCGCGAGATGGTATTGACTTCATATCACATATATCTGTGTGAATTAAGTCTAAAGGATTTGAATTCCTATCAATAGACTTGTATGGATGTTTAACAAACTTAGATTCAACACAGATTTCACATTTAGATTTATTACACTCGAATTTAGGCAATACTTCTAAATTAATCAATTTTCACAAGGTTTTGTAGTTGACATGTCCTAAACGAACATGCCATAAATTATTTGACTCCAATAAGTAAGACGAAGCTGATTTTTTATTAATACTGTCAACAACCATTACATTGAGTTTGAAAAGGCCCTCGGTGAGGTAGCCCTTTCCTATGAACAATTCATTATTACTTATTACAATTTTCTCACTAACCAACACGCACTTAAACCCGTTTTTGACGAGTAGTCCGGCTGAAACTAAATTCTTCCGAATTATTGGAACGTGCATAACATTGTTGAGAGTCAGGACCTTGCCGGAAGTCATCTTCAGAAGTATCTTCCCATATCCTTCAACCTTGGCTGTTGCAGTATTTCCCACAAACAGTACCTCTTCGGGTCCAGCGGGAGCATAGGTTGCAAATGCTTCTTTTGTAGCGCAAACATGTCGAGTGGAACCAGAATCAAGCCACCACTCCTTTGGGTTTCCAACCAAATTGCACTCCGATAGCATTGCACACAAATCATCATTCTTTTCCACCATATTGGCTTGTCCTTTTCCCTTGTTCTTTTTCGAGAGACGACAATCTGGGGCTTTGTGGCCAGCTTTCCCACAATTAAAGCAGTTGCCCTTGAACTTTTTCTTGTTGGAATCTTTCTCCTTTCCAGAAGGCCTCTTCATTTTCTTATTCTTTTTCAGAGCAGCATCTTCAACGATGTTTGCCCCTTCAATTGGTGAAGTCTTACGGTACCTCTTCTCAGCGGTTTTGTTATCTTCTTCGATCTTAAGACGAATCACAAGATCTTCCAACTTCATTTCCTTTCTTTTGTGCTTAAGATAATTCTTGAAATCTTTCCATGAGGGCGGCAACTTCTCAATCATTGCAACCACTTGTAATGCTTCAGTTACTACCATACCTTCAGCAATAAGGTCATGGAAGATAAGTTGAAGCTCTTGAACTTGGGTTCCAGCGGTTTTTCCATCCACCATTTTGTAGTCTAGGAATTTGGTAACCACAAACTTCTTCAAGCAAGCATCTTCAGTTTTGTACTTCTTTTCAAGTGCAATTCATAGTTCTTTGGAAGTCTCTACTGCACTGTAGACGTTGTACAAGTCATCTTCTAAGGCACTCAAAATGTAGCCTTTGCACAAAAATCGATCTGCTTTCAAGCCTCAGAACCATGAACTGCTGGTTGTCGGGCATGTCGGCGGCAGCAGGAGGGTCCTCATCGGTGAACTTTTGCATACCAAGGGTGGTAAGCCAAAAGAACATTCTTTCTTGTCATCCTTTAAAGTTGGCACCGTGAACTTGAACTTCGCAGTTTCTCACTGCGGGCACGGCAATACGGGTTGTAGAAGTAACCGCCGTGCGATTCGCAGAGGTAGTTCCAGTCTCAATTGTCATTATTTGTTTGTCACTGTCAAATTGACAAACTGTTTTAGTTAATAAAACCAGAATAGCAATTCAATCACAGACTTAAACGATGAAGATTTTATTTCTTCAAATCGCAGTATAATTATGAAACTTTAATTTTCCAACGAAGTTTTTATATCTTCGAGTCAGAATACTAATATTCATATGGAGTAGAAAACTACACAAGTTTTAATCTCCAAACCAGAATACAGCAACGATGAAGTTTTTATGTTCTTCAAATCGTTGTACAAGTATGAACTTTAATATTCCAATGAAATTTTTATTTCTTCAAGTCAGAATATGAAATTTCATACGGAGTAGAAAACCACACAGGTTTTAGTCTCCAAAACAGAATACAAATTAATCTAAAAATATAATTTCCTTAAGATTGTTATTAATCTGTATTCGAAAAAACCAGTAAATAATAAACACTAAATATAAACAGAATCAGTGTTGAAAAATAAGAATAATTTTTCAGAATATAATCGAGCCCACTTAGTTCAAAGTGTGTCCTTAAGGAAATTATTTCCCTCACAGTACTCGAGGTTGATGGAATATCCCCTCCCAGGATAGAACGATTATCTTACCAGAATAGTAGTACTCTAAATTCAGGTAGCGGCGAACCACTCAACGGCAGTATATCACACATAATTTATTTGTGCAGAAGAAGAAGAAGTTTGTATTGTTCAGAAAATTCGTAAGTAAAATTCTAAGGAATCAAACGAATTTATAGCCATGGAAGTACTGTTTCTGAAGGTTTGCAACCTTTCTGAACAGCCACTGAAAACTGGTGGAAAATTTAAATATGGAAAAGAAACAGGGTCGCGGGTCAGACACGCGGATCCGGCCGGGTCGCGGGTCAGGGTCACTAAGGGCCGAGCCGAGCCTAGCCGAAGCCGAAGCCGAAGCCGAGCGAGCGTCGACGATGGCGCGAGGGGTCCTTGCCCCCTCAACCCTTTTACTGACAAGGAGTAATTCTACTTATAAGTAAAAGAACTTTTCTTTCCACTACCGATGTGGGACAAATGCTTATTTTATAAAGCAAGAGGGAACTCCCACTTTTCTTTCCACTACCGATGTGGTACAACTCCCACTTTTCTTTTCAATCATTTTCCATTCACCAATATCAATACCCAACATGATGATATTACACAAACAACGAAGCTGGCAAAATGCAGAATTAGTCTGATGAAATTCCATTCTCATTTTCCCACTGGGGACTGAAATTTCACAAAGTAATCAAACGATCATATTTTGCAAACTCAGTTCTACAACAGTAGTATTAAAGAATATAAACAAAAGGTGTCAACTATGAAAATGGTGCTATACATAAATTAAGAGCCTGATAATACATTACATTCCTGTTTTACCGGTAAAGTTTTTCCTTAAGATCACATCAAGCACTAAAAAACAGTTTCTAAAAACTTTCAATTACTACTCTCTACATCCATCTGATCATTCTTTAAATATATATTGTTTTTGGCGATTCATGAATCACAAAAGGCCAGATTTCTGCATCAAGTAGGCGAATTGCACCCTCCCCATAATAAACCTTAAGAAAGGGTGAACACTATCGTTCGAACCGAGCAGCAAATATTTGTGGCAAAGACAGGGCATCAACATATAGACCAATCTGTCAAACCACCATTGTAATGTTATTGAAGGAATCAAGGTTGATAACTAAAACGATCACGACTTAAACAACATGGTGTAAGATGAGGTGAGAAAATCAGAAAAGTGATAAGGAAATCATAATTTGAAGAAGGTATACATAGCATAAGAGGAAAATGAGCAACCATCATGGATACATTAACCTGCAAGTTATGGCAAACAACAGGTTAAGGACATCACATATGCTATACATCCATAACCCTTATGACAAGAGGCGGAAAAGAAAATCTATAGTAAAGCTTTCACATCTCATAACATATGAGACACTCTCCACAGAGCTATCAAAAAAACTGAAAGATAGCCTCTCTGGCAAACAAGAAAAGTATATATAGGGCAAGTACTTAGCCATACTAATCATTGTTGGAAATTTTACTAAGGTAGGATTGAGTTTATCCCGTCTTTAATGACTTAAACACGTGGACCCCGCATGTCGGAAACATCATTTTTTCGCACATGCCTAATCTAATAAGTGAGTAGATAATCTTAGTTCCAAGTATCGTCAAATTTCGTTAAGAAATGAAAGAGATATTGGTACACAAAGTAAGGTGTTTGAAACATAAAAAGATGGAGGGTCTTTGGCCAAAAATGACAAATCTGCCTCATTGGTAAAAGATGGAGAGTTTATGCAATATATAAATTCTAAGTTTGAGTAAGGGTTTGAGACCCCAAGGGGTAACCCATATGTTTAGAAGGGAAAGGACCTAGGTGAGCTCGGCTTCGGGTTCGAGTCACGGGCTCTTGTGGAACTTTATTTTTGGTCCCTGAAGTCTATTTGCCTCCCTATGACTGTTTGTCTTCCTTTTGTCTCTTATAAATTGAATGTTCTGGTTCAATTCGAAAATGAGAAGTAGGAAAGAAAGAGCAGGAAACAGGGAATATAGAACACACAACAAATTACTCAAAGTTTTCCTTTCCGTTCTGTTCGACACACAGAATCAGAAAATGAAAAGACTCTTCTAATTTGTTCCAGAAACAAAAAAGCAGAAGTCCTTCTTCAGCAATCTGTTCTTATTTATTTTCTTCGCTAGAATCAATTGTATTTTCTTTGTACGGTTGAATAGTTGTTGTTTTATCTTGAGAGACTATTGCCCAATACCGTAAAAGCAATTATACGGGACAATTTTGTCTTAAAGACAGAGAGTCATCTCTCGACTCAACGTTTCTTTTATTTAACCTTTCGAATACACTTTACCCCATTTTTACCTACAATTTTAAGACAAAATTTTCTATAGTTTAAGTGATCGAAAGATGTCCGTAAGTGTCATTTTATCGAGGTTCCAATATTCTAGTAAGCTTGATGAAAATATCTCTTATTAGAATACTTGAAAAAAGTTGTTGCTTACTTTACTATAGGGGGTCCTGAAGCACATGTAGATTTTACTCGTTGGTGTCAATTGGGGGGTATGTGGACTTTTGTTGCTCTCCATGGAGCTTTTGTCCTAATAGGTTTCATGTTACGTCAATTCGAGCTTGCTCGATCTGTTCAATTGAGACCTTATAATGCAATCGCATTTTCTGGTTCAATTGCTGTTTTTCTTTCTGTATTTCTGATTTATCCACTAGGTCAGTCTGCTTGGTTCTTTGCACCTAGTTTTGGTGTAACAACTATATTTCGATTCATCCTCTTTTTTCAAGGGTTTCATAATTGGACCTTGAACCCCTTTCATATGATGGGAGTTGTCGGTCTTGTTCGTCGTCTCGACGCATTCCCTTCTCTCCCCGGTATCGTCCCACACAGAAAGAAAGAGCGCAGAGCCCCGGCCCGACCTGTAGGTCCGCTAACGTAAAGCGAGGAGTTGAGCCTGAATCGCCGAATCAAGTCACTTTCGAACCATACTTCCTACAGCCTAACATGTGTCCACCCAATGGAACGCGCAACGCAAACGAACCTGAGCTGCTATATCGAATCCCCCGCTGGCCATCGGGGACCGAGTGGTAAGGCCATGATCCGCAGGGGAACATATCACTCGTTCTTCCATTGGGGACAGGTGCACGAACGACAACTGTCAACAGTTACGTTTCTAGTTCTGTTGCTGATGTTCAAGGCACTGCTGTTGTTCAAGAAAATGTTATTGTCTCTGCCACTGCTCAACAAAATGTTGTTGTCTATGGCGGTGCTCAAGGAAATATTGTTGTCTATGCTCCTGACAGTT
The DNA here is from genome assembly GCA_029783415.1 of Anisodus acutangulus. NCBI lineage: Eukaryota > Viridiplantae > Streptophyta > Magnoliopsida > Solanales > Solanaceae > Anisodus > Anisodus acutangulus. The sequence goes on along the minus strand of CM056506.1, from coordinate 22,784,444 downwards.
TCCAAAGCAAATGCCAAGGTAAGGTCTGGATAACAATTACAACAAGAGAAGAAAACTAAAAATGTTGTTCTATCTTACTGCGTTGAGCTTGTCACGATCTCAGACAGAAGATCATCCGTCTAGTGGGGATGCAATGGACACGCAGTCTAACACAACGACTGAAGTGGGCAAAGTACCCAGGTCACAAATGACATGAAGGCCAAGAACAAACGCAAGGCAGAGGCTAACGTTGTACAAGACGAGGGTAATCCTCCGGATCTTAACGACAAGATTATGGATTTCTCGACAGTGGTGCTGGAGGCTAATCTGGTAGAGAAACCAAGGCAATGGTGGATAGACATGGGTGTAACCCGTCACATCTGCTCAGACAAGAGTGCATTCTCCTCTTACGCCCCAAACTCGGGCAAGAAACTGTTCATGGGCAACGGCGCCACCTCTAAAGTGAAGGGGTTGGAAATGGTCGTCCTCAAAATGACTTCAGGCAAAGAGCTTATTCTGAAGGAAGTGATGCATGTCCCTGACATCCACAAGAACTTGGTTTCAGGGCCACCATTGGTCAAGGCTGGTTTTAGACTAGTTTTTGAGTCCACCAAGTTTGTAATAACTAAGAATGATATATTTGTAGGAAAAAGGCTTCGCATGTGACGGCCTCTTCAAAATAAATGTCATGTATGTAATCCGTTCATCTAATGAAATAAAGCCTTCTACCTACTTGCTTGAGTCTTCTAATCTATGACATCATATATTAGGACACGTTAACTACAAATCCATTCAAAAGTTAGTAAAGTTGGAATTATTGCTTTCCTTCGACATAAACCCTCAATGTAACCACAGTTAAACTACCAGCTCTCTTGTTTCTTCGATTCTGCTTGCATGCTTTCTCAATCTCAGGAATAATAGGAACGAGGTTGTCTTCTCTTCTTCTTCTTCGCATATAACAAAACTACCTGAAAAAATGATCAAACGATGCACGCAAATCAAGTTAGAAACTTGTTCTTGGAACAACTAAATTAGAAATAAAATTAATTACTTTGATATTGATAATTCTCCAGTCCCCGGCAACGTTGCCAAAAACTTGTTGCGGATTTTTAGAGCTACGCAAGTATACGTATCACAATTTGTAATAATTTTTTGTAAGACCGAGTATCGTCACACAGAGACTGAAGTATCAATTACCAAATAATTAATCTCTAGTTTCTATTTGGCTAACGAATCTTGATTTGTAAAGGTTAAAAATAAAGAAAGCATAAACGAAGGTAAAATGCAAAACTAAACTAGTAGCAAAAACACACTAATTAAATTCGAGAATGAGAGCAATTAGGGATTCCAATCTCATCAACTATCCACTCTACCATTTACTAATGCAAGATTAACAGTTCTTCTTCTTATTAAGATAGCATGTTAACAAAAACGTTCTATATTCAAGTTACAACATATAAAACTCAACCCAAATGAGAATTTTTCTATATTTCTATGATAAATTTCATCAATTAGGATGCATTAAGATCAACAACCTAAAAGCTACACAAGCAATCGTGATACTCTCGTTCAAGATTAAGCCTATGTCAATTCAACTATAGCATATTCAAATCTCACTTTTCAGATTTTGATTTAAACTCATTTAGATAAATGAAAACCAATGGCCAATCAATTCTCATTCAATAACCACATATTGAAAAGACCTTAATAGATGAAGAAGACAAGATAACTTTGTATTACTTCATGATAGAAGTTCAAGTGATTTAATCAAAAACCCTAATAGAAGAATTAGTTTATATTCATTCTAAAATTAACACATAAACTGAAAATTAACATAAAGATAATTCAAGACAAAGAAAAAGAACTTGAGGAATTGATGTTCAATGGCTCCTCCAAGGTTCCAAACCTTCTTTCTCTCCTTGTCTATCCCCATTTTTTCTCTCCTCCCCTCCTCTTTAAAGAAACCCCTATTTATCCCTTTGAAAATACTTTTTTGCCCTTGTGAAAAATGAGTTCTCATAATCTGTATGGACACAAGCGCTATGGCTCATTTGCAGATTTCCTCAAGCACCGCGGCGCAGTCTAGAGAGCGTCGCAGCTCTTCTGCTTCTAGAAACGTGGTCTCTCTAGAACCTCAGTGTTGCGGCTCTATTGTAGGCGCCTCGACTCATTTGTTATTTTTTCATCCGAGACACGTTCAACTGCCTCACGAACTTTCCAGGACTTCTCTGAATCGTTTCTTTGACTAAATCGGCATATTTATCCTCAATATCAGCTTATTCTCTCTAAATCCGCCTCACTTCCATTCTGTATCGCTTTATCATGAAAACAAAACAAAAATAAGCGTAACACGGTACAAAACAACTTAAAGACTAACACAAGACTCTATAAAACGCACTCTAAAACAGTACTTAAACAGACTTAACACAAATTCAAAGCTGAGAATAGACATGATAGACTTGCGCAGTTTATCAGAAGAGGCAGTCAATATAATATCATCCACATATAACAGAATGTATGCCAGAGAAGTACCACGACAATAGATGAATAAAGAATGATCAGACATGCTGTGAGAAAACCCAATAGTAGACACATAATCTGCAAACCTTTTGTACCAGGCCTGAGGGACCTATTTTAGCCCATACAAGAACTTCTTCAGCAAACATACATGGTTAGGATGATTGAGGTCCCTGAAACCCAACAGCTGATGCATGTATACTGTTTTCTTGAGATCATCATGTAAGAACGCATTTTTCACGTCCAGCTGATGAATGGGCCAAGCTTTGGAGAGAACCAGACTAAGAACAGTGCGAATAGTTACCGACTTGACCACCGGACTAAATGTGTCTCCACAATCCACGCCAACCTGTTGAGTTTTGCCATCACATACAAGACGTGCCTTATGCCTCTCAAAACAACCATCAGATTTTTTCTTATGAGAAAAAATCTACATAAAATGAATCACATTAACACCAGGTGGGCGGGGCACCAACTCCCATGTCTTCTTTTCAATAAGAGCATTATATTCATCATCTATGACCATTTTCCAATTCGGGCCATGAAAGGCAGATGGGGGTTACGTGGTATGGGTGATTTAGTGACATTAGAATTGAGATTAAAATGTCACTTTGGTTTAAAAATACCCCGTTGTCTACGAGTAACGGGCCCTTGACTCGAAATAGAAGTGGGACAAACCTGGGTCGGTGTGGTGACGTCGGAATTGGCTCGATTTGAGAGGCGCATGCTAAGGTTGGGAGGTGGGCCAGCAGGCAGTGGGCTTGCTGGCAGACTCGGGTGACGGACAAAAATTGGGCCTACTGGCTGGAATTGAACATGGGAAGGATTGTCTGGGCTAGTGGGTACTGGGCCAGCCGGTGTTTGCTGGTCTAAATCTCGAGACGGGGGCCGGGTCAAATGGTGGACCACATACGGTAAGAGCCCGTCATCCAGAAATTATAGGAATTAGACACGGAATTATGCAACTTAGTAAACGGAAATTGGGTTTCATAAAAAATTACATGGCGACTAATGATGATTTTATTAGAGAATAAATCGTAACATTTATAATCACGATGATTAGACGGATAACCTAAAAAGACACAAGCGGTAGAGCGGGCTTGTAGTTTATTTATTGTAGTGGAGGGAAATAGATGATAGCATAAACACTCAAACACCTTAAGATGAGAATATGACGGATCTTTGTGATAAAGAATTTTGAGTGGAGATTGGTATGCTAATCCTTTTCTAGGGAGTATGTTAAGAAGTTAAGTGGTCATTTGTGATGCCAAAATGAATGTGGTAATGAAGCATGGGCTAGTAATGTTCGAACAATATTATTAATGATGCGTATTTTTTGCTTGGCTTTTCCATTTTGTGAGGATGTATGTGGACAAGAAAATCAAAAAGATATACCATTAATGTTACAAAATTATCTAAATGGGGCATTATCAAATTCTCTTCCATCATCACATTGAATGTTTTTAATTTCTCGTTCAAATTGAGTACGGATGAATGCTCTAAATTATAGAAATGTGGAATAAACTTGAGACTTTTTAGATAACGGAAAAGTCCATAAAAATTGGAATCCAAAAATAACAAATAATAACGGTGGCCCAAAGAGCTCAAAACGGGAGATGTCTACAAATCACTATGAATAATATCAAATGACAACAAAGTACTAGAATTAGAGGCAACAAACGCTAATTTAACATATTTCCCAAGAGGACAATAAGGACAAACATTAGTATTACGTGTACTATTACACTCAATAAAATTATTATTTTCAAGAGAGGAAAGAACATATGCTCCTGGATGACCCAAACGTGCATGCCATAAGGAAAGTGCTAAAGCGGTAAACGTAAACGGTGTGGCTTGATTAATGGTGGTGGTGGTGGTGATGGGATATAGCCCGCCCCGACTATTACATCTCATTAGAGGTATCCCCGTCGTGAAATCCTTCACAAAAAATCCAAAAGGGTCAAAGTCAATAGAAACCCAGTTATTAGTTGTAAATTTACAAACATACACCAATTTTTTTATTAGTTGAGGAGCATGAAGGACATTTTCAAGGCTAAAAGTGGGTTCGGGAGAGATAAATACCATAACCACGAATTGGAATTGAATTACCATTACCAACAATGATGCCTCAATTTTTGCTCAAATTGAAATAAGATGAGAGATTACCTAGCACAGACGTCATATGAGAAGTGGCACCGGTGTCTATGTACCAATTTGCATTCGGAGGATTTAATCCAAGTGTGTGCATCGCTGCCTCGATATCCGTAGGAGTTGAGGTAGGTGTTGGGCCCGCAGCAGCGAAGGAGGCCTGCTGTGGCCGAGGCCCAAGCAGGCCAACCTGCTGCCAGGGCCAATTTCGTAAAGCCCCTATCTGCTGGAATCTGTTGGGCCTAGCCCAATATTGTGCTAGACCAAGCGGAAACTGTGGATTGTACCACTTTCCACTGGCCACTGCCGCCCCGTCCTCCGCCACTGCCATTACCACCATTGTTACGATTTTTGCTAGAATTTTTTGAGAAGGAGTGAGGGTCATCGGTGTCGCGTGACGTGGCTACCATCATGGCGGAATTGGCTACGGTTGCCGCCTTTTTAGCTAATCCGACTTCTTCTAAGGTGAGCATGGAACGTGCTTGGTAGAACGGTGAGAGAGAATTGTTTTGACGAAGAAGAGTTCCAACGCCATTATAAGCCTCGGAGAGGCCTACAACCGTCTGAAGAACAAGACGATCATTAGTGACGGGCGCGCCAACGTTCTTGAGTTGATCCGACAACCTCCTGAGCCTTTGACAATAGGCTGAGGCATTCAGAAAATCCTCCATGTGTTATGTGGGAGAATTCCTGCTCAAGGTTCACGACACGAGATTTTTTGTTTTCCTGGAATATATCACACAATCTATTCCAAGCTTCCATTGTTGTGGCTTCAGATTCAATAATAGTCTGCAAGAGGTCCGTAGAGATGGTAGAATAAATCCATTAGAGTATCGTAGCATCAAGAGTTGCCCACAACTCTATTTCATCTTCGGTGATAGGCACCTTCTCCTTGCCTTTTTTCGGTGGGATGATGTGATGGAGAACTCTATTAGATCGTGCGTGAATTTTAAATAGTTATGCCTACGTCGCGTATTGAACGTTTTCCATCTCAAGAACAATATGGATGTTGTTCTTGATATTGGAGACTGCAAAGGCATGATGAAATGTGTTCTTTGTGGCAGACATGATGAAAGAACAAGAGGAGAATTAGGGATTCAGACAAAAAATTGAAGGGAGGGGGGTAGTTACGGACGGCGGCCGAAGAGAGAGTAGGACGGCGGAAGCAAAATTTGGAGAAGGAAAAGTTTTTCCTAGACTGCTGATACAATGAAAGAATAATCACCCTTGATTATTTTCATTAATGTAAAAGGTATATATACATGATATACAATATTTAATTATGAAAATTAAGCTACCTTTTACAAGACTACTACCTTTTCCTAATACAAGACTAATACTGAAAGATAGAATAATTTCCCTTGGGGATTCCTTTCATTATTCACAATATATATAGCTGTACAAAGGTTGATTCCTAATATGGTACGAATCCTAATTTACCTTAGAAAGGTTGATTCCTAATACAATTAGAATCCTAAGTTACCTTAAATATACATCTATCATAATTACAAAATATACATAGAATATTCGGAGAATATTCGCTAATACTCCCCCTCAGACGGAACGGGAAGAGGCCGAACGCTAAGGCTGGATCGGAAGTCGGTGAAGAGCTGTCGCGGTAGTCCCTTTGTGATGATGTCTGCATACTGATAAGAGGAAGGCACGTGTAAAATTTTGACCTGACCACGGGCAACCTTCTCTCGCACAAAGTGGATATCCATCTCAATATGCTTAGTCCGCTGATGTTGGATCGGATTATGAGACATATAGATGGCAGATATGTTGTCACAATAGACTATAGATGCCTTGCGGAGTGGACACTGGAGCTCTAAAAGAAGATTTCGGAGCCAACAGATCTCAGCAACTACATTAGCAACACCGCGATATTCTGCTTCAAAGACTCGAGCGGGATAGTGTGGCTCGCCTCTTGGCGGACCATGAGATAAGATTATCCCCAAGAAATACACAAGTACTGAGGTGGGAGCGACGTGTGTCCGGCATCCCGCCCAATCTGCATCCGTGTAGGCAAGTAACTTGGTCAGCGTAGGGTATAAGTGTAATCCAAAGTCTAGTGTGCCCTTAACGATCCGATAATACGTTTGAGGCGGCAAAATGGGACTCTCGGGGTCGTGCATGAGCAGACACACCGCCGAGCGGCATATGTAATATCAGGCCTAGTGAATGTAAGATACTGAAGAGCACCTGCTAGACTCCGATATAGAGTGGGATCAGAAACTGGCGCACCTTCATTGGCACTAAGCTTGGATTTGGAGTCCACCGGAGTTGGCATAATTTTACAATTTGCCATCTTGGCCTTGTATACTATCTCTTCTGCATACTTACGCTAACATAAGAACATAGTGGCTGCAGATCTGGTTACCGATATACCCAAAAAATAACTTAGCTTCCCCAAGTCAGTCATAACAAATTCAGTTTTGAGTAGAGCAATGATTTCATTCTTCAAACCGTCAGATGAGGCAGTAAGAACAATGTCATCGATATATAATAGCAAATATGCAGTGCAGCTACCTCGGTGAAAAGTGAAGAGAGAGTTATCACACCTGTTACATACAAAACCAATCTGCAAAAGATACCTGGCAAAACGATCATACCAAGCGCGGGGTGCCTGTTTCAGTCCATACAATGACTTTCTGAGACGACACACAAATTCAGTGAGTCGCCGGATGAACAAAGCCGTGAGGTCGATGCATGTACACGCCTCTCTTTCAAATCCCCATGAAGGAATGCATTCTTGACATCAAGTCGATGAATTGGCCAATGCATGCCCATAGCAATACCGAGAACGATCCGAATAGTGGCGGTTTAACAACCGGATCAATGTCTCACTACAATCAATACCCTCCTCGCCGATTAGTGCCATTGGCGACTAGTCTTGCCTTATACCTCTCTAAGTCACCACTGTCTACGAACTTGTGCCGAAATAGCCACATACACCGGATAATATTCACACCTTCGGGTCTAGGTACCAAATCCCAAGTGTTCTGCTTGGTTAAAGCGTTAAATTCCTCGCACATGGCCACATTCCAATTTGGGTCCACTTTTGCTAGTTTTGGATTTTTGGAATGGGTGATAAGGTTTGTGTGGAGAGATTGAAGTGAACCTTGGGTTTGAAGATCCCGTGTTGTGCACGAGTCTCCATCTGATGAGGCAGCGGTGACGGTGGATCGGGGTTGGGAGGTTCTGGTCCATCGTTACGGACGGTGAAGCGTGATTCAGTGACTGGTTTCGGTGACTCGACCGGGGTTGTAGGGGTGAGCAGGAGTTGTTGGGGTGGTGCCGACGATGGCGAGGCTAGCCGGAACAGTGAAATTTCTTTGTTGGTATAGATTTTGGATGATCGGGGACAGACTTGGTTCATCGAGAAAGATGTAATCGGTGGTCTGAAATTTCCGGAGATTTGAAAAAGGAAAGGTTATCTCATCAAAGGTGACGTGACGGGAGACGAGGATTTTGCAAGTAGAAATATCATAGCATAAGTAGCCCCGATGATTAGGAGATAGACCAAGGAAGACACATGGCAGAGTGCGAGGTGCAAGTTTGTGAGGTGAAGTGGAGGCCATGTTGGGGTAGCATAAGCATCCAAAAATACGTAGGTGATCATATGATGGTAGCCTACGGTATAAGATTTCGATAGGGGTCTTGTTTTGGAGTGTGCTAGTTGGTAAAATATTAAGAAGGGATTCTACCATTTTGACAGCATACACCCAAAAAGGCGGTGGTAGGCAGGCATGAAATAGAAGTGTGCGAACCATGTTATTGATGGTACGTATAATTCTTTCAGCCTTTCCGTTTTGGGAAGAAGTATAGGGACAAGAAAAACGGAAAATCATACCTTGTTTAGAACAGAAATTGTGAAATGTCGAGTTATTAAATTCACGTCCATTATCACATTGGAATGATTTGATAGATTTTTCAAATTGTGTTTTAATGAATTTGTGAAACTCGAGGAATTTTGTAAAAACTTCAGATTTGAATTTCAGTGGGTAAATCCAGACAAAATGTGAAAAATCATCCAAGAATACTAGATAGAATTTATGACCCAAAGAGCTAACAATCGGAGATGTCCACAAATCAGCATGAACAATATCAAAGGGAGAAAAAGTAACACTGTTTGATGACATAAATGGAAGACGAGTATGTTTGCCTAGTGGACAAGAAAAACAGTGTTGGCCAATTTTTCCATTATTACATTGAATACGCTTAGAAGTCCTAAGAAAAGTAAAAATTGGGTCTCCGGGGTGTCCGAGTCTGCTGTGCCAAGTGGAGGGAGAGATTGCCGCAAGGGATAGAGGTGTTTGCGGTCTGACAGCGGAAGATTGAGTGAATGGGTAGAGGTCTCCCACACTATTGTGGCGTGTAAGAATTTTCCCCGTATTGAGTTCTTTCACAGAAAAACCAAAAGGGTCAAATTCGACAGACACAGAATTATTGCTAGTGAATTTTCTAACAGAGATTAAGTTTTTAATGATGTTAGGTGTGTATAGGACGTGGTTTAGGGAGAAAGGCGGGTGTGTATGTTTGGTGTGTGTGTTACCGTAACCTTCAATTGGAATGCGATGACCATTGCCAGCGATAATAAATTGAGGACACTTTAACCGACGTAGTTGAGATAGGTTACCTGACGACCGGGTGAGGTGAGATATGGCTCCGGTGTCCATGTACCAATTGTCGTCGGGCTGTTGAAGGTTCACGGTGGTGTAGACCTGGCCTAAATCAGTCGGGGACAGGTCATTGGCGGCCGCCGCTGCGCAGTCTTCCGCCGCTGCAGTCCGCCGCCGCCGCAGTCTTCTTCCGCCGCAGTCTTCTTCTGGCGCAGTCTTCTTCTTCTTCTTTGGTGGATCGCAACCAGGTGGTGCCGCTGCCGCTGGACATCTTTGTGATGGTGGTTCTTCTTTGGCGCAGTGTTGCCATCCCGCCAATCCGCTAACGCCTTTTGATTATGTTCCTCTTGTTTAGCACGTCTAGTTTCTTGCAACAATAGTTGTGAACGTGCCTTGTTGAAACTTGGGAGAGGGTCGGCTTGTTGAATCATTGTTGCGAGTGTGTCATATTCACCTTTTGGTAAACCCGCTACAAGTTGAAGCACCATCTTGGTTTCAAAGCGAAGTCCCGACGTTGGATAGTTGATCGGTTATGAGTTTGATTGCTTACAATATTCGGACATGTTGTTAAAATTCTCGAGGCGGGTATTGTTGAATTGCTCTTCCAAATACACAGCCATAGTATTTTTATTGTCCTGAAAGATTTCTTCTAGCCGGACCCAAAGTTCACATGCCGTAGCACATGTTTTCATGATAGTGCATAACAGATCTTTGGAGATAGTGTCGTAGATCCATTGTTTGACGATGGCGTCAAGACGACGCCAGATTGAGTCTGTAACATCGGTGGGACGAGAAACATATTCGTCAATGTGATCGAGCACGTTGTATGCACATGCATGAATGCAGAATAGTTCCATCCACATGGAATATTGACAGTCTTCTTGGTCAAGAATTATAGGGATAAAATTCTTGATGTTGTTAACGGCGAATGCCTGATGAAAAGAAGATATTGAACGTTGAGAGGGGTTTTCAAGTGTGCCAGTGGATGAAATGAAATTTGTGGGGGAAGACATGGTTGCCGCATGTCGAGGGAAGGGAATTTTCTGATTTGGCCGAAATATGGAGGAAGAAACCAGAATTTTTTTTTTTTTTTTTTTGTGAAAGCAGAAAAAAAATTTCGGCCGGGAATGAGGATTTAGGTTTTAGGCTCTTGATACCATGAAAGATAGAATAATTTCCCTTGGGGATTCCTTTCATTATTCACAATATATATAGATGTACAAAGGTTGATTCCTAATATGGTACGAATCCTAATTTACCTTACAAAGGTTGATTCCTAATACAATTAGAATCCTAAGTTACCTTAAATATACATCTATCATAATTACAAAATATACAGAGAATATTCGGAGAATATTCGCTAATAAATACCATAATTACATTTGTACAAGAATTCTAATAGGACTATACAAAATATATATGGAATATACACGATATATACGTGTATATTATTTAAGAAACATCTAAGATTTCTTTCTTTACAATTGATCCACCAAATGATGTCTTGGTATTGCTTTTCAGAATTTTTTTTCCTGCCTTTTGCAACTCCTTTCCCTGTCCAGCTGAAGAGAAGCTCTTTGGTAGATTTTGGCATTGCCCATTTACACCAAAAATGCTGAGAAGCAAATTCCATAGTTGGGAGGCAACTTGGCTATGAAGGATGCCTTTTCACACATTTAACACTTGTGGCAAAGGTTCATGCCTCTACGTTGAAGGTATTATTGTGTCAGGATAGCCTCGTCTGTGACTCTCCAGCAGACACAAGTTATTTTGTGGGGTGCTTTAGAACTCCGGATTTGTTTCCAGGGCCATTTGTGTCTTGTACTGGCGGCGAAAGATTGATCCAGCCATTTGTAGCAAGAGTTCAAACTGAATACCCCATCCTTCTGTATCAATGGAGAGAGTCTGAGATGATGGATAGACATATGGGGGTGTTTTATCTGTATGGAAAAATGATAATGCACGATTTTGTTTACCCTATTATGAGAAACACAGTAATCCTAATTAAGACACATATTTCATATTAAGACATTGCCAGTCTTTTGATACATAAGCTATTGTAGTAATATAATCTTATCTCACATGACAGTGTCTTAACAGGAGGAAGATGGTGATATCTTATTTTTTGACGAATGAGACATCTCTTCTTCACCATCACATCATCCATCCCTTCACACTTTCCGTTCACAAGCATCTCAGACTCGGAGGATTTTACTACAGTGATATTAAAACTGGAATAATGTAACCAGTCTAGAACTCGGGACCCTGTTTGCATTTCTAAATCATCCCACTTCCTTAAAGAAACTTCAGATATTATATTTTATTTGTCCAAAAAAAATGTACGCAATAGTTTTGCATCAAAAGAACAATCGGATGTTTAGATGTTTTGCATGCTACATGAAAGGCCAACTTATTTGCTACAGAACAAAATTTAAAAATTTGTAAAGGAGTTGACATTTTTTTAAAAAAAATAAAAGTTTTTTTTTTGGTTTTTTCATCCCCGGACATCCAACACCTTACCACCCCTCTAAAAATTAATTTTTTTCAAAAGATTTTTTTATTTTTTTATTTTCTACACCACCCATCAACCCTCCCTCCCTCCTCTTGGTCCCGCATCCCTACCCCTCCCGAATTTTTTAGTTCATATATTTTATTTTACTTTTATAAATGGGTGGGTTGTGGTTGGGGGAGGGGGAGGGGGAGATAAGGGGCGGAGTGGAGTGAGAAAAAATTTCTCATTTTTATAAAGTTTTATAAAAATAAAAAAATAATATATGAAATTAGAAATTTGGAGGGGGTGGGTGGAACGGTGGTGTGGGGGTGTTGGTTAGGAGTGAGTGAAGATGAAAAACATTCGAGGGTGGTGATTGGGATTTGGTTGGGTGGTGGGTGGGGTGGGTGGTGGAGCGTGGTTGTTTGGCGTGGGTGGTGGGGCTTGAGTGAGTATTTTTTGAAATTTCCACTCCACATCCCATTCCACCCCATAATCTTTCAATTCAGCCATTTATAGGGGGAGTAATTCAGCCAAAATAAATGGCTGAATTGAGTGTTTGGCGTTTCTGCTTTGACTGTCCAAATTCTGACTTTCTTAAAACTTCAGGGACCAAACTGTACATCTGAAAAGAATTTTGGTCCAAACTGTACATCTGAAACTTCTGGGATCAAACTGTACTTCTGACAAAGTTTTCTGGCCCAAAAAGATAATATCAAAAGGCCCGTGGCCCGAGGACCCGGACGGGACGGGCGGGCGGGCGGCGACGCGCGTGTGGTCTTTCCTTGAACCGAAGCACATCTAGGTCCTCCCTCCTTTAAACACATGGGATACCCCTTGGGGTCCCAAACCCCAAACCAATTTCGAGTCTTATATACACAACAATTCTTTCTTCCTCTACCGATGAGGGAGAATTGAACACAATACCACACTTTTCCATGCTTCAAACACCTCACTTCGTGAACCAATATCTCTTTCATTTCTCAATGAAATTTGACGATTCTTGGCCCTACGGTTATCTACGTACTTAGTAGATCATGCATGTGTGAAGAACCGGATTCTCCAACATACGTAACACTAGTGTTTAAGCCGTTAAAGTTGGTCGGTCGCAACTCCCGCTAAAGGCTAATTTCCAACATTTTACATCTCCTATGTGGTTTACGAGCGATTACACAGGAGCGGTTTTACCCAATGCTCACCAGAGGTCTCACCTGAAGAGCAGAGACTGTGGCAAATGCTATGGTAGAGGCTGCGGTTTTTTTCCGGAGTTAAAAAAAAAGTATTGAATTCCAGTGGAGTAATAAATAGACATATTACGATTCGATAACTTTATGATTGTTAAAACATAATTTGTTTTTATTCATAAGTATTTAATCATTACGAATTGTCTTTTTGAGTTTATTAAATTTCTGGCTAGATAATACTATCACTTTTGATACTATTGGTAAATGATCAACATATGTCATTTTTAATTAATTGAACTGTATACTTTTAGTCTCTTTAGGTAAAAAATATATATTATATTTATTTGACTATTTATAAAACTATATTATCCTAAATATGAAGTAACAATTTAAATTCAAGCAAAAAATAATAATTCAAATTTAACATATAACTCATGAGTAATTAAGTAATAGAATGATTGATAAATTTGGAAATATGTTTGAAAGCACGATTGAAAATAGTAAATAACTATTACAGTGATCGAAAGGATAAACAACAAAGAGGACAACAACAAGTTGTCAATATCTTGATCTTGAATTGAATCTTCAAATATGGAACTTGTATTTGGAAATACAAGAACATGAACTGCTATACTTGTGGCTTGTAAATTCGCTGAGAATACGAACGGTTAGAGTCTTTCGTCTGATAAGTTAACACATGAAACACTTAGCAACCAATTAGATAAACCACAACACCACCGACTGAGTCGAGAGATGACTCTCTGTCTTTAAGACAAGATTGCCCCCGTATATAGGCTTTACGGAAGTGTGGACAATAGTCTCCTAGGATGAAACAACAAACTATCAAGTGTGCAAAGCCTACACAAATGATCTCAGCGAAGAACACGAATAATGAAGATTGCTATCAGAAAAATCTAATCTCGTTGTGGTGTTGTTAACTTGTTTTTCTGTTCATGGTCTCTCCATGTTCATCTATAGAATTGAGCCAAAGGCCTCAATTTACAGATGTGCAAGATGACATTTCAAATGACCCATAATGGCAATCAATTGCCATATAATGGATGACATTTAACCCCCAAGTAATGCAACAACATAATGGTCCAAGTAATGACCATTATTGGGTGGATTCAATGCCATTGAAACCACCTTAACAGCCAAACCTTTGGGATTCTGTCGAGCAAACACTGCTTGGGAAGCGCCGCGGCGCTGCAACATTTAGCGCCGCGGCTCCAGAATGTCAGACATTGAATTAGCGCCACGACCCTTTTCGGCTCCGCGACCCTTTTTCGACCCGTTCCATCTTACACCTCGCACAATCCTTCATTCATTTACCAACGTGAAACACTTGTTATTTATCTAATAACCTTCCATCGTTCAATGTCTCAAACATTTCACTTACGTACCAATATCTCTTTCATTAACGAAATTTTTTATCCTTGGCACTAAGATTGCACGTGTGTGGAAATGACATTTCCAACGTGCGGGGCCCCAATTGTTCGAGTCATAAATGACGGGATAAACTTAATTCCACATTAGTAAATTTTCAACAATCCCCTCTTGAAAGAGATTTTGGCTAACACACAATGTGTTTTTCTGGTCATGGTCTCTCCATGTTCATCTATAGAACTGAGCCAAATGCCTCAATTTATAGGTGTGCAAGATGGCATTTCAAATGCTCCATAATGGCAATCAATTGTCATGTAATGGATGACATTTAACCCCCAAGTAATGCAGTAACATAATGGTCCAAGTAATGGCCATTATTGGATGGATTCAATGCCATTGAAACCACCTTAACAACCAAACCTTTGGGATTATGTCGAGCAAACACTGCCTAGGAAGCGCCGCAGCGCTGCAACATTTAGAGTCGCGGCTCCAGAATGCCAGACATTGAATTAGCGTCGTGACCCTTCTCTGCTCTGCGGCCCTTTTCCGACCCGTTCCATCTTACACCTCGCACAATCTTTCCTTCGTTTACCAACGTGGAACACTTGTTATTTATCTAATAACTGTCCATCATTCTATGTCTCAAACATTTCACTTACGTACCAATATCTCTTTCATTAACGAAATTTACGATCCTTGGCACTAAGATTGCACGTGTGTGGAAATGACATTTCCGACGTGCGGGGCCCTAATTGTTCGAGTCATAAATAACGGGATAAACTTAATTCCACATTAGTAAATTTCCAACAATCCCCTCTTGAAAGAGATTTTGGCTAACACACAAGGTGCCTATTTTTAGCAATCTTTCAGCGAAAAGATATTGCATCAGGAGAGGTAGCTTCCGCTTTGAATCTTCCCTAGTTGAATACCACCGGACTTACTTACTGCGCAGTGAACGTGATGTCTTAAATCGTCAGTGTTTAATGTAAGCCTAGACAACGGTACCAACACAATACCTCCAATTTATTCGTTTCTTCTTATTGTTCTGTCCGTTGTGGCTGTGGACACACTTGGATTTTAAGTGCATTCACTTGTAGCTTTGATGTTCTTCATATCTGATGTCCAGTTTGTATCACTGTGTTCTCCCAGAACCGCTGGACATCCAGAATACCATAATCCGTAGATAAGCGAATATTTCAGATATCGTCATATCCGACCTAACGCCTTCTATCGATCATTTCCAGAATCACGAGTGAACCTTAGTTCAACTGATCTGCTTTGTAGGCTGATACCAGGTCAGTTGTAGTATGTACAATACATTGAACTACATGTGACCTACACATATCGCTCCTTATATATGAGTGCACCATAATTCCAATCAGTTCTATGATTCATATCCATTGGTGGCTTCAACGAGACTGTCAACTATCTCACAACTGAGTTTGGAGTTAGACCAGTCCATTAGATGTCTTAGAAATCCCAATTCCTAAGATGTCATATGTGATACTCATATCTTTCATATCGAGACTTTTGTTTCAATATGACTTCCACTTTCAGACTGTTGGTTTTCCCAACTGTTGGCTTTCTAACTTCAGAGTCACTGTTTCTGTTGTCAGATTCATTATTTCTGTTTTATCTGAAACTTCCAGGCCTAAAATGTAAACATTTCAGGAACCAAAATGAAAGTTCAGGAAGAAGCACAACAGTCCAACAAACCAACTCTGATCCTCCCCTTCCAACTCTCCGGTTAGGAAGGCGACATCAACATCTATGTCACGCAAGACTGCAGTGGCCCTGGATGTTAAGCTATTCACAGGGGATCACATATACAAGTAGCCGAGGCCTTATACTCGTCAGTAGATCCATCTACTTTGTACTCACTTTTGAGTATCCACTTTTACAACTCAAAGGTTCTTTTCCCGGAGGAAGGTAAACCATTACACAAGTATGGTTCTATATGATGGAATTTATTTCTCTCTCAGTAACTTCTTTCCAAAGCAACGCTTATGGAGATGACAATTCTCTGTTAATTGTCCATGGTTCATTCTCAACCATACAAGCTAGAAGGCCCGGAACAAGTCTATGTCCCATCTTTGCTCCGTCTCGATTCAACATCTAGAATCTCTGAGTTCTGTAGATCTGTAACATTAAGTTCTGGATAATCATCAACTTTCGTGTCCTGTAGCTCTGGAACGTCTGGTTCCGGACAGTCAGGCACTCGCGGGTTCTTGTTAACCTCGAGCAATTACTTTTTTTCCCCTCTCAAGGAAATTTATCTTCAAAGAATTCAGCATTCTTTGACACCAAGAGGCGATAAGCACTACTGTTATTTGCAGATCCAGTGGATATGCAATTTACAGTCTTAGGTCCAACTAGACCTGTTTCGGTATTCCAACATCTACCAAGCCACCCCACAACACAACATTTGTAGGTGAGATCTTTTTCATGTTTCACACGGAGGGTTATCTTTATCCTTATGCGTAGTTCTGTAGAGAATCGCATTAGCAGTAAGGATCACCTTGCCCCACATAATTTAGGCGTAAGGCTTTGCGCTTGGCTAACATCATTAGACTGAGATGAGTAATGAGCAGTCGTTTGATGAACGATGATTCACATTCTCCCCCCTATCACTACGAATCCCTCAATCTGTAGGCTTAGTTGATCTTCAACTTCTACTTTGTAGCGCTTATCCGCTTCAACAACTTCATATTTGCTTTTCAACAAACAAAGGATACAATACGTTGTACCATCATTAATGAAGGTCACAAAGTACTTGTCTCCCCCCTCTATTTTGTACAAACTTCAAATCACCCATGTAGGTATGACTAAGTTCTAGAGGAGCGGTGCTTCTTTCACTATTCCTTTGACGAAATGGAAAAGTAATTTTGCTTCTTCGCCTACCTCACATTCATTTTGAGGGTTTATGTCGACAGAAGGCAACAATCTCAACTTTGTTAGCTTTTGAATGACTTTCTATTTGACGTGTCTTAATCTATGATGACATAGATGCACGTATTACAAATATATCATTCATTTAGCTACATACATTATGTACCATTCTTGGTTATTACAGACCTGTTGGACTAGTCTCAAACCAGCTTGACCAACATCGTCTCTTAAACCAAGTTTGGGACATGTATCACCTCATTTTAGAGTGATCTCATTCCCTGAAGTCCTATTGAGGACAATCTCTCCAACCCCTTCGACTTTAGAGGTGGCGTTGCTTCACATGAACAACCTCTTGCCCGTGGTTAGGGCGTAACCGGATCATATGTGATCTGGATACTCTGGCCCACTCTAGTTGCTTTGGCAGACTGAGTGTCCAATTTCTTTTCTGCCTTTCTTTGGCCTTCAGATCATTTAAGACCTGGAAACTCTGGCCTACCACACTAGGTGTCCATTACTTTTCTGCCTTTCTTTTGGCCTTCAGATCATTTAAGACTTGGAAATTCCGGCCCACCTCACTAGGTGTCCAATATCATCCTATCAACTAAATTTTGGCCCACTCTAGTCGTCTGTAGGCTTTGTACGAATGAGTGTACAATATCATCTTATCAAATGTATTCTGGTCCACTCCAGTTGCCCGTAGGCTTTGTACGACTGAGTGTCTAATATCATCCTATCAAATGAAGGATCTTATGTCAAATAGTGTGACAGGGTCAACGTCTTAAGATAAGACATTATCTTTTAGTCTTCTTTCCTTGAGATTGATGCCCAGACAATTGTTGGCGCTTACTTAAGAGTGGTAACAGTTTTCGCACAGTCAGTGGATCTTTTTCCCTTGTATATGCGAACATACTTTACACACTTTTAATAATTACACTTAAAAGAACGGATCTTTTAAGTTTTGTTTACAATAGTCCAATCTTTAACCGGGAAGGAAGGAGATTCAATATCTCATTTTAGAGTGTAGGAAATATAAGTTTTTAATGAAAACACTTTCATATTCCCAACCTTTCTTTACACACTTTTATTCAGATATTAACTAAACATATTATTGACAAGGAAGAATTAACTTAAACCTTTTGGATTCTGGCCCACTTCAGTTAGACTGAGTGTCCATATCCTCCTTACCATAATTTAGATCCTTTGTCTGGGACAGATATAAGCTTTTGGCTACATGATAGAACATCATCTTCAGTCTTCTCTTCTCGTCCCAGTTGACATCCTCAACCTCTCGTGGGCGCTTGTTTCCACCACCCTCGGGAGCGTTGACAACAACTCGTCCTTGATCTTTAGCCGTACTAGCATGACTATCAGTAGTATCTTGAAGCTCAGCATCAGATCCAGAGATCACTCATTTGACGAAAACAGAATTGTAAGTATCGTCAAAGAAAGAACCAAAACTAGGACCAGATTTGAAAGCACGGTTGTTGACAGAGACAATGTTTGAACTGTTAGCAAAACTGTCAACATAACTGTTTTCAAGAAGAAAACCACAGCCAGATTTGGTCACACACTTGTCGACCAACATCTTTCGAATCACTAACACACAATCTTGTCTTAAATTTGTTTGAAAGCACGATTGAGAATAGTAAATAACTATTACAGTGATTGAAAGGATAAACAACAAAGAGGACAACAACAAGTTGTCAATATCTTGATCTTGAATTAAATCTTCAAATATGGAACTTGTATTTGGAAATACAAGAACATGAACTGCTATACTTGTGGCTTGTAGATCCGCTGAGAATACAAAATGTTAGAGTCTTTCGTCTGATAAGTTACCACCTGAAACACTTAGCAATCAATTAGATAAACCACAATACTACCGGCTGAGTCGAGAGATGACTCTCTGTCTTTAAGACAAGATTGCCCCCGTATATAGGCTTTACGGAAGTGTGGACAATAGTCTCCCAAGATGAAATAACAAACTATCAAGTGTGCAAAGCCTACACAAATGATCTCAGCGAAGAACACGAATAATGAAGATTGCTAAGAGAAAAATTGCTATCAGGAAAATCTAATCTCGTTGTGGTGTTGTTAACTTGTTTTTCTGTTCATGGTCTCTCCATGTTCATCTATAGAATTGAGCCAAAGGCCTCAATTTATAGGTGTGCAAGATGACATTTCAAATGCCCCATAATGGAAATCAATTGCCATGTAATGGATGATATTTAACCCCCAAGTAATGCATCAACATAATGGTCCAAGTAATGGCCATTATTGGGTGGATTCAATGCCATTGAAACTACCTTAACAACCAAACCTTTGGGATTCTGTCGAGCAAACACTGCCTGGGAAGCGCTGCGGCGCTGCGGCTCCAGAATGCCAGACATTGAATTAGCGTCGCGGCTCATCTACCGGGCGCCGCGGCTCAGTCCGAGAGGCGCCGTGACCCTTTTCCGACCCGTTCCATCTTACACCTTGCACAATCCTTCATTCGTTTATCGACGTGGAATACTTGTTATTTATCAAATAACCGTCCATCATTCTATGTTTCAAACATTTCACTTACGTACCAATATCTCTTTCATTAACGAAATTTACGATCATTGGCACTAAGATTGCACATGTGTGAAAACGACATTTTCGACGTGCGGGGCCCCAATTGTTCGAGTCATAAATAACGGGATAAACTTAATTCCACATTAGTAAATTTCCAACAAAATATTCATAGAATTAAAAGTGTATAATTCAATTTAATGTAACTAAACAACATTATATTTTTTTTTCTTAATGAAACATGATAGGAAGTAAAATAAAAATTTATCAAGAATTGAGTGGTTATTAAACCAATTTCTGGCATATAACTGTTTCTTTTTCAGCTAAAAGGAGCATTTAACAGGCGAAACAATGTGCTCAAGCGTCACCTATTGAGCAGGCGCAAATAGCTATCGAGGAATTCGTTTCATCTGGAAATACAAGAGAATTAAACCGTGAAGCACTGCTCGGAATCGACGATGAAGCTCCGGTACGCGATGGTGTGCTCGTCAAACCAGAATCGAAGCATGGAGGCACATTTCCTGCTGAAAAGGGAAGGCTTTGATGTGGCCTCATACGGTACTGGGCAACACGTGAAGCTTCCTGGTCCTTCTATTAGGGAACCCAATGTTTACGACTTCGGCACTCCCTATAAGCATATGTTCGATGACCTCCGCCGTAAAGACCTCGAACTGTAAGTGATTTCGCCTTTCTGCCTTCCTTGCTAATTCCTGGAACTTTCCGTGGTTAAAATTGTGTATCCTTCGATTCAGTGGCCATTAGATAACCCTAATTGTCTGTACTGACTGTTATTTATATTGCACGTAGCAAATTTAGGATTTCTTTGTTGGGGCGAGTTTGTCTATCATTAGTTCAAACAAAATCACGTGTCTGTAAAAGGATTTCTATGTGTATTAGGAATTGTTTTATTCTTTGGGATAAAGTTCAGCATTTATTAAGCTCCCATTTGGCCATAGATTTTGAAGTTGAAACTTGAAAATCTGAGTTTTTGAACTGATTTTTGGAACTTGAAGTTGTGTTTGCACATGCATTTTACTTTGAAAATTTTAGAAGTTTTATGAGTGGAAGTGGGTCTGAGACATTTTTTGTAACTTGAAATATTTTGAAGATAATTTTTCAAAATCTGATCCAAAATCTATGGCCTAACGCAACCTAAGTGTTTGACTTTTGAATTAGGGTAAATTTGCATATTTTGGAATACAAAATCCTCAAGATCTTCCAAGCTATAAAAATGTGGCGAGTTGTTCCTATGCAGGACAAAAGTCACAACCTCTACTGCTTTTATACTATGAAGTTGCTATTAGACCTATAATTGTTGGCAAATATTGCTTTTTCAGCATCCTCTCGTTTTATTCGGATTAGGGGCTGAACCTCAGTTGCAATCTTCCAGGTATAAACGAAATGGAATATTGCCTATGCTGAAAAGGAACTTGGGTGTAAAGCATGCACCTCAACGTTGGCAGGAAAATGCAGCTGATGGTCCCTTTGATGTCGTACTTACATTTGAAGAAAAAGTTTTTCATTTGGTGCTTGAAGGTTGGTAAATATTCATTTGCGTTTACGTTTTACTTGAAAATGATGGATTCAGAATCCTACTAAATAGTTACACTTCAATGAGCTCTGTTGTCTATCAGCTTGCTCAGAAAAATTGCACATCAGTAAGGTCAAGAAAAAAGATTAATATTATTCCTTGGGTTAGGCTTATTTGATTACATTTCTGAGCCTTCGTCGTCGAAGAATGTGAACTTTTTCCTTTTTGGTAAATAAAGTGATACTAATATTCTATAAATGGGACACTTGCGTTGAGCCAGTGCTACAAGAGATAATTACAAAATGTGCAATTCCTCAATTCAAAGAGTGAACTTTACTTGTTCGCTTACCTTTATATAGCATCCCGTTTTGAAACTAGCTAATAGATAGCCATGGAGCGTCTGAGGAATAATTCTTTATGCTCACAACAACCTTTGAATAGACATACACAGCACGAGACAAAGTTGCCAAGTTATCCTCCTTGCAATTGCAAGATATTACGTACTGAATGTCTTGGTAAAAAATGTTCTCTAGTTGCAAACTTGCAATATATCAGACTTGGATAATTGGGTGAGAAAATTTTCAATACTGGTTTTCTCTTACAAAGGTATTCTTCGCTTGCTTTTCGGAGGCTAATAGAAAATAAGTGTAGCAGCCTAAGCCACTAGTTTTACTATCTGTGTCTGAGAGTGCTGAAACCTCGATATAGAATAATGATAGTGGTAGGAGAGTAAGGAAAGTAATTGGAGATGCAAGAGAGTTCAGGGGCCAGGGTTTTCCTGGGAACTGGCTATGTAATTTAGTCTCAAGGAGTTGCTCTATGGAGTGATTTTGCCAATGCTAGATGCAGTACTCTTATTATGTTTACTCATCTTGGAAAAAATTATCCCTAAACCAAATAATTTCTGTTTCTTGATCAGGGAAGATGTAAGGTGCAATATACAACAAATTGTTACTTCACAATGCATAGTTGGAATACTTCATTTTTAGTGTTTCTTAATGTTGGATAGTCTGTTTTTGGACAAGAAATTACAGTGTTATTATCTTGACATCCTTCCTTTTTTTTTCCTTTCTTTTCTTTTTGTGTGTGTTTCTTTTCTTCTTTTCCTTCTGGTCATTCTGTGGCGTAGCTAGTAAATTTATCCTAGGAGATGCTATCTTTCATCTAGGAATATCGATGGAAGTTTATAACAGAGAAAAAAAGGGGTTTAGTGGTACTCAATGGACCCGTAGAGAAGCATATGATAAAGTCTCAAGAAAAATCTTTTGATAGGTGCATGAGAAGAAATGAAATTATATCACTTACGTAAATGCCTTAAAAGAATATATGCAATGGAATAATTACAAGTGTGAGAAAAATAGAAAGAGATAAATAGGAGTTCCCAATAGTGGTGGGTTTACACTAGAGATCTACGATGCAGTACTTGTTGACCGTAACTATAGATGTGTAACCAATAAGCAATAGAATATCAGATGAGGTTCTGTGGTTCATGGTGTTTGCAGATGATACTGTGTTAACTCGCAAAACCAGTGTGAGCGTCAATAGTTAGTTGTGGAGAATATTCTAGAGAATAAGGTTTTAGGATAAGTAGAAGTGAGGTTGAATATATATGCGAAAAGTTTAGCTCTTTTTTTTTTTTTTTGATGACAAGGGAACCCGCAGCCGCTACCATTCGGGTGCGCACAGGGTAAACCTCACTCTTGTGTAATAGCCCGCAAATCACATAAGAGAGATAACCCGCACTAGGCAAGCCCCGTGCGACAAGCTCTACTCATAAGGCAAATCCCCTGCTGTCGTAGGAGAGTGAAGGTAAAATGAGATTAGGTAAAGTGAGATTAGACGAGATTGTGGTGTCTAAATGCCGATGTTCCAGATATCTAGGTTAAATCTTTCAAGAGAACGGTATATAGATGAAAATGTTACATAGAGCTAAATAGAACAGCTGGAACATTGAAGTGCTGCAGTAGTGCAATACAATAAGTAGTTTTCTACCAAAGAGAGTGGTTGCAAGACTAATAGTATCAAAAGAACGGTTGTGAGACTATGCTATCATTTGTCTCACAAGTTCCAAATGAAATATGTCAATAGAAAGCAATAGAGTGATGTAAGAGACTTCATACCAGTAGTAGTATTATTCTCGTAGTTCCTTGTTCTTCGATTTTGTGTCACTATCTGTTGTTTCTTGTACTTCGGTTATCATATTATTAGCTGTTATTACTGTTTCTTTCTTTCAGAGTGCTATGTCTTGCTTTCTTTATTGTTTGTCATGGCTTCTTCACTTCCGTATTTTTTTTTTCCAAAACTGCTTTGAATTGATTTTTTTTAGACAAGGGTCTATCAGAAACAATCTATCTACCTTAACAAGGTAGGGATAAGGAATGCGTACACACTACCCTCCCAGACCCACTTGTGGGATTTCACTGGGTATGTTGTTGCTGTAGAGTGATATAAGAGACTCATATTGCCAACCACAACTAGTTTTGGATTGAGAATGGCCGATTGATTTATGATGACATGAGCCTATGTTCCGTTGTACTGTTCCAGGGTCTATGATACTGTTTCTGCATAAGTTTTTATAAAATAAATCAAATGCTTTACGCTACCTCTTAAGTGTTTGAGCAGATTTTCATTCTATACTTACTTTTAAGTGCTTATTTGTTCTATATGTGCTAAAGTTGAATAGAAGATCTCATTTGTCCTCCTTTCTGATCTTTCTTTTTGTCATTCGGAACTAGTTGGCTAATTTGGTTGTAGTCGTGACGTCTTGCTGAATCATTGTATGGCAAAATGTCTGTCTTATTAAAAGCAAGATATTTATAGAGATTCTTGTACCAAATCCATGCTATATATTCCTTAAGGAGCTGCCTAGACTCGTTCTCATTCTGTGTTGTGGGCCTTGTGGTAGATCAGTCTTTGTAATTTTATGATGGCAAAAGTTTTCTACACTGGCAAAAGTTTCCTCACTTGAAGTTCAAGTTTGACCATTATGCATTCTACTGCCGAATAATTTGCAAATCTGGTCTCCTTACATTTCTTGATGGGTGTTTCTTTTTAGTGCATGCGTGTATCTCAACCATAGTTGTTCTAACCATGGTCTGATAATGCAGATGTTCATAACCGAAATCAAGTTCTCTTGAAGCCGGTTCTTGTAATCAATTTAGAAGTAAAAGATAACCATGAGGAAGCAGCAGTTGGAGGTCGTCAAGCTTTGCTTTTGTGCCAAGAAGTATGTGTTTTGTGGTTCTTCATATTATGTGTTTTGTGGTTCTTCATATTATCTCAAATATGAATTTTGCCTCCTCTCACTAACTATGTAAGTTTTGACTGCAGCTTGATGCGACTGAAAATTGGGAGGAT
This sequence comes from Anisodus acutangulus, assembly GCA_029783415.1. NCBI lineage: Eukaryota > Viridiplantae > Streptophyta > Magnoliopsida > Solanales > Solanaceae > Anisodus > Anisodus acutangulus. The sequence continues at coordinate 22,759,784 of CM056506.1, read as the reverse complement.
ACAATTGATGATATCATCAATAATTTTGAGAAACAGCACCGACGGAAGCTCCTGTACAGCATCTCCTTCTACTGAAAGGTTGGCGATCTTAGAATATTAATGGAACTATTAGTTGTTCGGTATCCAATTTGGCTGCTGGTATGCTGGGAATGCATCGCCTTTTTATGTATAACCTTCCTAGTTATGGCAAGTGAAGAAAAAATTGCTTCAAAAGCCTTTGCTGTCTTGGATAATTTTTGCAGTGTTCCTGCTTTGCCGTTCTCATAAAGCATAGCAAAGTAATGTAGCTTAATATTGATTTACGCGTAATTCTGTCAAAAGTTTAGACAGCAACATCTTGGATTGAAGAGCAAATTAACAAGACCAACACTTCATGCGTTGTACCGACTGCTGATACTAAAATCACTTGTTACTGATTGTGCCTAAACCGACTTTATTACGAGTTGTAGGTCCGCTTGATTTGTGTAGTAGGGTCGGTACGACTAGAGATGGCAATGGATCTTGGACCCGGTCCGGATCCTGATCCGTTTTATAGGATATGAATCTTCAAAATTTGGACCCGACGGATCCGGATTGGACCCGGATCCTTTTCTGATGGATCGGATCTGGATCTGGTATTTGAGATCCATATCCGGTCAGATCCGATCCGTTTTTTATTAAATATATCCATAACCTAGAATGTAATTTTATAGGTATTTTCTTAAATTTTTTTCATAATTTATGTATTGGGTAAATGGTTGAATTAGGATAAGGCACAAGTCACACATCCATGTAATTTGTTTTTGAAGTTTCATTTCTTTTACCTATATGTTCTCTGTAGTTTTTCATATTTTCATTTCTATAAAAAGAAAAAATTATCACTCTTCTTTAAATTTTCCTTTCTTGAATTTGCTAGCCGTAAGCTTTAAGTATCTTTCTCTCATTTGTTTGATCAACAAAAAAAAAATGGGACTTTTGATATATGACTGACATTGTTTTATGTTGTTTAATGAAGTAAATCAGTAGAACTATAAGTGGAGCATCACTAAAGCCTCCAAAAATTAGTTCAAAATTGCAACCTGTTCAACATCACTAATGAAGTCAATCGTTTTTATTTTCTTGTGATGCTAAAACTTTGTTCAATATTTTGGAAGAATGGTATCATGTTTGTGTAGGTTGATTGAATGAACTCAATCATTTTTTTCAATCAGATTGCGTTTTATTTTGTCATAAAAGTTTCAACATGTGAGAATATTATTCAAGCCAAAAAAATTTACATGTAGATCCAGATGCGATCCGTGGACCCGGTGGATCCGGATTTGAATATGATTTTTATGGACCCGACGAATCTGGATCCAGGTATGAAAATGGATCTGAATCTGGATCTAGTAGGATCCGATCCAGATCCATCCCTAGGTACGACTGTCACAACATTTTGCTAGGTTCCAATGTTGGGTACATGAGTGGTGTCATCTTATGCTGTTTCTCTAATCAATACCAGAACTGATGTCCAGTTGCATGATAATAACAATTGTTAGACCCACTCATAAGATCCAAGAACTTGTCCTTATTTACGATACAGACAAGGGTCTTATAAATAGATGAAGACAATTTTTTCAACTTATAGATTTTTAGTGGAAATAACCATTCCCTCCCGGTCAATTGGAGAAACAATATACTATATACTACTCCTATGACTAAAAATTCTAATCTCACTGGAGACAAATCACTATGTGATTTCTTCATCTGTTCTAGTCTAGGTGGACAGAGTTATCTTGCTTGTGTGAGGTGATAGGTATTCCGTGAAATTAGTTGAGGTGCACGTAAACTAACTCGGGCACCACGATTATATAAAAAAATACTATGACTAAAACTAATGGACAAATATTGCGAGGAAAAGATGAGATTGCCATCCTCAAAGACAATAGAAGTTGAAAATATCAATTGGCTTTGCAAATGAGACATGAAAGGTATCATGAGGGGGGGGGGGGTAAGATTGAGTTGGTTAGGGAACGAAGCATTGGTTAGGGAACGAAGCAACCTAGTCTATAACATATCATTTTCATAAACAAAGACGGTATATACTGTAAATAATTCGTTTTCATTTTTTAAGGTACTGTTTAGGTTATTGTTGCTATCAAGGAAACACATGGGCATCCACCAGAACAAATGTTATTAGTTGTTGGAGCGATCTGTTAAGAAACACCCTATGCGACTCCTTATTTTAAACAGTTGGATCCTCGCTCACTTCCCAGATGTTCAGAGCTTACTGAAACGTCAAATTCATATAATTTTTTTTATGAGAGAATATTTTATTCGAATTTGCTGATTATATAGTAGTATATAGCTTGTATAAATTACAAATATGAGGTTCATGTGAATTGTAAGTTTATATAAACCTGGACGAAGTTCGAATACAAGAGTTAATTTCATCTACTAACTTTTTGTTGAATTCATTTTTTAATAATTTTAATATAAACTTACATATTAAGGAGCTACATAAGAAATCATTTTCTATAGTTAAAAATAATAAAATACTCCACTTGAGATAGAGTAAAACACTTTATAAAGACTCATCAAATAGAGTAATGTTTTTTCTTCAATTAATCAAACCTTAAAGATACCGAATAAGTGGGAAACCAAAAAAATAATTTTTTTGAGACGCCGAACATAGTTTACTACTCCCTCGTTTCCATAACTAGACTGTTTTAGCTTGTGCACGTCTCTTAAGAAATTACTTTATCTTTAAAAAATTATGAGTGTTTTTACTAACGGACTTCTAATTAATGTCTAGAATAAAGTTAATTTATTCTTAAAATTTTAAAACACCACTTATTAAACAAAATGAAAAACTTAAAAACACTAATTGAGTGAGAACTGACGCGCACAAAGCGCGTAGGCGGCTTTTAATTTTCAAAACAAACGCCCACCTGGCCACCATCCTTTGCTTCCTCTCCCTTCCCAGTTAATTGTTCAAAGGACCCAGTTTCTGTTACGCACCAAAACTCAAACCTACCCAATTCGGCAAACGCAACGATATCACCATTTCCACATTGATCTTCTTCTACTGAATTCCACATGACTGAGCCATTCTCTGATTCCAATCCTGACGCTTGGCAAGACCTTCTCCGCCGAATGTTGCCGGCCGGAGCTCCTTTACCGGACGATGAACAACTTGACTACTCCATCGCTGTTGAGTATCAAGGTCCTCCTTTAGATTTTCCTGTTCCTGTAGTTGATCCACTGGTTTCCCAAACTACCCTTCCTAAACCTCCGAAATACCGTAAGGTACCGTCTGTTCACTCCAAATTTGCTCTGCACATGAAGAAGAACAGTATCGGAAGCGGAAGCGGAAGTTTGTGTTCGGCTTCAAGGCCATACATCAATTCCAGCTCGGATTCCGGACGTAAAATCCCGACGGATCAGTCCCTTTCCGACTTGAACAATAGCGGTAATGTTCCGGCTTTTGATACTGATGAAAATGAATATGAACATGACAATGGTCAATATGATAACGTAGATAGAAATGAGTATAATTCGCCGCGGTCTGATGATGTTGATGGTAATTCATTACCGGTTGGGGAGAAAAATGGAAAAGTTGATAGTGTAGGGGTTAAGGTTATGATTCGGATTTGTAATAGGTGTGGGAAGAAGAATAGGTTAAGGGAGAGAGAGTTTTGCATTGTATGTGGTGCTAGGTATTGTAGAAACTGTTTTCTTAAGGCAATGGGCTCAATGCCAGAGGGTAGGAAATGTGTGGGCTGCATAGGAGAGCCTATAAATGAGGCTAACAGAGAGAAATTGGGCAAGTGTTCGCGATTGCTGGCGAAAGTCTGCAGTCCATTGGAAGTCAAGCAGATAATGAAGGCAGAGAGTGAGTGCTTGGCGAACCAAATTCAACCTGAGCAGGTGTGGGTCAATGGAAGGCCATTGCGGGAGGAAGAACTATCAGAGTTGCTTGGATGTGCAATGCCAGCGCAAAAGTTGAGACCTGGAAAGTATTGGTATGACAAGGATTCGGGGCTTTGGGGGAAGGTGAGCATCTTTTATTGTGCTTTTGTGAATTTGCATAGGTACTACGTATGTGATCGATTTGCGGAATATTGTTGGTATTTCATTGGCATGTTTTTTTATAGGAGGGAGAGAAGCCAGTTAGGATAATAAGTTCAAAATTGAATGTCGGTGGTAAGCTTCAGATTGATGCTAGTAAAGGAAATACAAAAGTCTACATCAATGGACGTGAGATTACAAAGGTTGAGCTCAGGGTTCTGAAGGTAAAGTAAATTTAAATGTTTGATTATGCAGAATTTTCTGGTGCATGTGTTTGCTCCATTTGAGCATGTGATTGGATATTCAGTTCTATTTAAATGTATGTTCAGAAATACTCTCTGAAGTTAGTTCATGAATCATTCTATCATGGATTTCATGTTTGTAGCTTTAGTCGATATTCCTTGTTGATTAGAGATTCTGAAATTGAATGTTCAACAGATCTTATTATTGTTGTTTCTATAGTTTGTATAAGTTTCTAAATTTATTTAACTGTTATCACTTATTTTCTGAGGCACGGAAGCTTGACATTTCATTATCTGAATCAGATTTTGCTGGTAGCCAGCTATGGTCATTCTGACGCATGTAAGATTCTATTGGTGTATTGCACAGGAGAATTATGTGCTTGCATGAAGAATGCTGTAGTGTAAAGAAGGTTTAGGACTGTGTCATGTAATAGACTGACATGGCATATGAAAGCTGTAGGCCTGCAAATTTTTTTTTTTGAGAATGGTAATGTACTGCAGGCCTGCAACTTTACTTGATACAGATCAAGTAGCATCTGTTTAGTTGTCTCAGAAAGCGAGAGAGGCTGGGAGAATTTGAACCTATTTTAGCCCTTCCCTCCTCATAGTATTAGCAAAGCCATTTTCCATCTTGAAGGATTCACTTAAGTAGATTATATACTACTAATTAATTTTGCTCAAACAAATATTCCAATATAGCGACCCTGAGTTAGTGGTTTCGAAATGTTCAATACTGGAGTCCTGAGTTCACACTGATTCTGGAAATCAATTGAGATAAAGTTTATAGAAATGATGGTGTCTAATAAGACTGAACAAACCTAGCTACGTGTGCTGAAATCTTTTCCACTTTTCTCAGTTAGCCAAGGTTCAGTGTCAACGAGGTACTCACTTTTGGGTATATGATGATGGATCCTACGAGGAAGAAGGTCAAAATAAAATTAGAGGAAACATATGGGGAAAGGTTCTCTCATAATCCTTTTAATTAAATATTTCCAATTGAGGGCCATTATGACCCTTTTTAAATGATTTACATTTATATTTTAATTAGTTACAGCTGTACTTTTTGTTAGGCAGGCGTCTACTCGTTTCATTTGTTCATTGTTTTCATTGCCTGTTCCACCTGGAAATATTCACGGGCCAAAAGAAGATGCAACTGCTTTTTCAGGTGGGTCTATGCCTGAGTATTTGGAGCATGGTAGAGTACAGAAACTTTTGTTGTTTGGGTTGGAAGGATCCGGGACACGCACCATTTTTAAGCAGGTCTGTGTACATAATTATATATCTTCGATTTTTCAGATAAGTTGGTGGGAAATTCCTTGAATAAGAAGCTTGGAGTTTCCTATGATGTTCTTTAAGCGAGGGCCTTTCTTCATTACTCACAATATATCAGATAGCCTATTTAGGAAGAAAGCTTAAAACTGTGGATTCTCTATTCTTGTTCCTTCTTTTTGAAGTGAAAATTAGTACTACTACTTTTGATCATATTACAAGTTGGTAATTGCATTTATCGTCATTCATGTCATTAAGTTTCTGAGACTAAAAACTTGTTGAATATACACACTGAGATTGACTCTTTTCCTTTCAATCCGAAATTCAAACAAAAAGTGCTAGCTTCTTTCTTACTTGGTAAATTGCTCTGGTTGATTTCTTTTGAGTTATTTTTTTCAACAATTCAGGTAATCTTGGTGGATCATCTGGAGTACTAGCTAGGAAACATTTTCATTCTAGTAGAACACAGACCAATCATCCTTGGTTAATGGTTTATATTTTCAAAAAGATTATGTTGCTTATGTCATTTCCCAGCATAAAATTCCATGTTTGAACCTGGAAACTGCCCATTTGGTACTTTTGACAAACCTTGTAATCTTTTTCCATGGTTATTTCTTAATCAATTGTATTCCACCACTTCTTTCAATACAACAGGTGAAGTTTATATCTAAAAGCAAATTCACAGTTGATGAGGTACAGAATATCAAGCTTATCATTCAAAGAAACATCTATAGATACCTGAGTGTCTTACTGGAGGGGCGAGAGCACTTTGAGGAGGAGGCCTTGATGGATAAGCAAACTTCTGATTTGGAGATAGAAAATCTATCACCAGGTATTGTACACACTCCTTCATCATTGAACGTCACTCGGCTTGAGTTGAACCCATGCTGGATTTCCTGTAATCCCAAATTTCTTTTAAGTTAACAAAAATAAAGGACTGCAAAGTGTTAGAATAGGAATAGGAATAGGAATAGGAGTAGGATTTGTATATAGTATCCTACATGGAAAAGGATTGGGATGTAGTGTCTATAAATAGGGCTCAAAACATAGCTACATAATTCAATAATATTTTTCTTCCGTAATTTCTCACACAAAGCATAGCTATTTTTTATAATCAAGGAAGCAAAATGTTGAAAGCATTGTGTTAGAAATGGCTACTGGAAGAAGGGCCTATGCAGAAAAACATTTTCCTACAGGCTACAGGTGCATGCTGATGATCAGATTTTTCCCAATCTTCAAAGGTTTAGTTAATTGGCATATTCCTAACGCAAGTCATTGAATGAATTATCCTATTCCCCTTTCAACTTTGGTTGTCTAGTGTTCTTGGGAAACATTACTATAAAATATACACGGTTTCACTGACCCCCCCCCCCCCCTCCCTCTGCTGTGTATAAGCACAAAGGACATCCTCTCCCTGATGGATATATATCATGTGGGAAATATCTAAATATGTGTTGTTGTGTGGATACTGTAAAATTAATTCAAGTGAAACAGGAACTGATGGGAGCAGGCGCTGCATCTACTCAATCAATCAAAGAGTAAAACATTTTTCTGATTGGTTACTGGAAATCATAGCTATAGGAGATTTAGATGCTTTCTTTCCTGCTGCTACACGTGAATATGCTCCAGTTGTAGACGAGATCTGGAGAGACCTTGCCATCCAGGAAACGTACAAGAGAAGGGATGAACTGAATTTTCTTCCTGATACAGCAAAATATTTTCTGGACCAGGTATACCTTGTTCAGTACTACGATTTAACTGTCCGTTTACATAAGATGAGACACGATACTTAAATTGGACATGAATTAAGGAATTAAATATATGTTAAACGATTTTGGGTCAAAATGAGTAAACACCGTTAAAAAAATTTGTAAGCATGCAATGAGAATCACATACGAATATATGATGTAAATGAGTCATTTGGTATGATGAAGGAAATTGAAAGGTGAATACTTCATTTGTAAGTTGCCTGGTGTTAGTACATCTGGTTTCGAATTGCTGAGTTATCAAATAGAAGTATTTTGTGCTAAATCAAGTTACAAAACATAAATTAACAAAATTAATATATGACATCTAGTTGTTAGCTACATAATTTATTTGGATTGATGTTTCTTTACTTGATTTTATCCCGAGGACAGGAAGTTGATAATGAATCTTTTTTTATTATTAGCAGCATCAGAAGCTTACCTAGTATTATTGAATTTAATATCTACTTGTCAAAGAAATTTGACAATTTTATTTTATCTATCGCTACTATTTATATTGTCAAACAAGTTAGGATGACCTTTCACACGAAGGTCCAGATGTCACCAGTTAATAATGAGGTCAACATTACCTGACATTATGGAGTCAACGAGTTAACAAAATAAAGAACAACCCAGTAAACAGGTTATGACAAGGTTGTGGTTTTTACTGCACGTTTTACTATGACATTAAGTGAACATGGCTTAATTTGACCTATTCCACTGAGGTCTTATAGCCTCTATCATGTTAAATGATAACTTGCACCATTGGCCTCTTGGATTGATTTGATCCATAATTTATCAGTAATTGGGCTGATTTTGTAAGGGAGTTAGCTACAATCTATTGTATACATAACTACTAGCTCTAGCGACTGATCATGGGCTTTATGACCATATTTTGTGATTACCTTATGCTTCCTGTATTTCCTGTTCTTCAATGGTGTATTTGAAGCTACTTCACAGATTAACTCCACAGGAGCTGTTAGTGTAACATGTGTCAGATGTTGTAGGCGTAGATTGAAGGAAATTTGTCTTCCAAGCATCTCTATGTTTACCATGTATTTTCTGATATAGATTTCTTAAAGCATGCCCTCATTCTATTTAACCTAGATTGCCACATATTCTGCGCTACAACACTTATTTTCTCAAAAAAGTAGGTTTAAGTAAAATGGCCTCCTCTATTACATACTCTTAGGGGTCGTTTGGGTCAAGGACAAGTTATACAGAGGTTAGTAATGCAAGAATTTAATGTAAATATTTGAAATGCTGGGATTATATACAGGGTTTTGTAATACAAAGATTGTAATGTAGGAATTATTTTGTTGGATATTTGGTTTGTTGGGAATATACCATGTATAATTTAATGCGTTTGCTTTTTATACAAAATAAACGTTTGTTCTGGAGGGGAAAAAAGAAGTAACTTAGATAGGTATCCTTATCATTCTAATTGTTTAATCCATGTATTACTACTAATATCCACATTCTTATTTCACATTAAATCCTACATAAAATGATACATAGATTTCTGCATAACTTATGCAGGTATTGTTTATGTGAATAAGGAAAAGTAGTACCAAGCGGTGCATATTGTAAATCTTATGTTATATGCGGGTAAGAAAAAGACATATTTTCACCCCTAAACTTGTACCGAAAACTCACTTTAGTAATTTAACTTTACGAGCGTTTATTTACCCCCCTATACTTATTTGTAATGAAATAAATACCACCCTGAGATTATAGTACAAGTCTCACAATATGAGGTGTAATACACGCGCGCCACGTCATTGACATGTCAAAGCCACGTCAGAGCCACATTAAATTATATCTAAATTTTTAATTTTTAATTCTTCTTCATTTCTTTTTATTATTTCAAGATTTTTTATTTTCCTTATAACCATTGAGGGAGATGAAAGAGGCCTGAGGCACCATTTCTCTGTTCTTCCTTCCTCAATCGCAGGAAAACATGAAAGTTCCGGTAAAAAAGATCTTTCTTTTCGACTTTAGAAACATTGAAAAGGGTCGATTTTTTTCCCGTCAAGTAAACAATGACGTTTGGGTTGGAAGAAATAGAAGTCCAGGTGACATGTTCGTGCGAAAACAGTGGATTTGTATTTTTGGATTCTTGATTTGACGAATTCGTTTTTACCTTGATTGTAAAAGTAATCAAATCGGTCTTTTAATGGTAGCCCATAGTCGCCGGAAATTTTGCGGGTCTAAACTTTGTGAGTTGGGTTATGATTTTTTCTGATAAAGAGAGTAATTGGATGGAAAGTTAAGTAATTTTTTGATGGAAATTGTTGGTGAAGAAAATGAAGAGGAAGAGGAGATGAAGAGATGAAGCTTCGCTGCTGCCATTGTTGTGAAGCTTCGTCGCTGCCGAAGAGATGATTGAAAAAAATATGTGGAATTTTTCGGCCCTATGTTTTCCGGCGTGACATATCTAAGAGAGAGACAGCGGGGAAGGGGAGCGAGAGAGGGAGTTTGCCGGAGATGGCGAGAAGGAGCTAGCAAGAACAAAGAGAGAGAGGGAGCCCAGCTTTGAGGAAGAAGATGACAGTGGGGCCCACTTTTTTTCTTAAGTACGCGCTTTTATTTCTTTTTCTTTTCTTTTCTTTTTTTGCCACATCAGCATTTGGGGTGGTATTTATTTCATTTCAAACAAGTATAGGTGGGTAAATAAAACCCGTAAAGTTAAATTGCTAAAGTGAGTTTTCGGTGCAAGTTTAGTGGTGAAAAGATGTATTTTCTCAATAATGAATGTTGAGTTTTATACATGTATCATAACTCCTAAGAATCCTACCAGACGACCCCTTAATTTATTGTCATTACTGAAAAAGTTTAAATGCTTTTCACCAAGGCAAACAGCATCTCAAGTCTGTGTTATTTTAATAGTGCCGCATCTTTGCTGAAGTGCTGTAGTTGACACAGTATGTGGTATTGCAGCAGCTCTGTAAACTAATTCTGAAGGGAAAGAGAATGCAGTTTTTAAAATTGAAATGACAAATGAAAATGTGTAGGCCCATATTATGTGAGCATAAACACTGAATTGCAGTGACAGTGGGCTAAACAAGTTCGAGTCCTCATCAAAGAAAGTATATTACACATATATAAAGGCTACTTAGGTCTGAAATGGTTGTTAAAGTACGTTTTTCTAGAGATTGTCTTCCAAACTAATGTGCTCCGGACTTTATGCTATTTCATTGTCAAGTCATATTGATATTTTAAGGGGTTCTGTAATTTTATTTATTTTTGGTTCTGTAATTGTTCACTAGATGCTTTTCTGGAAGAATTTAGCTTTGTCTATGCTAGTCAATATGTGATCTTACTTTTGCCAGGCCATTGAAATATCCAGTAATGAGTATGAACCTTCAGAAAAGGACATTTTATATTCTGAAGGGGTGACTCCTACCAATGGACTTGCTTCTCTTGAATTCTCATTTGATGATCACAGTCCCATGTCCGAGATCTACAGCGAGGACTCAGAAAGCCAACCTCCTTGGACCAAGTAACACTTTTTGCGTCATACTGGTTTGATAAAATCTAACTTGAACTCATTCCCCCTCAGTGACCATCCGTTTTCTTCTCTGTCTTCTTTCAGGTATCAATTGATCCGTATCAGCTCCAAGGGAGTCCATGATAGTGGCAAATGGCTTGAAATGTTTGAAGATGTCAAAGTGGTAGTATTTTGTGTATCCTTGAGTGACTATGACCTGGCATCAACCCGAGGTGATGGTACCTCAGAAAATAAAATGTTGGCAAGCAGAGATGTATTTGAGAGTTTAGTTAAACACAGGAGTTTCGAGGATGCTGCTTTCGTGCTCCTCCTAAATAAATATGATATATTTGAAGATAAAATCAACCAGGTTCCTTTGACAGTCTGTGATTGGTTTCATGACTTTAGACCTTTCAAACATCGGCAAAATAATCAAGCCCTGGCAAATCAAGCATACTATTATGTTGCTATTAGGTTCAAACAGCTCTATGCTTCAATCACAGGCAGAAAGCTTTTTGTCTGGCCAACCAGGGCACTTGAACGTTCATCTGTTGATGAAGCATTTAGGTATATACGGGAAGTTCTAATGTGGGAAGAAGAGAAGAAAAGGATGTATCGCATCACTGAGGATGATTCTTTCTCCAGCACCGAAGCCGATTTTACTCCATGAATGCAGCAAGAATGATCTTGCTACCCGTGTTGCAGGAAGAATGAGATACCAGTTTGCCACTTTGGTTTTCAAGAGCTTTGCTGAGCTTTCCATAGTTGTGGAGGAGACAAGGACTTCTAGAGAGGTTTTGTCATAAATCTGCAGCCCTTGTACCTTTCTGGTGGCTCCACGACATCATTCAGAACTTCCACTTTCTGGAGAGAGTACAGCATTTTTTAACGATTGAGACAGTCATTGATTTCATCTGAATAGATCTAGCAGATTCAATGAATCAGTTTGCAATTGAATTGGATCATGATTTGATCCTTTGTTCCTTATAGCTTGTAAAAATGTAGAGCGGCTTTTGGACTCTCTTTTCATTTGTAAATGTCAGCTATTTGAGTTAATATTGATGAGTGTTTTTCCCCCACTTTGCGTTCGTCTGGGTTCACAGTTACCTTGCAGATATTATTTAAGGACCTGTTTTTGTATAGAAATGTTTGCCAAAATTTTAGGTCGATCAAATTTTTTTGGTAACCTTATAAAGTTCTAGTCCCAACGTGGCATTACTCGAGTATTACAGAATGTAATTATACAAGAAACAGAAGAAGATAAAAGTAGATAGCAGTAGCAAAGTCTTAAAAGACACGAAAACCTAACAAAGTATGCCATTAGATGGCAGTAGCAAAGCGAAACACAAAATTCATTATCACATTACAAAGTCTTAAAAGGGTCACTAGGCACCGTTTCAACTACGCTACAACTTGATCTCAAATACTAGTAGAAGTGCAGCAGCCTAAAAGACCTACTCGTCTTTGAGTCTCTTTTCCACCTCCTCAATGCTCTGAATCTCTTTGTAGTACTTGCAGACACGATAGATACACCTATACAAACATAAAAGCACTTTGTTTACAAACTGAAAAATAAAAATCAGCATCAAAATACAAGGTCCCAAGGGATTTTGCATATGTACCAGTAGAGAAGGCATGCTGCAACACATAAAATAGCATTTCTTTGAGCCTTGTAGATCTGCATAAAATTTGGGGAGACTGTAGAAGTTAAACAGCTAGAACATAACAATGGATGCATTTTGTTGTCTCTGAGCTGTGTTATATTGTTTCACATAAGGAAAAAAGATAAATGCAACTCATGCCGCAAATGTGATGTCAGTATGTGCAAGCTATTTGGCGAAAAATGATACTTGGAATAGTGTCTCTCAGGACCAATCTACGAGAGCAATAGGAAAAACCTAAAATTACATTCCATAGGCAGTGGTTTCTCATACATCTGAACTTGATATTTTGAAGGATCAGGGATCAGGTAGATTATATTGCTCGGACTGAACTCAATCTTTGGATTCAGATCCACCGAAGTAGATCAAATGCATTTGAATCCATGATTGCAGATAGATGAAATAAAAAGTGATGTCAAACAGTAATAAGTTTGCAAGCTTTTCATGCTAATAGTAATCATGAAATGATTTATTTCCCACCATGCTGCCTAACCCAACCCCATATATTTACATAATTTTACTCAATCTGTTTATTTGAGAGAGAGAGAGAGAGCGAGAGAGAGAGTGAGAGCGAGAGAGGCTGCTCCCAAAATAACCATGTTAATTCATCCTTGGACAAATTACCATTCAGTTAATGTTTGTGTAGGAGTCTTCTCAACAATAAGAAATAGACAAAGAGTGGCAAAAGGGTGAAAGGTAAGCAGCATTTCTGGGAAAGCACAAAACTGTTGCCTTACCGGTGCAAATCACCCATTAAGCAAGTAGAAAAAAAAGAAGGAAAAATGAGAACATCTTTCCAGACAAATTGACCTTTGATTTAAAGGTTTCACTCTGCCTAGATGCATTTACACGTACATATCAAATTGATGAAACAATTTAAGCACTTCCCTTAATTGGAAAGGAACAACGACAACAAATTATGGTTTCTTCCCTCGTTTCCTTCAATTTGTCAGCAAATTATCAAACTTCCTATATTTTCAAAGCTACGAAAATTATTTTCCCCAATTGGCTCATATTTTCTTCATCACTTAATTGCGCACAGGTTGCTCCTGTTTTTGTGTCACCGTAGCTGGCATTAGTACAACCCCTATTACGTTCATGTGAAAATCATGAAAAAGAGACCCCTAAGTTACTTACCTTTTAATGCCACGTGTTATATAGATAAATGGGAGCTACCAAAAAACCAATTTTACATATTACCTTTTAGTTTATCATATCGCCACTCTTTCTACTAACTCAGCATATCAGTTGGTATAGTGGAGTGGGGTATGCGTTGTATTTGATAAAAGTAATTTGGATGCTTCAACTTCTACCAACCATGCAACGCTAGTAGTAGTAGTCGATTCCAATTTGAAGAAGAGCATTTTGGACGAGTCAATATAGATGATAAATCACCCTCTCGTCGTTTCCTAATTAATTTTAATTCAGCAAGTATCCTCCGACCTAAAAAGGTCTTCTCCCTTTACATAATGAGGTAGATAGGCAAATATCATGCATAACATTCATTATATTACCTATAACCTAACATCCATCTCCAACAATTTGTCCATTCCTCTTTATCATAAATCTAAGGCCCTTGGAAATTAGATACGTCAACAAAAACCAATGTCTAACAAACATATCCAAGTCCATGAAACATTACAACATACAACATACAACAACAACAACAACATACCCAGTGGAATCCCACGATGTGGGGTCTGGGGAGGGTAGAGTGTACGCAGACCTTACCTCTACCTTGGTAGGTAGAGCGGCTGTTTCCGAGAGACCGTCGGCTCAACAAAACAAATGATAGAATCAGTAAAACAAGCAAGTTCCTCTGACTCCTTCCTGTTTACTTGTTCTACTTCTACAAGCAGTAAAAAAGGTATTAAAGAATGCAATGTGTAACTTCCTAACATTTTCAAGTATCTTTATGTTTACATCAAAGTTTATAATTCGCATATCGGATTGCCCGCTGAGAGCCACTAACCATGGAAATCATTATCAACCTATGAGTTCCAATAAATTCTCTTGACAGCTAACAAATCAAATGAGAGCAACATTGGAAGGCTCTTGTTCTAATTACTTGTTCTACATTAGCTAATAGGAAGGCACAAAGAGCATCGCGGGCACCTGTAGATACTACCAAAAGCTAAATTGTCTCGATCACCACGAGAGTCAAAGTAATAGTCCTTAACATTAGTAGCAGCTGAAGAAGCCCAAGTTCGAACGTCAGGTTTTCTAGAAGAAGAAAGTGCATAGTCATCCTCGATAACTGCCTCTTCCTTCTCTTATTTTTCCGCCTCTTCTTCTTACTATATCTTTCATCATCATCCGATGCGGACGAGTGCAGCAACTCATACCATGTTCCCTCACCTTTCTGATTTTCCTTCTCAACATCTTCTCCTTCATCTTCTTCCTCTAGGTTCTCTTGGAACTGGATTTTTTCGTAGTTCGTCGAAACGGCGTCGTTTATAATGGCGATGTCGGTGGTGAAGCTGGTATTGCGAAGCCATTCAGGAACGGCGTCGTATGAGGTGGTGGGATTAGGCGTTGAAGGTATCTGAGATGGCGGAAAGACTGGAAACAACGATGAACTTTTTAGTGTTTCTGCTTCGATTTCTTCCATGGCGGTTTTGGTGAACAACATACCCAGTGTAATCCCACTAGGTGGGGTCTGGGGAGGGTAGAGTGTGCGCAACCTTGGCAGGTAGAGGGGAGGTTGTTTCTGAAAAACCCTCGGCTCAAGAGAAAACACTAGGTGATTTCTTTTCATTTGTCTTATTGCTGGTGGGAGGTGTCAGGTATCCCGTGGAACTAGTCAAGATGCGCGCAGGCTGGCCCAGAGACCCCATTATCAAAAACAAATTCTATATCTCTATCCAACTATAGAAAATTTAAATGATAATCGAATGGAGCGAGCTAGATAATTCCATGGTGTAATCCCTTCAGGTTTTATAGAAAATTTAAATGATAATCGAATGGAGTGAGCTAGATAATTCCATGGTGTAATCCCTTCAGGTTTCTTCAGTAACAATACGAGTGTAAGGATCACTGATTGAGATTTCCTTGAGTTTTAGGTCTCAAATATTCTGATCATCCCCTTTCAAGTTTTGGGGATCTTAAAGAGAATGAGGCAGCCCCTTTGCCAACAGACAGCTTACAAAATTAGAAAACACAAACACAATCAATTCGTTTATCAGAGCTAAAATCCTATCTGCTACAACAACAACATACCCAGTGTAATCCCATAAGTGGGATTTGGGGAGGATAGGATGTAGAGAACTGTTTCCGAAAGACCCTCAGCTATAATCCTATCTGCTAGACCTAATAATTCTCAAGTATAGTTTAATCTATACGCAACCCTGTAAAAATCAGCTCCTTTTGAAATCTCAACAAAAATATAAGGAAAGAAAGAGAAAAATTTACCGATCTCTCGTAGCGGTCTCTCTCAGCAGCAGTGCAGATCTCACCGGTGCACATCAATCGATGCTCATTCTTCCAATATATATCTATTCCAAACAAAACATCAAACATAAACTAATTACAGTGATGACTATACCTAATTACATATAAGATCCAACAGAAATTAATGAATGAATATATTTACCGAGGAGCTGAAAAGCGGCAAAGGGAATGATGAAAAGGGAAGGTTGAAGGGTGAGTGAAATTAATGAAACGATACGAGATTTGATTGCTTTTGGAGATGGTAATGTTAGCAGAATTGCTATGCCTGCCTCTGCTACTACCACGTACGTCAGTATCATCCACTGTAACGCCATTTTTCTTGCTTCTCAAGATGGGAATTTTGGTGGTTGAAGAAGCTTCTTCTCAGTTCTCAAAACGTTTATAAGTTATTGGTATTTCTCGGGTAGTTTGTAATTTCAGTTAAGGTAGGATAGAGAAATATTAATTATGAGAGGTATTTAATTTACTATGAATAAACGTATAATAATATTTGTTTTTTCCCTAATCTAACATTCAAAAATATTTTAAAATTTTCTTTTAGCTAAATATAATCTGCTTATTAAAAAAATTTAAAAGCACTTTCTAAATAAATTAGTCAAATACAAACTATTTTAAAAAAAAAAGTATTGAAAAGCTATTTTAATAAAAAAATATTTTTCAAAATAAGCAATTTTTAGTCGGTTAGCCAAACATGCTCTTAATTTGCGAGCCACTTTTAATGAAGTTGTTGTTTGGTTTCTATATCCAAATATTAGACTCCGGGTTATTTAGACTTGTTGATATTTTCACTTAATATATTTTTTTTAGTGGTGCTCTCATATTTTAGAAATTCTGGATGGACCAAAGATATTGAAATTCGGAGAGTGAAGAGAGGAAGGAACCCTCTTTTTAAGTCCTACGTACTGCTCTTTTCTCAATCGCTCTTTGGTATTCGGAAGTGGAAAGCGAACTGCTTTCTGTGACCGAAAAGAGAGGTTCTGTCTTTCTTCATTCAAGTAAGAAAAAGATGGGACCTAGCAGACCGGAAGGAAGAGAATAATTAGAACTCTCGTCCGCTCCTCTCCAATCAGTCAAGTGGCTGAACGCCCCCTCGACTCGGCAACAAGAGTCGGTTATGAAATAGCCTTTTAGTCGGCTTTCTCGTTCTTAAGGACTTTCTGGCCGGTAGGCTTTATAGCGGACCTGCCTTGCTGACACTTAGGATATTACATATATAGTTGCGCTTGCCTTCACTTAGAGCATGATTAGCAAGGAGATAAGGCGAAGGGACTAGTGGCACACGGTTCACCAGGAGATGAAGCAGTTGATCAAGAGTAGCAATCGTTTTATTTCCTAGTGATGTTGTAAACTTAGCTGGAACAAGTTCCTTTCACAAATTGAAATTGATACTTCCACTGACAAGCCAATGTTGGAATGACTGGATGATATTATAACTCTTGGCGAGTCTTTCATAATATTACACTCATAAATTTTCAATTATGTGGTGTATATGAAAAGAGTAAACAAAATTTGATTGAAAAAAAGCATTACCTATTGAACTTATATGCAAGCAAATTAGTTATTATGCTAAGGGAATTGATGACCCATTTCCTTCACAAATCTCTAAATCTAAATAGGCTAAACTAATACTCCGTAAGTCGTTACCTCGTGAATAAAAGATGAAACTTAACACCGATGAGAGTGTGAAGAATCAACCTAGAGATTGGCCAAGGTAAGTGGATGTTGGGATATTTTGGTAAGCTAAGCCTACATCAGGTCTTGTTGCAAAACCATGGAGCATAAAGAAGATCTCAAATTAGCCAAGGGAAGAGGTTACCAAGAATTGGAAATGTAGACAGACGGCTTATGTGTTGTCAAATGTATCATAGAGAACGACATACAAATTCATCCTCTTAGGGACATTATTAAAGATTATCGACAATTACTAGAAGTAAACAACGCAACTGTCACACTGTTTGGAGGGAAGCAAATCAATGCGCAAATTTTTTGGCGAACGAAGGCCACAAGCATGCAGAAGATTTGCTGATCTTGGTATATACACTCAAGGATATGGAGTTTCTTCTCCTAACAAACTTAAGCCATGTGACTTATGAACGACTTTAAGAAATTTCTTATGTTTTTCCAATGTACCAAAAAAGAGGTAAATGGATGAATTTCTTCGAAAATTTTAATTGTAAATATAGCATCTAAAACAGAACGCTTATTACTCCCAACGGATCAAAAAAAGTATCCACTTAACCTTTATTTTTTGAGTCAAAAAGAGTATCCACATACCACATCAGAAAAGAACTAACTTTACTTTTTCAGAGAGAATCAAATCCCAATACCTATTTAATTAGGAACATTTTAGTTAAATTACTTATTTTTACCTAGAAGTTAGTATTTTCTTAAGCTAAGTGGACACTCTTTTTTATCCGGAGGGAGTATTTGTCATGTGAAGCTTGCATCAAAACAAGGCGCCTTACATAATAGTTATGTCACTAACAAAAAATTGCAATGATAATCTTCTTGGCCGAGGAATTAAAGAACATCCCACCATCCCTCGCACACTGAAATATAAGTAAACCATGCTAAAGAATTAGTCAAAGAACATTCAATGCCATTTGCATCACTACACATCCAAATCAGTGAAAGAACCATGTTGGACATTGACTTCTAAAAGTAACAAGTTGTATTCTGTCTTTTGCTTCTCATTCATCCCCTCAACACCTCTATCTCGTTGCATTAATAACTAGTTGCATTACAAACAATAGAAGTAACTAATAAAGAGGAGAGGAGAAGAGAAGAGGAAAACAGAGGAAAAGAGGCAGGTTTTGATGGGGAGGTTGAAGTTGAACAGTGATCCAAGTCCAGGACTCAAACACTTCAGTCATCCACATGAATTAGAGTTATGCACCCAACTCCAGAATCCCACACTTGGTTCAGGATGCAAACTCCCCCCCCCCCCCCCCCCATTAAACCAAATGTACACATGCAAGCCTTGCAACTTCACTCTACATTTGAGCTGCATTCAGTTCCCAGAGATGATAAATCATCCCTCACATCCAGACCATCCTTCAGCTCTCCTTTCAAAGTCTAAATACCCCGGTGGCGTTTTCAATTGTGATGCCTACAACCACCGCGGAGATGGCTTCAGCTACCACCGCAGCGACTGCGAATATGATCTCCATGTGATCTGTGCATCAAAACCCCTCAAAATCACACAGCAATTGCATCAATGCCAGCTGGAACTCACCTTCAAGAATCCTTGTGCTGATGCCAAATGCTTCTCTTGTGATGTATGCCACAAGATTGGAGTCCAGCAGTGGCTTTATAGATGCAGCACTTGCGACTTTGATGTTCATTTGGATTGTTCAAATTCTGCCCCGATATCAGCAGTTCAAGGGTCAAAACTATCCTCCAGCACCACCATTCATTCCCTGGGGCAACAAGTTCACATAACCAGTTCCAGCAACCTCCTATGACGGCAGAAATGAGGCCTAACCAGTTTATGCATAGTGCAAGTACTACAGGTACAACGGGCAACCAGCTCCCACAGACTCCCATATTATCAGGACAAGTGATGCCAAACCGGTACACGCAGGCTTGTCTGGGTACAGCCCAAGCAAGGTCAAGCCCGTTATTCCATAGTGCAAGTACAGGTTCAACAATCCCTCAGCACCAATTCTTGCAACCTCCTCTAATTCAAGGACCGGTGAGGCCTGGTATATACATGCCGCCTCCTGGAACAAACAATGATTTGATGAAAGCTGCAGTTCAAGGACTTGTGGAAAGTGCAGCTCAGCAGGTTGGTCAAAGTATCATGCAGGGGTTCATAGGTGGTGGTAACAACAGTGATGGCAATGAAGGGTCTTCAATTCTGAGAAGCATTTTCGGTGACTCATCGCAGAACTAAATTATTTCGTATGTTTTCCATTTCAATTTTATCAGCAGTTAATGTAAAATAGGCACAACTTCTGGTTAGCATAGTATCTTGGTAAACTACTACACTATTTCTGTTTTAGATGCTTAGATATTTCCATTCTTATGCTTTAAACTTGCCATAATCATGAGCGACAATGCAATACCTAAAATATCTTTGATAAATGCTATAATTTAACATTTGATGATTGAGGTTTCTTGTTCAATATTCACAATTAGGTTGTGACTATCAAGAACTTGGGAATGTGCCAATCTGACAGGTCCACCACCTTGCTCTTGGTGAGATGACACTAACCCACCATCTCTCAATGCCCTACTACTCAGGCGTTGGAGTTTCAGTGGTTGAAGATTTGACTTTATTAAGGAAAGACATCATTAGATTCATGTTTCTGCATGAAGAGGTTGTCGGTACGCCAACAAACACCACACGTTCTGCATGGTATTAAATGGTTTCACACATTTCAGCGATTAGTTTATGGATATCGGCATTAAAGAGAAGCATTGGCACGGTAGTAAATTCAGCCAACTCAGCTGCCAAATGTCGGAGAACGAAAGAAGGGCCAAAGGGTGTTCATTAGTTACCGACACGCTTGGGACTGATAAATGGCCTTTGGACCTAACTCACACCCCAAAAGCTAGCTCAACGGGAGGAGGATTGCCCAAGCCATATAAGGAGACCAATTACCCATCCCATATCCGATGTGGAACCCTTAACACTCCCCGCACGCTCAGGCCTCGTTAACTGGAGCGTGGACAATATAATATGGGGGCTCAACATCGGTGAACAAAGAATTGGGATGGGTCTGACTCTGATACCATGATATAATGGACTTTGGCCTAACTTACACCCCAAAAGCTAGCTCAAAGGGATGAGGATTGCCCAAGCCATATAAGGAGACCAATTACCCATCCCATATCCGATGTGAGACTCTTAACAGGGACAAAGGGTGCTCATCAATCCAGGAAGTAGCTATATTATATCTAACTAAAATGAGGTTGAGACTAAACCTTTAATGGATAGCATCTTTTACAATACTTATCACAAAACAATAATGAAAAGCATTTTATCTGCATATCAACTGGCAAAGGACAACAATGAAACTTACACCAGAACTACAAATCAATGCATGGAAACAATAACGCTGGGGAAACAGGATATATCCGTCTCTTTCCATAATTGAAAGAAACATTTCCATCACCATCAAAAGTAGCCTCAACTATGGATCTATTTTCAATATGCATCTAAAACATACAGCAGCCTTCTAGTTTTAGGTACAGGGTCTCAGTCCTCCAGTGAAATTTAAAATTCATTACCGTCTATGGAATATACTGTTTGCTCAAATCTCAAGGAAAGTAACCTCTATCACTCACATGAGCCACCCATGAAAATATTAGTTACCAAGTTAAATCAAGCTTGAAAGGAAAATAATTGAAATATTAGTATATTTCAGCAACGACAAAGGTCTTCTTCGCTAGCCTTGGGGTTTGACTATATTGTTCATTGTTGAGGAATAAAAGGTATTCATTCTATTGAGCGTTGGCTATACTGTTCATCTAAAATTTGACCATATTGTCTGGTAGCATGTAACTGGAAATTCAGGAAAAGATTCAAGACATCAGTTACTCTATCAAATACAAAAGTAGGATTTAACATCCCAACGCAATTTTTAACTGGAAGAGAAATGGCACCATACTCGGGGATAAAAAATTACATGCTAAGAATCATAATCTGCAAAATAAATGGTCTGATACAAAAAAAGGACAGAAAAGGAATCAACAGTTTTACATTCTAACCTAAATAGAACACCAAATGAGAAAAGAAGATAGATGAAAATTTAACAGTTACCAATAAAAAGGCTCTAAAATCAGGCAGATTCCTTAGATTCTTCAGCTGCCTCTTCCTCTCGGAGTTTCAACAAAGAAGGAGGTGGTCTAGGAACAATGCTTTTCTTCCATTTCCGGTCAAGCTTCCTAGATATCCTTTTGTTAATTCCTTCTTCCATCTCACGCTCCCGTTTAACAGTAAGGATTCGAGCAATCTAACAGATTACGAAAGCCGGACCACCAGAGGCAAAACTCAGTCAGATTCAAAAGTTAAACATGAGAAAAGGTAACTGTAACAACCAAAACCCAAGAGCAACAGAAAATCAACATGACTGAAAATTCAGTAAAGAAAAGTAACATAAACAATGGAATTGCTCATGGACACATGCAGACAGGTGAAAGGTTAAGATTACAATACCAGATGTATTCAAGACATCATTACACATTTCAGAAGTCAGACAATAACGTACCCCACCCCCCCACCCCAATAAAAAAGGAACAGAGAAAAATGGAGACTGGAAAAAGAACCTAGGCAACAACAACATACCCAGTGCAATCCCACAATGTGGGGATGGGGAGGGTAGAGTGTACGCAGACCTTACCTCTACCTTGGTAGGTAGAGCGGTTGTTTCCGAGAGACCCTTGGCTCAAGACAAAGTGCACGCCTAAGCAAAGTAAGACAAACAAAGTGTACTCATGATAGCGAATTCTGAAAGAGAAAAAGAAGCAAAAAAAGCAATAAATAATGCAAGTAAATAAGACAAACAAAATACACATAGCATCATAAATCAAACGACAAGTGACTATAAGGCAATACTGTGCCTACTAGTATGATAGGCTAAGCGAGTCTATAATAATAATATTACAACTACCAGTTTGTAAGCGTAGGCAGGACTACGCTGGGCTACCTTCTACCCTAATACGTGTCCTCCATAACCCCCTATCTAAGGTCATGTACTCAGTGAGTTGCACTTGCGCCATGTCCCGTTTAATCACCTCTCCCCAATACTTCCTCGGCCTACCTCTACCCCTCTTGTACCCGTCCATAGCCAATCTCTCACACCTCCACACTAGGGCATTTGTGTCTCTCCTCTGCACGTGCCCGAACCATCTCATCCTCGCTTCCCACATCTTATCCTCTACCGAGGCCACTCCCACTCTGTTTAGGATATCATCATTTCTAATTCTATCACTCCTTGTATGCCCACACATCCATCTTAGCATCCTCATCTCCGTAACTTTCATCTTTTGGGTGTGCGAAGTCTTGACCGGCCAACACTCCGCCCTATACAACATAGTCGGTCTAACCACCACCCTATAAAACTTGTCTTTAAATTTTGATGGCACCTTTTTATCGCACAAGACTCCAGATGCGAGCCTCCATTTCATCCACCTTGCCCCAATACGATGTGTGACATCGTCATCAATCTTTCTTTTCCCTTGGATAATAGACCCGAGGTACTTGAAGTTTCCTTTCTTTGGAATGACCTGAGTACCAAGCCTCACCTCCACGCCTGTCTCAAGGTCGCTCCCGTTACTGAACTTGAACTCTAAGTATTCTGTCTTGATCCTACTCAGCATGAACTCTTTAGACTTCAGAGTCTGTCCCCAAACCTTCAACTTAGCGTTCACTCCGCTGTGAGTCTCATCAATCAGGACTATGTCGTCTGCGAATAACATATACACCATGGCACCTCCCCTTGGATTTGCCGCGTCAGTACATCCATCACCAATGCAAATAGGAATGGGCTAAGAGCTGATCCCTGGTGCAGCCCCATCATCACTGGAAAGAACTCCGAGTCTCCTCCTCCTGTCTGTACCCTGGTCTTGGCTCCATCATAGATATCTTTGATTGCTCTAGTATATGCCACAGGTACACCTCTAACCTCCAAACATCTCCATAGAACCTCCCTATGCCTTCTCGAGATCGATGAAAACCATATGTATGTCTCTCTTCCTCTCCCTATACTGCTCCACCAACCTCCTAATATGATGAATGACTTCTGTAGTCGAACGCCCCGGCATGAATTCAAACTGATTCTCGGAGATAGAAACGCCTCTTCTCACCCTCATCTCCACGATTCTTTCCCAAACTTTCATAGTGTGGCTTAGCAGCTTGATACCCCTATAGTTGTTGCAACTCTGGATATCACCTTTGTTTCTGCACAAAGGAATCATTGTAATCCACCTCCATTCTTCGGGCATCCTCGCCGTCTTAAAAATGACGTTAAACAACTCCGTCAGCCACTCCAAACCTGCCCTACCAACGCTCTTCCAAAATTCAATTGAGATCTCATCAGGTTCGGTCGCTCGTCCCCTGCGCATCCTGCGAACAACACCCTGAACTTCCTCAATCTTAATGTTTTTACAATACTCAGAATCTCGGTACCTACCAGAGTGGTCCAGATCTCACAGCACAATGACTATATCTTCTTTTTCGTTCAAGAGTTTATGGAAGTAAGTCTGCCACCTCCGCCTAATATGCGACGCTCCACCAGTACGTTGTCATCCTCGTCCTTGATGCACCTCATGTGATCCAAGTCCAGGGCCTCCTCTCCCTCGCCTTTGCTAGTCTGTACAACTTCTTATCCCCGCCTTTTTCCTCTAATTCCACATATAGACATTCAAAAGCCATCGTTTTCGCTGCCGTAACCGCTAGCTTGCCTCTTTCCGCGCCATCTTATAATATTCCCTATTCGTCCACTTCTCCACCTCATCCTTACTTTCTACCCATTTCGCATAAGGCATTTTTTTCGCTTCCACCTTCTCTTGAACTTTACCATTCCACCACCAGTCCCCTCGATGCCCACCACGGCTACCCCGCGAGACCCCTTTACACATTAACATGTAAGGCAAAGCATCTAGGACAACCATGATAATACCTATAGTCTCGGTGATGTGCACACATAAAGGTATGTCATTTCTCTCTATAATACCTTTTTTCCCCTCCCTGTAATACCTTAGTAATAGTAAAAAATGGTGCATTTATCTGACGTCCTCACACTAACCAACTTTAACAGCATATAACTCTAATCTACCTTTGCTGCATGCCATAGTCTTGTATATGATAAGATGAATATGTCCATATTGCTTATTTATAGAGAACCTTGACATTGATATTCAGTAGCTTGCATAGATTCTATTTTTCTCTTTCTTCAATAGAAAGGAGAGGGTAAATTTTCTTGTAGAGCCGTATGCAAGATCATGTTGTTCATTGGGAATTGAAGAGGGGAGAACGAGCAGACATCGAACAATTAATTTCGATTTCTTGTTTCCTCTGTCACTAAGGTGAAAAGACAGGATGTATTTCGACGATAACAGAAACAAGCTATAAATAAATTAATGTGAGAGGAAACTCCATGCAGAGATAGAATCTTTCTCAACACATACATACGCTAAAAATAGATACCAGAGGTGATCTTCCATCATAATCAGTTCGGTTAGGCTCTGCTCCTGCAGCAATTAAACGACTTAGACGATACAAGTCTCCATCATGAGCAGCACAGTTCAACCTCATGGCCAGCTCAGATTCATGTTTTGCAATATTTAGTGTTATGTCTGACTCCAATATCTTATTCTGAAGGTTTGACTCTCTTCCCTGAGAAATTCCAAATATCACATAAGAAAAGAATGGGCCTTTCTGTATTTTCCAAATATTCAGAATCACCTAAGATTTTTTTCCAAAAACTAATACCTTTCCAAACACCTGTGTCCAGTTCAGTTGTTTAATGTTTAACAAGCATGAAAAACAAAAACAAAAATTTGGAAGATAATAAGAGATTAAAAATGAAACTACCGAACCTCAAGGAGGTTATTGATGATCATACGCCCATCAGAGAAGTATACTCCCAGAATCTCCATTAGAGCTTGTTTATCATACCGTAGTAGTCTAGATAGTTCAGAAACTTGAGCTGTATAAGGGACTCGGATGTTGCAAAGTACAGAAATTTCACCAACAGAGTTGTAAGTTTGAAGATCCAGGAGAGGTTCTTCAGTTTCATTTTCTTCTGATTTTGTTAGTTCTTCCTGTAGACAACAAAAATATGAACAAATAGTTTATAATTGTGACCCTGCTAAGTTCTTTGCCAACTCATTAAAGCCTTCAAGTATAATATTTTCCTAATCCAGTTCATATCAACTTTTATTATCAGTTTACTGATTTAACTGATCTTATATCTGCAAAAATGAAACTAATCTTAGTATTTATATGAGCCACTATCTCGGATGAAATAATAGCCTTAACATTGTATATGTAGTTCTGTACTATCATTCCCACACATTCACATGGATAACCCATTCCTCACGACCACATGAAGAGGAGAGTTGGGCAATGACTGAGTAGTGGAGTTATTTCTTATGCTGCTTTTGGCCAGCTAAACATCAGCAACAGGCATCCAGTAATTTCACAAAGATATCTATTTAATTTTAGATTGTTTGCATGAGATCTAGATTTAGACTAAACTTTGTATTTTCTGGAAAAAACCCTCAATTAAGATTTACTAATTACATTGTTTGGAAGATTACGCACTCTCTCTCCACCTATAATTATGGGTGTGAACAAAATTACAAAGACATGATTTTCTTTAAATCTTAGGAAACTAAACCAACTTTCCTTGTCTATCTTCGCCTCTACTTTATTTCCGATTTCTTTGCATCAAAATGTTTCTAACTTGTGCATATTATATTTTGAATGCCGAACTGAAGAATCACAACCAGCCATGAGTATCAAAGACATAAAAACTTCCCTAACCTAAACTGAAGTCCTTAACCTGGAGACCGACTTTCTCAAGATACTCAACAACAACAACATACCCAGTGAAATCCCACAATGTGTGGTCTGGGGAGGTAGAGTATACACAGACCTTGTTGTTGTGCCTGTGTTCAAAAATCAGGAAAAACAGAAACCAAACGGAAAGACAAAAACCAGGAAAAACAGAAACTGGAAAAATAATACAGAAGTAAGAAAATATCCGAGACCACAGAATTCACTGTGTGTCCTTAAGGAATTTAATCCCCTCACTGTACCCGAGGTTATGGATTACTTCCTCCCAGGATAAAACGGATATACCTGTCGCAGGAGTAGCGGTACGTCAAACGCCTTCGACTTCGATTTAACTCAAAGTTGGCAACGAAACACAAGAAGACTCGATAGTTTTATTTGTGAAAAAGAATGCGAGAATTTCAGATGCAGAAATTTTTGGTTTTTGTTATCTTTAAAATGAGGCATTGCCTTAGTTTATATAGCCTTGAAGGTGCCTCTTGAATAGGTTGGTGACTGTTGGAAAGGTTGCCTTCCATTTCTCATTCACACCAACTTGGCTAGTTTTATTCATTAACTAGCTTTAACAATCCCCACATGAATGGGGAATGGCTATATGATGAAAAACATGCATGACAAAAAGCGTGTGATTCGTAAGCAAGGATTAATCGTGATCTGGATAAGTAGATTTCTCTTTGAACTTTCCGTAGTGAACATATGCCTGATATACTCGGTCAATCGGTAGATGTGATATCCTTGAACCGTCGAGCTTTGGTGTATACCTAGACAACCACATGTCACACAATTAACCCTTTAACCATCTTTGGTTCTCATTGTTTTGTTCGTTTCAGCCATGAACACTGCCTTGTTCATAAGTGCGTAGAGAATTGGCCTTACATACTTCTCCTTGACGCGCCTACCCCTTCACACTTCCATAGGTGATTCCAAAATGTCTCATGCGGTAGCTACACTATTTGATATACCCTCTACCAAACTTAGGAACCATTAAAAAGCCGCAATGCTTTATCCTGGTACTGAACATTGTCTCATCACGAGAATGGACCAAAGAGTTATTGTGACAATGTTGAACCGTCATTAATGACTTTGTTTGATCTCTTTGAACCTAGATCTTGGGATCTCGGTCTTCTAGGTAGAGTTATCGCCACGATGACTTGTCCTCGGCCATAGTCCCATTCCCTTGATGATCTTTCAACTACCTCTCTAGTTAGGCCTTTAGTTAGGGGATCCGACACATTATCTCTTGAACTAACATAGTCAATTGGGATAATTCCACTACAGAGTAGTTGTCTAACGGTATTATGTCTTCGTCAGATGTGACGAGACTTTCCGTTGTACATAAGGCTCCCGCTCTTCCTATTGCCGCTTGGCTATCGCAATGTATGCATATAGGAGCCAACGGTTTGGGCCAAAATGGAATATCTTCTAAGAAATTCCTGAGCCATTCAAATTTTCTTCACCGACTTTGTCTAAAGCTATGAACTCAGATTCCATTGTAGAGAGCGGGCGATACATGTCCTGCTTGGATGACTTCCAAGACATTGCTCCTCCACCTATGGTAAAAACATATCCACTTGTGGATTTAGTTTCAGTTGAACCGGTGATCCAATTTGCATCACTGTATCCTTCAATAACTGCAGGATACCTGTTATAATGCAAAGCAAAGTTTTGAGTATGTTTTAAATACCCCAAAACTCGTTTCATTGCCAGCCAATGTTTTTGGTCGGGATTACTAGTGTAGCGACTTAGTTTACTTATAGCACATGCAATATCAGGTCGCGTACAGTTCATGATATACATCAAACTTTCCAACACTCTGGCATAATCCAATTGAGAATGACTTTCACCTTTATTCTTTGCAAGAGCAAGGTTCATATCAATTGGCGTCTTTGCAACTTTAAAGTCCAAATACTTGAACTTTTCAAGTACCGTTTCAATATAATGAGATTGAGACAATGCTAGACCTTGAGGAGTCTTATGGATTTTAATTCCCGAATTAAATCGGCAACTCCTAAGTCTTTCATATCAAACTTACTAGCAAGCATGCGCTTAGTAGCATTTATGTTAGCAATGTCGTTACTCATTATCAACATATCATCCACGCATTACAAACAAACAATGACTACGTGGTTTGGAGTGTTCTTAATGTAGACACATTTATCACACTCATTTATCTTGAATCCATTTGACAAAGATTGTATGGTCAAATTTTGCATGCCACTGTTTGGGTGCTTGTTTTAGTCCGTAAAGAGACTTAACAAGTCGACACACCTTCTTCTCTTTCCTGGAACTACAAACCCCTCAGGTTGTTCCATGTAAATTTCTTCCTCTAACTCTCCATTTAAGAAGGCTGTTTTCACATCCATTTGATGGATTTCAAGACCGCATACCACGGCTAACGCTACTAACACCCGAATAGATGTAATCCTCGTTACGGCGAGTATGTATCAAAGTAATCAAGACCTTCTCGTTGTCTAAACCCTTTAACAACTAGTCTTGCCTTATATTTATCAATAGTACCATCGCCTTTCATTTTCCGCTTGAAAATCCATTTGGAACCTAAAGGTTTATTTCTGGAGGAAGGTCAACCAATTCCCAAGTATGGTTGTTTAAGATGGATTCTATCTCACTATTGATTGCCTCTTTCCAAAATTGAGCTTCCGATGAAGACATAGCTTCGTTGAAGGTTCGAGGCTCATTCTCCAACAAAAATGTTAGAAATTCTGGTCCAAATGAAGTAGACGTCCTTTGACGTTTGCTGCGTCTCGGATTTTCCTCATCAGGAATATTTTCCTTTGTTTCTTCCCGAGGTCGTTTAGATTCTTTGCTAGACGACTCACATTCCTTTTTATACGGATATATGGTTTCAAAGAAGTCAGCATTATCTGATTCAATTACCGTATTTACGAATGTGGATTTTCTGATTTGTGAACTGTAAATTGATATGCCTTACTATTTGTGACATATCCTATGACAACACAATTAATGGTTTTAGGTCCTATTTTTACCCTTTTGGGTTTAGGAATTTGCACCTTGGCCAAACACCCCAACACTTTGAAGTATCCCAAATTGGGCTTCCTTCCTTTCCACTTTTCGTATGGAATAGATTTTGTTTTGCTATGGGGCACTCGATTGAGTATTCGGCTAGCTGTTAGAATGGCTTTCCCCACAAGTTCAGGGGTAAACCGTAACTTATTAACAGGTCATTCATCATTTCTTTCAGGGTTCTATTTTTCCTTTCCGCAATTCCGTTTGATTGTGGCGATTAAGGTGCAGTTGTTTGATGAAGAATGCCATATTCCAAACATATTTGTTCAAAAGGAGAGTCATATTCACCGCCCTATCACTCCTTATCATTTTAATCTTTTGTTAAGTTGAGTCTCAACTTCGCTTTGTATTGCCTGAATGCTTCAATTGCTTCATCTTTACTATTAAGTAAATAAACGTAGCAATACCGCGTACTATCGTCAGTAAAAGTTATGAAATACTTCTTTCCACCGCGTGATGGGATTGACTTCATGTCACAAATATCTGTATGGATTAAGTCTAAAGGACTTGAATTCCTTTCAACTGACTTATAAGGATGTTTAACATACTTAGACTCAACACAGATTTGACATTTTGATTGATTGCATTCAAACTTAGGCAATACTTCCAAACTAATCATTTTTCGCAAGGTTCTGTAATTGACATGTCCTAAACGTGAATGCCATAAATTATTTGACTCAAGTAAGTAAGACGAAGCAACATTCAAATTTGGAGTCATGTTTCCCATTTCTGTCGCAATCGAAGCAACAGAAAAAGTTTAATAAACGGTGAATACTTCGAACCGAATCAGTTTTGACAGTAACAAATGTAATACACAACGGTGAAGATTTTATTTCTTCAAACCGAATCAAGGTTACACAAACAGATTTAAAATACTTGAAACGAAATGCAGTAAATTGTATGTTGTATACTTGATAAAGTTTTTATATCTTCAAATCAAGTACCCAAATGAGTAGAAAGTTATGAAAACTTTAATCTCAACTGGAGTAGAAAATCCAAAGATTTTAGTCTCCAAACAACATATGAGTTCGTTACACCGAAACAACAAACATTTTTTTTCCAGTAAATTGTATGTTGTATACTTGATGAAGTTTTTATATCTTCAAATCAAGTACCCAAATGAGTAGAAAGTTATGAAAAATTTAATCTCAACCGGAGTAAAAAATCCGAAGATTTTAGTCTTCAAACAACATATAAGTTCGTTACACCGAAACAACAAACATTTTTTTTCCAGTAAATTGTATGTTGTATACTTGATGAAGTTTTTATATCTTCAAATCAAGTACCCAAATGAGTAGAAAGTTATGGAAACTTTAATCTCAACCGGAGTAGAAAATCCGAAGATTTTAGTCTCCAAACAATACAAGTTCGTTACATCGAAACAGTAAACATACACCTTTTTTTTTTCTTTTTCCGACAATGTTCTGTAATTGTTAAACAAGAACAAATGAACACAGAAATAATTATTAAATTCCTTAAGCTTGTTGTTGTGCCTGTGTTCAAAAATCAGGAAAAACAGAAACCAAACGGAAAGACAAAAACCAGGAAAAACAGAAACTGGAAAAATAATACAGAAGTAAGAAAATATCCGAGACCACAGAATTCACTGTGTGTCCTTAAGGAATTTAATCCCCTCACTGTACCCGAGGTTATGGATTACTTCCTCCCAGGATAAAACGGATATACCCGTCGCAGGAGTAGCGGTACGTCAAACGCCTTCGACTTCGACGAACTCAAAGTTGGCAACGAAACACAGTAAGACTCGATAGTTTTATTTGTGAAAAAAGAATGCAGAATTTCAGATGCAGAAATTTTTGGTTTTTTGTTATCTTTAAAATGAGGCATTGCCTTAGTTTATATAGCCTTGAAGGTGCCTCTTCGGAATAGGTTGGTGACTGTTCGGAAAGGTTGCCTTCCATTTCTCATTCACACCAACTTGGCTAGTTTTATTCATTAACTAGCTTTAACAGACCTTACCTCTACCTTGGTAGGTAGAGCGACTGTTTCCGAGAGACCCTCGGCTAAAGCACAAGCCCAAGCAAAGTAAGACACACAAAGTGCCTAAGTCATGACAGCGCATTCTGAAAAAGAAAGAAGCAATAGCTAATGCAAGTAAATAAGGCAAACAAAATACACATAGCAGCGTAAATCAAACGACAAGGGACTATAAGTCAATATGATAGGCTAAGCGAGCCTACAATAATAATACTACAACTACCAGTTTGTAAGCGTAGGTAGGACTACGCTGAACTACCTCTATCTTTCTACCCTAATACGTGTCCTCCATAACCCCTATCTAAGGTCATGTCCTCAGTGAGTTGCACCTGCGCCATATCCCGTCTAATCACCGCTCCCCAATACTTCTTCGGCCTACCTCTACCCCTCTTGTACTCATCCATAGCCAACCTTTCACACCTCCGCACTGGGCCATCTGTGTCTCTCCTCTGCACATGCCCAAACTATCTCAACCTCGATTCCTGCATCTTATCCTCCTCCGAGGCTACTCCCACTTTTTCCCGGATATCATCATTTCTAATCTTATCCCTCCTTGTATGCCTACACATCCATCTCAATATCCTCATCTCCGCAACTTTCATCTTTTGGGTGTGCAAAGTCTTGACCGGCCAACACTCCGCCCCATACAACATGGTCGATCTAACCACCACCCTATAGAACTTTACTTTAAGTTTTGGTGGCACCTTTTAATCGCACAATACTCCAGATGCGAGCCTCCATTTCATCCACCCTGACCCAATACGATATGTGACATCGTCATCAATCTCTCCATTCCCTTGGATAATAGACCCGAGGTACTTGAAGCTCCCTTTCTTTGGAATGACCTGAGTACCAAGCCTCACCTCCACGCATGTCTCAAGGTCGCTCCCGTTACTGAACTTGCACTCCAAGTATTCTGTCTTTATCCTACTCAGTCTGAACTCTTTAGACTCTAGAGTCTGTCTCCAAACCTCCAGCTTAACGTTCACTCCGCTGCAAGTCTTATCAATCAGGGCTATGTCGTCTGCGAATAGCATACACCATGAAACTTGTCTTTGGATTTGTCACGTCAGTCAATCCATCACCGAGGCAAATAAGAATGGGCTAAGAGTTGATCCCTGGTGCAGCCCTATCGTCACTGGGAAGTGCTCCGAGTCTCTTTCTACTGTCCGTACCCTGGTCTTGGCTCCATCATACATATCCTTGATTGCGCTAGTGTACGCCCCAGGTACACCTCTAACCTCCAAACATCTCCATAGAACATCCGTAAGGACTTTGTCGTATGCCTTCTCGAGGTCGATGAAAACCATATGTAAGTCTCTCTTCCTCTCCCTATACTGCTCCATCAACCTCGTAATAACATGGATGGCTTCTGTAGTCAACCACTCCGGCATGAATCCAAACTGGTTCTCAGAAATAGACACTCCTCTTCTCACCCTCATCTCCACGACTCTTTCCCAAACTTTCATAGTGTGGCTTAGCAGCTTGATACCCCTATAGTTATTGCAACTCTTGATATCACCTTTGTGCTTGTACAAAGGAATCATTGTACTCCACCTCCGTTCTTCGGGCATCCTCACCGTCCTAAAAATGACGTTAAACAACTCCGCCAGCCACTCCAAACCTGCCCTGCCTGCGCTTTTCCAAAATATTTAGGGTGTAGGGGAGAAGGGAACAGAAAATTTACATGCTGAATCTTTTTCTTTTTGCTATTCATTTCTTTGTTCTCCTTTTCCTTCTTCTTTCATTCTCCACTCAGTTTTGTTTTTATTGGACCTTACTTCTGCAGCTAATGGCTATAGCTACTATTACTTCCATTTTATCACTCCCTAGGTTAAGAATTCTTCCTTTTAGCATCTTGTTTAAAATGAATATGGATTTTTTTTTAAACTAAAAAAATGAATATGGAATTTAAAAGATGGAAATCATACCACTTTACCATGACAAACAAAATACAGTTGATCTGCCATGCTACCCTCTTCCAAAATCACTTCTCCTGGAAGGAAAAATTCTTCATGTTTGCCTACAGAAGGAGAAGATTTGGTGAGGATGACTCCTCACTGTTGGAAATTAGCCTTTGGCGGGAGTTTTAACGGCTTAAACACTAGTGTTACGTATGTTGGAGAATCCGGTTCTTCACACATGCATGATCTACTAAGTACGTAGATAACCGTAGGGCCAAGAATCGTCAAATTTCATTGAGAAATGAAAGAAATATTGGTTCACGAAGTGAGGTGTTTGAAGCATGGAAAAGTGTGGTATTGTGTTCAATTCTCCCTCATCGGTAGAGGAAGAAAGAATTGTTGTGTTTATAAGACTTGAAATTGGTTTGGGGTTTGGGACCCCAAGGGGTATCCCATGTGTTTAAAGGAGGGAGGACCTAGATGTGCTTCGGTTCGAGGAAAGACCACACGCGCGCCGCCGCCGCGGGCCCGTCCCGTCCGGTTCCGGGTTCTCGGGTCACGGGTCGAGGGCTGCGGGTCTTCTGATATTATCTTTTTGGGCCAGAAAACTTTGTCAGAAGTACAGTTTGATCCCAGAAGTTTCAGATGTACAGTTTGGTCCCTGAAGTTTCAAGATGTACAGTTTGGTCTCTGAAGTTTCCAGAAAATCAGAATTTGGACGGTCAAAGCAGAAACGCCACATCACTCAATTCAGCCATTTATTTTGGCTGAATTACTCCTCCTATAATGGCCAATCCGTTGGTCTTTCACCATTTATGTTGGTGACTTTACTACCTCCATAATGACCATTATTTGGCTGTTATGGAGGCGGTTTCGATCCCTCCCTCACCTATATAAACACCCCCTTACACCATTGTTGAGGACTAACACTAAGACTCACATATACACGAAAATACAGAAGCTTACACAAGCAGAAAACTCTTCTTCCTACAACTTCCAAGCATCATTTCGTTACTCAATATTCTTCACGGTAGCACTTGAGTTTCCTTTGCTCAAGTGTTCCATTGCTGTTTTATCTTGGGAGACAAATTGTCCAGGACGTATAAAGGATACATACGGGGCAATATTGTCTTAAGGACAGAGTGCCACACTCGACTCAGCAAAAACAGTTTCCAGTTTTTCTTGTGCAACAATTGTAATTTCAGATTTCTAGTTGAATTATTGAATCTTTGTTTATCCTTTCGAATACTTGTAATAGTTATATACTTTCCGTACTGCTTTATAAAGTACAAGAGTAAAATCTCCCAACAACTTAAGACAATATATATTGTATTACTATTAGTGTTCGAAAGATGTCGGTCAAAAGTTATGTGACCAAATCTGTATATGGCAATGGTTTTCTGGTAGAAGAGAGTGATGATGATGAACGTGTTCATGGTGTCACCGCTACCAAGACTGGTGGGAACAAGCGCTCACGAGAGCCTGAGGATGTCAACTGGGACAAGAGGAGAAGACTGAAGATGTTATTCTATCTTGCAGCAGAAGGCCTATATCTGTCCCAGACAAAAGATCTGAATAATGGTGAGAAGGAAATGGACACTCAGTCTGATGAAGTGACTGAAGTGAGCCAGAATTCAAAATTGGGATAAGTATTTTTCTTACTTGTCAAGAATAAAGATTAAATGATAAGTATTTTTCTTACTTGTCAAGAATAAAGATTAAATGATAAGTATTTTTCTTACTTGTCAAGAATAAAGATTAAATGATGTCTGATTAAAAATGAATTAAAGTAAGGAGGAATATGAAAATAATTTATATTCCTTACGCTTTAACAAATCAGAAGTTTAATCTCATCTTCTTTTCCGTTTAAAGATTGGATTTTGTAAACGACTTAAGAAGATCTCTTTTAAGTGTAATTATTAAAGTGTGTAAAGTATGTTCGCACATACGAGGGAGAAAGATCCTTCGATCAAGGAAACTGTTACCACACTTAAGTAAGCGCCAAGAATTATCTGGGCACCAATCATAACAGAAGAAGTCTAAAAGTTAATGACGTTGAGCCTGTCATATTATTTGGCAGAAGATCCTTCATAGGATGATATTGGACACTCAGTCATACAAAGCCTCCGGACGACTGGAGTGGGCCAAAATTCCTTTGATAGGATGATATTGGACACATAGTCATACAAAGCCTCCGGGCGACTGGAGTGGGCCAAAATTCCTTTGATATGATGATACTGGACACTCAGTCATATAAAGCCTCGAGGCGGCGGAGTGGGGCAGAATTCATTTCATAGGAAAAGTAATGGACACCTAGTAAGGTGGGTCGAGTTTCAGTGTCCAAATGATCTGAAGGCCTAAAGAAAGGCAAAAAAGAAATTGGACACTCAGTCTGCAAAGCAACTGCAGTGGGCCAGAGTATCCAGATCACATATGATCCAGTTACGCCCTAACCACGGGCAAGATGTTGTTCATGTGAAGCAACGCCACCTCTAAAATCAAAGAAATTTGGAGAGGTTGTCCTCAATAGGACTTCAAGGAATGAGATCACTCTAAAAAGATGTGTTACATGTTCCTAACTTGGTTTAAGGGACGCTGTTGGTCAAGCTGATTTGAGACTACTCCAACAGGTCTGTAATAACTAAGAATGGTACAAAGATGTCCAGAGTCGAATGAATGATATATTTGTAATCCGTGCATCTATGCCATCATAGATTAAGACACGTTAAATAGCAAGTCATTCAAAAGCTAGCGAAGTTGAGATTGTTGCCTTCTTTCGACATAAACCCTCAAAATGAATGTGAGGTAGGCGAAGAGGCAAAATCACCTTTCCAAATTCCGTCAAGGGAATAGCGAAAGAAGCATCGCTCCTCTAGAACTTAGTCATACCTACTTGGGTGATTTGAAGTTTATACAAAATAGAGGGGGGAGACAAGTACGTTGTGATCTTCATTGATGATGGTACAATGTATGAAATCCTTTGTTTGTTGAACAACAAAGATGAAGTTGTTGAAGCAGACAAGCGCTACAAAGCAGAAGTTGGAAATCAACTAAGCCTATGGATTGCGAAATTCATAGCGATAGAGGGGGAGAATGTGAAGCATCGTTCATTAAACGACTGTTCATTACTCACCTCAGTCCAACGGTGTTAGCCAAGCGCAAACCCGTACGCCCAAGTTATGTGGGGCAAGGCGATCCTTACCGCTAATGTGATTCTCAACAGAACTCCGCATAAGGATAAGGATAACCCTCCGTGTGAGACATGGAAATGATCTCACATACAAATGTTGTGATGTGAGGTGGTTTCGTACCTAAAGCTGTAGATTGCATATCCACTAGATCTGCAAATAACAGTAGTGCTTATCGCCTCTTGGCGTCAAAGAATGCTGAATTCATTGAAGATAACTTTCCTTGAAATAGGAAAAAGGAGTAATTGCTCAAGGTTAACCAGAACCCGCGAGGGCCTGACTATCAGGAACTAGACGTTCCGTATCTACAGGACTCGAAAGTTGCTGGATATCCGGAACTTAATATTCCAGATCTGCAGAACTCAGGGATTCTAGATGTTGAACCAAGACGGAGCAAAGAAGGGGACAAAGTCTTGTTCCAGTCCTTCTAGCTTGTATGGTTAAAAATGAACCATGGACAATTAACAAATAATTGTCATCTCCAAAAGCGCTGCTTTGGAAAGAAGCTAAAGAGAGAAATATATTCCATCATATAGAACCATACTTGTGTAATGGTTGATCTTCCTCCGGGAAAAGAACCTTTGGGTTATAAAATGTGCTCCCCTGTGAGTAGCTTAACATCTAGGGCCATTGCAGTCTTGCGTGGCATGGATGTTGAAACAGCCTTTCCAACCGGAAAGTTGGAAGAAGAGAATCAGAGTTGGTTGCTGGACTGTTGGGCTTCTTCCTGAACTTTCATTTTGGTCTCTAAAATATTTACATTTTGGTCCTGAAAGTTTCAGATAAAACAGGAACAATGAATCTGACCGCAGAAACATTGACTCTGAAGTTAGAAAGCCAACAGTTGGAGAATCAACCATCTGAAAGTAAAAGTCGTATTGAAACAAAGTCTCGATATGAAAGATATGGTTATCACATATGACATCTTAGGAATTGGATTTCTAAGACATCTAACGGACTGGTCGATAGTTGACAGTCTCGTTGAAGCCACCAATGGATATGAATCATAGAACTGATTGGAATCATGGTGCACCCATAGACAAGGAGCGATATGCACATGTCATGTGTAGTTCAATGTATTGTACACACTACAACCAACCTGGTATCGTCCTACAAACAGATCAGTTGAACTAAGTTTCATTGATGATCTTAATACATGATCAATAGAAGGCGTTAAGTCGGATATGACGATATCTGAATTATTCCCTTATCTTCGGATTATAGTATTCTGGATGTCCAGCGGTTCTGGGAGAACACAGTGATGCAACCGGACATCAGCTCCGGAGAACACCAAAGCCACAAGTAAATGTGTATGGTGGGTCTTGAAAAATCCTCTAAGCAAACTTGCATCGACCGATTCATGATGGTATCGGAGTTTATCGCTTTATACAAAGCATGAAAGAAGTTGAGTAACTTCACGACTCATTAGAGGACGTCCCATATTGGGAGAAACCCGTGTCTTCAGCAGTTATATACTGTGGCTAGCCGGTCGGCTTCAGAAAGGACACGAATGACGGCGTCTGGACATATTTGTCAGGATCTGTCGGAGACATAAGACCGTATGACAGTTGATCATCACGGGTGTCACTTCCTTATTTACTAACTAAGGGACTACCCGAAGATCAAGTGTTCTGCCTGTCTAGGGGAATGGGCCTAAAACCCAAAATATACAGACCAATACAGTGGTAACCCAACCTTACTAACTGGAGATCCCAGTAATTTGGCTCAATGAGAAAACTAAGTTGTAAAGGTTCAGTTGATCGCTTCAGTGGAAGCATGAGCACTTCAGATAGTGATTTCTGAAAAGAAACACCAAATCCAAAGCCGTTCCCGCGATAGAAGTTAAGTGCTATCTGCAGTATGGGTAAAGGTTAAGTTTTCAAAACCTGTAATGATCCTCTACAGTTGAGGTTAGGTCTTTGGGAAACTTTTAATGGTTCCTAACACTTGTGAAGTGGGGTATAGCAGGATACCTTGTAGGAGACCACCTATTTAAGTGTGAGGACGGGCCGCCTCAAATGAACGCACTTAAGAATCCAAGATGTTGTCCGTGGCCAAAACGGACAAAACATTACGAAGAAGAGAGTAAGGGAATTTGTTGTGTTGGTACCATTGACTTGGCTTACACTAAACACTGACGGTTCAAGACATCATGTTCACCGCGCAGTAAGTAAGTCTGATGGTACTTAACTATGGAAGGTTCAAAGCTGAAGCTACCTCTCCTTATGCAACATCGGTCCGCTGAAATATTGATGGAAATGAAAAGACACCATGTGAGTGCGCCAAAATCTCTTTCAAGAGGGGATTGTTGGAAATTAGCCTTTGGAAGGAGTTGCGACCGACCAACTTTAACGGCTAAAACACTAGTGTTACGTATGTTGGAGAATACGGTTCTTCACACATGCATGATCTACTAAGTACGTAGATAACCGTAGGGCCAAGAATCGTCAAATTTCATTGAGAAATGAAAGAGATATTGGTTCACGAAGTGAGGTGTTTGAAGCATGGAAAAGTGTGGTATTGTGTTCAATTCTCCCTCATCGGTAGAGGAAGAAAGAATTGTTGTGTATATAAGACTCGAAATTGGTTTGGGGTTTGGGACCCCAAGGGGTATCCCATGTGTTTAAAGGAGGGAGGACCTAGATGTGATTCGGTTCGAGGAAAGACCACACGCGCGCCGCCGCCGCCGGCCCGTCCCGTCCGATTCCGGGTTCTTGGGTCACGGGTCTGGGCTGTGGGTCTTCTGATATTATTTTTTTGGGCCAAAAAACTTTGCCAGAAGTACAGTTTGATACCAGATCTTTCAGATGTACAGTTTGGTCACTGAAGTTTCAAGATGTACAGTTTGGTCTCTGAAGTTTCCAGAAAATCAGAATTTGGACGGTCAAAGCAGAAACGCCACAACACTCAATTCAGTAATTTATTTTGGCTGAATTACTCCTCCTATAATGGCCAATCCGTTGGTCTTTCACCATTTATGTTGGTGACTTTACTACCTCCATAATGACCATTATTTGGCTGTTATGGAGGCAGTTTTCAGTCCCTCCCTCACCTATATAAACACCCCCTTACACCATTGTTGAGGACTAACACTAAGACTCACATATACACGAAAATACAGAAGCTTACACAAGCAGAAAACTCTTCTTCCTACAACTTCCAAGCATCATTTCGTTACTCAATATTCTTCACGGTAGCACTTGAGTTTCCTTTGCTCAAGTGTTCCATTGCTGTTTTATCTTGGGAGACAAATTGTCCAGGACGTATAAAGGATACATACGGGGCAATATTGTCTTAAGGACAGAGTGCCACACTCTACTCAGCAAAAACAGTTTCCAGTTTTTCTTGTGCAACAATTGTAATTTCAGATTTCTAGTTGAATTATTGAATCTTTGTTTATCCTTTCGAATACTTGTAATAGTTATATACTTCCCGTACTTCTTTATAAAGTACAAGAGTAAAATCTCCCAACACTCACTACTACAAAATTTAAATTATCACAACTACTACTTATCATCTTCAACTTTCGGAGTATTAGCAAACCACGGACATCCTAATTGACATAAACATGAATCATAAACCTTGGACTAAAAAAAAGGGCAGCCCGGTGGACTTAATCTTGGACTAGTCATTAACAAAATAAGCACAAAGCTGTTGGATTTTGAGGATGGAAACAGAAGACAAGTATCATATTGAAACAAGAACTTGAGAGCTTTAATTTCAAGCCATCTATCTATTTACATGTCGGCGTGTAAGCTGGCACAAACACCAGAATAATAAAAAATGGATCAATGCATCAGTATATCGAACAACTCTTGGGATATAGGAGCATTTCCATTTGGACCAGGCAAGATTGGCTCACATTACAAAAAGCTTCTTGGAAATAATACAAGGATTTGACTCCACATTTATTTCTCAAAGATGCAAGAATAAGCGAACAAGAGACACAGTTTTGTAAGAAATACAGAAAGAAAGTATTTTGAACTCTTTTTCTTGTGGTTAAGTGAACTTACAATACAAACAACAACAACAACAACATACCCAGTGAAATCCCACAACGTGGGGTCTGGAGAGGGTAGAGTGTACGTAGACCTTACCTCTACCTTGGTAGGTAGAGCGACTGTTTCCGGGAGACTCTCGGCTCAAGACAAAGCATAATCACAAGCAAAGCAAGAAAAATGGTCAGACCCAGACAAGAAATTAAAGCAATATGAACATGCTGATAACAAAATCGAATACGCCATGGTAGCGCATTCTGACAAAAGGAAGCAGTATCTAACGCAGATAAATAAGATACATAAAGTACACTAAAAACACATAACAACAGAAATCAAATTACAGGGGTCTATAAATCAATACTGCGCCTATAAGTGTGATAGGATAATCGGGCCTACAGTAACAATACTACAACTATCATTTTGTAAGCATAAGTAGGACTACGCTCGACTACCTACTACCCTTCTACCCTAATCCGTGTCCTCCACTTACAAAATGATAAATTCAATCATCTTAAGTGAACTTACAATCTGTTTGATAAATTCATCCGAGCAACCTCTGAAAAGTGGGACTCCCCTGATGTAGGGCTCGTATAATTTTCGCGAAATCTGCAAGAAGAACCGGTCAACGTGGCAACAGCACACTAAGCAATCATATTTATACTTTTCACTATTCTAAAGACTAAAAAACATATAATTCTTCTTCCAATACCTTAGCTCGAATTGAAACAGGAATATCCTGTAGAACAGAAGACTCATTATAACGGCTCTCATACTGTAATCTGACATGATCTTTGATCTCTTTGCTTATGCTCTTCCCCAGCCTGTTTCTGTTCATATATTTTATAAGGTCTGCCATTTTATCCCTAAAC
This sequence comes from Anisodus acutangulus, assembly GCA_029783415.1. NCBI lineage: Eukaryota > Viridiplantae > Streptophyta > Magnoliopsida > Solanales > Solanaceae > Anisodus > Anisodus acutangulus. The sequence continues at coordinate 22,718,374 of CM056506.1, read as the reverse complement.
CTTTCAGTTTTGGATCCTTTTACAATTAATGCTGCCATGTTACCAAGAAGGTAGGCACCAAGAATCATGTCAAAAGAGACATAAATCATCACAAATATCATTTCCCTTACATTGACTGCATGAATTTCTCCATAACCTGTAGCATAAGAGGACAATAAAATGCATTATCCTCAGAGTGAGAAGAGTAACCTTTCCAAATTCATGCTGCTCTAGAATTAACCAGAAGCTGTTACCTATAAGGCAATAGTACCAGAACCAGAATGTTTTCCTCACATATATGCCTTAGCTTTTGATGTAAAATGTCTAATGAAGGGAGACATTTTATCAGTTCATTAACAATACGTTCCTACTTATATTTATTTGAGACTATTTTATAATGTTATGTGTGTGGTCAGCACAGACCAGAGGAGGGCTTGCATAATATCTTTCCAGTATATATCTCACAGAAATTATTTTTATTGCAGAAGAGTAAATTGGCTTGCCTTTCTGGAGATATTTCTAGCATTTAGGCATGGCAAGAAGGAACAATGTGATTTAGGAAATTCTAGGATCCAATAGCACTTTTACCAGCCTTAGAGCAGTATATAACAGAAGAGCCAAGAGTTCAGCTATATATGTTAGGCATGATACTAAGGTGATAAGCTGAGTGGTCGAATATTCTAAGAGCTAAACTCTTTGTTCCATCACTAACAAATTGCATTTTCGATATATTTAATTTGTAAGTTACAGGAGAGTTAATAATTCAGAGTTCTTAACAATCGACGTACAACCATTTCTTGTTCCATCTGAATTTTTCAATATCCTCAACTGAATGTGAATTTGATCCTGAACAGAATTATCGAAGCATGGCTTTGTGCGATAAGTGTCCTCTGTCTCAAGTAGGCATGGCCAGTGGGCCGGGATCGGGATCGGCGCGGGACGGGATCGGGACAAGCGGGATTCGCCGCCGTCCTGTCCCATTTCCGATCCCGTCGGGATCGGGCTGGGTCGGCATCGGGATTTTTTTTAATTTTAAAAATAACATATATATAAAAAACCTCAATAATTAAACAAGATAGTGTAATAAAAACATCCTAAGATTGTTTTTGTGTCTCTTATATTATTTAATAGACATGATTTTTTTTGTAATACAAATACAATTGTCAAAATTGCAACTTTGTGGTGTTGTTCAAAAGTTGCAAATTACATTGTAAAATTGCAATTAAAAAATTACATTTTGAAAAAAAACTGTTCTAGTTTCTTGATAATTTTTGTGGTTCTTCGGTTGGAATTGGTATTTGTTGGTCAAATTGCTCCACGTCGCTTCCACCACATTCGGATAAGATTTCGTTGTAGTTTCCGTCTTCTTCGTTGATCTCCAGTTGACCGCACCTTCTCCGCTCCGCTCGTATCCAATCTCTGAATAATACTACAATCTTCAAGCTGTCTCCGGCTAATGAGTGTCTGTGCTCTCCTATTTGATATCTGCCGGCAGAAAAAGCGCTTTCAGACGCCGTTGATGATGGTTGAATGTTCAAAACATCTTGGGCCATCATTGAAAGTGTCGGAAATGTCTTCTCATTCCCCCTCCAGTATTTCAGCAAGTCTTCACGTCCTTCTTCATTGAGAACTGGTACTTATGTAACCCTGCAAAACAAAAATATCAAACTCGCTAATTTGGTTAGTAGCGGTACGGCCGCACATTCTATTTCTGAGGCTTTCAATACTAGCCGCAGAAATAGCATGTCTTTTGTGAGGTTGTGTTGAAGAAGAAGACGATGGTATGGAGGCCGGTAGGTTACTAGCACTTTCTTGTTGGTAAAACCTATATACTTTTTTGCATTCGTCTTCTACGCTAGACAATACTTCTTCTTTAGTTTGTTCAATAAGTGGTGGGTGATTTGGATATTTGGGATTTGGAGGTGGTAGTACTTCTATACAATCGTAAATAGTTTCAATAACTGATTTAGTACCGTCTATTTTAATAGTCGGATTTAATACAACACCAATAATATAAATAGTGAAAATAGGAATAAAATATTTTTTTATTTTGATAAATATTTTTTAATAGCTGCTTTATAAGATGTTTTTCCATATATTCACTAAGTAATAAAAATATTAGAGCTATATAAAACAACATAGTTGAAATAGTAGGATAATATATATCGGAAAATTCTTTTGTTGCTTGAAAAAATTTCTCTAAAAATACAATAAGTTCAAAAAAATTTCCCCAATCGCTATCTACAACCATATCAATTGGATTTTGATTATGAGAGTTAAAAAATAAAGTTATAGGTTTTGTATAGTCATAAGCAACAAGTAGTTGCTCGTATAAAGAATTTCACCTAGTGGGTACTTCTTCTGGAATTTTCTATAAGGTAGTTGGCAATCGTGACAAGTTTTTTTATATTCTTTTCTTCGTTGTATTCTATTATTTTTTAAAATAAAGTTTATAGCAAATTGTATTTTACTAAGAATGTCTTTCAAAAGTGATAGACCATCCTTTACAATTAAGTTATATATATGACACGCACATTTTATATGAAAATGATCTGGAAAAGATAGAGTTAAACTATTTTTTAAAATTGTAATAGCGTAATTGTTAGAAGAAGTGTTATCTAATGTAATAGTCATAATTTTATCAGTTGTTCCGTAATAATCGCACACTTGATAAATATTTTATGCAATAAAAGTACCAGTGTGCCTATCATCTATATATCTATATGCTAAGATACGTTTTTACATAGACCATTTATAATCTATCCAATGACAGGTTACCGTTAAATAATCATGACCGTTAGTACTACGGCCTATATCAGAAGTGATAGCCACTTTGCCATTAAAATGATATAATGAATAACGTAAATACTGTTGATATTCATGTGCGAATTTAAATACATCTCTCTTAACAGTTGATCTAGGAAAACCGTTAAAAGCAAGATTATACATATCTCTAATGTAACGAATAAAACCGGGAGATGAAGGACATGAAAAAGGCAAACCCTCCACAACAACTAATTTTGCTATTGCTTCCCTATCTATATGTTTATCGTATTTAGGGCCTACAATTCCCCCGTCATAGGGTTAATTTGACCCTGTCCGGGACAGTATGTGAACCTTGTCCCGATGGAGCGGACGTTTGCGCACCCGATTTTGAAGCCTCGTATTGGGCATGCCTAGCTAGATGAGCCCTTGTTACATATCTCATTAAATTTCCCGTCCCACCTTGACCTTTTTCAGTTTTAAATTTTAAAATATCTTTACAAATTTTACATCTAACTACTTGATTATCTACGTCCCTATCAGAAAATGTCCATGCATCTAATTTTAATGTTCGTTTTGTTGGACCTCGTCTCATACTAGGGGCAATAGGAGGCATTTGAGTTGAAGGTGCACTAGTGGGTGTGTTGTCATCTACATTAGTGGGTGTATTATCTAGATCATCATCTAAATTAAAGTCTTCTTGAGTACCAGAAAATAGCTCCTCGTCTAAATCTAATGGTATTGTAGGAAAATGTTCAGTATCAACAAAATCATCCTGTGTAGGAATAAGATTATGTCTAGAAATAGGACCCTTGCCCTTGTTGCCCCTACTAGAAGAAGCATGACCCCTACCCGTAAGCATACATTTAAATCCTTCCATTATAAATTTATAATTATACTAATAAATAATTAAAGTAAATGAAATTAAGTGCGCTAAATAAAATAAACAGACACTAATAATTTAATGAAGGAACGAATGTACAAACGCCGACGTAACGTCGACGTGTAATCGAGAGGTTGAAAATTGAAACATTGTTCGATGGAAGATCCTCAAGCTAGTTGCCAACTTCACTCCCAAATGAATAAATAAAATTGAATATTTAGTAGACAATGTAGAGAGATATAATGAGAGATTAGAGAGATTGTAGGAAGATTTGTGAGAAAGATGAAGAGAAAATGAGGTATTTATAGTTGAAAAATTGGGTTAAAGTGTAAATATAATAACTTATGGGTTAAAAATAAATATTAAGGGGGCAGGAGGGTTGGGGGAGGGGGAGGCCAAAAATAGCCGTTGCACAACGGCCAAAATGTAAAATGGTCGTTGGTGCAATGGTTATTTTTGCAAAAGGGAGTTTCGGGAGGGACCGGGATCGGGTCGGGACTGGCGGGCCTGGGGTGGGCCGGGCCGGGCCGGGTCGGGACGAGACCATGTCCCATCCCGGTTCGAGTCCCGATACCGATTTTTTTTTTAAATGTCGGGTTCGGGGCTGGACCGGGCCGACCCGGCCCACTGGCCAGCCTTAGTCTCAAGTAACTAATGCTCTCCGCCAACAGAAATTACTACAATTAGTTAGACGTAACTAATCTCAACTGTAATTCCTAATAAACTGAAGATACTAAATTTAGCAGCATTATTCCTTCAGTAACTTTCCCAATTCTTCCTCTAATTTTCCTTTTGATTGGGAGACAATAAACAAAGAAGTAATGAAAATTCAGAAGACACACTTATGATTGAGACGAATATAAAGGATTTCTACAATACTGCCAAGTAAAAAAGGGAGTAAAATATGAATATTGTTTTACACCTCTGTATAAAAATGAATAGATGGAACTAGACTGGTAAAAATCAACAACCTGATATAGTTGGAACTTTGACATGAAAAGAAAAATGGCTTACCAACCGTTGCCATTGTAACAACGGCAAAGTACAATGATGTGATATACCGAGTCCATAGATCAATGTCTCGGAAATGTGCATAGTTATAGTCACCCATCTTCAAACTTCCTATCCATGTATAACCTTCTTCCCATGGAGGCAATGTAGTAGCCAGATGGTAAAAGATGCAGGTGTGAGTGCAGTATAATTCGACAACAAATAACTTTATAATCCTTGTAAATAGATAATTCAGACGGATGTCTTTCTACAACTTCTCAAAAAATTCTATCACCCTAAGGGCTCGGCTCAGCCTAATCCATAAGATATACCTAACTGGCTCCTTTCTGTCGCAAGCCTGATCACGGAAAACAGCTTAGCTCAGCATAGGAAACTGACTAAATAGAGTGCACAATTGTCCTTAATCTAGCATAACTAAAGTCAATGTTCAAGCTTCAAAGTCATCAGGTTCATCAACATTTCAGTTGATAATTGTCGACCAAGGCTAAAACAGCGACCTTTACAGACATCGAGAGGATTATAACACTTCAGAAAAGAAAACAATGAGAACACAAAACTAATGCACAAGTCCATAAAAAAGGGATAGTTTTACACCGTGGTAGGTAGAGTGTACGCAGGCCTTACATCTACCTTGGTAGGTAGAGCGGTTGTTTCCAAGAGGAACGGTCAGACCCGATCAAAAAAGTCATGATAACGCATTCTGAAAAAGAAAGCAGTAACTAGCACAGGTAAATAAGCTAAATAAAGTACACTAAAGGGCACATAGCAGCAGAAATCAAACTACAAGGAACTATAAAGCAATACTGCGCCTATTAGTATGATAGACAAAGCGAGTCTACAATAATAAAACTACAACTACCAGTTTGCAAGCGTAAGTAGGACTACGCTCGACTTTCTACTACCCTTCTACCCTAATACGTGTCCTCCACAACCCCATCATGTCCTCAGTAAGTTGCACCTGCGCCATATCCCGTCTAATCACCTCTTCCCAATACTTCTTCGGCCTACCTCTACCCCTCCTGAGCCCGTCCATAGTCAACTTCTCACACCTCCGCACTGGGCCATCTGTGTCACTCCTCTGCACATGCCCAAGCCATCTCAACCTCGATTCCTGCATCTTATCCTCCACCGAGGCTACTCCCACTTTGTCCCAGATATCATCATTTCTAATCTTATCCCTCCTTATATGCCTACACATCCATCTCAATATCCTCATCTCGGCAACTTTCATCTTCTGGATGTGCGAAATGACTGGCCAACACTCCGCCCATACAACATAGTCGGTCTAACCACCGCCCTATAAAACTTGACTTTAAGTTTTGGTGGCACCTTTTAATCGCACAATACTCCAGATGCGAGCCTCCATTTCATCCACCCTGACCCAATACGATATGTGACATCGTCATCAATCTCTCCATTCCCTTGGATAATAGACCCGAGGTACTTGAAGCTCCCTTTCTTTAGAATGACCTGAGTACCAAGCCTCACCTCCACGCATGTCTCAAGGTCGCTCCCGTTACTGAACTTGCACTCCAAGTATTCTGTCTTAATCCTACTCAGTCTGAACTCTTTAGACTCTAGAGTATGTCTCCAAACCTCCAGCTTAACGTTCACTCCGCTGCAAGTCTTATCAATCAGGGCTATGTCGTCTGCGAATAGCATACACCATGAAACTTGTCTTTGGATTTGTCACGTCAGTCAATCCATCACCGAGGCAAATAAGAATGGGCTAAGAGTTGATCCCTGGTGCAGCCCTATCGTCACTGGGAAGTGCTCCGAGTCTCTTTCTACTGTCCGTACCCTGGTCTTGGCTCCATCATACATATCCTTGATTGCGCTAGTGTACGCCCCAGGTACACCTCTAACCTCCAAACATCTTCATAGAACATCCCTAAGGACTTTGTCGTATGCCTTCTCGAGGTCGATAAAAACCATATGTAAGTCTCTCTTCCTCTCCATATACTGCTCCACCAACATCCTAATAAGATGAATGACTTCTTTAGTCGAACGCCCCGGCATGAATCCAAACTGGTTCTTAGAAATAGACACGCCTCTTCTCACCCTCATATCCACGACCATTTCCCAAATTTTCATAGTGTGGCTTAGCAGCTTGATACCCCTATAGCTCTTGATATCACTTTTGTTCTTGTACAAAGTGATCATTGTATTCCACCTCCATTCTTCGGGCATTATCGCCGTCCTAAAAATGAAGTTAAACAACCCAGTCAGCCACTGCAAACCTGTCCTGCATGTGCTCTTTCAAAATTCAATTGAGATTTCATCAGGCCCGATCGCTCATCCCCTGCGCATTCTGGAAATAGCACCCTTAACCTCCTCCACCTTAATGCTTCTATAATACCCAAAATCCCGGTATCTACCAGATTGCTCCAGATCTCCCAGCACAATGTCTCTATCTTCCTTACAGAAACTAGTTTACGATTGCTTTATTTGTCTCAGAAAGAGAAGGATGCATGGCAATCAATTTACTCAAATGCAAAAATGAGGTAACAAGAACGACTAGATGAATTTGGTGCGGATAAAAAATGTGGATAGCTATAGCAGTTATGATCATAACACATTATTATAACCTCGTCTCTTTACAAGAGTGCATCTGTATTGAATAGCCCAGTAATATCAATCAATCTACCAACTAAACCTCAATGCCAAATTAGTTGGGATCGGCTGCATGAATCATGTCTCTATTCGGCTCCATTCAGACCTGATTCATCATTGTAAGCAGGGGGAAGCTAGTGTACTAAGTACGAGTTCGGACGAACCTAGTAACGTTTGCTTAGACTCTATATTTATATTAAAAAATTCATTAAGTATGTGTAAAAACTTAATTGTGAACCCAGAAACTAAGACGAGATATGATTTCCATAGCAAGTTTAGAACCCAAAAACTTCAAATTCTGGCTTCGCCTATGATTTTAAGACAATGTTAACACAAATTTTCAACCTACCCCAACTCTCCTCGTTTATCCCGACATGGGAGCAACTATCACTGTTAGGGTTTTTGCCCTGATTTTCTTACCATATTTGAATTTTACTTTTCTCTTGAAGGAAAGTCAAAGTATTATCATAAATGCTATTACTCTTCTATATTTGGCTATTCCCTTTCTTGGAGCAAAAGTTTTAGACATCTATAAATTGAGTCTCCTTCCCTCAACTAGAACACACAAACAAATATCCACAATGTAGTCGTTTAAAGAGTTTTGTTTAGGGGGGATTTTCTCTCAATAGTTTTTATGTCTTTTAATTAGTTTGGTCATATGTAGGCAGATTGGCCAAATCATATTAAGTTTATTATACATATTTTAGTATACTTTTTGTTGTCTTATTTATCGACGTTCAATGTTTGCAATTATTCGCTTCCGCATGATGCCACGTTATTTCGATCCAAACAATCATAGTAGTAATATAAGGGGAACTTTTTACCAAAACAAAGGAATACCTTGTATATAGCATCCCACGGAAAGCAACCTAGCAAGTCCACCAGGAAACGAGATTTCAAGTACCTACGCAGATCACCTGAGGCTTTAGTACAACCAAAATAGGCGATTTTCGGGAAAAAATTGTATGATTAATACTAATATTAAGACATATTGGAATTTTTCAATAGAAGGGATGAAAGGGGGACAAACCGAATGACAATGAGTTTACGATCGTAGACCATGCAGTAAGAATGGGCGTCTCGATAGGCAACAAAGAAGAGAACGACAATGTCGATAAGGAAAGCAATTTGGCCGGCGATGTCGAGAAGGAATAGATTTTCGGGGAGTCCTCTGAAGAAGCCAAAATCGCCTGAATATACTGCCCATATCAGAATGGATCGAGTCTGATAGAATAATTATTAATATTGTTATTAATAATTATTATTATAATATATTATTATTAATAATTATTATTGTAATTATTGTAATATCATTTGTATATGATAAGTTAGCCTTAATATTGATAGCATGATTGTAGAGATCATTCTTAATATTGATAGATTAGATAGCATTATTCTAGGCTCATCATATCATATCACTAGCATAATTCTAGCTTGTAATAGTGGTATAATTATCACATTATTGGAAGTTGAATATGAGTAAAATATTCTTACATATTATCAGAAGATTAGAGAAAAGATCCTACCTTAAACAATTTTCTTTCAAATTTTCGGCCACCTTCAACCTCCATCACAACCGGCCGACACCACCCTATTTATTTTTTTCTATTATTCTTTTCATTTTCCGATCAACAATGTCTGACTCCAAATCCACATTGCATCCCGCTCTTGCCGTCTCTAACATCAAAACGCATATTTCCGTCACTCTTGAGATGGAAAATGTTCATTATGCAACTTGGGCAGAGCTCTTTAAAATTTGTTGTCATTACTATCGGGTTATTCATCACATAATCCCACCGGAAAAAGGCAAAGAAAATGTATTAAAAACCGATGATGAAAAAGAACTTTGGGTAACTCTTGATGCCACAGTTCTTTCGTGGATTTATGCAACTATCTCTAATGATTTGTTGCACACAATAATAGAACCCGATTCTACGACAGTGGAGACCTGGAATCGCTTGCGGGATATTTTTCAAGACAATAAAAATTGTCCACCACCGACATGACGGATTTTCCGAATGCGTCAGCGTATTGTCAACGCCTCAAAATTTTGTTGGATCAACTCAAGAATGTTGGTTCGCCGGTTACCAACAATCGATTGGTTCTACAATTGGTTGTCGGCCTTAATGACGTGCTTAGTGGCGTGGGAACGCTCATCCGACAAAGCAACCCTCTACCATTTTTTTACCAAGCCCGTTCAATGCTTATTCTTGAAGAGGCGGGTTTCGCCAAAAAAGTCGCAACCGTCTCAAATTCTGTCATGATTACCACCCCTAACAAATGAAGGTACTACCAATTTTGAACCTATACAACAAAATCGAGGACAAAAAAGATGAAATGGTGGTAAAAATCGTGGTGGAAATCGCGGAAATAATAAAAATGGTGGCGGAGGAAATGGCGGCATGAACAATACCGGCGGCCAGCAGTGGCAGCCCCGCGGTGGACCAGTCCAGTGGGCGTGGCAGTGGTCTTGGGTTGTGCCACCGTGCCCATTCCCGTCGAGCAACTGGGCCAGGCCCAGTCAAAGGCCTTATGGCCAAGCCACTAGCGGTCCACACAATTTTGGGCCAGGCAGTTTTGGGCCAGGAACAGTAGCAGCAGTGGCAATTTTGGGCCACTGCCGACATAATGGCAAGAGGCCCATTCGGCAGTGGCCAACCCAACCGATATTGAGTCCTCCATGCACACTTTTGGACTTAACCCGCCCGACGCGAATTGGTATATGAACTCCGGAGCGACGTCTCATATGACGTCCTCCTAAGGTAATCTCTCGTCCTAATTTAATTTGAACAGAAATAATGGTATAATTATCAAAAATAGTTATTATATTCCAATTCGAGGTTATAAGTCCACTAAATTGCCCCCTCTAAACCCACCACTAACCTTAAAGAATGTTCTTTATGTTCCACAATTAATTAAAAACTTGATATATGTTAGAAAGTTTACTACTGATAATTGGATGTCTATTGCTTTTGACCATTTTGGATTTTCCGTGAAGGATTTTCAGACGGGGACGCTTCTAATGAGATGTGATAGTCAAGGGGAGCTATATCAAATTACATCACCCATTCAACGATCCAAGTTACCGTCCACTTTTGCAGCTTTAGCACCTTCGTTATGGCATGCACATTTGGGTCATCCGGGGCACCTATTTTAGCCTCTCTCAAACAAAATAATTTTATTTCATGTACTCAAACACGAACATTGAATAAGTGTCGTTCATGTCCACTTGGTAAACATGTTCAATTGACATTTGCTTCATCTAGTTCATGCACACTTATGCCTTTTGATATTATCCATTGTGATATTTAGACATCACCCGTTTTGAGCTCTTCGGGCCATAAATATTATTTGCTCTTGTTAGATGATTACTCTAATTTTTTGTGGACATTTCCCATGTCTAAAAAATCACAAGTTTTTATCACATTTCTTAAATTTAGAGCATTCATCTGAAATCAATTTGAATGAGAGATAAAAAATATTCAATATGATAATGGTAGGAAGTTTGATAATAGCATTGTTGGGATTTTTACAACTCTAATGGTTTAAACTTTCGCCTTTCATGTTCACACACATTCTCACAAAACCGGAAGGCGGAATGGAAAATATGAACCATCAATAACATTGTTCGAACATCCCTTGCCCATGCAACATTACCCTCCTCGTTCTGGCATCATGCACTACAATTGGCCACATATTTATTGAACATACTCCCTCACAAAAACTTGTCATATCAAGCTCCTCTAAAAATCCTCTTTTTACGGGACCCATCTTATTCTCATTTGCGGGTTTTCGGGTGCTTATGCTATCCTCTTTTCCATCCACCACAATCACCATACTTCAACCCCGGTCTACACCTTGCGTTTTCTTGGGATATCCCTCCAATCATCGAGGTTACAAATGTTACGACCTCTCATCTAATAAAATAATTATGAGTCGTCACGTAATTTTTGATGAAATAAATTTTCCATTTGTCAAAATACATAAGTCCGGACCCCCTACCTATGATTTTCTACACGATGGCATGCCCCGTATTTGTCCCAAATTTTTTCGTCCCCATCCGAACCCACTGTTTCAGCCAGCCCAAATATTTTGGGTGACTTGGGCCCCGAAACAGTTGCCCAGCTGCGGCACACCACTGCCCAGCGGACTGGGCCTCCTATTCTGAGCCCAATACCACATACCGGACCAACGCCTTAAGTTCCAGGCAGTATAATTATTTAAAGGGATTTTATAGGTAAGATGCATTGAAATATGAAATTTATAAACATGTTAAAGGCGAGCCAGTTGAGTAAAAATTCATCATGACTTAAACTCTAAAATAATAATATATTAAAAATTTCTTTTTATTTTTAAAATGTAAAATATATGGCGTCTGCTCAGATCACATATTTAGTGATATATGTGCAGATCAAAGCCCAACCTCAGATCATATATTTGTATTTGGTCGAACTTGGAAAATACTTTCCTAATCTGACGCTATTTTTAGTTGTCCTCTCAGCTTGTTGCACCAATGTTATAATACAAGTTAAACACGAGAGAATAGAAAATTCATTTTATATACATGGCAAACTGCCAATCTAGCCGTAGCTTATAAATAGTAGGCAAAGAAATATTTGGATATTTCTCTTTAATACTCTTCCCGTCCCAATTTATAAAATATAATTTGATTTGACATAAATTTTAAAAAATGAAGAAAGACTTTTCAATCTTGTGATTTAAAGCAAACCAAAAATATATGTGTGATTATTGATTATCTCGTTAAATGTAAAAAGTAAAGTTTAAAATTAAATTATTATCAAATAAAAAAATATTTCATTCGTTTGGGACTGATTAAAAAGAAAAATGTGTCATAATTAATAACCCAAAGGCCAGGACATAGTGACTGACAAATTATTAGGATGAATAACTGTTGAAAATTTACTAATGTGGAATTAAGTATATCCCATTATTTATGACTCAAACAATTGGGGCCCCGCACGTCGGAAAAGTCGTTTCCACGCACGTGCACAAGTAGTGCCAAGTATCGCAAATTTTATTAGTGAAAGAGATATTGGTACGTATATAATACGTTTGAGACATAGAATGATGGACGGTTACTGACCAAATGACAAAGTATTCCACGTTGGTAAACGAAGGAAGAAGTGCAAGATGAAACGAGTCAGAAATCGCCGCAGAGCCGTGAAGGGCCGCGGAGCGACACCGTCGGAGCCGCGGCGCTAATTGGTTGGTCAGTTACTAGAGCCGCAATGCTAATTCACAGAGCCGCGGCGTTTCGGAGGCAGAATGCTGCGACGGAAAGTTGGAAAGTTCTGACTTTTGGGCTAGTTTTGGAGCATTGAATCTCCATTACTTGACACATGAATTCAACCATTATTTGGCTGAATGTAACCCCTCAATCAAGTGTCATTACATGACTATTGAATGCCATTAGTTGGCTAGTTGAGGGGTCATCTCCTTACACTATAAATTGAGGCATTTGGCTAAATTGTTCAACACTTAGAAAAATACTACAGAATTTTTTGACTTCATCTTCTTCCTCTCTAGCAAGTTTACTATACTCAAAGTTCTTCAAGAGTAACACTTGAGTTTCCTTTGCTCAATTATTAAGTTGTTGTTGTATCTTGGGAGATTATTGCCCAACAATAAAAGGAGATATACGGGGCAATCTTGTCTTAAAGACAGAGTGCCATCACTCAACTCAACAAATCACACAAGGAGTTTGTTTCATTCCTGATTTCCAGTTTTGTTGTAATCTTTAGATTATCCTTTCTAGCAATTGTAATATTTACTTACTTCTCGTTCCCTGCAATTGTTGTATCCCACAATTTTAAGACAAGATCTGTTGTAAGTACCTAGAAAGATGACTGGAAGAGAACAACTCGCTTTTGATTCTGCTGATGCTACCTAAGGCAACCCCTCTGTCTTTCCCACTGCTTAAGGCACTCCAAATGCCTTTCTGGTTGCTCAAGGCTCATCCAATGCCTTTTCTGTTGCTCAAAGGAACACCCATGTTCCTCCACCCGATGGATTCCATCATGAACACCCAGAAAAGTTCATGGGCTCAAACTTCAAGAGATGGCAACAGAAGATGTTATTTTATCTGACTGTTATGGAAATGACTTGTTTCCTAAAGAAGATCCTCCACAAGCTGGAGATGAAATGGACCCTTCGCCTAATGAAACGACTGAAGCGGGCCAAGGTATCCATGTCATTAATGGCATGAAGATGGTTCTTGATGAATGGAGTCATAGTAATTTCATGTGTAAGAACTATATTTTGAATTGCTTGTCAGATCCTCTCTACACGGTGTATTGCACCGTTGGCACCATCAAAGAGTTATGGGAGAAGCTGCAAAAGAAGTACAACACACAAGATGTAGGTACTAAGAAATTCATCGTTGGGAAATTTCTAAAATTTCAAATGGTAGATAGTAAAACAGTGATGTCCCAAGTCCAGGAACTCCAAATGATTCTACATCACATGGATTTGGAAGGTATGAAACCAAACGAGCAGTTTTTGGTTGCATCACTGATTGAAAAGTTACCTCATTCATGGAATGAGTTACTTAAAACTCAAGACAAAGGAGATGAACTTTGAAGAGCTTATTATCAAACTCCAAATTCAGGAAGATAATAAAAAGGCCTTACCTAGGGGTAAACAACCCGCTGAGGCAAAGGCAAATCTGGCTGAGGCCAAAGGGAACCCAAGCAAGAAGCGCAAGTTCCAGAAAGACGGCAAGACCCAAACATCAGAGAAGTTCAAAGGAAACTGCCACCACTATGGGAAACCTGGTCACATGATCAAGGACTGCCGCAAGCTCAAGACTGAGCAACAAGAGAAGGACAAAGCACATCTTAACGTCGTCAAATACCAGTTTCTGGACGACATGATTGAAGAGTTCTTAACGGTGGTGCTAGAAGCAAACCTTGTTGAGAATCCTATGCAGTAGTGGATGGACACGGGTGATACAAGACATATATGTTCCAATAGAGATGCCTTCTCCACTTATACACCGGTTACAAACAAGAAGCTGTTCATGAGCAACAACGCTTCCTCTGACGTGTTGGGCGTAGGAAAGGTAGTCCTGAAGATGACTTCTGGAAAGGAGCTCACTCTGAAGGAAGTGATGCATGTTCCTGAGATTAGAAGAAATTTAATTCCAAGTCCTTTATTGGTTAATGCTGGTTTTAGGCTTGTGTTTGAGTCCAATAAATTTGTAGTCACTAAGAATGGAATGTTTGTGGGAAGAGGATTCGTCTGTGAAGGCTTCTTCAAAGTTAACACCATGTATGTATTACGCACAAGCAATAATATTGAAGCATCTTCTTATTACTTGCTTGAGTCCTCTAATTTATGGCATCATAGATTAGGACATGTCAACTACAAGTCCATTCAAAAGTTGGTAAAGTTGAAGTTATTGCCGTCTATCGACGTAAACCCTCAACATAAGTGTGAGGTGTGCGTATAGGCAAAACTCACAAAGCTTCCTTTTCGATCCGTCGAAAGGAATACCGCTTCTCTAGAACTTATTCACACAAATATATGTGATTTGAAGTTTGCACAAACTAGAGGGGGGAACAAGTACTTTGTGACATTAATTGATGATAGCACAATGTATTGTTACCTTTACTTGTTGAAAAGTAAGGATGAAGCCTTTGAAGCGTTCCGACGTTACAAAGCAGAAGTTGAGAACCAACTAAGCATGCGGATTAAATCCATTCGTACAGATAAAGGAGGAGAATACGTAGCCCCATTTGAGGAATAATGTGCCTAATCAGGCATTGTTCATCAAACGATGGCTCCATACTCATCTCAATCGAACGGTGTGGTGGAACGTAAGAATCGCACATTGAAGAAAATGATGAATGCCTTGCTCATCAATTCCGGTCTTTCCCAAAATATGTGCGGAGAAGCTGTCCTTACCGCGAATACGATTCTTAACAGAGTCCCACATAAGGGTAATGACAAAACTCCATATGAATCATGGAAAGGAAAGAAACGCACCTATAAATATTTAAAGGTGTGGGGTTGTCTGACAAAGGTCGAAGTACCCAAGCCAAAACAGGTCAATATTGGACCTAAGACTGTAGATTGCATATTCATCGGATATGCAAATAACAGTAGTGCTTATCGATTCTTAGTGCATAAGTCAGATATTCCAGATATCCACGAGGGTACAATTATGGAATCAAGGAATGCTCAATTCTTTGAAGATACCTTTCCTAGAAAGGAAAAAGACATAACCTCTCGCAAATGAAGTTATGAACAAAGCTCTCAGGAACCGGGAGTCGCTGACGGCCCGAAACTAGATGGTTCTGATCTAGTGGATCTCGAAGTGGCTGATTATCCGAAATGTAGTGTTCTAGATTCGCAGAACTTGAAAACTCCAGAGATGGAACTAAGGCGAAGTAAAAGGGCCAGGAAGGATAAATCCTTCGGTCCTGACTTTGTAGCTTATATGGTTGATGATGAACCAAGGACAATTGCTGAAGCATTGTCAACTCCAGAGGCACCGCTCTGGAAAGAAGCTATTGAGAGTAAAATAGGCTTCATTCTGCATAACCATACTTGGGAGTTGGTTGATCTTCCTCCAGAAAATAAACTGTTGGGTTGTAAGTGGATACTCAAACGGAAGTATAAAGTATATGGGTCTATAGATAAGTACAAGGCCAGATTGATAGTCAAGGGCTATCGGCAAAAGGAAGGCCTTGATTACTTTGACAGTACTCCCCGGTGTCTAGGATGACGTCCATACGAGTATTCATTGTGATCGCAGCGTTGTGTGACCTTGAGATACATCAAATAGATGTCAAGACAGCCTTCCTAAATTGTGATTTGGAAGAAGAAATTTATATGGACCAACCCGAGGGGTATGTGGTTCAGGGGCAAGAGAAGAAAGTCTGTCGGCTTGTCAAATCTCTGTACGGGCTGAAATAAGCCCCGAAGCAATGACACAAAAAAATTGATAGTACTCTACTATCGAAGGGTTTCGCCATTAATGAGTGTGACAAATGTGTCTACATAAAAGGTAACTCTGACTCGTTTGTTATGATATACCTGTATGTAGATGACATGTTGATCACAGGGAGCAGTCCTAGCATAATTCTAGAGACTAAGAACATGTTGAAACAATGCTTCGACATGAAGGATATGGTATTGCAGATGTCATCTTAGGGATAAAAATCTCTAATACGTCTGAAGGACTGGTCTTATCTCAGTCTCACTACATCGAGGATGTTTTGAGAAAGTTCGAGATGTATGATAGTTCGCCTATAAAGTCATCAATGGATAGAAATCAAAAGCTTGATAAAAATTATGGTGCACCCATATGCCAGGAGTAATATACACAGGTGATTGGTAGTTTGATGTACATAACAAACTGCACCCGACCTGATATTGCTTATGCAGTCAACAAGTTGGCTAGGTTTACCCGTAATCTGAGTAATGATCACTGGAAGATGTTGAATCAGGTACTACAATACCTGAAATACACTCTAACTTACGGGTTACATTATTCGAGATATTCAGCTGTACTAGAGGGGTACAGTGATGCAAACTGGATATCTGATAAAGAGAACACCAAGTCCACCAGTGGGTATGTATTTACATTTGGTGGTGGGGTTGTGTCTTGGAAATCCTCTAAGCAAACTTGTATCGCCCGATCTAAGATAGAATCAGAGTTTATCGCTTTAGAAAAAGTAGGAGAAGAAGCTGAGTGGCTTCATGACTTCTTAGAGGATGTTCCTTACTGGAACAAACCCGTACCTTATGTAATTATCCACTATGATAGTCAGTGGCTCTAGGAAGGGCATAAAGTTCTATGTACAACGGCAAGTCTCATCATATTCGACGGAGACATAAGACCGTTAGGCAGCTGATCACTACGGGTATAATATCCATTGATTACATAAATTCAAAGGATAACATAGCGGACCCACTGACAAAGGGCTTGCCTAAAGATTAGATGTTCTGCCTGTCTAAGGAAATGGGCTTAAAACCCAGGGTATAAGGACCAATACGGTGGTAACCTAACCTTAGTGACTGGAGATCCCAGGAATTAGGTTCAATAGGAAAACTAAGCTGTAAAGGTTCAGTTGATCGCTTCGGTGGAAGCATGAGCACTTCGGATAGTGATTTCTGTAAAGAAACACCAAATCCAAAGTCGTTCCCGCGATAGACTATAAGTGTTTACTGCATTGTGGGTGAAGGTTAGGTTTCCAAAACCTTTAGTGATCCTCACCAGTTGAGGTTAGGTTTGGAGAAATTTTTAATGATTCCTAACACTTATAAAGTGGGGTATAGCAGAATATCTTGTAGGAGACCACCTATTTAAGTGCGAGGACAGGCCGCCTCAAATGAACGCACTTAAGAATCCAAGAAGTGTCCACGGCCACAACGGACAAAACATTACGAAGAACTGAGTAGAGAAAGTTGTTGTGTTGGTACCATTGACGTGGCTTACACTAAACACTGACGGTTCAAGACATCACGTTCACCGCGCAGTAAGTAAGTCCGATGGTATTCAACTATGGAAGGTTCAAAGCGTATGCTACCTATTCAGATGCAACATCGATCCGCTAAAAGATTGCTGAAAAAGGCACCAAATGTGTGCGCCAAAATCTCTTTCAAGAGGGGATTGTTGGAAATTTACTAAATGTGGAATTAAGTATATTCCATTAATTTATGATTCGAGCAATTGGGGCCCGCACGTCGGAAATATCATTTTCACACACGTGTACACGTATTGCCAAGTATCGCAAATTTCATTAGTGAAAGAGATATTGGTACGTTTGTATTACGTTTGAGACATAGAATTATGGACGGTTATTGGTCAAATGACAAAGTATTCCACGTTGGTAAACGAAGGAAGAAGTGTACAAAGTGTAAAATGAAACGAGTCGAAAATCGCCGCGGAGCCGTGAAGGGCCGCGACGCCACACCGTCGGAGCCACGTCGCTAATTCACAGCGCCGCGGCGCTTCGGATGCAGAAAGCTGCGACGGGAAGCTGGAAAAATCTGACCTTTGGGCTGATTTTGGAGCATTGATTCTCTATTACTTGGCACATGAATTCAACCATTATTTGGCTGAATGTAACCCCTCAATCAAGTGAAATTACATGGCTATTGAAGGCGATTAGTTGGCTAGTTGAGGGGTCTTCTACTTACACTATAAATTGAGGCATTTGGCTCAATTGAACAAAAATAAAAACACTTAGAAAATACTCCAGATTTTCTGAATTCATCTTCTTCCTCTCTAGCAAAGTTGCTATACTCAAAGTTCTTCAAGAGTAACACTTGAGTTTCCTTTACTCATTTGTTAAGTTGTTGTTGTATCTTGGGAGACTATTACTCAACACCGTAAAAGGAGATATACGGAGCAATCTTGTCTTAAAGACAGAGTGTCATCACTCGACTCAGCAAATCACACAAATAGTTTGTTAAGGTTTTGATTTCCAGTTTTATTGTAATAGTTTTTTTATCTTTTATATCATTGTAATAGTTACTTACTTCCCGTTCCCTACAACAATTGTATCCCAACATAATTATGATAAATGTACAATATTAATTAATGTAAAACACTACCTAAATTCAGCCCAACCCGTGGGTTATGTACACTGAATATACATCGGCTATATACACTGACTATACATCTAGCCGGGACCTTATATACATAAACCGAAACCATATATATATAGGATATACACGTGTATACCGTGTATATCTGATGTATATTTAACAGATTAATTCATTTGACGTCTTTGGTTTCATATACCATTGGTTGCTTGTGGATTTCTTACCTTGTGTCTCTCATCTATCCCTTTAATTACCGCAATTTCTATTTCAATTCGAATTCTAGAATTTTCCTTTAGGAAAAGTATCACTACTACAATGATAGATAGCCTGAAGTTCGAACTCCATGGTCCAAAGTTTAATGCTTTAATCTCATTTCCTCTAAAGTGAACTCCACATTTCAAATCTAAGGCCCAAAGTTTAATTTGCCAGAAGTTTGAACTCTGATAAAACTTGGTACTGTTTGTTTGATGGTTATTCATAAACTATTTGCGCCTTTCCCTCCCACATTTGATTGCAGCTAGAAGGGTTCTCCAGTGAAGATCTTATCAAAGATGCATCAGAAAAACTTCCAGTAATTAAGGTAGAAAAATACTGTACTAGTTAAATAATAGATGAATTCGTTACAAAGCTAACAATTAAATTCTGAAGTTAGTAGTACTTGTCAGTGTTGTGTACTAGCTTCCTTTAATTTGATTCATATATATATGAACAACCTTTTTCTCTAATGGTAGAGGAAGAAAAAGAAGCACAAGAGAAGACAAGAAGGATTGAAATAAGTGGCTAAATTTTAAACACATTGCAACGTTGACTATGTTTTAAGCAACATAAATTTTTAATGATTTGAATCTTAGGCAAAAGTACCAGGCTTTTTTTCGAAAAACCCAACTTTACGTCACTACTAAAAGATTTCTATTTTTCAATTGAATTTTTCATTAAAAAATATTCAGTGATTATTTTCCACTAATATTGGTGGAAAAAACCTAAATAGTTATATTTCACACGGAAAAATTAAGAAGTTTTTCATTGTTTCAATGGAAACATGTTTCTCACCATGTGTTTTCTAGTGAACTGGTTAAATGAGAATGAGGTGACAAAATAATATTTTAGGCACAAATCTCTCACTGATTATCAATCGGAAAAATCTCTATTTCTAGTAGTGAATAAATTTAGATTACTTTATCCCACCTTCAAAAGACGGCCAACATTGAGTTCAATGTGTCACCAATAAAATTTGCATTCCAATTCTGCAACAATGGCCTCGTTCGATTGATGAGAAAATTGTAATAAAGACGTTATTAATTAATACTAATCAAAGAGAGAAGGTTTTGGCGTCAAGAGAGAATGAGATTTGACTAAATTATGTTGTTAAGAGGAAAAACGAGGCATATATATGTGCGGAGTTAGCGGCGTCAATATTTAATATTTAGTAGAATAGATCAGGTTGGCAATTGGATCTTATTTTTTATGAGGTGGCAATATCTAAAGGCATAACTATGGAGGAAAATGGAGAGATAAATCATGAAGTTGTGCCTATTTCACGGAAAGGCTCCTCTCCAATTTTTGTCTCCAGTTTCCTCCGTTAACTTTCAGATAGTGTGACCATACAAATAAGATATTAGCTACTATCATTTATTCTATTAAAAATTCATTAATGGTTTACAAAGGTGTTTATACACAAGTGTACATAACTTATTAAAATCTATTTTAAATAGACATGATCTACGTAAGTCAACAATTAACTTCTCACGTACAAAGTCACAAGAGTAGAATGGTATAATTCTCCTCGTTTAGAGGCTTCTCATTAATACAATATATATAGTTGTTTACAAGTACAAATTTAATTGTATGAGAATATTTAATTTTCATAATTACATCAAAATCATAATTACATAATATATGAAGAATATTAATATATTCTTTATCACACCCCTTAGTCGGAGTGGGAGGAGGCTGGACGTTAAGACTGGATCTGAAGTCAAGGAACAACTGTCGAGGAAGTCCTTAGTAAATATATCTACGTACTGATATGAAGAAGGAACATGTAACACCCTAACATGACACATGACAACCTTCTCACGAACAAAGTAAATATTCATCTCAATATGTTTGGCCCTCTGATGTTGAACCGGATTATGAGATAAATAGATAGCAGATACGTTATCACAATATACATTATGAAGCTCTAGAAGAAGATTTCGGAGCCTACAAGTTTCGGCCACAACGTTCGCAACGCCTCTATATTATGCTTCTGCACTCGAACGGGAAAGCATGGCTTGACGTTTTGCAGACCAGGAAATGAGGTTATCACCAAACATACACAATAGTTGGAAGTAGATCGACGTGTGTCAGGTATGATACCAGTCTGGTCGGTGCAGATGTATAAAGATGTAATCCATAGTCAATAGTACTCTTAACGTATCGAATGATACGTTTAAGTGCGGTAAAGTGAGGCTACCTTGGAGCATGTATGAACAAGCACACATGTTGAACAACATAGGCAATATCAAGCCTAGTGAAGGTAAGATACTGAAGTGCACCAACTAAACTTCTATAAAGAGAAGGATCACGCACCAGATCCTCATCATTGGCGCTGAGCTTCGACTTCGAGTAAACTGGAGTAGGCATGATTTTGCAGTTTGCCATTTTAGCCATGTAAACAATCTCATCGGCATACTTACGCTGACACATGAACATTTTATTCACGGATCTAGTCACGGAAATTCCTAAAAATAACTCAACTTATCCAAGTCTGTCATGACAAATTCTGATTTGAGCAAGGTAATGATCTCATTTTTCAGCATATCAGAGGAGGCGGTCAGGACAATGTCATCCACATAGAGCAAGAGGTATGCAGTGTCATTACCTCGATGAAAAATAAAAAGTGAATTATCACGTTTCCTACACACAAACCCGATCTGCATGATGTATTTGGAAAATCGCACATACTAAGCCCGGAGGGCTTGTTTTAAGCCATAGAGTGTCTTGCGAAGACAGCAGACATCCTGAGTAGCCAAGGGATGCACAAAGCCAGGTGGTTGATGCATATATACGGTTTCTTTTAACTCCCCATGTAGGAATGCATTTTTTACATCAAGTTGATGAATCGACCAGTTCTTCCCCATAGCAATGCTCAAAACAGTATGAATGGTGGTTGGTTTAACCACTGGACTGATGGTCTCACCACAATCAACACCCTCATGTTACCCTGTGCCATTTGCCACAAGTCTCGCCTTATGGCGTTCAAGCTCACCACTATCCCTGAATTTATGGCGATATAGCCACATACAACGAATCACATTGACCCCCTCTAGTTTCGGAACAAGATTCCAAGTGTGCTATTTAGTAAGCGCATCAAATTCCTCACGCATGTATGTATTCCAATTTGGGTCAGGCTTGGCTAATTTTAGGTTTTTAGGCAGAGATGATAGTTTGAGTGGATAGGTTAAAGTGGACTTTTGGCTTGAAGATCACGTGTTGGGCACGAGTTTCCATTCGGTGTGTAGGAATAGGGATCGGATGGGTGATATTTTGTGGGATGTGGTCGGGCTGCGTGTGTTCTGGGCTCGGGGATCGGGCGACTGATGAGGATATGGAGTTTTTCAATATGGGCAGAGGGACAAGCGGAGTGGGCTGCTGACAGTGGGTAGGGTGTGACGAGGAGGGCGAGGGTCTGGACAGCACACTGCCCGTAGGCAGGCAGTGTGTTGGGGTTTTGACGTAAGTGACCGGAGGCTCGGGTGGGGCTGGGATACTAGTCCCATGTATTGTGTTTCTAATGATT
This sequence comes from Anisodus acutangulus, assembly GCA_029783415.1. Taxonomy (NCBI): domain Eukaryota; kingdom Viridiplantae; phylum Streptophyta; class Magnoliopsida; order Solanales; family Solanaceae; genus Anisodus; species Anisodus acutangulus. Next base: position 22,695,767 of record CM056506.1, on the reverse strand, counting down.
GGGGATGTGTCTGAATTGTCAAGGAAGGTATAATCAGTGACATGGTATTTTCGGACGTTTGCAAATGGGAAAGTGTGCTCCTCAAACGTGACATGGCGAGAAACTACGATTTTATTTATGGACAACTCATAGCATAAGTACCCCCTATGGTTTGACGGGAAGCCTAAGAAGATGCAAGGAGTAGACCTAGATGCTAGTTTGTGAGGAGCCGTGAAGGCGAGATTCGGGAAGCATAGACAACCAAAGATCCGAAGGTGACCATAGGAAGGGATTCGACGAAAGAGAATTTCGGTTGGAGTTTTATTATGAAGAGTATGTGTTGGTAATATATTAAGGATATATGCTACCATGTGCAATGCGTAGACCCAAAATGAAGGGGGGATAGATGCATGAAGGAGTAAAGTACGAATCATATTATTGATGGTGCACAAGATTCTTTTGGCTTTTCCATTTTGAGGGGAGGTATGGGGGCAAGAGAAGCGAAACACCATGGGCAAGAGAAGCGAAACACCATGCCATTGTCCGCACAAAATTTATGAAAAAAGAGAATTGTCAAACTCAGGACCGTTGTCACATTGAAATATTTTGATGTTTTTCTCAAACTAGGTTTTAACACATGCTTGAAATTCAAGAAAAAATTGATAAACTTGAGACTTATATTTTTTAGGATAAAGAAAGCGAGAGAAATCATCCAAAAACATCAAATAATATTTGTGACCTAGTTTACTAGTAATTGGAGAAGTCCATAAATCCGCATGAATGATATTAAAAGGAGAAAATATTACACTTAGTGATGACTAAAAAGGAAGTCTAACATGCTTCCCTAAAGGACAAGAGTAGCAATTGTGGGAAAATTTCCCTTTATTACATTGAATTAAATTTTGACTCCTAAGAAAATTAAAACTTGGTGCTCCCGGGCGCCCAAGTCTATCATGCCAAGTCGATGGAGAGATTGCAGCTAGAGAGGTATGTGGATTGACACTGGCAACGGAACTGGATGAGAAAGGATAAATGCTCCCCCCCCACTATTGCATCTCGTAAGAGTTGTCCCCGTACGTAGGTCCTTCATAGAAAAACCAAAAGGGTCAAACTCAATAGATACAGAATTGTCAGTAGTAAACTTTCTAACATAGATTAAGTTTTTAATGATGTTCGGCACATATAGAGGGTGAGATAGTGGGGTTTGAGTGATGCCATAACCTTGGATTGCAATGCGATTGCCATTTTCGACCAAAATACATTGAGGATTGCACAAATTAAACAGTTTAAGGAGATTACCAGAGTTATGAGTGAGATAGGATGTGGCCCATGTATTCATGTACCATGTGTCGTCAGGCTGCTGAAGATTTATAGTGTTGTAGGCCTGATTCAGTTCGGTAGGGGTCATAAGACTGTATATCTGCTGTTGTTATTGGGTAGTGGAGAAGTGGGCCTGGTGTGGCTGACTCGTGTGGTGTGGGCCATGAGCAGGGCCCATAATACTCGGACTCGGGTGCTGTGCCGGGGTGGTTGGGTAAGGGCAAAGGGGAGCCCAATTTCCTGGGATTGGCCACGACATTGGGCTGCCCCGTAGATATGGGGACTAGGCCTGCACCGGAGTTGGAAACGGCCTCCTCGGCCCCCCATTGTTTCAGCCTCTGCCACCGCACTAATTTTGGTGGTCCGCGGGTTGCGATGGTCCGACGGGTACAGGGGTGGTCGGCGGTGCATCTACTACCAACGCCTTCTGATTATGTTCGTCTTGTTTGACACGTCTAGTCTCTTTCAATAGCAACTGTGAGCGGGCCTTATTGAAGCTATGGAGGGGATTAGCTTGCTAGATCATTGTCGTAAGTGTATCGTACTCACATTTCGGCAACCCATTAATGAGTTGCAAAATCATCTTTGTTTCGGAAATTGGATGGCCAATATTAGACAATTGATCAGCAACTAATTTAAGTTATTTACAATAGTCTGATATGTTAGCAAAGTTGTCAAGACGGATGTTGTTAAATTGTTCCTCCAGATACACGACACGTGTATGTTTGTTGTCTTGAAAGATTTCTTGTAGCCTCGTCCATAAGTCGTGAGACGAATCACTTGTCTTCATAATGGTATAAAGTAAATCCTTGAATATGGTACCATATATCCATTATTTGATAATTGCATCGAGGCGTTTCCACGTTGGGTTGTCAACGTCGGGAGGACGGAGGGTGGTGGCATCGATGTTATTAAGGACGTTGTAAGCACAAGCATGGATTCGAAATAGTTCAACCCACGACGAGTATTGACCATGCTTTTGATCAAGAATCAAAGGGATTAAGTTCTTGATGTTCGTCACAGTGAAGGCCGGATGAAAGGTGGTAGAAGGAGGGTGGAAGGAGTGGGATGTGTGTCGTGGGTGGAGGAGGAATAGGCGGGAGAAGTCATGGACAAGGGTTGTCGGTAGCGTGTGTTGACACCCAATTTTGTCCCATCTTTTATGATTTTATTCGTAATTTTAAATATTTTTGACACTTTTAAAACAATTTTAAAATATAGGCATATATGTGCATATATCTTATTATTATTATTATTCGCATTTTTATATCATTTGCATTTTTATCATAATCATTAGTTTTATTCGAAAATTCTATGTTATTTTATTCTCGCAAAATTGCATCGCATTTTCCTTTTATTAAGCATTAAACATTTCACAAATATTATATTTTTATTATTATCACGTCGTTATATATTTTAAATAATTCACATCTTTTACAAAACAAAAATAATATTTTTTATATTAAACCCCTTTTATATTTTTTAACCCATAACCCTTTTTTTTATTTTCCTAACCCAAAACAATTTCTAACCCATTTCATTTTTCCAACCCCAATACAAATTCTACCCAAACAAAACAAAACAAATCCCCCAATTTTTGGCCCACACCAAAACAAGACCCGGGCCCAAATTCCCCAATTAAATTCCCACCAACCCAAACCAAACCAAAGCCCAGCCGGCCACCCCATCACCCTTCCAACCCAACCCGAACCGGCCCAAAACCGAAGCCCACTCGTCCCTTTATCCCCTTAAGCCAAAACCCAAAAGAAAACATCCCAGTTCCCCCCCAAAACAAAAAAACCCTCGCCGCACCCCTACCCCGCACACCCCACGCCCCCGACCCCACTCGCCGGTCACCTCGCCCCTGCCACCACCGACCCCTGACACCACCAACCCCCCTCTGTTACGCCGACACCCGAAAATCCGCGACCCATGCCCCTCAAATCCGCGATTTTTGGCTCTTTATTTTTGAAATTCAAACTCATTCCTTGAACGTTTTGGAGGGGGAATCCACCTATAAATACCCCATTGTTGTTCTTCATTTTGAAGGGGAGATTGGACAGATTTTTGAGAGGATTTCGGGGAGATTTTTCGGAGGATTAAAACAGATTTTTGGAAGATTTTTTCGGAAGATTATTCCATATATACATAAATATTTTGTTGTGTTCTTGATTGTAAGCATTTGCCTTCCTTGTTATTCAAGAATCAAGTCCGAAATAGGTCCAAGATTTGAAAGAAAGGAGGTGAGTTTCGTTCTTGAACTTGGGTTTTAAATGCCTCTATTCGGTTTCTGAAAAACCGAGTCCGAAAATCTGTTTTGCATTTCTTGTTGTTCTTCACTGATTTCGGGTCGGGTCGACCCGGTTTGGGTATTATTTTCAGAATTCTTGCATTTTCATATTTATGTATGTTGGTTATCTGAATTTGGTGTTAAAATCTGATTTTGGTTTGGACCACTGATTCGGGTCGGGTCACTGACCGGGTCGGGTCGACCCGGTTTGGGTATTATTTTCAGAATTCTTGCATTGTTGCTGTTGTTGTTATTGGTTAACTGAAATTGATGAAATCAGTTGATTCCGGGTTGAACACATGATTCGGGTCGGGTTACTGACCCGGGTCGGGTCGACCCGGTTTGAATTTCCAAATTTCTTGCATTTCATGTCTTGTATATTGGTTATCTGAAAATGAAAAAAAAATCTGATTCGGGTTGGCAACTGATTCGGGTCGGGTCACTGACCCGGGTCGGGTCGACCCGGTTTTGGCGTATTTCCAGATTATGGCAATTTTTCATATCTATTTGCTGGTTATCTAAAAAGTCTGAATTTCTGATTTCATTCGGGTCACTGTTCATGATCCGGGTCGGATTTTTTCTTAATCCTGTTTCGGTTCCAACATTTCAGAATTTGGGTCGGATATTTTAAACTGCTCACTGCTCGTTTCTTTGGCACTGTTTTACTGTTTTATTAATATCGCATTAAGGCCGACGAAATTGAATTCGAGGCCGCGCTTTTCTTTCGTTTCGCTTCTCTGTTTTTTTTTTGTTTAACTGTTTTAGACATCCGTGCAACGGATATATTATTGTTTTTATTAAGTTTACTGTTTTAAATTTCTTGCGACGGATATCATTGTTTTACTGTTTTGAATAAATACCGCGTCTGTTCGGGCGTTGTTTTTCTGTTTCAGCTTGCTCCCCGTTTCAGATTACTGTTTTACTGTTTTTATCATTTTTACTGTTTTAAACTGAATACCGCACCTTTCAAACATTGCTTTCCTGTTCCAGTCCACTGTTTCAGCATTCAAATATCTGTTTTACTATTTTTACTGTTTTAAACTAAACACCACGTCTTTTCCGGAAATTATTTTCTGCCTCTGTTTTCCTGCTTGCTGCCCGCTGTTTACTGTTTCAATTTTAATTTTACTGATTTAAATACGATACTACACTGGCCGATGAAAAATATCCGTCGATTTTGAGGCCTCCACAGTTGCAAAGACGGAAATATAACTTCTGGGCAATGATGAGGCTTAAACCTTTTTCCAAGATCAACATGTTTAGTAGGCGAGGTGACTAAAATAACCAACAAGTTATATATTCGCAGCCACGACGTGATTATAGTGATCTTTTCTATTTCACCCGAGAGACCAACACGTTTAGTAGGCGAGGCAATCAAAATAAACCACATTAGTCATATGTTTGCAGCCACGACGTGATTGGAATGTTCTTTTCAAAATTTAAGTCTGAGCCCTCCGTGATCAAAACATTCACTGTTTTGAATGCGGATATGGAGTTATTTGTATTTAACTGTTTCTAACCGTTTGTTCTTGACGACTTGCGAGGATTAAAGTAAATAACGGCGAATTATTCCTCGGAGTTTATTTATTTTATTTCTTTCTTTAATTCAGCTTTTATCCCGCTTTGTATTGTAATATTATTTATCGCACTTATGTAACTATTGAAATGCTTAGAATAGGCAAACTTAGGATTAATTCATAGAGTAGTTTAAGATTTGAAACCCGTCGCTAGCTTATTTATTTGTAGGCTCGGTTGAATTCAAACTTAGAAACCCTTCGCTAGTTATTTATTTTAGGCTCGTCACGCGTATTCAAGATTTTCAAAAAAACAACTTTTGTCATCTTTTATTCGCTTTATTAATCATTCCGAATAAGTTTATCTTTTGTCAATTTACAATTCAATGATCTCCAAAATTTTACTTCTTTGATAGTATAAATAATTTATTGTCACAAATGCATATTTTTCAAAACTTTACATGTATCTTTCTTTTTATGTCATCTGAATACGCACTTGTATAAAATGCATCATTTACTAATTATTTGCAAATATCTTTTAATCTATTATACTTGTAAAACATGCATTTTTCTAGCAATAATTAACCTGAGTTTGACCGGATAACCGCAAGTTAGCGGATCTTAAAGGATGCCTAACCCCTTCCCTTTAGGATAATAAAGAACTCTTACCTAGAATCTCATTAGTTTCGCAGACCATTAAAATCGGAGTTACATTGCAGCATTTAGTTTAATATTTAGGTGTCCTAATTCACCGTAAAAGATAATTAGGTGGCGACTCCTCAATTCTTTACCCAGGAATCACCGAACACGTCCGCGCTCCGCTTTGACCCGAGCAAGGTCGAAAAACGGGCGCGTACAGCATGGCGACTCCGCTGGGGAATTTTCAGATTCTTAACCATAGCAAAATTCAGGTTAATTATTTGTGCTTTTACTTTCACTCTTTGTTTGATATATGCTTTGATTTGTTTCCTTTGTGAAATTTGCATGCATAACTGCTTTAATTTTCATATTTTTACTGCTTATCTTAAATTGGCATTTCGCTCATATTTCTTCCACTCTGGAAAATTGACACTATCACACACTACACGCGAGGTGTGTTTTGCGCACCCGCAAATTTCTTTCAATCTACCAAATTTTAGGAGAGTTGGCGTATGCGCGGAGTGACCGGACCATCTGGTGGCCGCGTAGCCTTCTCACTCGAGTAGTCCGCTCGGGAACCTTGTGTCTAGTCAGCCAAATCTTAGAAAATTTAAGATAGAGCTATACCACCCTTTATTTTAACTCATGCATGCATACACTTTAGGTGGGTCGATCCTTGGTATCGAGTCCACAATTAAGAAATCCGCCAAAGATGTCTACGGGTCTCACAACCCAATCATCATATTATGTGTAGCGTGATAAGGATAGACTAATCCAAGACTAATCATGACATGCTGAAATTGGAAAATGTACATTCATTTTGTCTCATTTCCGACAAAGCATTGCAGTTTAGCAGCTTGGATCAAATCTGTCGTAATCCCGCATATCTGGCGTTTAGGCCCACCTCCGGCATAAGGGAGGCCCCATGCATATTAGGATGCGCATTTAATTGTCTTACAATCATTTTGTTGTTTTCTCCTGCTTTTTCACTATGTGCATATTATTTAAAGCAATAATTACTCGCCTTATACTAACTTGATTTTCTTCTATTTTTTTTATTTTTTTTAGAAGGTTTATTTTGTCTAGATTATTTTTCCAAAGGTTGATTTGCGTTGACTAAAACTGGCGGATCATCCCTACTTCACGAGGTCGAAGGCACAATCCTTCAGCCAAATGACTGATTCAGATGCATCCGAACAGACTGGCCTGGAACTTATCACTCTTTCCAGAGATGAACCAGAGGCTTCGGAAAATAGAGATACTACCGTCCAAGAAAAATACATCGCCCAACTGTTACAACAGATGGCAGCCATGCAGACTGAGATAGAGCGGCTCCAAAATCTCACCAACCTGTCCATTAGCGCCAATACCCCACTCCCTGAACAAGGGACGAATGCAACTGTACCACAAATTTTCTCATCTCCTGAACCGTCATTTCCCCAAAACCTCCCCGATAATTCGCCACTATGCAAAACCAATCCACAACACACTAACCCGCAAGCAAGTCCACAACAAAGCCCGCTACAAAATGATCCGGCCTCATTCACAACTCCACATACCCAAATTACCACACTCATCCAAAACACCCCTTCCACGCAAAATCACCCGGCAGACCAACACATATTGATGACACACATCGCCGATCACAAAGAAGCGGTATGTGCCGCCAATATATGTAATGGAAGCCCAACCTTTACTACCGCAACACCAAACATGACTCTTCAGAAATTGGCGGTGTGAAGAAATGGACGACGGGTGAGGATCGAACCGATGAAAGTGTGGCGAGAGAGATTCTGACCCTAAAGAGGCATTCAAGAATATCCAAACCAGCAAGGGACATGGAAGACTTGAGTCACGAAGATCTGTGTATGCATCCCGACATTGAATTGCTGTAGGATATAAGGTGCCAAAATTTGGTTTGTTTGATGGGAAAGGAAATCCTCACGCTCATTTAAGATCATACTGTGACAAACTGATTGGGGTAGGTAAAGACCAGGCCATCATAATGAAATTGTTCGTAAGGAGTTTAACAGGAGAAGCACTCGACTGGTACACGAGCCAAAACCCGCAAAAATGGCGTAATTGGGGCACGATGGCACAAGATTTCGTGGACAGATTTAAATTCAACACTGACACAGTCTTGGACAGATTTTATCTGATGAAGTTGGAAAAGAAGTCCACAGAGACATTCAGAGAATACGCCATGAAGTGGAGGGCAGAAGCAGCGAAAGTTCAACCCCCGATAGAAGAAAGTGAGATGACCACTCTCTTTGTACAATCTTTGAAAGATGCAACATACTATGAGAGAATGATAAGCGTTATAGGACGAAGTTTCTCTGAAGTTATAAGGATGGGAGATTTCATAGAAGAGGGAATCAGAACAGGAAGAATTACAAACTTTGTAGCATTGCAAGCAACAAGTGAGACAATCCAGTCGGACTCATTTGAGGGAGCAGTAAAGAGGAAGAGAGATGGAGTGTCCTCTGTGGTGACAGTTCAGAAACATAGGCCAAATCAAATGTCAACCTACCAAATGCCATCACCCCAGCCTCCCTACTACAATCAAAACAACCAAAGTCCTCATCCTTCCTATTATTACCTATACACCCAAAGCCCTCAACCTTACTATCAATACCCACCTGGTCCCTACCCTGTCTACCATACCCATCCAATATATAGCCTGCCTCGAGCGCCTGTTTATCCGAATCCCCTACAATATCAGCCCGCATACTTGCCTCATCCACAAGTCCATACACCAAATGCACCCAGACCCCGCGCAAAATACGAAAGAAAGCCAGCCAAAACCTATACACCTTTAGCCGAACCTCGAGCCCAATTATATGAAAGACTGAAAACCGCAGGAATACTCCAGCCCATCCCAGGAAATGTCCCCAATCCTGTTCCAAAATGGCACGATGAGACTAAGCATTGTGCGTACCACTCGGGGATTCCTGGGCACGACACTGAGAATTGCTATGCCCTCAGAAACAAAATTGAGACATTGATCAAAGAAGGAGTTATCCAACTGAAAGGACCTTCCTCTAATGTAAATAATAACTCTTTGCCAGATCATGACGATGCCACCGTAAATATGATTACTATTGATGAAGACCACAATTTGGAAGGGACTATTGTGCCAGTCCAGAGAAAGGAAAAGGTTGAATCATCGACCTTTATTACCCCTATGATTACAGTCCAAGTGAAGGCACCGTTCGGAGTAGAAGCACTTCCTCCAAAGTCGCGGGTCATGGCATCATCTTTTCTTGGAAAAGTCTTATCAACCAATCTCCGAAGGAAGGAAGATGCTTCTTTACCAAAGCCTGTTCCGCCTCTGAGTCAGTCATTCGTCAAAGCATGCGCCACTCAGGAATCAAAGGAGGACAATGCAACCAACCTCGTGAAGGGATTCAAAAGATTTTTCATTGCTGAAAAAGAAGCAAAAAGCAATATGATTCTCGGTGATTACGCTAGAGACTCAACCAATCGGGATGCAGAGCAAGGAGATGTTTTGGGAAAATTGGACATGTGCCCTGGCCTTGTTTCTCCCAGAAACTAGTTAACTGCATTAATATTTAATGAAACAATGCGATTCAGATTGAGGCCTGAATCACATATATGCATTTAATGTGTTTTGCCTCTATCTTTTGAAAGCTTAAAATGACAAATCTGCATTGCTTTTGCTATTATATGTTTTGTTCAATAATTCTCTTTTCTTTTTTTCATCATGCAAACTAATTTGTCGGCAGTATGCGACATATAATGAAACAAGCAAACAAGGTCCCAAACAAGCAAGGCTTCGAAGAATATAAGGAAGACTCGCAAGCGGAAGAATTGATGCATTTTTGGAATAAGTCAAAGCCAGATTTGGATGAAACATCAAGATGGTTGGTAGTTACAAGCATTGGCACGGACGTTTGCCATTTGTACTCTTGGGCTACCACACTACGATCAGGACTTCTACTGGGCAATGTTATTTCTTTCGCAGCCAAGTGGATACAGAATCATTTACTAAGAGACTGATTGATGAAAAGCAGATGGACACAGTTGTCCGGGGCAACCTTATCAGAATAGAATGGCCAAAAACCATCAATGCAGATGCAGGGAAGAGATACCATATCTAAGATTAGTTATTCTCTATGTAATACTACCTGAACTACGTTATGACCTGATTCCCTCGGCGGGATACGTAGGCGGCCACATCGGCTTCGGTCCCATCTTTAGAAAAACCTTACAACCCTCTTTACTTGTAATGAACTACGTCATGACCTGATTCCCCTCATGGGGATACGTAGGCGGCCTAAATCGGCTTCTGTCCCACCATTAGAAATATTTTCTTCTTTATCTCGTACATGATAAAATGCACCCATCTGATCACCCTGATAGGGCAGGCAAGCAATCTACACAAGACTCGGTTGTCCGTTTAAAAGATCATCATCCTCACATATCGGAAACTGGGGCATTTTTAAGGGATCACTGTCGGAGGACGCCGATAAACATGGAAAAACATCGGCAAACTAAGTCTTCAGCCTAAGAGGATTTTGGATAAGACGTTTGCTTTGTTTCACCGCATGTCGCTGCTCGGCAGACATTTACATATATGCATACTTTCTTATAAGCAATTTATTTTCACCAAATATTTTCATTAAAGTTTGACAAGATTTTATTACTAATATGCATACTTTCTTATACACAATTTATTTTCAACAAATACTTTCATTAGAGTTTGACAAGATTTTTTACTAATATGCATACTTTCTTATAAGCAAATCATTTTCAACAAATATTTTCATTAGCAGTTCGACAAGAACTTTTTAATGATAAGCATACTTTCTTATAAACAAATTATTTTCAACAAATGTTTTCATTAACGGTTAGCCAAGACTGGGAACCAGACAGGGGCTACAGGTACAAATCAGCAGGACATGCAGCTATCAAGAGCCAAAGCTATCAAGTCAACGCGAATCAACCGCCCCTCCCCAAACTCACAAATTTTTTTTGAGTACAGGTTCTTCATGTTGAAAAAGCAGGGAAGCCACATCAGTTATGATCAATTCCCCAAAGAATTTCGGCACTACAACTTACTACAAGGATTACGTTCTTGTTCTGCATTTATACGAAGACATCATCTTGACCTACAGGGTCCCGACTATTATGTCTGCACAAAGATGTTATTTCGGATCACAAAGAACGACAACAAGGCAAACCCGACGGCAAAGACGTCGCATCACATTTTCGCCCGTGCCAGGACGACATTTCAATTCACATGAGTTTGGATCGGCAGAAGATTCAGCACAACGTGGAACCCTATTACAGCAAACTGACGACAAGGACGTCACTTACATCTCTTACAACAGGACAACATTTCAAAAACGTCATCGACGTTATGGCAGCACAACAAATATCTTTTACAGCTTTACAACGACGTCAACAACATTACAATGACGTCTTCAACGCAGCAACTATCTTTTACCGCATCTCAACGACGTCAACAGCACTACAATGACGTCTTCAGCGCAGCAATATCTTTTACGACAACACAACAACTATCTTTTACAGCATCTCAACGACGTCAACAGCATTACAATGACGTCTTCAAAACAACAGCTATCTTTTACGGCAATGCAGCAACTATCTTTTACCGCATCTCAACGGCGTCAACAGCATTACAATGACGTCTTCAGCGCAGCAGCTATCTTTTACGACAACGCATCAACTATCTTTTACGGCAATGCAACAAATATCTTGTACCGCATCTCAACGACGTCAACAGCATTACAATGACGTCTTCAACGCAGTGACTATCTTTACAAAGAACGCAAAGACGACAATTATCTTTATCAAGATCTCGACGACGTCAAGTGACGTCTTCAAACGCAGCATCTCTCTTTTACGGCAATGCAGCAACTATCTTTTACCGCATCTCAACGTCGTCAACAGCATTACAATGACGTCTTCAGCGCAACAACTATCTTTTACAACAACACAACAAATATCTTTACCGCATCTCAACGGCGTCAACAAAGATTACAATGACGTCTTCAACGCAAAGATCTATCTTTACGGCATTACAACAACGTCATTGGCGTTCTTTGCGCAAAGACATCAACTATCTTCAACAAAGATTACAACGACGCCAAAGACAACAAATTTATCTGCAATAGCAAACATCATTACAACAACGTCATCGGCGTTAAAGAAAGACAACAAATATCTTTTCTGAGATTGCAACGACGTCAACAAAGATTACAATGACGTCCTCAACGCAAAGACTATCTTTACAAAGATTACAACAACGTCATTGGCGTAATCGCAAAGACATAAACTATCTTCAACAAAGATTACAACAACGTCCACGGCGTTACGGCAAAGACGACAACTATTTTTACAACAACAACGACATCAAGAAAGTCTATACAACAATGACATCAAAGAAAGTCTATACAACGACGACATCATCAACGCGTCTATACAACGACGACATCAAAGAAAGTCTATACAACAAATGACGTCAACAACATTACAACGACGTCTTCAACACAACACGTCGATCCAACGACGTCATTTCAGGCTCCCACCTTATAATGAGGGTATTTTAATTTCAGGCAGGCGCCCACCTTAGAATGAGAGTATTTTAATTTCAGACTGGCGCCCACCTCCTAATGCGGGTATTTCCAAGTTATTTTCTCTACAATTTTTCTCAGCAGTTATGCACTAATTATATCTTAAGCTTTAGTTTGCAGGAGTTTTTAATTTGCAGGAACTTCATCACAGCGTGGAACTATCTCTTACGACGAACCGAGGCAATTTGGTCAACGACCTACTTCGAACGTCGATCCGCTCTTTCCCATTAGTTTCTCGCATCAACGACCAGTGTCATCCAAAGTCGACACTGGGGCATTGTTGTTTGAATGTGCACCATCTTTTTTTCAACTTCTTCCCCCCGGGGATTCTATTTCTTACCATGCAGTCCCGATGATCGGGACAAAATTGGCTACTCAGTCAACTTCTTTGGCCGAAAACTCTTTCATCGTCTCCGTCCAAAGAGGGGCATCTGTTGACACCCAATTTTGTCCCATCTTTTATGATTTTATTCGTAATTTTTAATATTTTTGACACTTTTAAAACAATTTTAAAATATAGGCATATATGTGCATATATCTTATTATTATTATTATTCGCATTTTTTATATCATTTTGCATTTTTATCATAATCATTAGTTTTATTCGAAAATTCTATGTTATTTTATTCTCGCAAAATTGCATCGCATTTTCCTTTTATTAAGCATTAAACATTTCACAAATATTATATTTTTATTATTATCACGTCGTTATGTTATTTTAAATAATTCACATCTTTTACAAAACAAAAATAATATTTTTTATATTAAACCCTTTTTTTTATTTTCCTAACCCAAAACAATTTCTAACCCATTTCATTTTTCCAACCCCAATACAAATTCTACCCAAACAAAACAAAACAAATCCCCCAATTTTCGGCCCACACCAAAACAAGACCCGGGCCCAAATTCCCCAATTAAATTCCCACCAACCCAAACCAAACCAAAGCCCAGCCGGCCACCCCATCACCCTTCCAACCCAACCCGAACCGGCCCAAAACCGAAGCCCACTCGTCCCTTTATCCCCTTAACCCAAAACCTAAAAGAAAATATCCCATTCCCCCAAAAAAAAAAAAAACCATCGCCGCACCCTACCCCACACCCCACGCCCGACCCCACTCGCCGGTCACCTCGCCCGCCACCACCAACCCCCTGCATTACGCCGACACCGAAAATCCATGACCCATGCCCCTCAAATCCGCGATTTTTGGCTCTTTATTTTGAAATTCAAACTCATTCCTTGAACGTTTTGGAGGGAATCCACCTATAAATACCCCATTGTTGTTCTTCATTTTGAAGGGGAGATTGGACAGATTTTTGAGAGGATTTCGGGGAGATTTTTCGGAGGATTAAAACAGATTTTTGGAAGATTTTTTCGGAAGATTATTCCATATATACATAAATATTTTGTTGTGTTCTTGATTGTAAGCATTTGCCTTCCTTGTTATTCAAGAATCAAGTCCGAAATAGGTCCAAGATTTGAAAGAAAGGAGGTGAGTTTCGTTCTTGAACTTGGGTTTTAAATGCCTCTATTCGGTTTCTGAAAAACCGAGTCCGAAAATCTGTTTTGCATTTCTTGTTGTTCTTCACTGATTTCGGGTGGGGTCGACCCGGTTTGGGTATTATTTTCAGAATTCTTGCATTTTCATATTTATGTATGTTGGTTATCTGAATTTGGTGTTAAAATCTGATTTTGGTTTGGACCACTGATTCGGGTCGGGTCACTGACCGGGTCGGGTCGACCCGGTTTGGGTATTATTTTCAGAATTCTTGCATTATTGCTGTTGTTGTTATTGGTTAACTGAAATTGATGAAATCAGTTGATTCCGGGTTGAACACCTGAGTCGGGTCGGGGTACTGACCCGGGCGGTCGACGCGGTTTGAATTTCCAAATTTCTTGCATTTCATGTCTTGTATATTGGTTATCTGAAAATGAAAAAAAAAATCTGATTCGGGTTGGCAACTGATTCGGGTCGGGTCACTGACCCGGGTCGGGTCGACCCGGTTTTGGCGTATTTCCAGATTATGGCAATTTTTCATATCTATTTGCTGGTTATCTAAAAAGTCTGAATTTCTGATTTCATTCGGGTCACTGTTCATGATCCGGGTCGGATTTTTTCTTAATCCTGTTTCGGTTCCAACATTTCAGAATTTGGGTCGGATATTTTAAACTGCTCACTGCTCGTTTCTTTGGCACTGTTTTACTGTTTTATTAATATCGCATTAAGGCCGACGAAATTGAATTGAGGCCGCTTTTCTTTCGTTCGCTTCTCTGTTTTTGTTTAAGCTGTTTTGAACATCCGTACAGCGGATATATTATTGTTTTTATTAAGTTTCTTGTTTTAAATTTCTTGCGACGGATATCATTGTGTTACTGTTTTGAATAAATACCGCGTCTATTCGGCCGTTGTTTTTCTGTTTGACTTGCTCCCGTTTGATTCTTGTTTCTTGTTTTTATCATTTTTACTGCTTTTAAAGCGAATACCGCACCTTTCAAACATTGCTTTCTGCTCCAGTCCTTTGTTTGACATTCAAATATCTGTTTTACTATTTTCTTGTTTTAAACTAAACACCACGTCTTTTAGGAAATTATTTTACGCCTCTGTTTTCACCTTCTTGCCATTTGTTCTTGTTTCAATTTTAATTTTACTGATTTAAATACGATACTACACTGGCCGATGAAAAATATCCGTCGATTTTGAGGCCTCCACAGTTGCAAAGACGGAAATATAACCACGGGCAATGATGAGGCTTAAACCTTTTTCCAAGATCAACATGTTTAGTAGGCGAGGTGACTAAAATAACCAACAAGTTATATATTCGCGACCACGACGTGATTATAGTGATCTTTTCTATTTCACCCGAGAGACCAACACGTTTAGTAGGCGAGGCAATCAAAATAAACCACATTAGTCATATGTTTGCAGCCACGACGTGATTGGAATGTTCTTTTCAAAATTTAAGTCTGAGCCTCCGTGATCAAAACATTCACTTTGTTTTGAATGCGGATATGGAGTTATTTGTATTTAACTGCTTTCTAACCGTTTGTTCTTGGCGACTTGCGGGGATTAAAGTAAATAACGTGAATTATTCCTCGGAGTTTATTTATTTTATTTCTTTCTTTAATTCAGCTTTTATCCCGCTTTGTATTGTAATATTATTTATCGCACTTATGTAACTATTGAAATGCTTAGAATAGGCAAACTTAGGATTAATTCATAGGGTAGTTTAAGATTTGAAACCCGTTGCTAGCTTATTTATTTGTAGGCTCGGTTGAATTCAAACTTAGAAACCCTTCGCTAGTTATTTATTTTAGGCTCGTCACGCGTATTCAAGATTTTCAAAAAAACAACTTTTGTCATCTTTTATTCGCTTTATTAATCATTCCGAATAAGTTTATCTTTTGTCAATTTACAATTCAATGATCTCCAAAATTTTACTTCTTTGATAGTATAAATAATTTATTGTCACAAATGCATATTTTTCAAAACTTTACATGTATCTTTCTTTTTATGTCATCTGAATACGCACTTGTATAAAATGCATCATTTACTAATTATTTGCAAATATTTTTTAATCTATTATACTTGTAAAACATGCATTTTTCTAGCAATAATTAACCTGAGTTTGACCGGATAACCGCAAGTTAGCGGATCTTAAAGGATGCCTAACCCCTTCCCTTTAGGATAATAAAGAACCCTTACCTAGAATCTCATTAGTTTCGCAGACCATTAAAATCGGAGTTACATTGCAGCATTTAGTTTAATATTTAGGTGTCCTAATTCACCGTAAAAGATAATTAGGTGGCGACTCCTCAATTCTTTACCCAGGAATCACCGAACACGTCCGCGCTCCGCTTTGACCCGAGCAAGGTCGAAAAACGGGCGCGTACAGCGTGAAGGAGAAAAAAAGGACGCCAGATTTTAGGGTTTTGGGTGGCTGCTAGCGGCGGAAAAAAAAGGAAGAAGGGGCGTCATATTTTAAGGTTTTGGAGGAGGGTAGGGTTTGGCTCTTTATTGTTATACCCCGTACTTTCGGGCGATGGTTTGAACAGCTAAACATATGCAAGTAGATCCAAGCCTTGGAAGATTTATGTCATATTCACGTATGCAAACGAAGAGCTTAGTATATAAAAAGATGCAGTCCCGAAATAATTTAGGACTTGATAAGTGTGAAGACGGGAAATGAAAATAATATTTGGTATGTGTCAAAGAGGCTATGGACTAGAACTATACCACATGATCATAATAGTAGAGTACATGAAGTGTGTTAAAAAGTGATTTATTAATTAAGTGATTCGAGAACAAGGAATTGATTAGCATGGGTAAGTGTCCACCCCACATTGCCACACTTCAACCACGAAGATGACAACCCAAATTGATATATATGTAAGATGTATATGTGTCCTTCCACGTGTTGGTCCACTAAGTGTATAATAAGCATTTCTTTTCATGAAATTGGATGGTGTATATCACTTTTATATAAGGAAAATCTGAATCTTTTCTCTAAGTGATATAGAACGAATAAAAAGGCATCTTGCCTGTTTCTCCATGAATGTAACGATCTGGTACAACTTTGTAGCTCACTCATTGAGCAATTCTTTTTCAGTGGTAGTAGCCTAGATTTATTTCCTCTTCTCTAAGCTTCATAGTAAATCGAAGATTACTTCGTAGTGAATTAAGTTGGAAGGATGGTTGGTTCTTGACATCTAAGATTAGCCGTGAAGGAAGGTTGAATTATGTTGTGGTTATTAAAAGGTCGACATTCAAGGTATGTTAAGGCAAACCTTTCCTTCTTTTGGCATGTTCTAGGTTACGAAACGTAAACGTAATATTATCCCATAAATGATTCTACTCTTAGTAGTTAAGAATGTTCATGTTATTCCTTCCTATGTTCAAAGCATGTCTAAATATGTTCCTAAATCCTTATTGAGGTATATGGAAAAGATGTTAGTATTCATAATATTTACGTCACTCCGATAAGCTCAAAGTGTCTTAGTATCATTCATGCATTATATTCATGTATTACCCTTGACCTCAAAGGTGTTATATACACTACTATATGATATGCATTATATATATGTATAGGGTATGGGAAAAGGGAATGTGTTATATACGTACCACCACCTGCAGCTGGTACATATATACGATGATGATTATGCCCACAAAGGCCGAAATGATATGATGGGATGTCCACAGAGGCCGATATGATATAATGGGATGCCCACAGAGACTTGATGGCGTTATATACGCATATATATATATATATATATGTATGTATGACCGCATTGTGCATGACGTTTAGGCATATTATGGCCCTCAGAGGCATTCTGCACAGGTATGACACTTAGGCATATTATGGCCCTCAGAGGCATTTTCTACTGGTTGGTTGTTTCTTGTCTCGTGTTACTTTTAGGTCTCTACTATGATATTCTTCATGCCTGACATACTCAGTACATCAATCGTACTGACATCCCTTTTGTCGAGGGACATTGCGTTTCATGCCCGCAGGCTCAGGTAAACATGGTGACGGTCCGCACTAGTAGGTTGCTGGTTCAGCTGATATTGGAGCACTCTACTTGTTCCAGAGTTGCAGTCTAGTCGTGGTACGATATTCTTGATATGCATAGGGGTATTGCGGGGCCCTGTCCCGACCTTATGATGTCACGTACTCTTTAGAGGCTTGTAGACAGTTGTCTTGTGTACACATAGGTTGGGTTCTTCTTTTTGTAAGATTTTACGTAGCTCCTTTCCGGTTTATCATTTCTATGTATCAGCAGGGTATTTGGTGACGGCCTTCGTGACCCACGCTTATTTACGATTATGTGGTGAATGAATGTAGTCTAGTGGTGCTCGGCAAGTAAGGTCCGGGTCCGATTTGGGTCGTGACATTGATACCATGTAGAATTGTATAATTCTCTTTGTTTGGAGGCTTATCATTAATACAATATATATAGTTATTTACAAGTACAAACTTAATTGTATGAGGATATCTAATTTTCATAATTACATTAAAATCATAATTACATAATATATCTCTATCAACAAGTATATACATTGCAGTGACGGTTATTTGTGCTTATATATTATCAACTGCTTCTAGCTCTCAGCAAATTAAACCCATAAAGCCCCAAAACCCCTTGAAAAGTGATTATGATGATGATGCTAATGAGGTTTGGGGGACTAATTAGGAAGTGCATGACTATGAAATCCACGAATTAATAATATTTTCTTATTTAGCAAACACATATGGACTGGTAAAGAGTCGTTTTCCTTTACAAGACCAACTTGTTTGCTAGCCACTATGTATATAATAACGGGATGGACGCTATATGTTTACATTCATGCATCATCAGCAAATTAAACACCTCGATTAAGACACATACACATCCAGTCATTTTAGCTGACTCATTTTCCCATCATTTTCAGCTATAACTCTAATTTGTACACCTCCGTTTAATAATAAATGGTGTTTTAGATTTTTCATTTTGTTTCAAAATAAGTGGTGTTTCAGGATTTTAAAAAGAAATTGACTTTATTCTTCCAAAATTACCCTTATTTACATAATCAAGAATCATTAAGTATAACTTTTCTTTTCTAGACATTAATTAGGAATAAGTTGGTAAAAATATTTATAATTTGCTAGGATTGAGCAATTTCATAAGAGGTGTGCATAAGTTAAAAACATTACTAATTCTGTAACGGATGAAGTATATATTATCCACATCCAGAAGCTGTCTGGAAAGTCATCTCCACACCCCCCACTCCATTTAATAATTTAATCGTTTTTCTTTTTTAGAATCTAAAAAGAAAAAAAAAACTAATTGGTGTGATTTCTGAGCACATGATTTTTTTTAGCTTCAAATTAAATACATATTGCTTGTGCACTTTTCACTCTTTCAAAGGACGGGACAAAGACCAAATATTACATAAACTCTAAATACACTTTCGGAGGTACATTTTTTTAGAATTTTATACTATTCCCTTATATTTTCACGGTAAGAAATTGTTGGTAATCAAATCAGAAACAGAAGCCAGAAGCCATGTACTTCCATAGAATAAGAAACTTAAGAACAATCAGAAGAGAAAGAAAATGAGAAATGAAGAAGATGAATTTGTACGAGAGAGGAGATGGTTGAGAGAGTAGAATGTGTATTGATTCTCATTAATTGTTACATTACACATGTAGAATACATGAGATATATATACACAGTGCTCTTAGCTACTAATCTCGACCTTAGCTTAAGTAACTGCTTAGTTAGTTATAACTAACAAGTCAGCTAACTACCTAACTTCTAGAAACTACACTTAAACCCTTTAAGTCTTCAATTATGTAGCTTAACACTCCCCTCAAGTTAGGTGGGATGAAAAATGTCAAGGACACCTAATTTGAATTTCAAATACTAATGTTGAACTCTTGATAATCCCTTGGTAAAGATGTCTGCAGGTTGATAATTGGTGTGAACATATTGAGTAGTAACCAATCTTTTTTGTTTTTTTCCCTTATGAAATGACAATCAAAGTCTATGTTTTGTCCTTTCATGATACACAGGATTGTCAGCTATTTGGAATGCTGCCTTGTTGTCACTAAAGATTGTAATTGACTGTTTTACCTCTGCACCAATCTCTTTCAAAATTCCTAGTAGCCATGTTAATTCAGCTACCACAGTTGCTATACTTCTATATTCTACTTCTGCAGAACTTCTAGATACCACTGTTTCTTTCTTGGATTTTCATGAAACCAAACTCTCCAAACTTAATCATGGATCCAGTAACAGAATTCTTTGTAATTAGGCAAGAAGCCCAGTCTGCATCACATAAAGTTGAGACTTCATTCTTCAGGTAACTAGATAGCAATAAACATTGTCCTGGTTGAAGCTTGATATATCTGATAATCCTTAGATCAACATCTAGATGTGATTTCTTTGGAGCTTGTAGAAATTGACTCAATGTTTGTACTGCAAAAGAGATATCAGGTCTGGTTACTATTAGATATAACAATTTTCCAGTGATCCTTTGATATGTCTCTTGATCTGCTAAATCGTCTTCTAAATCATTGATCTTCCCTTCTGTGACCTTGAACTTTTCTTTCATTGCATCATCATATAGTTTGGATGTCATTTTGACATTGATATCTATAGGAGTTGCACATGGTTTAGCACATGATAAGCCTGATTCTGCAATTAGGCCTAGTGCATACTTTCTTTGGTGCATAGTGATCCCTTATTTTAATTTGAAAAATTCAATTCCCAAGAAGTACTTTAATTCATCTAAGTCCTTCATTTTGAATGCTTGTTGTAGTTATGCTTTTGTATCCTTGATCAGGTCAAGACAATCTCCAGTAATTAACATGTCATCCGCATAGATTAATACGATAACAATTCCTTGTTCTGATTTCCTGGTGAAAAGTGAATGGTCATATTGACTTTGTACAAACTGAAGCTTTATCAATGCCTCACATAGCTTAGAATTCTATTCCTTAGGTGCTTTTTCAAGTCATATAAGAATTTCACAAGTCTGCATACCAATTTCTCCTCCAGACTTTGAAATCCCTGAGGTAGTGTTGCGAGTTTTTAGAGCTACGCAAGTATACGTATCACAATTTGTAATAATTTTCGGTAAGACCGAATATCATCCCACAAAGACTGAATTATGAATTACCAAATAATTAATCTCTAGTTTCTATTTGGCTAACGAATCTTGATTTGTAAAAGTTAAAATAATGAAAGCATAAACGAATGTAAAATGCAAAAATAAAGTAGCAGCAAAAACACACGAATTAAATTCGAGAATGAGAGCAATTAGGGATTCCAATCTCATCAACTATCCATTCTACCATTTACTAATGCAAGATTAACAGTTCTTCCTCTTATTAAGATAGCAGGTTAACAAAAATGTTTTATATTCAAGTTACGACATATAAAACTCAACCTAAATGAGATTTTTCTATATTTCTATGATAAATTTCATCAATTAGGAAGCATTAAGATCGACAACCTAAAAGCTACACAAGTAATCGTGATACTCTCATTCAAGATTATGCCTATGTCAATTCAACTATAGCATATTCAAATCTCATTTTTTCATATTTTGATTTAAACTCATTCAGATAAACGAAAACCAATGGCCAATCAATTCTCATTCAATAACCACACATTGAAAAGACCTTAATAAATGAAGAAGACAAGATAACTTTGCATTAGTTCATGATAGAGGTTCAAGTGATTTAATTGAAAACCCTAATAGAAGAATTAATTCATAGTCATTCCAAAATTAACACATAAAAACATAAAGATAATTCAAGACAAAGAAAAAAGAACTTGAGGAATTGATCTCCAATGGCTCCTCCAAGGTTCAAAAACTTCTTTCCCTCGTTGCCTCCCCTCCTCTTTAAAGCTACCCCCATTTTTTCCTCTGAAAAGACCCTTTTTGCCCTTGTGAAAAATGAGTTCTCGTAATCTGTACGGACACAAGTGCCGCAGCTCATCTGCTTCCAGAAACATGGTCTCTCTAGAACCTCAGTGCCGCGACTATGTTGTAGGCGTCGCGGCTCATTTGTCATTATTTTTTCATCCGAGACACGTTCAACTACCTCACGAACTTCCCATAAATTCTCTAAACCGTTTCTTTGACTAAACCGGCATATTTATCCTTAATATCTGTTTATTCTCTCTAAATCTGCCTCACTTCCATTCCGTATCGCTTTATCCTGAAAACAAAACAAAAACAAGCTAACACGGTATAAAACAACTTAAAGACTAACACAAGACTCCCTAAAACACACTCTAAAATTGTACTTAAACAGACTTATGATCTGCTCATCGGGGAAGTGGTCATTTATGTGCACCTCCTTGGCATTCTGGCTCTCTTCCACCTCAAGTCTCGACAAATGATCTGCTACCAGATTTTTTGTTCCTTTCTTATCACGAATCTTCATGTCAAACTCTTGCAACAGTAATACCCATCGAATGAGACAGGGTTTTGCATCCTTCTTAGTCATCAAGTATTTGATAGCAAAATGGTCAGTGTACACAATTACCTTATTACCAATGAGATACGGTCTGAACTTGTCAAATGCATACATTATGGCTAGCAGCTCTTTTTTTGTTATGGTATAATTTAATTGTGCATCATTGAGAGTTCTACTAGCATAATAAATAGACCAAAATACCTTGTCAATTCATTTCTCCAAAACCGCGCCTACTGCATATTCACTAGCATCGCACATCAGTTCAAATGGAAGATCCCAGTTTGGTGCAACAACAATTGGTGTCGAAATTAACTTCTCCTTAAGTGCCTTAAAAACATTTAGGCACTCTTCATTAAAATCAAAGACAACACCGTTCATCAACAAGGTGGAAAGAGGCTTCAAAACTCTTGAGAAATCTTTGATAAATCTTCTGTAGAACCTAACATGCCCATGAAAACTTCTAACACCTTTCGCTGACACTAGAGGTAGTGGATTCTCAATAGTGGAGATTTTAGCTCGGTCCACTTCAATGCCTCTACTTGAAATTTTGTGGCCAAGAACAATGCCCCCATTCACCATAAAATGGCACTTCTCCCAGTTTAGAACAAGATTGGACTCTTCACACCGCTGCAACACTGCTTCCAAATGCTTCAAACACTCATCAAAAGATGACCCAAAAATTGAAAAATCATTCATGAAAATCTCAATAGTTTTCTCCACTATGTCAGAAAAGATGGCCATCATACATCGTTGGAAAGTAGCAGGAGCATTGCAAAGCCCAAATGGCATCCTTCAGTAAGCAAACTGTACCATAGGGACAAGTAAATGTAGTCTTCTCTTGATCTTCTGATGTAATGGAAATCTGATGATACCCAGAATAACCATCCAAGAAATTATAGTAGCTATGGCCCGCTAGTCTGTCAAGCCTTTAGTCCAGAAAAGGCAAAGGAAAATGGTCTTTCCTTGTTGCCTTGTTCAACGTGCGGTAATCAATGCAAATTCTCCATCCCGTCACAGTTCTAGATGGAATAAGCTCATTCTTTTCATTCTTCGCCACAGTCATAACACCCTTCTTAGGCACTACTTGCACTTGACTCACCCATGCACTATCAGAAATAAGGTCAATCACATCAGCATCTAGCCATTTCAAAATTTATTTCCTCACCACTTCCTTCATAGTTGGGTTCAACCTTCTTTGAGATTCAATTGAAGGCTTGCTCTCATCTTCTAAACGGATTTTATGCATTACTGTAGAAGGGCTTATCCATCTAATATCTGCTAATGTCCACCCAATGGCAAGCTTGTGAGTCCTTAAGACTCTCAATAATTTTTCCACTTCCACATTAGACAGAAAAGCAGATACAATCACCGGTAAAGTTTCATTCTCACCCAGATAAATGTAGTGAAGATGATCTGGCAAAGTCTTAAACTCTAACACTGGAGGTTTCTCTATGGAAGGTAATGGTCTTTCTGGAACTTTCCCCAACTCCTCATATTTTTTTCTATAAAATGGCTCATAAGAATTCACCCACTTGACATACTCCATAAGCTCAACATCATCATTGTCAGCTTCCTCACATTGTGTTAGCACAGCCTCAAGAGCGTCAGTACTCATGCTCTTCTCAGAAATAACCCCCCCCCACCAATCACATCAATTGAAAAACAATTGTCATTTGCTCTAGGATAAGATATCGCCTTGAACACATTGAAAACCACATCTTCGCCCTGAACTCGGAGTCTCAACTCACCCTTCTAAACATCAATAAGTGCTTGCCCCGTGGCTAAAAATGGTCTCCCAAGGATGATAGGCACATCAACATCCTCTTACATGTCAAGAATAATAAAGTCAGCAGAAAAAATGAATTTGTCCACTTTAACTAACACATCTTCAATAATATCCTGTGGATACTTTACTGAACGGTCTGCCAACTGTAAAGTCACTATTGTAGGCCTAGATTTACCCACACTAAGTCTACGAAACACAGAAAAAGGCATCAAATTTATACTTGTCCCCAAATCACACAAGGCATGATTGCATTCAAAATTTCCGATAGTGCAGGGAATAGTGAAGCTCCCTGGATCTCTCAACTTCTGGGGAAGCTTTTTTTGCAAAATAACGATGTAATCTAAATCCACAGTTTCATAACCTTTCATCTTTATCTTTTTAGAGAGAATTTTCTTCATAAATTTCACGTAACTGGGAATTTGCTCTAGGGCCTCAACAGAAGGACTGTTGATGTGCAACTTTTTGAACACCTCTAAAAACTTAGAAAATTGTTTATCAAGAGAGTTTTTCCGAAGTCTTTGAGGGTATGGAATTCTGATTTGAGGATTAACAATAACCGCTGGTGGTGCCTTTTCTGTAATAGGGTGGTCTTCAATAACCCCCTCTTTCTCTAAACCAGGTATCTCTCCAAAGTCATCATTATTTTTAATATGTGGGTGAGGTGCAGACTGCTCAACTTGTTTACCACTTCTCAAAGTGATGGCCTGACACTGCTCCTTAGGGTTCACAACAGTATTGTTAGGCAGATTCCCTTGATGTCTGTTATTCAACATGTTTGCTAACTGCCCCACTTGTTTCTCCAAATTCCGAATAGAGGATCTCATCTCTGTCATAAACTGAGTCTGGGTATTAGTGAGAGTTAGTAAAGTTGTTTGCAATTCATTAGGATTCTCTTGTGGGACTTGTGGCCTAGACTGCTGAGAAGATGAAGCTTAATTTATTGGATGTTGTGGACTGTTCTGCTGATATTGCCCTTGAAACTGTGACCGTTGGCCTTAGTTGTTTCTCCATGAGAAGTTAGGGTGATTCCTCCACCCAGGATTATAAGTGTTGGAGAATGAATTGTTCTAGGGCCTCTGAAAATTCCCAACTGCTTGAACCTGAGCTTGGTCCATAGGAATATTGTTTGGATCCATTGTTGTGCATCGATCAAAAGTATGTGGACCCTCACAAATTTCATAACCCACTTGCATCTGAACAGCATTGCCGGATATAGTATTCTGCTGCAATTGCTTTATTAAAGAAGCAACTTTAGCAGTGATGGAATCTAGTTCATGAACCCAGGTCACTTTTCTACTGCTCGTTGATCTCTCATCAGACCATTGATGGTTGTTTGTGGCCATATCTTCTAACAATTCATACGCCTCATTGGCACTTTTACTCATAAATGTCCCTCCAGCCGCCACATCAATTATGGTACGAGTAGTACCACA
Source organism: Anisodus acutangulus (assembly GCA_029783415.1). Taxonomy (NCBI): domain Eukaryota; kingdom Viridiplantae; phylum Streptophyta; class Magnoliopsida; order Solanales; family Solanaceae; genus Anisodus; species Anisodus acutangulus. The sequence continues at coordinate 22,670,220 of CM056506.1, read as the reverse complement.
CAACCCATTGTAGAAATTGTGGACCAATATCCACTGTTCAATTCCATGGTGGGGACATCTCATTTGCAACTCCTTAAACCTCTCCCAAGCATCATACAAAGATTCCCCATCAAGCTAATAAAAATTATTCAGTTCTCCCCTTAGCTTAGAGGCCTTTGATGGAGGAAAGAACTTGACAAGAAATTTCTGAGCCAAATCTTGCCAAGTAGTAATAGAGTTTTCCTGAAGAGAGTTCAACCAGCTTTTGGCTCAGTCCCTTAGTGAAAATGGGAAGAGCCTCAATCTAATGGCGTCATCAGTCACACCATTTTATTTGAATGTTGAACATAGCTCCAAGAAATTGGCCAAATGCATATGGGGATCTTCATAGGGTAACCCACCAAACTGAACTGTGCCTTGGACCATTTGCAGGATCGCCGGCTTAATCTCGAAGTCATTTGCCTCCACAGTTGGTGGTCTTATATAGGTTTGCACTCCTGTTACAGTTGGAAGTATATAATCCCGTAAGCTTCTCACAGCGGTATTCTGAGCTTGTTCCTGCACCAATTCTGGAACCCCTCTATTCAACCCATCATTGTTTTGAGGATTTTCCATAACCACAGTTTAACTACCAGCTCTCTTGTTTCTTCGATTCTGCTTGCACGCTTTCTTAATCTCAGGATTAATAGGAACAAGGTTGTCTGCTCCTCTTCTTCTTCGCATATAACAAAACTACATGAAAATGATCAAAAGATGCACTCAAATCAAGTTAGAAACTTATTCTAGGAATAACTAAATTAAAAAAATAAAATTATTTACTTTGACATTGATAATTTTTCAGTCCCCGACAATGGCGCCAAAAACTTGTTGAAGATTTTTAGACATACGCAAGTATACGTATCGCAATTTATAATAATTTTCGATAAGATCGAATATCGTCCCACAGAGACTGAATTATCAATTACCAAATATTTAATCTCTAGTTTATATTTGGCTAACGAATCTTGATTTGTAAAAGTTAAAATAATGAAAGCATAAACGAATGTAAAATGCAAAAATAAACTAGTAGCAAAAACACACGAATAAAATTCGAGAATGAGAGCAGTTAGGGATTCCAATCTCATCAACTATCCACTCTACCATTTACTAATGCAAGATTAACAGTTCTTCTTCTTATTAAGATAGTAGGTTAACAAAAATATTTTATATTCAAGTTACGACATATAAAACTCAACCTAAATGAGAATTTTCTATATTTCTATGATAAATTTCATCAATTAGGAAGCATTAAGATCGACAACCTAAAAGCTACACAAGCAATCGTGATACTCTCATTCAAGATTATGCCTATGTCAATTCAACTATAGCATATTCAAATCTTTTTTTTCATATTTTGATTTAAACTCATTCAGATAAACAAAAACCAATGACCAATCAATTCTCATTCAATAACCACACATTGAAAAGACCTTAATAAATGAAGAAGACAAGATAACTTTGCATTAGTTCATGATAGAGGTTCAAGTGATTTAATTGAAAACCCTAATAGAAGAATTAGTTCATATTCATTCCAAAATTAACACATAAACTGAAAATTAACATAAAGATAATATCAAGACAAAGAAAAAGAACTTGAGGAATTGATCTCCAATGGCTCCTCCAAGGTTCAAAAACTTCTTTCCCTCGTTGCCTCACCTCCTCTTTAAAGCAACCCCCTTTTTTCCTCTAAAAATACCATTTTTGCCCCTCTGAAAAATGAGTTCTCATAATTTGTATGGACACAAGCGCCGTGGCTCATCTGCTTCCAGAAATATGGTCTCTCTGGAACCTCAGTGTCGCAGCTCATTTGTTATTTTTTTTTCATCCGAGACTTTCAACTGTCTCACGAACTTCCCAGGACTTCTCTGAACCGTTTCTTTGACTAAACCGACATATTTATCCTCAATATCCGCTTATTCTCTCTAAATCCGTCTCACTTCCATTATGTATCACTTTATCCTGAAAACAAAATAAAAACAAGCGTAACACGGTACAAAACAACTTAAAGACTAACACAAGACTCCTTAAGACGCACTCTAAAACAGTACTTAAACAGACTTAACATGTAGATCCATGTAGATTTAATCATGTAGATCATCTTGTATAAAGGCATTATATACATTCATTTGATGTATATGCCACTATTTTACTACAGCTAAAGATAACAGACTTTACTGCAACCATTTTTTCCACAGGAGAGAAGGTTTCTTGAAAATCAATACCCTTCTTCTGACTATTTCCTTTGGCCACTAGCCTAGCTTTAAAACTTTCAACCTCTCCATTTGCCTTATACTTTACTATGTATACTCACTTGCAACCTATGGTAGATTTACCTTCAGGTAAAGAAACTAGTTGCCAAGTCTTATTGCTTTCAAGTGCAGCAATTTCTTCTTACATTACTTTTTCCCATCTAGGATCTTGCACTGTTTCTTGATATATTTGTTAATTTTCCTAATCCCAGCTTATCCTTGATTGCATGCAGAGGATCTGCTCAGTTACATACTGGATATAGCAATTAGAAATACAGTGATGTGTGTATTTTGAAGTAGAAGAAAAGGAAGATATTTTGCGGAAGCTTTTCTTCAATTTATATATCATGCAATGTATCATGCCCACTTATTTATACATGTATGAAATAAGAAATGCCCAAAATAACTAACTCCCAAGTAATTTCTAATTCACTCTAACAGACTCCTAACATACTAACAAACTAGTGCAGAGATGTTGTGTGTTGCTGCGCAGGGATGTTGATGTGTTTCTCTGCACCCTTTCTTGCTCTGCATCTCAATACCCCCCTGTAAGCTAGGTACTAAAAATAGATTTTTCATACCTAGCTTGGATAATAAGTGACCATGAACACCCTGTGTTAAACTCTTGGTTAGTAAGTCTGCAGGTTGATCTGCAGTGTCTATGTATAAGGTAGATAACAGACCCTGCTGGACCTTTTCTCGAATGAAATGGCAATCAATATCAATGTGTTGCGTGCGCTCATGAAACACTGGATTAGCAGTAATCTAAATAGCAAATTTGATGTCACTATACACTGAAATGAGAAGCTGCAAACAGACACTCATTTCTGCAAATAAGCCTGAAATCCACACTACTTCTGCCACTACTAAAGCCAAACTTCTGTATTCAGCTTCAGCAAAGCTTCTGGATATTGTGACCTATTTTTTGTACTTCCAAGAGATAAGAGAAGAGCCAACAAATACAAGATATCATGTTATTGACCTCCTAGTATTTGGGCAAGATGCCCAGTCTGCATCACAATATGCTGTCAACATGTTGGTATCCCCTGCAGGCATAAAAATGCCTAAGCCTGGTGCTTATTTAACATATTTAACCACCCTCTCACCTACCACCTAATGAGATACCTTTGGTGCATGCATGAATTGGCTTAAACTCTGGACTGCAAAGGCAATGTCTGGCCTTGTGTTAGTCAGATACAAGAGCCTTCCAATCAGCTTCTGATAACCAATGGGGTCTTCTAGTAATGGATCACTAATCACATCCTCAGTGCCTGCAGCAAATGCTTCATTATTCACATGTTGATCATATACAACATAAGTCAATTTGACATTCAACTCTATTGGTGATCTTGCAGGTTTAGCTCCTGTGAATCCCATATCAGCAATTAACTCAAGAGCATACTTTCTTTGATGCATCACAATGCCACTGTCATGACCCAAACCGGAGGCCCGCGACGGGCACCCGGACCTCACCCATCGGGTACCACCAATCACACTATCAACACCGAATTATAAGTAAACACAGACTAAGTCGAAAGACCAGTAGGTGAAATCTTTATTCAGAAACCAACTTATATAGATACATACCCATAACAAGGCCGACAAGGCCATACAAGTTTACGACACATAGGACATCTGTCTACAAGCCTCTAAAGAATACATGACATCACAAGGACGGGACATGACCCCGCCATACTCATATGCAAAAATAATGTACCACAACCAGACTGCAACTTTGAAACAAATAGAGTTCCCCAATATCAGCTGACCCAGCAACCTACTAGCATAAACCGTCACCCTTTTTAACTGAACCTGCGTGCATGAAACGTAGCGTCCCCCAACAAAAGGGATGTCAATACGACTTATATACTGAGTATGTCATGAATGAATAATAGTATAACAGGGATATAACAACAACTGAAATAGAAACAACTGACCAGCAGTAAATGCCTCTGAGGGCCCCTATATATATGCCTAAATGTTATGCACAATGCAGTATACATATACATCAACCTCATCGGGCATCTTCCTTACTATAACAGCCTCTGTGGGCATCATACCATATAATGGTTGTCGCGCCCCATTTTTTCGACCCGCTCGGGTCTCAAAGCGGAGCACGGACGGGTCCGGTGATTCCTGGGTAAATGAATTAAGGAGTCGCCACCTAATTATTTTTACGGTGAATTAGGACACCTAAATATTAAACTAAGTGCTGCAATGTAAACTCCAATTTTAAGGTCTGCGAAACTAGTGAGATTCTAGGTAAGGGTTCTTTATTATCTTAAAGGGAAGGGGTTAGGCATCCTTTAAGATCCGCTAACTTGCGGTTATCCGGTCAAACTCAGATTAATTATTACTAGAAAAATGCATGTTTGAAGCATGAAGTTAAAAGATGTTTGCAAATAATTAATGAAAAAAGATGCATTTTAAAAGATGGATAAATGTAGAGATTTTTTTTTAAAATATGCATTTGTATGATATTTAAAGAGAAATACATGTAGAGTTGGAAAAATATGTATTTGACAATTGATAGTAAAACAATTTATTTATAATGCCAAAGAAGTAAATTTTGGGAATCAATGAATTGTAAATTGACAAAAGATAAACTTATTCGGTATGATTAATAAAGCAAATAAAAGATGACAAAAGTCGTTTTGAAAATCTTGAATACGCGTGACGAGCCTAAAATAAATAATCTAGCGAAAGATTTCTAAGTTTGAATTCAACCGAACCTACAAATAAATAAGCTAGCGACGAGTTTCAAATCTTAAACTACCCTATGAATTAATCCTAAGTTTGCCTATTCTAAGCATTTCAATAGTTACATAAGTGCGATAAATAATATTACAATACAAAGCGGAATAAAAGCTGAATTAAAGAAAGAAATGAAATAAATAAACTCCGAGGAATAATTCGCGTTATTTACTTTAATCCCCGCAATTTGTCAAGAACAAGCGGTTAGAAACAGTTAAATACAAATAACTTCATATCCGTATTCAAAACAGTGAATGTTTTGATCACGGAGGGCTCAGACTTAAATTTTGAAAAGAGCATTCCAATCACGTCGTGGCTGCAAACATATGACTAATGTGGTTTATTTTGATTGTCTCGCCTACTAAACGTGTTGGTCTCTCGGGTGAAATAGAAAAGATCACTATAATCACGTCGTGGCTGCGAATATATAACTTGTTGGTTATTTTAGTCACCTCGCCTACTAAACATGTTGATCTCGGATGAAATAAAAGGTTTAAGTCTTCATCATTGCCCAGAAGTTATATTTCCGTCTTTACAACTGTGGAGGCCTCAAAATCGACGGATATTTTTCATCGGCCATTGTAGTATCGTGTTCAAATCAGTAAAATTAAAATGAAGCGATGAAATGAAAGAGCGGTAAAGCAAAGAAGCAGAAAATTATTTCCGAAAAAGACGCGGTGTTTAGTTTACAACAAGAAAGCGATAAAATATCCGTTGCCGGATACTTAAAAGCGATCTTTGAAAAACAGAGAAATGAAACGAAAGAAAAGCGCGGCCTCGAATTCAATTTCGTCGGTCTTAATGCAATATTAATAAAACAATAAAACGGTAAAAGCAACGAGCAGTTAAAGTATCCGGCCCGAGTTCTGAAATTTCGGAAATATTCAAATCGGGTCGACCCGACCCGGATCAGTGATTCAAACTCGAAATCAGATTTCAGCACCAATTTCAGATAACCAAGAACAAGAAATGAAATGCAAGAATTCTAAAAAAATATCCGGCAAGTCGACCCGACCGGTCGATGTTTCGACCGAATCAGGTGTCAAAAGTCCAAATCAAATATTCACCAAATTCAGATAACCAACATACGTAAACATGAAATGCAAGAATTTCGAAATAACGCCCAAACCGGTCGACCTGACCGTCGATGTTCCGACCGAATCAATGATCCAAAATCCGAAATCAAATATTCACCAAATTCAGATAACCAACATACGTAAATATGAAATGCAAGAATTTCGAAATAACGCCCAAATCGTCGACTGACCGTCGATGTTCCGACCGAATCGTTGATCCAAAATCAAATCAAATATTCACCAAATTCGGATAACCAACATACGTAAATATGAAATGCAAGAATTTCGAAATAATATTCAACCGGTCGACCCGACCAATCGATGATGCAACCCGAAATCGAATAATTTCACCAATTTGGATAACCAACATACGTAAATATGAAATGCAAGAATTTTGGAAATAACGCCTAAATGGTCGATCTGACCAGGTCGATGACCGAATCAATCGGTATGCAACCCGAAATCGAATAATTTCACCAATTTAGGATAACCAACGATAGAAATATGAAATGCAAGAATTCTAAAAAATATCCAAATCGGTCGACCTGACCGAATCGAATATGCAACCCGAAATCGAATAATTTCACCAATTTCGGATAACCAACATATAGAAATATGAAATGCAAGAATTACGGAATATAATACTGAATCGGTCGACCCGACCGGGTTAGTGACCCGACCGAATCAGTGTCAAAAATCCGAGAATCAAAAGTGGAGAACAAACCTTTTGGACTCAATTCTTGAACAACAAGGAGAAAAAATGTTTGAAATCAAGAACACAACCAAAAATATTTTGTATCCAATCGGACTTCCGAAAATCTTTCGGTTTTCTCTCCTTTTCTCTTTTTTTTTTCCTTTTTCGAAGAACACAAGGGGGTTTTATAGCCCCATTCTCCCAAAACCGAGCTCAAATTGAAATAAAGGGCCCAAAACAATGATTTTGGAGCAGGGTTTTTAGGGGTATGGGTTGGTGGTGTCAAAGCGGTGTTGGCGAGTGGTGGTGTCGGTGTAGGTGCGGCGACGTCGGGGATAGGGGTGTAGGGTGCGGCGACGTCGGGGTAGGGGTGTAAAGTGCGGCGTCGGTTTAGGGGGTAGGGTTTAGGTTTTCATTTTTCTGATTTTTTTTTGGGTTTTGGGGTTGGGTTTTGGGTTAAAGAGGCGGCCGGGTCGGGGTGTTGGGCAGTTCGGGTTTAAGCAGGGTTGAAATTTGCGGGTGAGTTGGGCTGAGTGGAAGGTTTGAGAATGGGGTTTTGGGTTTAATTGTTTTGGTAGAAATTGTTTTGGGTTGGGAAAAGTGGTGTTGGGCGGTCGAGTGGTAGAAGCGGGTTTGGGTGTCAATGACGAATTAGTTTTGGTGATGGGTAAAAATTGTTTTGGGTTAGGAAATAAAATGGTTATGGATTTAAAAATATAAAAGGGGTTTAACATTAAAAATATTATTTTTATTTTTTGTAAAAGATGTGAATTATTTAAAATAACATAACGATGTGATAATAATAAAAATATAATATTTGTGAAATGTTTAATGCTTAATAAAAAATGGAAATGCGATGCAATTTTGCGAGAATAAAATAACATAGAATTTTTGGATAAAACTTATGATTATGATAAAGATGCAAATGATAGTAAAAAAATGCGAATAATAATAATAATAATAAGAGAATAATAAGATATATATATATATATATATATATATATATATATATATATATATATATATATATACGCATGTATGTATATAGATTAAAATTGTTTTTGAGGTGTAAACAAAAAATATTTAAAATTGCAAATAGATTAGAAAAGACGGGATAAAATTGGGTGTCAACAGATGCCCCTCTTTGGCCGGAGACGATGAAAGAGTTTTCGGACAAAGAAGTTGACCCAGTAGCCAATTTTGTCCTGACCCTAGGGCTCTGAAGGAAGATTAGGTATGCATGGTAGAAACAGAATTTCAAGGGAGAGAGAAGTTGTAAAAGATGGTGCAGAATCCAGAAATAATGCCCCAGTGTCGAGTTAATGATGACACTGGTTGCAGATGTGAAAACTTAATGGGGAAGAGCGGAACGATATTCGAAGTAGGTCGTTGACCAATTTGCCTTGGTTCGCCGTAAGAGATAGTTCCACGCTATGATGAAATTCCTGCAAATTAAAAACTCCTGCAAACTAAAGCTTAAGATATAATTAGTGTATAACTGCTGAGAAAAATTGTAGAGAAAATAACTTAGAAATACCCGCATTAGGAGGTGGGCGCCTGACTGAAATTAAAATACCCTCATTATAAGGTGGGCGCCTGACTGAAATTAAAATACCCTCATTATAAGGTGGGCGCCTGAAATGACGTCGTTGGATCGACGTGTTGTGTTGAAGACGGCATTGTAATGTTGTTGACGTCGTTGTTGTATAGACTTTGCTGATGTCGTCGTTGTATAGACGTTGATGATGTCGTCGTTGTATAGACTTTGCTGATGTCGTTGTTGTTGTAAAAAATAGTTGTCGTGCTGCCGTAACGTCGTGGACGTTGTTGTAATGCTGTTGAAGATAGTTGATGTGCTGAAGACGTCATTGTAATGATGTTGACGTCGTTGTAATGCTGTAAAAGATATTTGTTGTGCTGCAGTAACGTCGATGACGTTGTTGTAATGATGTTTGTTGTTGCAGATAGTTGTTGTGCTGAAGGCGTCGTTGTAATGCGGTTGAAGATAGTTTATGTGCTACAGTAACGTCAATGACGTTGTTGTAATGCTGTAAAAGATAGTTGTTGCGTTGAAGACGTCATTGTAATTCTGTTGACGTCGTTGAGATGCGGTAAAAGATATTTGTTGTCAGCGAAGAACGCCAATGACGTTGTTGTAATGCCGTAAAGATAGTTCTTTGCGTTGAAGACGCGATTGTAATGCTGTTGACGTCGTTGAGATGCGGTAAAAGATAGTTGCTACATTGCCGTGAAAGATAGCTGTTGTTTTGAAGACGTCATTGTAATGTTGTTGACGTCGTTGAGATGCTGTAGAAGATAGTTGTTGTGTTGCCGTAAAAGATAGCTGCTGCGTTGAAGACGTCATTGTAATGATGTCGACGTCGTTGAGATGCGATAAAAGATATTTGTGGTCTTTGCGATGCGTCAATGACGTTGTTGTAATGCCGTAAAAGATAGCTGCTGCGTTGAAGACGTCATTGTAATGTTGTTGACGTCGTTGAGATGCGGTAAAAGATAGTTGCTGCATTGCCGTAAGAGATAGCTGTTGTTTTGAAGACGTCATTGTAATGTTGTTGACGTCGTTGAGATGCTGTAAAAGATAGTTGTGGTGTTGCCGTAAAAGATAGTTGTTGTTTTGAAGAAGTCATTGTAATAGTGTTGACGTCGTTGAGATGCGGTAAAAGATAGTTGCTGCGTTGAAGACGTCATTGTAATGCTGTTGACGTCGTTGTAAAGCTGTAAAATGATTGTCGTGCTGCCATGACGTCGATGACGATATTGTAATGTTGTCCTGTTGTAAGAGATGTAAGTGACGTCTTTGCCGTCAGTTTGCTGTAATAGATGGTTCCACTTCAGTTTGCTGTGTTTAGGCTCCCTGTGATTTGAAATAACATCATTGTGCAGACACAATGGTTGGGCCCTTGTAGGTCAAGACGATGTCTTTATATAAATGCAGAACAAAAACGTAATCCTTGTAGTGAGTTGTGGTGCCGAAATTCTTTGGGGAATTGATCATAACTGATGTGGCTTCCCTGCTTTTTCAACCTGAAGAATCTGTACTCAAAGAAAATTTGTGAGTTTGGGGAGGGGCGGTTGATTCGCGTTGACTTGGTAGCTTTGGCTCTTGATAGCTGCATGTCCTGCTGATTCGACCAGAGCCCCCTGCCTGGTTCCCGCCTTGGCCAACCGTTAATGAAAACATTTGTTGAAAATAATTTGTTTATAAGAAAGTATGCTTATCATTAAAAAGTTCTTGTCGAACTCTAATGAGAATATTTGTTGAAAATGATTTGCTTATAAGAAAGTATGCATATTAGTAAAAAAAAATCTTGTCAAACTCTAATGAAAATATTTGTTGAAAATAAATTGCTTATAAGAAATTATGCATTTATAGTAAAAAAAATCTTGTCAAACTCTAATGAAAATATTTGTTGAAAATAAATTGCTTATAAGAAAGTATGCATTTATGTAAATGTCTGTCAAGCAGTGACATGCGGTAGAACAAAGCAAACGTCTTATCCAAAATTCTTAGAAATTTGAAGACTTAGTTTGCCGATGCCTTTCCATGTTTATCGGCGTCCTCCGGCAGTGATCCCTTAAAAATGCCCCAGTTTCCGATATGTGAGAATGACGATCTTTTGAACGGACAATCGAGTCTTGTGTAGATTGCTTGCCTGTCCTATCAGGGTGATCAGATGGGTGCATTTTGTCATATGTGATATAAAGGAGAAAATATTTTCTAATGGTGGGACCGAAGCCGATTTAGGCCGCCTACGTATCCTATGAGGGAATCAGGTCATGACGTAGTTCATTACAAGCAAAGGAGATTGTAAGGGTTTTTCTAAAGATAGGACCGAAACCGATGCGGCCGCCTACGTATCCCGCCGAGGGAATCAGGTCATAACGTAGTTCAGGTAATTGAGATTTGTAAAGATTTTCTAAAAATTGGACCGAAGCTGTTGTGGCCGCCTATGTATCCCCAAGGGAATCAGGTCATAACGTAGTTCATTGTAAGCAAATGGGATTGTAAGGGTTTTTCTAAAAGTGGGACCGAGGCCGATGCGGCCGCCTACGTATCCCGCCGAGGGAATCAGGTCATAACGTAGTTCAGGTTTACAAAGAAATGTGTTTTTGGGGAAATTTGCAATCTAGAAAACGGAACCCGACCTGGGTTCTTTGCGTATCCCGCCAAGGGAGCGCAACTTTTACAACATAGAAAAAGTATTACATAGAGAATAACTAATCTTAGATATGGTATCTCTTCACTGCATCTGCATAGATGGTTTTTGGCCATTCTATTTCGATAAGGTTGCCCTGACAATCAAGGCCCATCTGCTTTTCATCAATCAGTCTCTTAGTATATGATTCTGTATCTACTTGACTGCGAAAGATATAGCATTGCCCTAGTAGAAGTCCAGATTGTAGTGCAGTTGCCTAAGAGTACAAATGGCAAACGTCCGTGCCGATGCTTGTAACTTATCAACCATCCTGATGTTTCATCCAAATCTGGCTTTGACTTATTCCAAAAAAATGCCTCAGTTCTTCCGGTTGTGAGTCTTCCTTATATTCTTCGAAGCCTTGCTTGCTTGTTTCAAATGTGTCACACATTATCGACAGATTAGTTTGCATAATGGAAAAGAAAAGAAAATTATTAAACAAAACAGATTTTAAAATAGCAAAAGCAATGCAGATTTATCTTTTTAAGTTTTCAAAAGGTAGAGGCAAAACACATTAAATGCATATATGTGATTCAGGCCTCAATTTGAATCGCATTGTTTCATTAAATATTAATGCAGTTAACTAGTTTTTGGGAGAAACAAGGCCGGGGCACAGGTCCAATTTCCCAAATCATCTTCTTGCTCTGCATCCCAAATGGTTGAGTCTTTAGCGTAATTCTCGAAAATCACACTGCATCCTGCTTCTTCTTTAGTAATGAAAAGACTTTTGAATCCCTCAACGAGGTTGGCTGCATTGTCCTCCTTTGATTCCTGAGTGGCGCATGCTCTGACGAATGACTGACTCAGAGGTGGAACAGGCTTTGGCAAAAGAGCATCTCTCTTCCTTCGGAGATTGGTTGATAGGACTTTTCCAAGAAAAGATGGTGCCATGACCCGCGACTTTGGAGGAAGTACTTCTACTCCGAACGGTGCCCTCAATTGGACTGTAATCATAGGGGTGACAAAGGCTGATGATTTAACCTTTTCCTTTCTCTGGACTGGCACAATAGTCCCTTCCAAGTTGTGTTCTTCATCAACAGTAATCATATTCACATTTGCATCGTCATGATCTGGCAAAGAGTTATTGTTTTCATTAGAGGCAGGTCCTTTCAGTCGGATAACTCCTTCTTTGATTAATGCCTCGATTCTGTCTCTGAGGGCATAGCAATTTTCAGTGTCGTGTCCAGGGATTCCCGAGTGGTATGCACAACCCTTGGTCTCATCATGCCATTTAGGAACAGGATTGGGGACATTTCACGGGATGAAATTTGGAGTATTCCTGCGTTTTTCAGTCTTTCATATAACTGGGCTCGAGGTTCGGCTAAAGGTGTATAGGTTTTAGCTGGCTTTCTTTCGTGTTTTGCGCGGGGTCTGGGTGCGTTTGGTAGATGGACTCGTGGCTGAGGTAAGTATGCAGGCTGATATTGCGAGGGATTTGGATAGACAGGTGCTCGAGGCAGGCTATATATTGGCTGGGTATGGTAGACAGGGTAGGGACCAAGTGGGTATTGATAATAAGGTTGAGGACTTTGGGCGTATGGGCAATAATAGGAAGGCTGAGGACTTTGGTTGTTTTGATTGTAGTAGGGAGGCTGGGGTGATGGCATTTGGTAGGTTGACATTTGATTTGGCCTACGTTTCTGAACTGTCACCACAGAGGACACTCCGTCTCTCTTCCTCTTTACTGCTCCCTCAAATGAGTCCGACTGGATTGTCTCACTCGTTGCTTACAATGCTATAAAGTTTGTAATTCTTCCTGTTCTGATTCCCTCTTCTATGAAATCTCCCATTCTTATAACTTCAGAGAAACTTCGTCCTATGACGCTTATCATTCTCTCATAGTATGTTGCATCTTTCAAAGATTGTACAAAAAGAGTGGTCATCTCACTTTCTTCTATCGGGGGTTGAACTTTCGCTGCTTCTGCCCTCCACTTCATGGCATATTCTCTGAAGGTCTCTGTGGACTTCTTTTCCAACTTCATCAGATAAAATCGGTCCAAGACTGTGTCAGTGTTGAATTTAAATCTGTCCACGAAATCTTGTGCCATCGTTCCCCAATTACGCCATTTTCGCGGGTTTTGGCTCATGTACCAGTCGAGTGATTCTCCTGTTAAACTCCTTACGAACAACTTCATTATGATGGCCTGGTCTTTACCTACCCCAATCAGTTTGTCACAGTATGATCTTAAATGAGCGTGAGGATTTCCTTTCCCATCAAACAAGCCAAATTTTGGCACCTTATATCCTACAGGCAATTCAATGTCGGGATGCATGCACAAATCTTCGTACTCGAATCCTTCATGCCCCTTGATGGTTTGGATATTCTTGAATGCTTCTTTTAGGCTATGAATATCTTTCGCCACACTTTCATTGGTTCTGATCATTACCTGCCTGTCCATTTCTTCACACTCGCTGATTTCCTGAAAAGCCATGTTTGGTACTGTGGTAGTAAAAGGTTGAGCTTCCGTTGCATATACTGGTGGCACATGCTGCTCGTTGGGATCATCGACGCGTGCCATCAATATGTGTTGGGTTGTCTGGTGATTTTGCGTGGAAGAGGTGTTTTGGATGAGTGGGGTAATTTGGGTATGTGGAGTTGTGAAGGATGCCGGATCATTTTGTGGTGGGCTTTGTTGTGGACTAGCTTGTGATTTAGTGTGTTGTGGATTGGTTTTGTTTAGTGGCGAATTTTCGTGGAGGTTTTGGGGAAATGGCGATTCAGGAGATGAAAAAGTCCGCGGTGCAGTTGCATTCGTCCCATGTTCAGGGAGTGGGATATTGGCGTTAATGGACAAGTTGGTGAGATTTTGGAGCCGCTCTATCTCAGTCTGCATGACTGTCATTTGTTGTAACAGTTGGGCGATGTATTTTTCTTGGACAGAAGCATTTCTATTTTCTGAAGCTTCTGATTCATCAGTCGAAAGAGCAATAAGTTCCAGGCCAGTCTGTTCGGATGCATCTGAATCAGTCATTTTGCTGAATGATCGGGCCTTTGATCTCGTGAAGTAGGGATGTTCCGCCAGTTTTAGTCAACGCGAATCAACCCTTGGGAAAATAATCTAGGCAAGATAACCTTTTAAAAATGAAGAAAACCAAGTTAGTATAGGGCGAGTAATTATTGCTTCAAATAATATTCACAGAGTGAAAAAGCAGGAAAAAACAACAAAATGATTGTATGGCAATTAAATGCGCATCCTAATATGCATGGGGGCCTCCCTTATGCCGGAGGTGGGCCTAAACGCCAGATATGCGAGATTATGACAGATTGATCCAAGCTGCTAAACTGTAATGCTTTTGTTGGAAATGAGACAAAATAAATGTACATTTTCCAATTCGGCATGACATGATTAGGCTTGGATTTGTCTATCATTGTCACGCTACACGTAATATGCTGATTGGTCGTTGGGTTGTGAGACCCGTTGACAATTTTGGTAGATTTCTTAATTGTGGAGTCGATACCCAGGATCGACCCACCTAAGGTGTATGCATGCATGACTTAAAAATAAAGGGTGGTATAGCTCTATCCTAAATTTTCTAAGATTTGGCTGACTAGACTCAAGGTTCCCGAGCGGACGACTCGAGTGAGAAGGCTACGCGGCCAACCGGATGGTCCGGACGCTCCGCGCATATACCAACTCTCCTAAAATTTTGGAACTTTGAAAGAAATTTGCGGGTGCGCAAAACACACCTCGCGTGTAATGTGTGATAGTGTCAATTTTCCAGAGTGGAAGAAATATGAGCGAAATGCCAATTTAAGGAAAGCAGTAAGATAATATAGTAATTGAAGCAGTTATGCATACAAAATTTCAACAGAAAATAAATAAAAATAGTAGATCAAATAAGGAGCAATATAAAACACAATAATGATTAACCTGAACTTGTTATGGTTAAGAACCTGAATATCCTCAAATGGGTCGCCATGTCGTCGCGCTTCATTTTTTCGAATTCGCCGGTCTCAAAGCGGAGCCCGGACGGGTTCGGTGATTCCTGGGTAAATGAATTAAGGAGTCGCCACCTAATTATTTTTACGGTGAATTAGGACACCTAAATATTAAACTAAGTGCTGCAATGTAAACTCCAATTTTAAGGTCTAAACTAGTGAGATTCTAGGTAAGGGTTCTTTATTATCTTAAAGGGAAGGGGTTAGGCATCCTTTAAGATCCGCTAACTTATGGTTATCGGTCAAACTCAGATTAATTATTACTAGAAAAATGCATGTTTGAAGCATGAAGTAAAAAGATGTTTGCAAATAATTAATGAAAAAAGATGCATTTTAAAAGATGGATAAATGTAGAGATTTTTTTTTAAAATATGCATTTGTATGATATTTAAAGAGAAATACATGTAGAGTTGGAAAAATATGTATTTGACAATTGATAGTAAAACAATTTATTTATAATGCCAAAGAAGTAAATTTTGGGAATCAATGAATTATAAATTGACAAAAGATAAACTTATTCGGTATGATTAATAAAGCAAATAAAAGATGACAAAAGTCGTTTTGAAAATCTTGAATACGCGTGACGAGCCTAAAATAAATAATCTAGCGAAGGATTTCTAAGTTTGAATTCAACCGAACCTACAAATAAATAAGCTAGCGACGGGTTTCAAATCTTAAACTACCCTATGAATTAATCCTAAGTTTGCCTATTCTAAGCATTTCAATAGTTACATAAGTGCGATAAATAATATTACAATACAAAGCGGAATAAAAGCTGAATTAAAGAAAGAAATGAAATAAATAAACTCCGAGGAATAATTCGCCGTTATTTACTTTAATCCCTGCAAGCTGTCAAGAACAAACGGTTAGAAACAGTTAA
This sequence comes from Anisodus acutangulus, assembly GCA_029783415.1. Lineage (NCBI taxonomy): Eukaryota > Viridiplantae > Streptophyta > Magnoliopsida > Solanales > Solanaceae > Anisodus > Anisodus acutangulus. The sequence goes on along the minus strand of CM056506.1, from coordinate 22,654,392 downwards.
ATACAAATAACTTCATATCCGTATTCAAAACAGTGAATGTTTTGATCACGGAGGGCTCAGACTTAAATTTTGAAAAGAGCATTCCAATCACGTCGTGGCTGCAAACATATGACTAATGTGGTTTATTTTGATTGTCTCGCCTACTAAACGTGTTGGTCTCTCGGGTGAAATAGAAAAGATCACTATAATCACGTCGTGGCTGCGAATATATAACTTGTTGGTTATTTTAGTCACCTCGCCTACTAAACATGTTGATCTCGGATGAAATAAAAGGTTTAAGTCTTCATCATTGCCCAGAAGTTATATTTCCGTCTTTACAACTGTGGAGGCCTCAAAATCGACGGATATTTTTCATCGGCCATTGTAGTATCGTGTTCAAATCAGTAAAATTAAAATGAAGCGAAACAAAGCAGCAGACGGTAAACAATGAAGCGTAAAATAATTTCCGAAAAAGACGCGGTGTTTAGTTTACAACAAGAAACAAGAAAATATCCGCGTTCTGATACTTAAAACGATCTTAAAAACAGAGAAATGAAACGAAGAAAAGCGCGGCCTCGAATTCAATTTCGTCGGTCTTAATGCAATATTAATAAAACAATAAAGCGGTAAAAGCAACGAGCGATTAAAGTATCCTACCGAGTTACGAAATTTGAAATATTCAAATCGGGTCGACCCGACCCGGATCGATGATTCAAACTCGAAATCGATTTCAAAGACCAATTTGGATAACCAAGAACAAGAAATGAAATGCAAGAATTCTAAAAATATCCGAGCAGGTCGATCTGACCGTCGATGTTCCGACCGAATCAGGTGTCAAAAGTCCAAATCAAATATTCACCAAATTCAGATAACCAACATACAGTAAACATGAAATGCAAGAATTTCGAAATAACGCCTAAACCGTCGACTGACCGTCGATGACCGACCGAATCAATGATCCAAAATCAAATCAAATATTCACCAAATTCAGATAACCAACATACGTAAATATGAAATGCAAGAATTCGAAATAACGCCTAAATCGGTCGATCTGACCGTCGGATCTGACCCGAATCAGTGATCCAAAATCTGAAATCAAATATTCACCAAATTCAGATAACCAACATACAGAAATATGAAATGCAAGAATTCTGGAAATAATACCTGAACCGGGTCGACCCGACCCGAATCAGTGATGCAACCCGAAATCGAATAATTTCACCAATTTCAGATAACCAACATACAGAAATATGAAATGCAAGAATTTTGGAAATAACGCCCAAACCGGGTCGACCCGACCCGGGTCAGTGACCCGACCCGAATCAGGTATGCAACCCGAAATCGAATAATTTCACCAATTTCAGATAACCAACGTATAGAAATATGAAATGCAAGAATTCTAAAAAAAATATCCAAATCGGGTCGACCCGACCCGAATCAGGTATGCAACCCGAAATCGAATAATTTCACCAATTTCGGATAACCAACATATAGAAATATGAAATGCAAGAATTCTGGAATATAATACCCGAATCGGGTCGACCCGACCCGGGTTAGTGACCCGACCCGAATCAGGTGTCAAAAATCCGAGAATCAAAAGTGGAGAACAAACCTTTTCGGACTCAATTCTTGAACAACAAGGGAGAAAAAAATGTTTGAAATCAAGAACACAACCAAAAATATTTTGTATCCAATCGGACTTCCGAAAATCTTTCGGTTTTCTCTCCTTTTCTCTTCTTTTCTCTCCTTTCTTGAAGAACACAAGGGGTTTTTATAGCCCCATCTTCCCAAAAACCGAGCTCAAATTCGAAATAAAGGGCCCAAAACAATGATTTTGGAACGGGGTTTTTTAGGGGTATGGGTTGGTGGTGTCAGGCGGCGGTGTTGGCGAGTGGTGGTGTCAGGTGTAGGGTGCGGCGACGTCGGGGGATAGGGGTGTAGGGTGCGGCGACGTCGGGTAGGGTGTAGGGGTGCGGCGTCGGTTTAGGGGGGGTAGGGTTTTGGTTTTCATTTTTCTGTTTTTTTTTTTTTTGGGTTTTGGGGGTTGGGTTTTGGGTTAAAAAGAGGCGGCCAGGGTCGAGGTGTTGGGCAGTTCGGGTTTCGGGTTGAAATTTGGGTGAGTTAAATTTGGTGGAAGGTTTGAGAATGGGGTTTTGGGTTTAATTGTTTTGGTAGAAATTGTTTTGGGTTGGGAAAAGTGGTGTTGGGCCAGTCGAGTGGGCCGACGGGTTTGGGGTGTTGGGCTGGACGAATTAGTTTTGGTGATGGGTAAAAATTGTTTTGGGTTAGGAAATAAAATGGTTATGGATTTAAAAATATAAAAGGGGTTTAACATTAAAAATATTATTTTTATTTTTTGTAAAAGATGTGAATTATTTAAAATAACATAACGATGTGATAATAATAAAAATATAATATTTGTGAAATGTTTAATGCTTAATAAAAAATGGAAATGCGATGCAATTTTGCGAGAATAAAATAACATAGAATTTTCGGATAAAACTTATGATTATGATAAAGATGCAAATGATAGTAAAAAATGCGAATAATAATAATAATAATAAGAGAATAATAAGATATATATATATATATATATATATATATATATATATATATATATATATATATATATGCATGTATGTATATAGATTAAAATTGTTTTTGAGGTGTAAACAAAAAATATTTAAAATTGCAAATAGATTAGAAAAGACGGGACAAAATTGGGTGTCAACAATGGTTAATGTATGTATGTATGATGCAAATGTGGTATACTAATGGTCACACAGACATCTTACTTCACATAACCGCCTCTGTGGGCATCAGGTTATATCAGCGACACAAGCGTCAATATTGGCCTCTTCGGACTCTTTTGTGATAGTCTGTACCAGCTGCAGGTGGTGTGCGTATATAACACCTTTCTGTTTCCCCATATCCCCTATATATACAATATTTATCATATAGTAGTGTGAATAGCACATGTGGGTCCACGGTAATATATGAATATAATGCAAATGAAAATGTATGAATGACAATAAAACATTTCTTAGATTTATCGGATGACAATAATATCCTTTCCCCTTTAGCTAACACTGTGAATAACAACATCTTTTCTGTATGCCTCAATAAGGATTTAGGAACATATTTAGACATGCTTTTAGCATAGGAATCAATAACATGAATATTCTTAACTACTAGGAGTAGAATAAATTATGGAGCAATATCACGGTTATATTTCGTTACATGGAACATGCCAAAAAGAAAGAAATAATTTACCTTAACATATCTTGAATATTGAATTTGCTGAAACGCTGCTTTGAACGTTGCAATTTCTAATTCCTATCCAAGCTTTTCTTAATTTGCTCTACTTAATCGTTCACAGAGGGGCATTTAATTGAGTGCTTAGTAAAAAGTTTTGCCTGACCTTTATTTCCTTTAGCACTAAGAATGAAATAGACTTCATTCCTTTTTAATAGTAGGAACGAAGTAATGCTGCTTATGTTCCTTTCTTTTCCTAAGTTGCTGAATCGTTTCCACGAATTCCTAAAGCCAACATTAAGATATAAAGCTGCCAGTATTGAAAACAAAGTGTACTCCATCATCATGTCTCCCACTAGACAATTCTTTGGCGGTGGGATACCCCTAATCTCGACACATACACACTACATGCACTCCACTTAATTAAGTAAGTAACCTGCCTCCGTATAATTTATCAATCACACACATAATTAATTTCGTGATCCCAAATTACTTAAATCCTGCTGACTTATAAGACCTTCATATACTCAATGTCATAGTTTTGTGATATGACACTAGTCCATAACCTCTTTGGGGATATACAATTATTATTATTAATCCCCATCATCACACTTGTTACGTCCAAAATTATTTCGGGGTTTAATCCTTTTATATACTAATCTCTTTATTAGCATACATAAATATAACATAAATTTTCTCAATGCTCGGGTCTATTTACACACGCCTAAGGATTTTTACATACGTCTAGCAGTTCAAATCGTGACCCGAAAGTACGGGATGTTACAACCACTCTTATTCCTGGCAAACGCAAACCCCAGGAAATATCTTAACTCTCCCAAATCTTTAATCTTGAAATGTTATTGTAATGTAGCCTTAGCCTCAACTATCAGTTTGCTATCATTCCTAGTGATGATTAAGTCATCAACATAGATTAATACTACTACAATCCTTTCTTTGTCCTTTTTTGTGAACAAATAGTAGTCTAAATGACCCTGAGTAAAACCAGATGATATCAAGGCAGTGGTTAGCTTAATGTTCCACTGTCTAAAGGCCTTCTTAAGTCTATACAAAGACTTAAGTAGCCTGCATGCCTTTTCCTGCTCATGTGCAAAGCCTTGAGGTAAACACATGTACACCTCTTCATTAAGATCTCCTTGCAAGAATGCATTAAACACATCCATCTGATATATGATCTAGCATTTTGCAGCAGCCATTGAAATGACTGACCTGACAGTCACCATTTCACTATTGGTGAGAAGGTATCTTGATAATAAATGTCTTTCCTCTGGTTATAACCTTTTGCCACCAACCTTTCTTTAAACCTCTCCACCTCACCTGATGCCTTGTATTTAATCTTGTATACCCATTTACAGCCTATAGCCTTCTTGTTACTTGGCAAATCAACTATCTCCCAAGTTTTGTTCTCCTCTAAAGCTTGAATTTCAGCTTTCATTGCTTCTATCCACCTTTTATCCTTAGCCGCATCACTGTATGATTTTGGCTCATGTTCTTCTATTTTGGCAAAAAAACTATGATATGATATAGATAAACCAGGATAACTAACTATATCTAACAAAGGATATGGACATGTTTTCCCATTTCTTGTATTCTTAGTAGGCTGAATAAAGTTTTTCATCCATGTTGGTGGTCTTCTCTCTCTGGTAGACCTCCTAGCTTCCAAGCTATTCAGTGGAACATGATTCTGTAGTGGTGACACATTCTCATACTGATTCTGTGTAGGAATTTCATCATCAGGTGTAGGATCAACAACCTTAGGCTCTTCATCATTAATGTTTGGATCTGGTACTGTTTTTGTTAACAAATGATCATTGCTTGACATTCTTTCTTGTCTGCAGCCTCTTCAACCAAAAATTGGTCCTGTATAGTCACATCAGTATGATTAGGAAAATAATCAGCACTAGTCCCTGCAATATATGTGTCCTCCTCACCATGTCTGACCTGTTCAAAAGGAAAGATATCGTCATAAAATGTTACATCTCTACTGACAAAAACAGTTATGTTCTTCAGATCAAGTAACTTGTATCCCTTTTGTCTAACTACATAACCAAGGAATACTGATTTAGTAGCTCTAGCATCAACCTTATCCCCTTTTATCAGATTAGTAACATAACACAGACACCCTATTACTCTCATATAGGAAAATGAAGGTGCTTTCTTGAACAACTTCTCAAAGGTGACACGTCTACTATTACCACAGATGGAACTCTGTTGATCACATAGAATGCTGCCTCCACACAATCACCCTAAAATCTTACTAGCAAGTGGCTTTGAAACTTGATGACTCTGGCCACCTCTAAGATATGTTTATGTCTCCTTTCCACCACTTCATTTTGCTGTGGAGTGTATGGACAAGAGCTCTGATGAATAACTCCATTCAGGCTGAATAACTCAGCACATGAACTATTAATAAATTCTATTCCATTGTTTGTTCTGACATTCTTTACCATTACATTATATTGTGTTTTGATTAAAGCAAACAAATTCCTAAGAACAATGGATACATCAGACTTAACATTCATTAGGAACACCCATGTCCATCTAGTGTAATCATCCACCACTGTAAGAAAATATCTCATTCCAGAATAGGTAGAAATTTTATAAGGTCCCCATACATCAATATGCAACAAATGAAAAATAGAATCTGACCTTCTATTACTAACAGGAAAAGGTTTTCTTGTCTGTCTAGCAAGTGGACAAATGTCACAATGCTTTATTGCAAAACTAGATTTATCTCCAATATTATCAATCTTCCTGAGCACACTCATTGGTACATGTCCCATCCTTTTATGCCAGAGCCATGCTTGCAGCTCAGAGGTTGTAATTGTAGTTGACATGTGTGCTTGTGCTCCTCCCAATTTAGAACCCCTTATTTGTGACTTCAGCATGTATAATCCATCCACTTCCCTACCAATCTCCTTCACCTTCCTAGTGAAGAGATCTTGTAGGACAAAGAAATTAGGAAAAAACCTTGCTCCGCAATTTAATTCATTTGTCAGCATTGAGACTGAAAGTAGATTAAACTTAAAGCTTGGTACATATAACACATTCTTTATGAGATCACCTCATGTCAATCTGCAACTTTCTGTTTGAGTGATTGATGTTGTATCACCAGTAGGAAACTGTACTTGTCCTGCATTTTCTATGAAATCAATTTGTTCTATCATGCTCTTATTACTTACCATATTATTTGTCGCTCTTGAATCTACTATCCAGCTACTAAGTTCCTTATCAAACACAGGTTTACCTGCCATGTGTACTCTAGGAGCAGTTGCATTGTCATAATGTGTATCAGCAGGTACTGTTTGATTGCCATGATATCCACTTGTATCTATTTGTTGACTCAGCATTGTAATCACTTTATCATATCTATCTAGAGTGCAGGTTCTCAATAGGTAGTTAACATGTTCATGCTGCTCTTGAGATAGCTGCCTCATCTCTCCTATGTTCTTATGGTTTGGATGTCCTCCATAGTACTGATGTTGTGATCCATCAGGATCTCTGTGGTGAGCACATGTCATGATCATATTGATATTTTTCTTCCCATTAAAATCAGAAGGATAGCATATGATCCTATACCAATTGTCCCTAACATGTCCTTTGTTCTTACAGAAGTCACAGAACATCAGTTTGTAACATTTGTCCCTAGTATGTCCTTTCATTTGATTAAAATCACATAACATATTTGGAGAGTAAGACTTCTTCTACTTGAACTGTGGTGACCTGCTGAACAAAGCAACATGTTCCATATGTTCTCCCATACTTGTGTATTTTCCTGCAATCATTTTCTGACTCTCATCCTAAGCAATCATGGCATAAGTTTGGTTTACACTAGGTGTAGGTGACATCAACAGAATATGACTCCTAGCCTGATTATAGTTGTCATTGAGTCCCATAAGGAACTCTAGCAGCCTCTGATTTTCCAGATGTTCAATATACACCCTAGGACTGTCACAATCACATGTTGGAGGAGGAATAATTGAATCAATTTCATCCCATAGATCATTCATCTTTGAATAGTAACTAGATATATGTGATACACTTTGATGTAGCCTAGCCAGTTCCATTTTCAATTGATATATTCTGAATAAATTTATCTTATCAAACCTTTCCTTCAAACCCTTCCACACTGCATGTGCAGTGGATCCGTATAGAATTCCACTCTGTAAATTCTTATTCACGTTCCTCATTATCCATGAAATGACCATTGCATTGCATCGGTCCCATTGTTTCACTTGAGAGGCACCAAATGTATCTCTCTTAACAGTTCCATCTATGAATCCAATTTTATTTTTTGTCAGCAGAGTCAGATTTATAGCTCGACTCCATAGAGTGTAGTTTTCCATTCCTACTAACTGAATTTCTACTTGAACTGCTCCAGGTGTATCCGAAGCACTCAAAAATAGTGGATGATTGTGGTCAACAATGTTCGAGTTTAAGCTCGAACTTTCATCGACAGTCTGTGAAGTGTTTTGAGATGTATTCTTCATCAATTATAGTTGCAGTTTACAACAAGGATTGGAAATCAGAAATCGAACAACAGAAATGAAATTCTAACAAAATTGACTTATAAATCTCACTGATCCACCATGCAATTAGCTAAGAACTTCAGTGGAGCATCCCTCGATCTCTGGGCGACCTCCGGCCAGAAAACCCCTCGATTCTCCTTGCAAACGCTATGATACCATGTTAATTTCCCTAATCCCAGCTTATCCTTGATTGTATGCAGAGGATCTGCTCAATTACATACTGGATTTAGCAATTGGAAATACAGTTATGTGTGTATTTTGAAGTAGAAGAAAGGAAAGATATTTTATGGAAGCTTTTATTCAATTTATATATCATGTAATGTTTCCTGCATGCTTATTTATACATGTATGAAATAAGTAAGAAATTCCCAAAATAACTAACTCCCAACTAATTTCTATTTCACTCTAACAGACTCTTAACAAACTAACAAACTAGTGCAGAGATGTTGTTGTGTGTTGTTGCGCAGGGATGTTGCTGTGTTTCTCTGCACCCTTTCTTGCTCTAGCTCTCAATAATCTTGTTGGCTCCACAACAGTTGAAAAAGTAGTGAGATATGCTTGATATTTTGTAGACAGTTTATCATATGCTAAATATTTATCAAGTCCATAATTTGCATCATGATGGTTATTAAGAGACAAAATCTTTTAGCCAAATAAAAGACCTTTTAGCTCTTGCAAACTGTCTAGACGATGTTGTGGTTGTATCTATACTACTGGTTCTTGACGAATAATCAGTTCACCAATTGGTTCATTTTCTTGAATTTGTTGATCATGTGCTTCAATGTGTATGTCATCTACGGCCTCTTCATGTACTGCAAGTGGTACTTCACATTCAGGAGATGAAGCTATTTGTGCAGGCTGAATTTGATCTTTGAATTGAATAACTATTTTGTTCCAACTATCTGAAGTCTGTTTAAGTACTATATATTAAAATAACACAAAAAAGAGAAAAAAAAGTGTGACAAACCTCGTCATAAACGGAATATTTTGAAAACATAAGTTTCCGATAAAATATTCTTTTCTTGACTTCAAACAAGCCCAACTGATAACTGTTATCAAGATTATTGATATCTTCAGGGTAGAAACTCTTTCCCTCATCACTATTAACAAATAAAATATGAAATGAATGTCAGCAAAACAAAAAAAAGACAAACTTCAGTAACTGATATAGTATGAAACAGATTATGCCGGAAGAGAATAATTTAAGTTTACAAAGAGAAACACAAATCTATAATAATACCTTAATTATGCTTGAGGAGGCAAGATTATGATATTGATGGGGGTATATATAATACGTAAAAATAAAACATACTCAATAGATTTAAATAATTCAGGTGAAAGATCTTGTGGATTGATGAACTTCTCAAAAAATCTGACAGCGTCTTAGTCTTTTTCGTAATGAAAAGGGAAAATTTATCTGTAATTGTCATTATAGTCACTTTTTGACTTACGAACACTAATACCAAAATTATTATTCTCAAAATACAACATCCAATCTCGTGGAGGGGTACCAGCAGCAACACTCGGGATCCTTGTCCTTTGACCCATAGTCATTAATGAAGAAATTGGAGGTTGTATGTTAACATTAGATAACTCTAGCCTTTTCTATTGTTTATCGGTCTTCGTAGCAGCATGGTTCATGATATCACAAGCCATATTCACAGCAGAAGAAGCTATATCCATAATATCTGCAAAGTCATCATCACTTTCCTCACTACTCTCACCACATTGGGATTGTACACTCCCTTCACTAACATCAGGAGACTCCACCGGAGTACCCCGTGCAACTCTATCTGGCGCATTTTGAGATTTAATACTCCTTTCACCAATATCACCAGACTCCCCAAGAGTACATGCAACCGACTCTGGCACAACAGTTTTGCCGGTAAAATAATTACACACAAGAATATGATGTCCTGCAAGAACATCACTATAGATAACAATGGCTTACTCATCAATATAATCTTCACCATCTGCACAAAAAATAGCTTGTTGAGATACTTGTTTCGTCTCAGCTGCCACGTTAATTGATTAATCATGCTCTTCTCTCCTGACATCTCCAACAGGAGATTCAACTTGCATTTCACTAACATATGCACCAGGGTTTGATTGAAGAGCATCCGACAACAATGAATCATGTTCTTCTCTTGTACGTTCTCCAACATGAGATTCACCCTATGTAAATTCAATTCCACTAACGTCTACACCAGTGGTAGTTTCAATAAGATTCAGAAACAATGGATCACTAATTTCTTTTCTTCCTTCTTCAACAAAAGATTCAGCTTGCTCAGATTCTTAGTTTGTACCAACAGCCACAATACTTTTAGAAGAGCCTGCGTCATTTTCAAGCTCTATCCTATACTGATTTACAACACCAAATTTGAAACGGAAACGCAACCATTTTTCCCTCTTTGCAACAGGTTCAACAACGTTTTCAGAAGACAAACCACCTTCTTCGGCAACTTGTTCAATAGAAGCCCCTCCAAAATTATTCAAAACAACTTCACTCGCGCCACCATCAAGATGATCCTCAACAAAATTACCAGAAAACAAATCTCCTTCTTTGACAACTTGTTCAGTAGAAGCCCCTCCAACATCATTCAAACCAACTTCAGTTGTGCCGCCATCAACACAATCTTCAGCAATATTAGCAGGAGACAAAACTACTTCATTGTCAACTTGTACAACATCATCCAACATAACTTCAATCGCGCCGCCTCCAAAATCAACTCCATCAAAATCTTCACCTCCAAAATCATTTGGAGGACTATCCACAACATCAATCTTGACCTTGAAAATCAAGTGATCGTTCAATATCAGAAGTCTCATTAACATATGGTGACTGCAATAATCTTCTTTGTGATCCAACAGATGGTCTAATGACCTTCTTAAGAGAACCGACTCTTTTATTATCCTTTTGAATAACAGGGCACGAGTATAAGATCTTATCTTCTTCTTTCTACCCTCTTCAACGAGAGTAGAGAAATCAACAAAATCAATATCTTCAGTACCATCATTATCACCAGCAACACTTTCAAATTGAAAATTTAACCCTGCTTTTTCAAAAGCTTCAATCAATTTATTCATTCATTTCTTCTCAAACTTCTGATTTTCTAAAATCTTGTCCAATTTCACATGACAACTTTTTTTCAAAGACGGTATAAAAAACAAAAATACAAAACAAAAAATTGTTATAAAAAAAATTGTGACAAACACAAAGGAGCTTACAAGATAATAAATAGAAATCTACAAGTATAAAACAATTATGCCGATAAAGGAAAAATTTTAGAGTCAAAAGTTAAATAAACATCTCAAACTGTTACACAATTTTGCCGGATGGGACAAAATCTATTTTATAGAGACATAAAATAGATTTTACAAAAAAATATTCGAAACGTAATAGATGCAAAATTCGGAAGGCAAAAAACACAAAAATATAACATAAAAATGAGCAGAAAAATATGTGAAACTCCACACACAAACAGGAAAAAAAAGGAAGACATAATACGTACCTTAACACGATCCTCTAAAGAAGTGATTTCATCTTCACTTTCATCATTACTTTCAGTAAGTGTAAATTGGTCAACCACACATTTACCTTTCTATTAAAATACAAACCACAGAGGGGAAAAAAATAAGAACTCCAACAAAGATAAAATTAGTTTAACGAAAAAAATCCAGCAAAAATAACATAAAACTAAAGGCGAATAAATGTAGTTACCTTATTCAAGTGATCTCGAGAAGTAATCATTATTCAATTTTGGAAAATATGGACCACGACCTCTACAAATATAAGACATCATAAGAGGTTCATCCAGACTGTCAACAATTTTCACATATCTTTTACGATAGTTGGTGAACAAATCTCAAATCCACATCAAAATGGCGTAGACGAAACTAATAAGAGAATTTGTTTCCTTGGCCTAAGTGAAAGTTGCACGAACGCACTTTGAGTGACTTCAAAAGCTCTTCGTAACAGATATGTCCCCAATTATACTGTTGAAATAACTTAATATCCTCAATGTAAGTGAGATGCTGGCACTTGATTGACTTATCAATCACTAAGTAATACACGGCTTAAAATATATACCTTCGGCTAACATAACAACATCAAGATCTTTGTCTTCTGTTGCTAATTCCACTCCAATGTTATTTTGATTCATGAACTTTATTAACTCACTAATTTTTAAATTTAATTTATCATCTGCACTATCAAAAGTTTTCTTCATAAGAGAACTCCCATTGATTGTCTTTATTTTTTTATGAAATGAACGGGAAGGATGAGTAATTGACAATCCAGTAACTCTTTTAAAGACTTCTTGGGTGAATTTCACAATAGTCCCTTGTAGATTAAAACAGATAGCATTGGGATCCCTATTGTGAACTTTTAACAATAATGTAACATCCAATAAAACTCCAGACACGTTTTCCATGAACTCTCCAAAAGGACGAGTCTTCAATAATTTTAACTGTCTTTCTGTCAGAGAGTTACTAACAGTTCATATAAAATGTTCATCCCCCTCCAAGAAACACTAGTATATTCCCCAGTTCTTGGGATCGATGCAATATTCAAGAATTGATTCAATGTCACTCATGATTTAACACACTGAAAATTTAAAAAACACAAAACCTAGAAATTAAAAATTGAAAACTTAAGTGAATAAGAAATCAACACATACAAATCAAAAATCCAGTAGAATTAGAACACATGCATTATGAAAAGGCACAAAAAATATACAGGACAACATTTGAACAGAAAATCTCAATATTAATTTTAAAAGATATAAACAATATACATGACAACAAAAAACTAATCAGTATTACACATAAAAAAGAAGTAGCAGAAGAAACCCACAACTGATTGAATTTTAGTTACAGCTTTGAATTTGAAAGTTGAAAACAGTCACAGAGAATACCCGCATCATTTGAGTTTTTAAAACTAATGAAATGAAAAGTTAAAGTGTGAAGAAATGCAAGTGTTCAATTTATATAAAACGGAGAAAATTTTTAAAAATTAGGCAAATACAGCGAAAGTTTGCCAAATAGGTAAAATTTTATTAATGATAAACTAATGGAAATAAACATAACACGTATTTTATACCAAAAATGGCATAATCGTTTACACTCCCCACTTAAAAAGGCACGTGCAGTGCATATTATGCCGAAGGAGGCATTATTTCCCAAAACAAAATATGAGATTATGCCGAAAGGGGCATAATTTTTATTAATTCATAAAAAATACAAATAAAATAAAAATAAAAATAGAGGGGGAGAGATATTAAATATTCATTAATTATAAGTGTTTCAATTAATTAATGACCTTAATATATCGAAGTAAATAAAAAAGGTGCTTGAAAGGATAAGTAATGACCTTCCGAGGATAAATTTTATATCAAAAACTATTGATAGTAAAAATTATGCCAGATGAGATCATTTTTTTGTGTGGATTTCCCTTCAAATGCACTGGTCTTTAATTTTTTCCCTTCATATCCATGGTCTTTAATTTTTTTTTCCCTGCTGTTTATTTTATAAAAATACTCAGGTCTACTTCGCAAGGCATGGTCTGTATAATATTTTTCTCTTCGAAACCTCAAATTTTGCCTCGTGCGGCATAAATTATATAAGAATTAAGTTATCCAACATAGTTTTATATTAATTTTTAAATTATGTTTCCTTATCCGGCATAGTTTGTGTGGATCTTATGATACATGTGTTGAAAATTAACGCTAGCTATGTCCGTCGAAATCTAAAATTATATTTTTTTCATATTATGTTGAGTGTTGACATTTATGTCTTATCCAGCATAATATATGGGTTGTGTATGATACATATGCCGAAGATAAATACTAATTATGTCTTGCGAAATTTTAATTATGTCACGCCATAATAAATGACAATAATTAAAGAACACAAATTTGAAGGGAAAAAATTAAAGACCATCCCAAAATTGGGGCATTTGTGCGAATGCATTCGAGGGACAATCCGCACAAAAAGGCCTTAATTTTCGTAAAGAGAACACAAAACTATAAGTAACGTACTCATTATGCCATGAGAGGCAAGTTTATACAACAAAAATCAAAAGTTAACCTTTAAAGGATAAATTATTTCAAGTGTCTAACTTTCATTAATCCATAAATAAAATAGAATGAACATTAATTAATTATAAGACTTTCAAGATAAAATTTATGCTTGAAAGTTTTAGTAATTACTTGACAAGGACAAAATTTTTACACAAACATTGATAAAAAAATAGAATTCATGTCGGATGAGGCAAAAATTATTTAGATAAGACAACACCAAAACTATGAGTAATGTACTAATTATGTTGGAAGAGGCAATATTATGCCAGGGAAAGGAAGAAGCAATATGTTGCTTTTAAAAATAATATACATCACATAAAAAAAAGAGGAAAACTCAATGACATAATAATTACATTAAAAATAAAAACAATTCATTTGAATAAATATAATAAGTATAACATGACAAAAACACTATTATAAATTCATAAAATATAAAAGTGTACAGTACTTTACTGTTCAATAAACAAAAATATAAAACAAAAAACAAAAAACTTCTCAAAAATATATTTCAATTCCCTACATCTTCTGCGTTACAGTATCACTCAGTCCCCAGAAATTGTGCATTTTTCAATCACATTATCTTTCGGTGTGATCAAATTCCAACGAGGGGGATCATTATCATCTTTCTTTCCATCATCACATCTACGATGTTTACAAGAAACCTCATCCAAAATAGAGATATCAACAGTTGTTGCCTTCACAGTTGTCATATTTACATCACCTATCTGTTGAGAATGTAGAGCATGATTATCAACTTCCTACATAAAAAAAAATTCGTATAAAAGTAAACAACTTTATCAAAACAAAAAATAGAAGAAAAGTAAATACAATGTAATAAACATACTACATTTCGAGACGGAAGACCTTCATTGAAACTAGGTGTCTTCAAATCAATAAGTCCACGTCTAATTTCATCCACTACTTATGAAATAATTGATGCATGATATGTTGCACGCTCTGCGTCCTTTTCTTTTGCAAGTTGCACTTCAATCTGAGAAAGAGTTTTTGTCTTCCCAAATAAATCATTTGATGTACAAGCAACATCGCAAAGAACTTGCAGGAGCGGAAAATACTCATTTGTTGTACTACCTGATTTACATACAACATTCGACGGGGGTGCCTGAACATCTTCTTGAGAATGCGGATCTAACATGCGCGCACACACACATGATGGATCACCTAAAATAATACTTTTAGAAGATCCTCCAAAAACTAGACGTGAGTTAGTTTCATGAAGTAATCGGACTAAACTCTCAATTGCATTAACGAACAAATCAACTCTGCTTTCCAAACTTTGAATTCTATTATCCAAACTAGTCTATTTTACACTTTCAACAACACCAACAAATGATTTGCTTTCATCATGTCCTCGAACTAAATTCTCAACAACATTAATCACACCAATAAATCTACTATCCAAATCTTCAAAATGAGTATCCAAACAATCAAACCTACTTTCAAAATCCTATTAAAGATGAAGAATAAAGAAATTAAGAAATGAACAAACAAGAACAATCAACAGTAAAACACATCTACAAAAAAAATATGAAGAAAAAACTTACATACTCAAACCAAAAAGAACAACTAACTGTGATTTGATTGATAATAGCAGACCTTTCATCATCAAGTTGCTTCTTAACACCAGACACAAAACCCTTCAAAAAAATATATAAATATAACAAAAAAAATAGAAAATCATCAAAAGCCAAAAAAATTATAGAGAGAACACACAAAAAAAAATTAACACTTACATCAATTAAGTGATCAATCAATCCACGTGGAAAAATAGCACCAAAAGAAGAGGATGCATCAACAATAAGTTGGAGTGCAACTGGAAAATGTTTCATCTCTTGATCAGTAGCGACAACAGCATTCACAACAAAAGTCTTGAATTTCTAGGACGGCAAATAAAAAAGAAGTGAAACATACAACACCAAAAAGCAAAAAAGCTAAGAAATAAACTGCAACACAAAAAAAGAAGAAGAAAAGAACATACATGTTCGACATGAAGTATTTATCAATAATAATGTTATAAGCAGCCTGCCTGATAGAACCCCAACACAACATACGAGGGAACATCTGAGGCTTCTGTTGTGAATACCCACGAAAAAACTGAAAAAATCTCCAATGCCCACACATTAAAAGCATAAGGAAAATCACTTATCACATAATTGCAATGACTACTATCTGTCATGGTCTCTGAACTCCTCACACAACCACGCAATGACCTTGCCAACTAATCAAAACCAAGCGTACCCCAAGAAAAGACAGACGGAGAACATCATCATCAATTATCTTTATTATATGATCTTTGACGAAGTAACCCTCATCACGACCCAATAACACTCTCTCAACTATATATACCTCAGCAAGCCTAACAACATCACTATATTTCTCTCAAAATCCAGAAGTACAGCGTGATGAACGAAACTGTAAGAATATCCTAAGATCAGACAACTTTATTCGTTCTTCATTTGGGAAATAACGATTCAGCAATTTGTTTGGCCTAACAGACACAACACTAAAATCACCGGCACAATAATCCAACCCAATACTGAGATGAAAACACTCACGATCAAATATGACATCACGATAAAAAACTTTAAACTTTTACATGCTATCATTATTAGAAACAAGCTGAGATAACAACAAACAATGCAAAATAGTATTTAATAAATGCAAGTCACTCAACTCCATAAAATGTCCACACACGCCCTTTTTAACATATTCAAATGAGCAGCACTCAAAAATGACATAATTAAACTCCTAAAGTTAAAATCGCCACTCCATTGATCATATCAAATCAAAATTCAAACTTATACAAGATATCTCCTTCCTATAACAGGAAAGTCCATAAATTATATAAAAATAAAATGCAATGAAAATAAAACCAATCAACTTTAAAAAAATGATTAACACGTACCATAATGCAATGACTTAATAAGTTAATACTCTTACAAATACCAAATAATCACCTATATAATAGAACCAATACATCAGTTTTCATAAAAATGAGTTTAACAAACAATATATAAGTAATAACTCTAACTATGCCGAAAAGACATAATTTCAATTTCAAAATTAACAGAATCTATTAAAGACTTCAACAAATTATGCCATAGGGGGCATGATCTATTCATATATACTATACACAAAAAATCACACTTGTAATTCAACATAAATAACACTTATGTGCTCCGAAAAAGGCAAAATCTACAACAATCAACACAAAAAAGAAGATGACCAAAAAATAAACAACAAACTCCAAAAACAATAGAACCAATACATCAATTTTCATAAAAATGTGTTCCATAAAAGAATAAATATTATATAAGTAAAAACTCTAATTATACCGCAAAGGCATAATTTAAGTTTCGGAATTAACAGAATCTATTAAAGACTTGAACAAATTATGCCGGAGGGGGCATAATCTATTCATACATACTATACACAAAAAATCACACTCGTAATTCGACAAAAATAACACTTATGTGCTCAGAAAAAGGCAAAACCTAAAACATTCAATACAAAAAAGAAGATTTCCATAAAACAAATAACAAACTCCAAAAAACATAACAGAAACGTAATACAAAAAAAACTAACATATACAAATCAAAAATGCGAATTCACAATAAAAACAAAGAAAAAATTTGACAAAACACTAAAAAATTACAAACAGAAATAATCAAATAAATACAAATAAAAAAAACAAAAATTGAACAACAATTACAAAAATGTGTAGAATACAGGCCAATAAAATGAAAAATAACAATTACGAAGATTAAAAAGACCAAAAAATCAAATTTATAGTACCTAAATTGTCGTACATAGAAAATGAAGAGAAACGATTGCCCTAAACAGAGAAGACGAGAAACGAAATAACAAAAAAGAAAGAAAGAAAGGATTCTCATAGGACATGGATACTTTTATCCAAATTTATGTTTAATGCTTTCATGAAGCTCCTGTTGTTAATCTGTATTGCAAAAAACCAGTAAACAATAATAACTGAAAATAAATAGAATCAGTGTTGGAAAATTATTTTTCCAGAATATAATCGAGCCCACTTAGTTCAAAGTGTGTCCTTAAGGAAATTATTCCCCTCACAGTACTCGAGGTTGATGGAATATCCCCTCCCATGATAGAACGATTATCTTACCAGAATAGTAGTACTCCAAACTCTGGTAGCGGCGAACCACTCAACAGTAGTATATTACACAGAATTTATTCGTGCAGAAGAAGAAGAAGATTTTGTAGTTCAGAAAATTAGTAATTAAAATTCTGAGGAATCAAATGAATTTATAGCCATGGAAGTACTGTTTCTGAAGGTTTGCAACCCTTCTGAACAGTCACTAAAACTGGTGGAAAATTTAAATGAGGAAAAGAAACCGGATCGCGGGTCAGACACGCGGATCCTGTCGGGTCGCGGGTCAGGGTCACTAACGGGTAGGATTGGATAAGTTAATTAATTTAATTAAATAATAATTAATTAAATAATTAAAAATTAGAGAAAATTTGGTCCAAAAAGATTATCAATCAATCAGATCATTTGACCAAATCCGAATCCGAATCCGAATCCGAATCCGAATCCGAATCCGAATCCGAATCCGAATCCGAATCCGAATCCGAATCCAAAGCCGAGCCGAGCCGAGCCGAGCCGAGCCGAAGCCGAGCCGAGCGAGCGACGACGACGGCGCGAGGGGTCCTTGCCCCCTCAACCCTTTTATTGACAAGAAGGAGTAATTCTACTTATAAGTAGAAGAACTTTTCTTTCCACTACCGATGTGGGACAAATGCTTATTTTATAAAGCAAGAGAGAATTCCCACTTTTCTTTCCACTACCGATGTGGGACAAATGATTATTTTATAGAGCAAGATGGAACTCCCTCCATTTCCCATTCAATCTATCATTTAAACCCAACAATCCCCCATATGAATGAGGAATGGCTATAAGATAAAGGAATGCGCGGACAAGTGTGATATACAAGCGAGAATTGACTGCATCTGGATAAGTAGGTTTCCCTTTGAACTTTCCGTAGTGAACTTATATCGGATATACTCGATCAATCGGTAGATTTGATATCTTTGAACCGTCGAACTTTGTTGTATACCTAGACACCATAAGTCACACAATCAACCCTCAACCGTTTATGGTTCTCACGGTTGTGTTCGTTTCAGTCATGAACACCTCCTGGTTTCATGAGTGTGTAGAGAATGGGCCTTTACTGTCATTCCCCTTTAAAGCGGCTTACACTTAACACTCACATAGGTGATTTCTAAACATGTGGTCCTATATCCACATTATCTGGTTATACACTGCCAGATTTAGATAATCATTAAAGAACCTTAATGCTTTATTAACTCATTAACAAGCCATAAGGTTTTATCCTTATTTCTGAACATTGTCTTCATCCGAGAATGGGTTGAGTTATTTGACAATGTTCAACCGTCAATCACAACTTTGTTTGATCTCCTTGAACCTAGCTCTTGGGATCTCCAGTCTGCTAGGTAGAGTTACCTCCATGATGACTTGTCATCGGCCTTAACCCCATTCCCATTGATGATCTACTAACTCCCTCTCTAGATAAGCCTTTTGTAAGCGGATCCGCCACGTTATCTCTTGACTTTACATAGTCAATCGTGATAACGCCACTAGAGAGGAGTTGTCTAACGGTATTGTGTCTTCGTCGTATGTGACGAGATTTTCCGTTGTACATTACGCTCCCTGTCCTACCTATTGCTGCTTGACTGTCACAATGTATACATATAGGAGCCAAAGGTTTGGGCCAGAATGGAATATCTTCTAAGAAATTCCGGAGCCATTCAGCTTCTTCACCGTCCTTGTCTAAAGCTATAAGTTCAGATTCCATTGTAGAGCGGGCGATGCATGTCTGTTTTGATGATTTCCAAGACACTGATCCACCCCCAATTGTGAAAACATAACCACTCGTGGATTTAACTTCAAATGATCCGGTGATCCAATTTGCATCACTATATCCTTCGATCACGGCGGAATATTTGTTATATTGCAAAGCATAGTCTTGGGTGTGTTTTAAATACCCCAAGACTCGTTTCATTGCCATCCAATGAGTTTGATTGGGATTACTCGTGAATCGACTCAGCTTGCTTATAGCACATGCTATATCTGATTGTGTACAATTCATAATATACATCAAACTTCTCAAAACTCGTGCATAGTCCAATTGTGAGTCACTTTCACCTTTATTCTTTTGAAGTGCAAAACTTACATCAATTGGAGTCTTTACAACATTGAAATTTAAATACTTAAACTTGTCAAGTACTCTTTCAATATAATGAGACTGCGATAATGCTAGACCTTGTGGAGTTTTATGAATTCTGATGCCTAAGATCAAATCAACAACTCCTAAGTCTTTCATATCAAATTTGCTAGCCAAAGATACGCCAGAGCGCTTATATCGGTAATATCTCTACTCATTATCAACATGTCATCAACATATAAACAAACAATGACTTCATGATTTGGAGTATTTTTAATGTAAACACATTTGTCACACTCATTAATCTTAAATCCATTTGTCAACATTGTTTGGTCAAATTTCGCATGCCATTGTTTGGGTGCTTGTTTAAGTCCATAAAGTGACTTAACAAGTTTGCACACTCTCCTTTCTTTACCAGGAACCACAAAGTCCTCAGGTTATTCCATGTAAATTTCTTCCTCCAATTCTCCATTTAAGAAAGTTGTCTTGACATCCATTTGATGGATTTCAAGACCATATACGGCCGCCAGTGCTACTAACACCCGAATAGATGTTATTCTTGTTACCGGCGAGTATGTGTCAAAGTAATCAAGGCCTTCTTTTTGTCTATAACCTTTGACCACAAGTCTTGCCTTATATTTGTCAATAGTGCCATCAACTTTCATTTTCCTTTTAAAAATCCATTTTGATCCTAAAGGTTTATTTCCAGGAGGAAGATCAACCAATTTCCATGTATGGTTGTTCAAAATTGATTCAATCTCACTATTGACTGCCTCTTTCCAAAATGCTGAATCAGAAGAAGACATCGCTGCTTTTCATTTTCAAGCAAGAATGTCACAAAATCTGGTCCAAAGGAAGTAGATGTCCTTTGACGTTTGCTACGCCTTGCATCCGCTTTACTTGGTGTATTTTCCTTTGGTTCTTCCCGCGGTCGTTTAGATCTTTCACTTGACGACTCACGTTCAGTTTTATACGGATAAATATTTTCAAAGAATTCAGCATTATCTGATTCAATTACCGTATTAGCATGAATTTCAGGATTGTCCGATTTGTGAACCAAAAACCGACAAGCTTTGTTGTTTGTAGCATAACCAATAAAAACACAATCCACAGTTTTTGGTCCGATTTTTACCCTTTTGGGCAAAGGAACTTGGACCTTTGCTAAACGCCCCCACACTTTGAAATATTTCAAGTTAGATTTTCTTCCTTTCCATAGTTCATATGGAATAGATTGTGTTTTATTGTGGGGCACCCTATTGAGTATTCGGTTAGCTGTAAGGATAGCTTCCCCCCACAAGCTTTGCGGTAAACCGGAACTTATTAGTAAGGCATTCATCATTTCCTTTAATGTTCGGTTTTTCCTTTCCGCAATTCCATTTGATTGTGGTGTGTAAGGGGCAGTAGTTTGATGAATAATTCCATATTCTAAACATATCTCTGCAAAAGGAGATTCGTACTCTCCTCCCCTATCACTTCTAATCATTTTTATCTTTTTATTCAATTGATTTTCCACTTCGTTTTTGTATTGCTTAAATGCATCAATTGCTTCATCCTTACTATTAAGCAAATACACATAACAATATCGAGTGCAATCGTCAATAAAAGTTATAAAATACTTTTTCCGACCGCGAGATGGTATTGACTTCATATCACATATATCTGTGTGAATTAAGTCTAAAGGATTTGAATTCCTATCAATAGACTTATATGGATGTTTAACAAACTTAGATTTGACACATATTTCACATTTAGATTTATTACACTCGAATTTAGGCAATACTTCTAAATTAATCAATTTTCGCAAGGTTTTGTAGTTGACATGTCCTAAACGAACATGCCATAAATTATTTGACTCCAATAAGTAAGACGAAGCTGAATTCTTATTAATACTGTCAACAACCATTACATTGAGTTTTAAAAGGCCCTCGGTGAGGTAGTCCTTTCCTATGAACAAATCATTCTTACTTATTACAATTTTCTCACTAACCAACACACATTTAAACCCGTTTTTGACGAGTAGTCCGGCTGAAACTAAATTCTTCCGAATTGTTGGAATGTGCATAACATTGTTGAGAGTCAGGACCTTGCCGGAAGTCATCTTCAGAAATATCTTCCCATATCCTTCAACCTTGGCTGTTGCAGTATTTCCCATAAACAGTACCTCTTCGGGTCCAGCGGGAGCATAGGTTGCAAATGCTTCTTTTGTAGCGCAAACATGTCGAGTGGCACCAGAATCAAGCCACCACTCATTTGGGTTTCCAACCAAATTGCACTCCGATAGCATTTCACACAGATCATCCATATCATCATTCTTTTCCACCATATTGGCTTGTCCTTTTCCCTTGTTCTTTTTCGGGAGACGACAATCTGGGGCTTTGTGGCCAGCTTTCCCACAATTAAAGCAGTTGCCCTTGAACTTTTTCTTGTTGGAATCCTTCTTCTTTCCGTAAGGCCTCTTCCTTTTCTTGTTCTTTTTCGTGAGCAAAGATCTTCAACGATGTTTGCCCCTTCAATTGGTGAAGTCTTACGGTACCTCTTCTCGGCCGGTTTTGTTATCTTCCTCGATCTTGAGACGAATCACAAGATCTTCCAACTTCATTTCTTTTCTTTTGTGCTTAAGATAATTCTTGAAATCTTTCCATGAGGCGGCAACTTCTCAATCACTGCAACCACTTGAACGCTTCATTTACTACCATACCTTCAAAGAATAAGGTCATGGAAGATAAGTTGAAGCTCTTGAACTTGGGTTCCAACGATTTTTCCATCCACCATTTTGTAGTCTAGGAATTTGGCAACCACAAACTTCTTCAAGCAATCATCTTCGCTTTGTACTTCTTTTCAAGTGCACTCCATAGTTCTTTGGAAGTCTCTATCAGACCGTAGACGTTGTACAAGTCATCTTCTAAGGCACTCAAAATGTAGCCTTTGCACAAAAATCAGCCTGTTTCCAAGCCTCGGTAACTATGAACTTTTGGTTGTCGGGCATGTCGGCAGTACGCAGGAGGTCCTCATCGGTGAACTTTTGCATACCAAGGGTGGTAAGCCAAAAGAACATTCTTTCTTGTCATCCTTTAAAGTTGGCACCGTGAACTTCGCAGGTTTCTCGGTGGTACAAATGGGTACGGGTTGTAAAGAGTAAATCGGGTGCAAGAATTGCAGAGGTAGTTCCAGTCTCAATTGCCATTATTCGTTTGTCACTGTCAAATCGACAAACTATTTTAATTAATAAAACCAGAATAGCAATTCAATCACAGACTTAAACGATGAAGATTTTATTTTTTCAAATTGCAGTATAATTATAAAACTTTAGTATTCCAACGAAGTTTTTATATCTTCGAGTCAGAATACTAATATTCATATGGAGTAGAAAACTGCACAAGTTTTAATCTCCAAACCAGAATACAACAACGATGAAGTTTTTTTTTTTTTATGTTCTTCAAATCGTTGTACCAGTATGAACTTTAATATTCCAATGAAGTTTTTATATCTTCAAGTCAGAATATGAAATTTCACACGGAGTAGAAAACCACACAGGTTTTAGTCTCCAAAACAAAGTACAGATTAATCTAAAATTATAATTTCCTTAAGATTGTTGTTAATCTGTATTGCAAAAAACCAGTAAACAATAATAACTGAAAATAAACAGAATCAGTGTTGGAAAATTATTTTTCCAGAATATAATCGAGCCCACTTAGTTCAAAGTGTGTCCTTAAGAAAATTATTCCCCTCACAGTACTCGAGGTTGATGGAATATCCCCTCCCAGGATAGATCGATTATCTTACCAGAATAGTAGTACTCCAAACTCTGGTAGCGGCGAACCACTCAACAGTATTATATCACACAGAATTTATTCACTCAACCCTTCTGAACAATAGTATATCACTCAACCCTTCTGAACAGTCATTAAAACTGGTGGGAAATTTAAATGTGGGAAAGAAACCTGGTCGCGGGTCAGACACGCGGATCCGGCCGGGTCGCGGGTCAGGGTCACTAACGGGTAGGATTGGATAAGTTAATTAATTTAATTAAATAATAATTAATTAAATAATTAAAAATTAGAGAAAATTTGGTCCAAAAAGATTATCAATCAATCAGATCATTTGACCGAATCCGAATCCGAATCCGAAGCCGAAGTCGAGCCGAGCCGAGCCGAGCCGAGCCGAGCCGGATAAGTTAATTAATTTAATTAAATAATAATTAATTAAATAATTAAAAATTAGAGAAAATTTGGTCCAAAAAGATTATCAATCAATCAGATCCGAAGCCGAAGCCGAGCAGAGCGAGCGACGGCGCGAGGGGTCCTTGCCCCCTCAACCCTTTTATTGACAAGAAGGAGTAATTCTACTTATAAGTAGAAGAACTTTTCTTTCCACTACCGATGTGGGACAAATGCTTATTTTATAAAGCAAGAGAGAATTTCCACTTTTCTTTCCATTACCGATGTGGGACAACTCCCACTTTTCTTTCCACTACCAATGTGGGACAAATGATTATTTTATAGAGCAAGAGGGAACTCCCTCCATTTCCCATTCAATTTATCATTTAAACCCAACAACTCCAACTTGCTTAGAGATCAGTTGATTGTAAATCTGTCTCCTCCATAGACTTTTTCGAGGGGTCATTACAACAATTGGCTTGTCTACTTTGTTTTGTACTAGTCCTTGAGACATTATGTTGATTATGATTAACGCTGTCAAGTCCTCTAGCTCATCAAAGTTGCAGACATTTAACTCGAGGGCCAAGCTAGTATATATCTCTCGAACAAAGGACAATGAGATTGTCGTTGGAAATAAAATTAGAATTAACAACTTCATTTCCTCGATAATAAGTAAAGTTTTTCTGAAGTGTCACAATTCTACAAGTTTGTTCTATTTTAGAGCAGTAACATGTATCCATATTCCATGATTGTGCGGAATTTGATAGAGACTTGAGGAGTAAATTGAGAGAGTCTAGTTGTGAGACTATAAATAACGACACTGGCATGACCAATTACTTGAGTCTCTTTACGTGCCAACAACGCAATAAATTAATTCTTCTTGGTAAGAATAGAACACATGTGAATTGATTGGCACAACTAATTTCCACGAAGAAACGAATACACCTTACCCAATTTAAGGATTCCACTAACTTAAAAATATTTAATCGAATTTTTCTTAACAGTTTACTTTTCTTCTTCCTTCTCAAAAAATTCACAATCCGTTCTTGTGGAAATTTGTAAGTTTTTCTCCTCAATTTGAATTTCGTCTTGGCTTTGAACCAATTAATGAGATTTTGGGAGTTAATTGGAAGGTGCATGACAATGAAATGGACATATGCTATGATTTAAGGGAAACTTTGTTTGCTATAGAAGTGAGGGGATATGTGTTAAGCGCTTACGTTCATGCATCAGTAAAGACCTGATGCTGATGCCATTTTAGCTGACTCATTTTTCCATCTTCGATAGACATATTCTCCACATCCAGAGAAGCTGTCTCGAAAGCTCAACTTTTCCTTTTTTTTCTTGGGATTTAATTATGTTATATATTTACTCTTAGCAAATATTCTCTGAATATTCTCTGTATATTTTGTAATTATGATAGATGTATATTTAAGGTAACTTAAGATTCTTATTGTATTAGGAATCAACCATTTAAGGTAAGTTATGATTCTTATCATATTAGAAATCAACCTCTGTACAACTATATATATTGTGATTAATGAATGAAATCCCTAAGGGAAATTACTCCAATCTTACATGGTATCAAGAGTCAAACCCTAATCCCTACTCTTCTCTTTTCTCCCCCTCGGCCGACGCCTCCCCAAACTTTTCTTTTTTCCCCTCGTCTGACGGCAATAATCTGCCGCCATGTCTCGCCCTGCTTCCCCCACCAATTCCGGTTCTTCCACTGGCACACTTGACAACCCCAATCAACGTTCATCGTCTTCTTTTCATCCGGCATTCGCCGTTAACAACATCAACAATTTTATCCCTATCATTCTTGACCAAGAAGACTGTTAATATTCCATGTGGATAGAACTGTTCTATATTCATGCATGTGCGTACAATGTGCTCGCCCATATTGATGATTATGTTCCTCGTCCAATCGATGTTGCAGACTCGACCTGGCGTCGCCTTGACGCCATCGTCAAACAATAGATCTACAGCACCATATCTAAAGACTTGTTGTGTACTATCATGAAAATAGGTGCTACGGCACGTGAACTTTGGGTACGGTTAGAAGAAATTTTTCAGATTAATAAAAATACTCGAGCCGTGTATTTGGAAGAGCAGTTCAACAATACGCATCTCGAGAATTTTAACATGTCTGAATACTGTAAACAACTGAAACTCATAACCGACCAACTTTCCAACGTAGGGACATCTGTTTCAGAGACCACGATGGTACTTCAACTAGTTGTGGGTTTACCGAAAGGTGAATATGATACACTTACAACAATGATTTAACAGGCCGACCCCCTACCAAGCTTCAATAAAGCACGTTCGCAACTTTTGTTGGAAGAGACCCGCCGTGTTAAACAAGAGGAGCACAATCACAAGGCATTAGCCGTTGACGGCATGACACCACCGGCGGCAGCCACCACCGCAAGACCACCACCAGCAGCAGTCCCGCGGCGGAGGGCGTGGAGACAGAGGTCGCGGTAATAACAATAAAGGAAAGGGTCGCAGCAAAGGCAACCAGAACCAAGAAGCAGTGTGCCCAAAGACTGCCGCTTACTATTTGGTCGCCACTCTTGGCCCAATATCGAGAACTGGGCCTCGCCTGCATGCCCCTACCGACATCGGGGCCCACCTAGCAAGGCGGCAACCAGCGCCTGGGCTCCGCCTCACCAACCGGCAGTCCACCAGCCAGCAGAGCCCATCCGTAGCAAAGCAGTCTGGCCCCCACCGATTTGGGTCAGGCCTTCAACACCGTGAACCTTCAACAGCCCGAAGAAAATTGGTACATGGACACCGGAGCCACATCTCACCTCACCCGGTCGACAGGTAACTTATCTCAACTATTTCGGTTAAAGTGTCCTCAATTTATTATTGTCGGCAATGGTCATCGCATTCCAATTGAAGGTTACGGTAACACACATACCAAACATCCCCACCCACCTTTCTCCTTAAATCACGTCCTCTACACCTCTAACATCATTGAAAACTTAATCTCTGTTAGAAAATTCACTCGCAATAATTATATGTCTGTCGAATTTGATCCTTTTGGTTTTTCTGTGAAGGATCTCAATACGGGGAAGATTCTTACGCGCTGCAATAGTGTGGGAGACCTCTACCCCTTCACTCAATCTTCTGATGTCAGACCGCAATCACCTTTATCCGTTGCGGCTATCTCTCCTTCAACTTGGCACAACAGACTCGGACACCCCGGAGACCCTGTTTTTACTTTTCTTAGGACTACTAAGCATATTCAATGTAATAATGGAAAACTTGCTCAACACTATTTTTCTTGCCCACTCGGCAAGCATACTTGTCTTCCATTTATGTCATCCAACAGTGTTACTTTTTCTCCTTTTGATATTATTCATGCTGATTTGTGGAAATCTCCAGTTGTTAGCTCTTTGGGTCATAAATTTTATCTAGTATTCTTAGATGATTTTTCACATTTTGTCTGGATTTACCCACTGAAATTCAAATTTGAAGTTTTTGCCAAGTTCCTTGAATTTCAAAAATTCATTAAAACACAGTTTGAAAAATCTATCAAATCATTCCAATGTGATAATGGACGTGAATTTAATAACTCGGCATTTCACAATTTCTACTCTAAACAAGGCATGGTTTTCTGTTTTTTCTGTCCCTATACTTTCTCCCAAAACGGAAAGGTTGAACGAATTATACGTACCATCAATAACATGGTTTGCACCCTTCTATTTCATGCCTGTCTTCCACCGCCTTTTGGGGTCTATGCTGTTAAAATGGTAGAATCCCTTCTGAATATTTTACCGACTAGCACTCTCCAAAATAAGACATCTGCCGAAATCTTATACCGTAGGTTCCCATCCTATGACCATCTCCGTATTTTTGGTTGCTTATGCTACCCCAACATAGCCTCCACCGCACCTCACAAACTCGCCCCTCGCACCATGCCTTGTGTCTTCGTTGGTCTCTGTCCTACTCATTGGGGCTACCTGTACTATGACATTGCCACTCGCAAAATTATCGTCTCCCGTCACGTCACCTTTGACGACACGACCTTTCCTTTTTCCAATCTCTAAAAATTTCAGACCATTGATTACACGTTTCTCGATGAACCAAGTCTTTCCCCGGCTATCCAATCTCTGTACCACCGGCAGCCCACTGTTCCAACAGAGCTTGCGCCAGCAGCTCTGTCCCCGCCACTGTCCGGCACCATCTCCAACCAAACACCTCCCAGCTCTCGGTCGAACACCCATCCAAAGACTTCGCCGCTTCCATCTACGCTTCATCGCCTTCTCCAAAGAATCGCCGCCTCCAGAACCCGACACCCCAGAGCCTCCAAATCTAGACCACCAACTGATACCTGCCCATCGTATGGAGACTCGTGCATAACACGATATTTTCAAACCCAAGGTCCATTTTAACCTCTCTACACAAACCATATCACTCATTCCAAAAAATCCAAAACTAGCCAAACTAGACCCTAATTGGAATGCGGCCATGTGCGAGGAATTTAATGCTTTAATCAAGCAGAACACTAGGGATTTGGTACCTAGACCGGATGGTGTTAATATTATCCGATGCATGTGGTTATTTCATCACAAGTATAGAGACAGTGGTGACTTAGAGCGGTATAAGGCAAGACTGGTTGCTAATGGCACGAATCAGCAAGAGGGTATTGACTGTGGTGAGACATTCAGTCTGGTTATTAAACCGGCTACTATTCAGACTATTCTCAATATTGCTATGGGCATGCATTGGCTGATTCACCAGCTTGATGTCAAGAATGTGTTTCTTTATGGGGATTTGAAAGAAACTGTGTACATGCATCAGCCCCCTGGCTTTGTTCATCCGATAGTTCCGCAGTTTGTATGTCATCTCAAGAAGTCCTTATATGGCTTGAAATAGGCACCCCACGCTTGGTATGATCGCTTTGCCAGGTATCTTATGCAAATCGAATTTACATGTAGCAAGTGTGATAACTCTCTCTTCACTTTCCATCGAGGTAGCAGTACTGCTTATTTGCTATTATATGTGGATGACATTGTTCTTAATGCCTCCTCTGACGGGTTGAAGAATGAAATCATTGCTCTACTCAAAACTGAATTTACTATGACTGACTTGGGCAAACTGAGTTATTTCTTGGGTATATCCGTGACCAGATCTGCAGCTACTATGTTTTTGTGTCAGCGCAAATATGCGGAGAAGATAGTACACAGGGCTAAGATGGCAAATTGTAAAATTATACCAACTCCGGTTGACTCGAAATCCAAGCTTAGTGTCAATGAGGGTGCGTCAGTTTCTGATCCCACTCTCTATTGGAGCCTTGCAGGTGCCCTTCAGTACCTTACATTCACTAGGCCCGATATTGCATATGTCGTTCAGCAAGTGTGTATGTTTATGCACGACCCTCGAGAGTCCCATTTTGCGGCCCTCAAACGTATTATCAGATACGTTAAGGGTACACTGGACTTTGGACTGCATCTCTACCCCTCTGCCCTAACCAAGTTTCTCTCCTACACGGATGCAGATTAGGCAGGATGCCCGAACACACGTCGCTCCATCTCCGGCTACTGTGTATTTCTTGGGGATAATCTTATTTCATGGTCCGCCAAGCGATATGCCACACTATCTCGTTCGAGTGTTGAAGCAGAGTATCGCGGAGTTGCTAATGTCGTTGCTGAGATCTGTTGGCTCTGAAATCTTCTTTTGGAACTCCAGTATCCGCTGCAAAAGGCGTCTATAGTCTACTTAGAAAACATATCTGTCATCTATATGTCTCACAATCCGGTCCAACATCAGCGGATCAAGCATATAAAGATGGACATTCACTTTGTGCGTGAGAAGGTTGCCCTTGGTCAGGTCAAAATTTTACACGTACCTTCCTCCTATCAGTATGCAGATATTTTCACAAAGGGACTACCGCAATAGCTCTTCACCGACTTCCGATCCAGCCTTAGCGTTCAGCCTCCGTCCGCTCCGACTGAGGGGGAGTATTAGCGAATATTCACAGTATATTTTGTAATTATAATAGAGTATATTTAAGGTAACTTAGGATTCTTATCGTATTAGGAATCAACCTCTGTACAACTATATATATTATGATTAATGAATGGAATCCCTAAGGGAAATTACTCCAATCGTACACTTACGTATATGTTATTAGTGATTTTTTACACTTACTCTCTCATGTTCAAAATAAGTGTTCATTTAGCTTTTAACATACCTTATAAAAAAAATACCAACTCCTAGACCAAAATATGTATTTTGATTAAACTAACCTTAATAAAAATTTGCATATTACTATTAACTTGACACGATGGAATTTGGTCATTTTGCACTTAATAAGAGCAAATTTAAAAAAATAAAATTAATTCCTTCTTGATATGCAAGTGAACACTTATTTTGAATTAAAATAAAAAATTTGAGTGGATACTTATTATGAACCTGAGGGAGTATTATGGTAAAAAAATTATTAGAATAGTCATATCATTTTTAGCAAGTTATTAAATTAATACTTATTAAAATAAATTACCTATAATCACTACATAAATTATCTGATATATTGCATGAAACTTAGGGTGTGTTTGGTATAGAGAAAAATATTTTCTGAAAAATAGTTTCCAATATTTTCATGTTTGATTGGCCAAAATTTTTATAAAAACATTTTTTCTAAAAAAATAAGTTTCTCAAAAATGAAGGAAGATTCTTAATGAAAATAGGTAAAACAAGTTATATAAATTACATTTCAAATTTATTAACTCCTACCCGCCCCCATTGAAATGACATTGAAACAAGTTACATATATTTACTTCTTTATAGTAAAATTAATCTTGACTTCATCAATTAATCTAGATACGCTCCAAGTCCAAGCTATACTACAACCGATTCATTTCTAAACAATTTAGTTTGAATTTTTTTAATAGTTCTGGGGACTTCGATTTTTAAAAGCAATCTAGTGAAGTTGGGTCGATATTTTGAAACTTAAGAAAGATGTATAAGGAGGAAGCCGCCAAGAACATGACCACTTGCGGCCCTGTGGCTGTAGTTATCATTACAAGTGGGGGAAATTGTTTAAAAAATGGCCCTATTGGCCATGTGTTACAGTCACATTTTGTAATTACTCGACGGCTAAATAAAATTCTAACGTATACCTTTAGAGAAGGAAACATGAATCTACTTCACTATTTGGAGACCTATATGGATAATGATGCACGTAAAAGAAAGCGCCTCATTTTCTTTCAACTGTCAATTGTTAAATGTATAATGGAATAGCTTTTCGTGCAATTTGATTTGGTCTTAATAATGGCTGATGGAGGATAATATTGTTTACAAGTTTTAACAAGTGTTGAATAAATATGATACTCAAAACGGGTAATTGTTTGAACGTTGATTGATAAATGATTTCAAATTAATAAGGCAATCGACGTAGATACCAACAAAGGGTTGATTCATTTATATACAAGAGCTTTTTGCGAAAGCTTTTGTGGAGATTAATGGAATACGAGAATCTGTCACAAATTGTAATTATGTGTGAGTATTAAGAGTCAAAATTACTATATGTTATTTGAAATTACTAATTTATTATTTGATAAATGATAATAAAAAAATATAATAATACCATTTAGGATGGAGTAAACTTGAATTTCACCTAAGACATAATTAAACCTGTAATTTTGTCATTGGTTTTTATATTATAGTAGTACTACATACCACAAAATTAAAAAATGAGTCACGTGTGACAACTAATAAAGATAAGCCTCTTCAAATGCACACTTGCATCATCGTTTATAGTATAGTTTATTTAGGGTCCTGAAAAATTACGTATGTAAAAGTATTATAATATGTCTTGTAATTGATTATTTTATCGAATCAAATCAAGCTAAATCTTTATTAGCAAATTAAATAAAGATTTCTTCTCTTTTCATCTACTTTCTTTGTCCCAATTTATTTGAAAATTGACCAGAGAGTTAAACATTTTTTTATTATTATAATTTTCTCAAACTCTTTTTATATATTATGAATTATTAATTATGTAGACTTATAATATATTTATATAATTTTTAAATATATAAATTTTATTATAAAATATTTAAAAAATTTATGTTTAAAATTATATTAAAAATTTTAAAAATTGATCAATCTTTAAATAAATTAAGACGGATAGAGTAATATTTAATTTGCACGTGAAGGTTAGAATATTATGATTCACGAGCTTGTTTGATAGCTCACCTCACCTTCCTCGCCTACCCCTTTAAAAAAATGGTTTCTATTAATGATGATTGAGTATATTTTATTAGCAGAGCAATGAGATAATGTTGACATTAATTTTGTATAGTACTACATTGGAGGCAAATTAATTTTCTTTCTGGGTTTGTTCTTCGGAATTTAGTGATTTTGATAACTATGATTTTAATTATTTTTATTGAAATATAAATTTTTAATATTTAATTATATTTTCAATAACTTTCAACTATATGAAACATGATTATGATTGAATTTGAATTAGGAAACAAAAGTTAGCAGATTCTTTGAAGTGTTGGAAAAAGATTGAACTCATTAGGTACCAAAATTCCACAGATGAACTTTGCTGTGGAAATGGATCATTTTTCCAGTACAGAGAATGATTCCGAGAAAGAATATACAAAAAAGTTCGTTCTATTTACAAGAACTCGAATTCAATTTCCCAATCCCTTCTTACGTGGATTTCAAATGGCTACTCCGTATAAAGGAATGTTGCAATAGTTGTTGGGCGCTCCATCTCTTACTGGACTCTTTCTGCAAGCAACACTCGATAAAATCCTTAAAACTTCCCGATGTCCCTTCAGGCAAACTGGGCGGTTCACCAAAGCATATAGCGCACATTAGTGTAGCCCAGTCCGGTCGCTGGCCCGGTGGCAAGAACGGGAAGTGGCCCATATACAGTTCCATTAAAGTTATGCCCAAACTCCAAATATCAGCTGCGTAACCATTATAGTTAACTCCATAAGTATCTGGATCGAACCTTTCTGGGCTCATATAAGCACAAGTTCCAACGTACGAATTGCAAGGATCCAAAGTCCTGCACATGATTTTACTCACACCAAAATCGGCGATTTTTACTTCCATTTCACGGTTTACTAGAAGATTTGAAGGTTTTACATCTCTGTGAATGATTTTGTGGTTATGTAAGTAGTCTAATCCACTAAGTACTTGTTTAGCGATTTTTGCTAAGCATAGTTCGGAGAAACTTGTTTGTGATTTAAGAAGATTTTCGAGTGTGCCGACGTTCATGTACTCCATGAGAATACCGATGTCTCCCTCGGGCATATCTATGACGCCGTGGGACTTGATGACGTAAGGAGAATCCGTCCGGCGAAGGATTGAGATTTCCCGGAGGATTTGACGGCGAATCTCGGGAACGCTATCGCCGTGAACGACTTTTAGAGCGTAGATAGCGGTAGTCCGTTTGTGGCGGACTTTGTAGACTGTTCCACCGTTTCCGTGACCGAGAACTTTAAGCTTTTCGAGTTCCGAAATGGAGATCGTAGTAGTGGCGGTGGTAGTGGTGTTGGCGGTAGAGTTGACGGTGGAGACGGAGGAAGGAGGGAGGGGTAGGGGGAAACGAGTGCGGCGTTCGGAGGGTTCCGGCAAGGGAAGTCGGAGATTGAGTTGTCGGCGCTCTCGAACTAAGGCCATGTGATCGGTGAATCGGGTCGGGTCCGTTTGGATTTTTTGGTATGGGAAATGGATTGTTCTTCTTCTTTCGGTTAGTAGAATGGGAAGGATTGGGTTATATAAGTGGGAGGATAAAGCACGTGGGAATAGTGGGGTACTCTTAGCCACCCCACCATGTTAGGAAGGAGAGAGGATATGGGATGGGGACGAAGGTGTGCGGATAAACGTTACATGAGATTTCATAAAATCTTCTTTACGTTAATACTAAGCTTTTTGGCTTTTTTTCACGATTTTCTTCTTTTTTTTCTAATTGAAAAAGCGGTGAACTGAGCTGGAAAATTAATCTACATGTAATCTAATTAAATATTTTCTCCGTCTCAATTTAATTATCTTATTTTTTTTATTCTATCCTAAAAAGAGTATTTTTTTCATATTTAATAAGTTTTACTGTAAGTTTAAGACTACAAAATTTAAAGAACTACACGCATTTTTAATTTAAGACCATAAAATATAAAAATCTTTTTTTATTTTAAAATTCTATTTTTAATTAAATTAAAATACTTAAATTGAGAAAAAACTTAAATTGAGACAGAGAGATTACTTCTTAGGACGAAACAAATCTAAAATAAGAGAAGGTTAATTTGTTTGGTTCACAACGAAGTTTAACTGCCCACCAAAATGGTTATTCCTAAGTGCGGTTTCTTGGCCACCCTTAAATCTTTTTTTAATCCAACTATGCATGAAGTAAAAGTATTTGACTAGACTAACTTATTTTTTCAATCCCAATCAAATGGAGAATGAGGATTCATTTAATTGCACTTAATGGAGGTCTGAAGATGTTAAGTGCATTTATTTATATTAAAATATACGTATTTATTGAGTCTGAATAAATTTTAATCATTAAGATCTTAAACAAAGTCTTAATATCACTAAGAGATATTTTTGTATGGATAATTTTTATCATCACTTTGTCCACAACAGCTTCAGCCTTACCCTCCCAACCCACTGACCCCATCCCTCCAACTCCACCCCAACCCATCCTATCACCACCTACCCACCCTCACCCCACCACTCACACTAACCACCTCACAACACAACCACCACATCACTATCCCCACTCTCCCAACTCCCACCCCACATACATATCCACCTACCCTTTTGCCCAACCCTCACCCATCACCACCCACCACCCCACCTCACCTACCAACACCATTAACCACCTCTGCCATCACAACCACCACATGTTTGCAAAATAAGCCGCTCACCACTGGATAACAATGCTTTCATCTCCTACCATTTTATTTTTTCCTCTATTCAGCCATTTTTTCCGATTTGAATAGAGGTAGTCCTAGATCAAAATATTAGGAATCAAAACAAGGAAAGTAGCATTGATGGAATGGGGGATTGGATCGATCGAAGAGGGAGGTAAAAAGATTTGAGTAAATCATAGTTGATCATAGGTTTGAACCGATCCCAACAACGAACACCTTCCTGCTACAAGGTGAGGCTCTGCCCTTCCCCTAGAATCCCACTATCATCGCCACTACCACCATTGCGATCAATTCTTACTACTAACCACATTTACCATCATAACTACCACCAACACCATCGTCAACCACCACACATTCTTTAGCCACCGCCACCAACACTGCCAAATACTAACATCATCCAATTACTACACCATTACAACCACCACCACAATCAACTATCACTACCACCTTTACTAGCCAATAGCATCAATCATCACTACAAAGTATATTCACCATCACTAGCGAACATAAATGTTTTTTTTAATAAATAATACTTTTATTTTATTAAATTTATATGTATTTTCTAACATTTAATTACTTTTTATTGGAATTGTATATTTATTATATTTAAATAATTACATTATGCACATTCAAATGTTTCAAAACAAACATTCTTAATCATTCAATATTCAGATCTAGAAATAACATCTTAATTATTTAGATATGCATTCAGATTCAGACGTCTTAAAACAAATGAGGCCTTATGCTCCCTTTGTCCCATACTACTTGTCTATTTTCCCTTTACACGTTTCTTAAGAAATCATAAATAGAAGTACATTTTTAGTGCATTACTCTTATCTCTTCAATTAATTGCACTTTAATCAATATTAATAACTTTAAAAAATAATTAATGTTAAGGAAAAAATATGAAAACCTTATTTAATTCTATCTTAATTTTATAAATTGACAAGTATTTTAGCACGTCTATTTTTATTAATGTTAGATGATATTAATCTCCCTTGGGGAGTCTTTCATTAATATCAAGGTATATATATAGTACAATATTCATCCCTTATACAATAGGAATCCTAAGCCTATACAAAAGAGGAATCCTAGTTTTACCATAATTATATTTACACAATATATGGAAATATTATAATTATGGGTAGGGAATATATTGTTTCCTATATTTACACGTTTACACACCCCCTCAGTCGGAGCGGGAGGAGGTCGGACGCTGAGACTGGATCTGAAGTCAAGAAATAACTGTCTGGTAAGTCCTTTGGTAAATATGTCTGCATACTGATAGGATGATGGAACATGTAACACTCTGACATGGCCTAACGCAACTTTCTCACGAACGAAGTGTAGGTCTATCTCAATATGCTTGGTTCGCTGATGTTGAACCGGATTATGAGAAAGATAGATGGCATAGATGTTATCACAATATACAATAGATGCATGACGCAAAGGACACTGAAGTTCTAACAGTAAATTTCTGAGCCAACAAATCTCAGCTACTATATTTGCAACGCCTATGTACTCAAATTTCAGATCGGAGCGAGATAGGGTAGCATGTCGCTTGGCAGACCAAGAAATCAGATTATCCCCTAAGAAAACACAAAAGCCGGAGGTAGAGCGTCGCGTGTCCGGACACCCTGCCCAATCTGCATCCGTATATGAAAGCAACATGTCTGGTGCAGAGGGGTATAGGTGCAAACCATAATCAAGAGTGCCCTTAATGTATCGAATGATACGCTTAAGAGCAGTGAAATGAGACTCCCTGAGGGCATGCATGAATAAGCACACCGCCGAACAACATAAGCTATGTCCGCCTGGTGAATGTGAGATAATCGAAGTGCACCCGCAAGGCTCCTATACGTAGTAGGATCGTAGACTGAGCACCATCCATAGCACCGAGCTTAGATTTGGAATCAACTGGAGTAGGGCACTCTTTTGCAGTTCGCCATCTTAGCCTTGTACACAATCTCTTCTGCATACTTACGCTGACACAAGAACATATGATTGGCAGACCTGGTCACTGATATCCCCAAAAAGTAACTCAGCTTTCCCAAATCAGTCATTGCAAATTCGGACTTGAGCAAGACAATAATCTCATTTTCAATCCGTCGGAGGAGGTAGTAAGAACAATATCATCCACGTAAAGTAATAAGTAAGCAGTGCTACTACCTCGATGAAAAGTGATGTATCACTCTTGCTGCATACAAACCCAATCGGCAACATATACCTGGCAAAGCGATCATACCACGCACGGGGGGCCTGCTTCAGGCCATATAGTGACTTACGGAGATGGCACACATAGTGAGGAACTGCTGGATGGCTGAACCCTGGTGGCTGATACATGTAGACTATCTCTCTCAGATCCCCATGTAAGAATGCATTCTTCACATCAAGCTAATGGATCGGCCAGTGTTTGCCCATGGCAATGCTCAAAACTGTGCGGATGGTAGCCGGTTTGACAATCGGGCTGAAGGTCTCACCACAATCAATGCCCTCCTGCTGATTTGTGCCATTAGACACAAGACGGGCCTTATACCTCTCAAGATCCCCATTGTCTCTGAACTTGTGACGAAATAACCACATATAACGAATGACATTCACCCCCTCAGGTCTAGGTACTAGATCCCACGTGTGTTGTTTAGTTAAAGCATTGAATTTCTCATACATAGCCGCATTCCAATTAGGGTCTTGTTTGGCCAATTTTGGGTTCTTTGGAAGTGGAGAGATGGTTTGGGCAGACAAGTTGAAATGGACTTTGGGTTTGAAGATTCCATGCTTTGAACGAGTTTCCATTGGATGGGTAGGGACAGTGGATGGCGGAGTGGTGTCTGAGACAGGGGGTAAAGTCCGATAAGGAGAAGGCGGGGGCAAAGCCGTCGGAGGCGCCGCGGCTCCTGGATCGAGAGTCGCGGCGCTAGAAGGTTTGGGCGTCGCGGCTCTGACGACGGAACAAAGGATGTGAGTTGTTCGATTATGAGAGGAGAGATGGCAGACTCGTCAAGAAATGAGTAGTCCTGTTTTTGGAATTTTGGAATATTCGAAAACGGGAATGTGGTCTCGTCGAATGTGACATGACGAGATATGTGGATCTGACGAGTCGACAAGTCATAGCAGAGATAGCCCCTATGGTTCGGCGGGAATCCTAGAAAGACACATGGAGTGGACCTAGGAGCGAGCTTGTGAGGGGCGGTGGAGCTAAGGTTGGGATAGCACAGACAACCAAAAATCCGTAGATGATCATAAGAGGGGATTCTATGATAGAGGATTTCGGTAGGGGTCATATTGTGAAGAGTGCTAGTAGGGAGAATATTTAGAGTGTATTCTGACATTTTAGCAGCATAGACCCAGAAGGGTGGAGGGAGGGAGGCATGAATCAATATGGTGCGAATCATATTGTTAATGGTGCGGATGATTCTTTCAGCTTTACCATTTTGTGGTGAGGTGTGAGGGCAGGAGAAGCGAAAGAACATGTCATTAATGGTACAAAAGCGGTGAAACATAGAGTTGTTGAATTCACGACCATTATCGCACTGAAATGATTTTATGCCTTTTCCAAATTGTGTTTGAATGAACTTGCGAAACTCAAGAAATTTGACAAACACTTCCGATTTAAATTTAAGAGGGTGTAACCAAACGTAGTGTGAAAATTCATCAAGCAACACAAGATAGTATTTATGACCGAGAAAACTAGAGATAGGAGATGTCCATAAATCGGCATGTATGATATCAAAATGAGCAAATGTAACACTAGTAGATGATTTAAACGGAAGACGAATATGTTTGCCTAAAGAGCAAGAAACACAATTTTGGGCAAGTTTCCCATTAGAAGCAATGAAATTGTTGCCTCTAAGAAAATTAAAAACTGGGACTCCTGGATGACCAAGCCTATTATGCCAAGTTGAAGAAGAAACAACCGCTAGAGTGACGGGAGAGCAAGATCTGGCAGCGGAGGTGGAAGTGAATGGATAGAGATCCCCCGTGCTATTGCATCTCGTAAGAGGTGTCCCCGTATGAAGATCCTTTACAGTAAAACTAAAAGGGTCAAAATCCACAGAGACAGAATTATTATGAGTAAATTGACGGACATATATGAGGTTCTTAATCATGTGTGGGGCATATAGGGTGTTTTTTAGGGAGAAGGGTGGATGAGGAGGTTATGTGTATGAGGTACCATAACCCTTAACTGGAATGCGTTGTCCACTATCAACTGTAACATATTGAGGATGCTTTAAACTAAACAGTTTAGGAATAGTACATGCAGACTGGGTGACGTGAGATGTGGCGCCTGAGTCCATGTACCAAGTATTGTCAGGCTGTTGCATAGAGAGGGTGTTGAACGTCTGACCCAACTCAGTGGGTGTCATGCCGAGGAGGGCTGCGGGACCTGACCTTGCATGAAGTGGGCCTGTTGTGGGGCTGGAGCGGGGCCTAACAAACCGGGGTAAGAATACAGATTGTATGGATGCTGGTATTGGAATGGACTTGGTGCCGGACTCAAGGCCGGGCGCCATGACTGCATCGGGCACCATGGCCGTGAGACAAGCTGGCCGAGGAGCCGCGCCCGCTTATTTTGCGATCTCTGTTGTTGTTGTTGTTGTTATTGGTTCTGTTGACCGCGACCCTTGCCACGACCACGGCCTCCTCTACCGCCGCGGCCTTTTCCACCCTTGCCGCCGCGGCCCTGCCGCTGTTGGGAGTTGTCTGGTGGCGTCTGATCTTGGGGTTGCGTGTCGACAGCTAACACCTGCTGGGCGTGCTCATCCTGCTTAGCACGACAGGTTTCTTCGAGCAACAATTGTGAGCGAGCTTTGTTAAAACTCGATAGCGGGTCTGCTTGTTGAATTATGGTGGCCAAAGTATCATATTCGCCCTTAGTAAGGCCAGAAATCATTTGGAGCACCATTTTATCGTCAGTGACAGGCGTGCCGATGTTGTAGAATTGATCCGCTAGAAGTTTAAGCTGCTTGCAGTACCCAGAGACATTGGAGAAGTTTTCATGACGTGTTTTGTTGAACTGTTCTTCCAAATACACGGCACGAGTGTGCTTGTTGTCCTGAAAAATTTCCTTCAAACGATCCACAAGTCAAGGGTTGTGGAGTCAGATTTCATGATAGTAAGGAGCAAATCCTGAGAGATACTATCATATATCCATTGTTTGACGCCGACATCGAGACGATGCCAGATAGAATCATCAACCTCCGTAGGGCGCGGAATAGTATCATCAATATGGTCAAGCACGTTATAGAGACATGCATGATTGCGAAAAAGTTCAACCTAGGGAGAATACTGGTTGTTTTCTTGATCAAGAATAATGGGAATATGGTTCTTGATGTTGGAAACAGTAAGGGCGGGGTGAAACGGGGGTGATGACTTTGTGGTGGGATTTGTGGAGGTAGAGGCATCAGAAAGTGTGGAAGAATCAGGGATAGCCATTTAGAGAAGAGAATAAAGGAAGAACAAAACCCGAAAAATAAGAAGAAAATCCGGGAGGGCTGCGGCGTAGGAGTGGCAGCCGGCGGCTGTGGAAAAGAAAGGTTTTTAGGGTTTTGTTTATTTGGCTCTTGATACCATGTTAGATGATATTAATCTCCCTTGGGGAGTCTTTCATTAATATCAAGGTATATATAGAGTACAATAATCATCCGTTATACAATAAGAATCCTAAGCCTATACAAAAGAGGAATTCTAGTCTTACCATAATTATATTTACACAATATATGGAAATATTCTAATTATGGGTAGGGAATATATTGTTTCTTATATTTACACGTTTACCATTAATGTGGACAACCAATATGAGATGGAGGGAGTTACATTTAATACGAGTTAATCTTTTTGGAAATGATTTGTTGTGTGGGATACTAAAAATGTTGCTGTGTGTTTAATAAGAACTTTCCACTTTCTGTATTTTGTGTTAGTACACAATAAAATAAATTCCGTTTGTCCATACATATTTTCTCAAGAATTTGTAAAATATAATTGAAGGTTATTTCATTAAACAGCTTGTTTATTAAAATGGTCCATTCCTTCAACTTCAAATTTGAAAAATAAGTTTTAGAAAATTTTCAAATCTCCACTCACAATATTATAATTGTATTTTTATATCTAAACACAACTTTAATTTTTAAATACTCAATTAACTTCAAATACTATTTTCAAATATCAACCAATTCATGTCTAAATGCTCCCTTTTACATTTTAGTTTTGATATGTTAAAGGTAAAGCACATAAAATAAAACTGAGTGAGCATCAAAATAAATAAATTAAAACAAACTTGATATACAAAATGCATTTTTATAATAACAAGTGTTTTTAAATGTGCTGGAAAAGGAAAAAAAACTTTTATAATTTACAGTCTAAAAACTTATAAATATTTATGTGGTTATATATTATTTTATTAAAGATAAAATAAAAAAATTAAAATTAAAATTAAATTTTTTTAGACTAACTATTATTTCACGTAAATTTCACGAACATCAATTTATTTTTTGTTGGAAATTTGACTTTGGTGGGGAGGTGGGACCACCCGTATTTAATGACTTAAACACTAGGGTTCCGTATGTTGAAGTCTTTGTCTCTTCACACGTGCATAATCTACTAAGTGAGTAGATGACCGTAGGACCAAGGATCGTCAAATTTCATTGAGAAATGAAAGAGATATTGGTTCACGAAGTAAGGTGTTTGAAGCATGAAAATATGGTGTGAGACAAATCTACCACATCGGTGGGAAAGAAAGAATTGCTCTCTTTATAAGTCTCAAAATTAGCTAAGAGTTTGGGACCCCAAGGGGTAACCCATGTGTTTAAAGGAGGGAGGACCTAGATGTGTTTGGGTTCAAGGCTAAGCCCACACGCGCGTCGTCGCCGCCCGTCCCGTCCGGTCCGGGCTCGGGTCTCGGGTTACGGGTCATGGGCCTTGGGCTTATTCTGATGGACCCCCAAATTGTTTAATATTTACAGTTTGGTCCTTGGAGTTTCTGGAAAGATGAAATTGGGAACGATGGAAGGCAGAAAGTTTCTGCTTACCGTTTGGATTGGTTTTTGGAACGTTGCACATTAAATCAGCCATGATGGCTGATTAACTCCCTCACTAAATGGCCATAAACAGCAGTCATTACTTGGCTGATTACTCCCCTCACTAATGACCATTATT
Organism: Anisodus acutangulus; assembly: GCA_029783415.1. NCBI lineage: Eukaryota > Viridiplantae > Streptophyta > Magnoliopsida > Solanales > Solanaceae > Anisodus > Anisodus acutangulus. The sequence goes on along the minus strand of CM056506.1, from coordinate 22,612,079 downwards.
GAGGAGTTCCTCCCTTATGCTATAGATTGGTGTCTTTTGGCACAATTGTGAGTACGACTACAATATACACACAGAGACAAACAGAAGAGAGACACAAATTTTGTCCAGAAACAGTGGACGAAAACAGAAACTCTCCCTTCCTTTTCCATTCTTCAGCAAGTCATTTCGTGTTTGTTTTCTTCGTCAGAATCAACCTATTTGCTTTGTAGTGTTGATTAATTGTTGTTTTATCTTGGGAGACTATTGTCCGTTAACGTAAAAGCATATATACGGGGCAATCTTGTCTTAAAGACAGAGAGTCATCTCTCGACTCAGCCCACAGTTGTAACAATCCAGATTTAGTGTTTCTTGATTTCAGGTTATCAAGATTCAAGACTCAACAAGCTTGCGGCAGTTCTGAACATTGGCTTGTTTGTTTATCCTTTCGAACACTTGTAATATTTATTTACTTCCCGTATTGATTTACATATCCAACATTTTTTAGGTAACAAGTAATGTTGTTATTTACAAGTGGAACCAAAAAGCACGAATGATTGGGAGTGATAGTGAATATATTCCATTGTTGGAATCTATGATTTAGAACAAGAAAGTCCTTTATTTTGCCTAAGCATCACAAAGAGTCACTAAATAATTTTGTTCGATGATAAAGTGGCACAATTTTACCTCATACAACACAATAATATTAATAACATACGCAGGTAGTCCTACAAGTGAGATCTAGATAGGGTAGTATATACTCGGACTTTATTTCTATCTTTGTGAGGTAATTTTACCTATTATCATAAAAATATTACTATGTCCGCCATGTCTGATTTATTACTTCCTAATAACTTCTTGCAATACTTAAGTGAAATTGAGTGACGTTTCGATACAAAAAATAGTTTTATAGTAGTTTTATGTGATATTCAACTAAACTTGAATGATCATTTTATTATAAAAATTAGCTTAGGTTAGTGACCCTAATTAGAACAATAAATGAAAGTTGCATGATCATCCATAAAGTTTAAAATACTAAATATTAGCGGCCTTGCTCAAAGCATAGTTTGAGTAGCAAGGGTTGAGGATATTGAATAAAGTGACCTGCACTATATCATGTAAACTAAACGACATTCAAGTGAAGAAGAGTAAAGTGATGGACTTATTATTTCGAAATTCTTTTAAAAAGATTAAAACATCATTCTCTCCCCACAACCACTAAGAATGCACTAAACAGGCTGCTAAAGGTTCCCGTCTTTATTTAGACGACAGAAATGTAGTACTTTATGTTGATCATGTTGGATGTAAAACAGTACGGAAAGTAAATAAATACTACAAGTGCTTCGAAAGGATAAACAACAAAGATTATAATAAGAAGTTGTCAATCTTTTAATCTTGTACTAAAACTTCAAATCTGGATCTTGTATTTAGAAATACAAGAACATGAACTGCTACACTTGTGGCTTGTAGAACCGCTGAGAATCCGAATGGTTAGAGTCCTTTGAGTTTCAAGTTCACACCTGAAACACTTAGCAACCAATTAGATAATAACAACACCACCGGCTGAGTCGAGAGATGGTTCTCTGTCTTTAAGACAAGATTGTCCGTATATATGCTTTTACGTTAGCGGGCAGTAGTCTCCCAAGATAAAACAACAACTAATCAACACTACAAAGCAAATAAGTTGATTCTGAAGAAGAAAACATTTTCTGCTCTTGTTTAAGACTTGTGTTTTCTCTTTTTCTCCACTCTATTTTTCTGTCTTTTTCTCTACTGTCTACTCAAAATTAGAGAAATGTTTTCTCTTTATAGTGTTTAGGAGGAGGATAGATATTAAGAGGTTGTTTAAGAGGTACATTCAAGGCAAAGAACGTTTTGTAATTAGTACAAAACGTTGCAAATGGTAATGCCATAAAAATGTTGGCTTTTCAGTTGTTGGCAGCATTTTCTGAAACTCCAGGGACCAAACTGTAAATACTAAGTAGTTTGGGGTCCAAAAAGATAATATTAGCTTGAAGCCGACCTGGGCGGGTGGTGGTGGCGTGCGTGTGGGCCTAGCCTTGAACCCAAGCACACCTAGGTCCTCCCTACTTCAAACACATGTGTTACCCTTTGGGGTCCCAAACCCTTATTCATTTTTTAGACTTATAAACAGAATAATTCTTCCTTTTCCCACCGATGTGGGAGATTTGTCTCATATCATATTTTCATGCCTCAACATCTTACTTAGTGGACCAATATCTCTTTCATTTCTTAACGAAATTTGATGATCCTTGGCCCTACGGCCATCTACTCACATAGTAGATTATGCACGTGTGAAGAACTAAAAACTCTAATATGTGGAACCCGAGTGTTTAAGTCATTAAAGATGGGTGGACGCAACCCCATCAAAGATAAATTTCCAACCGATCATATATTCAAAATTTTAACTAACTTCAATTTGTTAATATTACGACTTTTCTTTTTCATATTTTTTGTTTTAATCTTTAAGTTGTATAGGAAATTTATAATTCGAAGAAGAAATTCCCAGAAGAGAGTACATATGTCAAGTTATCACATAATATCAGCTTTGGCAACAGACAAAGGCGGCTAAGTAAATATAAATATAAATATATCAAAATTATAATGTCATTATCTCCTAGTTAAGTTCTCAACATCGTCCAGGAACGTAGTACACTGAATATGGTATCTTGTTTCCTTTCAAGCAGTTTAAAACTTTACTAGCAACTGTTGGAATATGTAAAGCAACAATAAGAATAGTAAATAATTATTACATTGATCGAAAGGATAAACAACAAAGAGGACAACAACAAGTTGTTAATATCTTGATCTTAGATTGAAACTTCAAATATGGATCTTGTATTCGGAAATACAAGAACATGAGCTGCTACTCATGTGGCTTGTAGATCCGCTGAGAATACGAAAGGTTAGAGTCCTTCGTTTGTTAAGTTAACACCTGAAACACTTAGCAACCAATTAAATAAACACAACACCACCGGCTGAGTCGAGAGATGACTCTCTGTCTTTAAGATAAGATTGTCCCCGTATATAGGCTTCACGGAAATGTGGACAATAGTCTCTCAAGATGAAACATCAAACTATCAAGTGTGCAAAGCCTACACAAATGATCTCAGCGAAGAACAAGAATAATGAAGATTGCTAAGAGAATGATTGATATCAGGAAAATTTGATCTCTTTGTGGTGTTGTGAACTTATTTTTTCTATTCATATGTGCATATATGTTCATCTCTTCATCTATAGAATTGAGCCAATGCTTCAATTTATAGGTGTGCAAGATGGTCTCTTAAAGTACCCCACAATGACAATCAATTGCCATGTAATGGATGACATTTAACCCCCAAGTAATGCAGCAACATAATGGTCCAAGTAATGGCCATTATTGGGTGGATTCAATGCCATTGAAACCCCCTCAACAACCAAAACTTTTGGAATTCCGTTGAGCAGTCACTGCCCATGAAGCGTCGCAGCTCTGCCACATTAGCGCCGCGGCCCTAATTCGACACAAAACTCACTGTAACTTCGGTGCCGCGGCGCTGCGAAGGGGGCGCTACGGCGTCGCGGCCCTTCTCGGCTCCGCGGCCCTTTTCCGACCCGTATCATCTTACACTTCGCACAATCCTTCCGTCGTTTACCAACGTGGAACACTTGTCATTTAGCAAATAACCATCTATCATTCTATGTCTCAAACATTTCACTTGCGTACCAATATCTCTTTCATTAACGAAATTTACGATACTTGACACTAAGATTGCACGTGTGTGGAAATGACATTTCCGACGTGCAGGGCCCAATTGTTCGAGTCATAAATAATGGGATAAACTTAATTCCACATTAGTAAATTTTCAACAGCAACTAGTAATACAGTAGTGCCTTGTCAACATTGCCACGAGAAAATACTAGTAAATTGTAAACACCAATATAGGTTGTGGAACGATGGTTGGGGTCCTTTTACCCTTAATTAGGGGTGGCCAGTGGGCCGGGTTTGGCGGGATCATGTCGGGGTGGGACGAGGGAAAAGGGCGGGATCGAGTCAGGCGGAATTTGCCGTAGTCCCGCCCCGATCCCGATCCCGTCGGAATCGGGTCGAATCGGGATTGGGATCCCGCGCGTTTTTTTTTAATTTAAAAAATAACATATATATAAAAAAAACTCAATAATTAAACAAGATAGTGTAATAAAAACATCACAAGGCTATTTTTGTGCTTCTTATATTATTTAATAGACATATGATTTTTTTTGTAATACAAATATAATTGTCAAAATTGCAATTTTGTGGTGTTGTTCAAAAGTTGCAAATTACATAGTAAAATTTCAATTAAATAAATTACATTCTGAAAAAAACCGGTTCTAGTTTCTTGATAATTTCTTGCGGTTCTTCAATTGGAATTGGTATTTGTTGGTCAAATTGATCCACGTCGCTTCCACCACCTTCGGATAAGATTTCATTGTAGTTTTCATCTTCTTCTTCGTTGATCTCCGGTTGACCGCACCTTCTCCACTCCGCTCGTATCCAATCTCTGAATAATACTACAATCTCCAAGCTGTCTCCGGCTAATGAGTGCCTGTGGTCTCCTATTTGATATCTGCCGGCAGAAAAAGCGCTTTCAGACGCAGTTGATGACGCTTGAATGTTCAAAACATCTCGGGCTATCATTAAAAGTGTTGGAGAGGTCTTCTCATTCCCCCTCCAGTATTTCAACAAGTCTTCATGTCTTTCTTCATTGAGAACTGCTTGGTACAGTACAGAACCCTGCAAAACAAAAATATCAAACTCGTTAATTTGGTTAGTAGCAGTACGGCCGCACATTCTATTTCTGAGTCTTCAATACTAGCCGCAGAAACAACATGTCTTTTGTGAGGTTGTGTTGAATAAGAAGAAGATGGTATGAAAGCCGGTAGGTTACTAGCACTTTCTTGTTGGTAAAACCTATATACTTTTTTGCATTGGTCTTCTACGCTAGACAACACTTCTTCTTTAGTTTGTTCAATAGGTGGTGGGTTATTTGGATTTTTGGGACTTGAAGGTGCTAGTACTTCTATACAATCGTAAATAGTTTCAATAAGTGATTTAGTACCGTCTATTTTAATAGTCGGATTTAATACAGCACCAATAATATAAATAGTGGGAATAGGAATAAAATATTTTTTTATTTTGATAAACAATTTTTTAATAGCTGCAATATAAGCTGGTTTTTCCATATATTCACTAAGTAATAAAAATATTAGAGCTATATAAAACAACATAGTTGAAATAGTAGGATAGTATATACAGGAAAATTCGTTTGTTGCTTGAAAAAATTTCTCCAAAAATACAATAAGTTCGGAAATTTTTACCTAATCGCTATCTACAACCATATTAGCTGGATTTTGATTATGAGAGTTAAAAAATAAAGTTATAGGTTTTCTATAGTCATAAGCAACAAGTAGTTGCTCGTATAAATAATTCTACCTACTGGGTACTTCTTCTGAAATTTTTCTATAAGGTAGTTGGCAATCGTGACAAGTTTTTTTATATTCATTTCTTCGTTGTATTCTATTATTTTTAAAAATAAAGTTTATAGCAAATTGTATTTTACTAAGAATGTCTTCAAAAAGTGATAGACCATCCTTTACAATTAAGTTATATATATGGCACGCGCATTTTATATGAAAATGATACGGAAAAGATGGAATTAAACTATTTTTTAAAATTGTAATAGCGTAATTGTTAGAAGAAGCGTTATCTAATGTAATAGTCATAATTTTATCAGTTATTACGTAATAATCGCACACTTGATAAAAGTTTTCTGCAATAAAAGTACAGTGTGCCTATCATCTATATATCTATACACTAAGATACATTTTTACATAGACCATTTATAATCTATCCAATGACAAGTTACCGTTAAATAATCATATCTGTTAGTACTACGGCCTATATCAGAAGTGATAGCCACTTTGCCATTAAAATGATATAATGAATAACGTAAATATTGTTGATATTCATGTGCAAATTTAAATACATCTCTCTTAACAATTGATCTAGGAAAATCGTTAAAAGCAGGATTATACATATCTCTAATGTAATGAATAAAATCGGGAGATGAAGGAAATGAAAAAGGTAAACCCACCACAACACCTAATTTTGCTATTGCTTCCCTATCTCTATGTTTATTGTATTTAGGGCCTACAATTCCCCCCGTCATAGGGTTAATTTGACTCTGTACTTGGTCCGGGACAATATCAGTATGTGAACCTTCTCCCGATGGAGCGGGCGTTTGCGCACCCGGTTTTGATGCCTCGTATTGGGCATACCTAGCTGTATAAGCCCTTACTACGTGTCTCATTAAACCCCCATCCCATCGTGACCTTTTCCAATTTTAAATTTTAAAACATCTTTACAAGTTTTACATCTAGCTACTTGATTCTCTACGTCCCTATCAAAAAATATCTATGCATCTGATTTTAATGGTCGTTTTGCTGGACCTCGTCTCATACTAGGGGGAATATGAGGCATTTCAGTTGAAGGTGCACTAGTGGGTGTGTTGTCATCTACATTAGTGGGTATATCATATAGATCATCGTCTAAATTAAAGTCTTCTTGAGTTCCAGAAAATAGCTCATCATCTAAATCTAATGGTATTGTAGGAAAATGTTCAGTATCAACAAAATCATCCTGTGTAGGAATAGGATTATGTCTAGAAATAGGACCCTTGCCCTTGTTGCCCCTACTAGAAGAAGCATGACCCCTACCCGTAAGCATACATTTAAATTCTTCCATTATAAATTTATAATTATACTAATAAATAATTAAAGTAAATGAAATTAAGTGCGCTAAATAAAATAAACAGACAATAATAATTTAATGAAGGAACGAATATACCAAACGCCGACGTAACGTCGACGTGTAATCGAGAGGTTGAAAATTGAAACTTTGCTCGATGGAAGATCCTCAAGCTAGTTGCCAACTTCACTCTCAATTCCCAAATGAATAAATAAAATTGAATATTTAGTAGACAATGTAGAGATAGATTGAGTATTGAGATATTAGAGAGATTGTAGGAAGATTTGTGAGAAAGATGAAAAGAAAATGAGGTATTTATAGTTTAAAAATTAGGTTAAAGTGTAAATATAATAACTTATGGGTTAAAATAAATATTAAGGGGACGAGACCATGTCCCATCCCGGTTTGAGTCCCTTTACCACAATTTTTTTTTTAAAATTGTCGGGTCCAGAGCGGTGTCGGGGCAGGACCGGGCCGACCCGGCCCACTGGCCAGCCATATCCTTAATCAGAGATTTTGGGTTTGAGTACCTGGAAATGGGAAAAAAATATGTTGGAAGCGTCATCACCAGAAAATGGGCCCTACAATACGTGATCCGAATTTAGATAGTCTCCAATGCCAGTATTGGACATAGGATGAAAAATCCAAAAATAGTAACTATTTTTTTTCTTCCCCATGACGGAATTATAACTAGGAACTATGTCGTGGTAATTGGTGAGAGATAATAAGTACTTTTTTATTCTTAATTACGAGTTTCGTGTTCGAGTTTTGAAATGAAATAACTTTTGATAATGAGTGTTTTACTCCCAAAATAAGACTCTTCCATATAAATTCAAATTAGTGGTGCCTTAAAACAAGTAGCTGATACAGTGTGAGAAAACAAAAAGAATCTAATTTTTCCAAAATTTTCAATTATGGTAAAACATATACTTCAAGGCATAACTGATGAGAAAATTGACTACCCCGTAGAAGTACTATTGACATGCATCTCAAAAGAATAAAGCTTGTGGCAAATGCAGCTCTTAGGCAACGGAGTGAAACCAATATTTCTTGCGCCAAATTATATGAAAAATTACTAAAATTTCAATAAGTATTAGAGTTAAAGTTCTAATTTCAATTAGTTTAATACTGCTAAGAATTTTAAAATTTTATCCCACAAATTCAAATATTTTGAATCCACCTTTGGAAAAAGACCCTAATATTACAAATAAAGATGAGTGAATTAGTAATCAATGAAATGTAAGATACTACAGTTTGGATTAGAAAATGAATAGTTCTTTTTATTGATTTTGGGAAAGATGATATTTGGAAATAATTGATTGAATTTGATTTTTGAATGAACTGTTGTAATATTGTTTTTTTAAAAACTAGTGTTTGAAACAATCTAGAGTGTTTAATGTCAAGAGTGTGAGAGTTCATAGATCAAAAGCAATTAAACATCTTCATTTGCTAATAATTATTGTTCCATCAATTATTTTTTTAAGAAACAAAAATATGGGTGAAAAGAGGTGCTTAATAAAGCATTATAGATATCTTGTTCATCAATCGATTCCCCTTTTCAAAAGATCGTCGAATTTCACGATTATTCATCTATATGTGAGAAATCATTGGCATAATACATCGCTAGTGCTAAAACTTTTGGCTTATATATATATAGATAAAACATGATAAATAAAATTGTGATAGAAGACTCTAAATTGATTGATTTTTTCACAAGGTCAAAATGTTTAGATTCTAAATCAAAACACACTAAAATTGTTCATTTAGAGATTTAATTTTGTCGGCTAAATTGATTGGTTACGTGTGCTATTGGTCGCCATTAATGCTGGTAGTTATGCCCTGTGGGTGGGGCGGCAAAATTAGCCCAAATCAAAATGATCCGTCCAATCCACCCAAGGTTTCATGAGTTTGGGCAAGAGTGATTTTGATGAGGGATTGGTTTGGGCTAGCCTAAGTTGACCCATCATAAATCAACAGCACAAATGAACTCATGATGATACCCAAACTTTACCCACGAAAATGATCAATCTTAACGATTATAACTCCTCTAGATTAAGATTTTTATTTATAAAATTATTTAAAAAATTCTTTATTATTTCGGAACAATAAAAATATACCAACGCACCCCAACCACCCATCACACTATCCATCGGCCCTACCCCCTCCCATACACCAACCCCTACCCAAGCACTGAACCACCCTCACATCTCTCGCCCCATCTATCCCCACCTCTCGCCTTACTCCCTCCCCCCACTCCCCCCTTACCCCCCCCCCCACTTGTCCTAACCCATTCTCAAATTTCTATTTCATATTTTTTTTACTTTTATAAACAATTTATAAAAAATATGAATTTTTTTCTTACCTCCCTCCCCCTCCCCGCCTTACCCCCTCCACCCTATTGCCCTACCCTCATCCTCAAATTTCTATTTCATATTTTTTTACTTTTATAAAAAATATGAATTTTTTTCTTACGCCCTAACCCCACCTACCCCCTTCCACCCCATCGCATCCTCAAATTTCTATTTCATACTTTTTGTAACTTTTGTAAAAAAAACTATTAAAAATATGAAAATTTTCTTACTCCCCCTACCCCCACCCCATGCCCTACCCCATCCTCAAATTTCTATTTCATATTCTTTTACCTTTATAAAAACATTATAAAAAATATGAATTTTTTTCTTACCTCCTCCCCTCCACTCCATGCCCTACCCCATCCTCAAATTTAAAAATATGAATTTTTTTCTTACCTACCGCCATAACCCCTACCCCCTCCACCCCACCCCATCCTCAAATTTCTATTTCATATTTTTTGTTAATTTTATAAAAATATTTAAAATATGAAATTTTTTCTTACCACCCCCTCCCCCCACCCTCTGCCCTCCCACACCACCTCAAGTTTTTATTTTATATATTTATTTTACTTATATATAAAATTTTATTAAAAATGAGAAATTTTTCGTACCCCACCCACTAACCCCCACCCCCACTCCAGATTTTCTATTTTATATATTTATTTTACTTTTATAAACTTTTTATAAAAAATGCAAAAAATTGCTTACCCCATCACACCCCCCACCCGAAATTTTTACTTTATATATTTATTTTACTTATACAAAAATTTTATAAAAAATGAGAAATTTTTCTTACCCACTACCCCTGCCCTCCCACCTATTATTTTATATATTTATTTTTCTTTTATAAAAAATGAAAAAATTCTTAAAAACATTATTCTTATTTTTAAAAATAAAGATGTGAAAAAATCAAATATCATACAAAATAAAATAATATCATAGAAGGTAAGTTTGAAAGTTATAAAAGTAACGGGACAAGTTGGTTATGACCCATCATTTAGTCATCTTGACCCGCCCATCTTAGTCAGGTAAGCTTTGAATGAGTTGGCATTTGCCCATCTATTGATTCAGTCCATCTTAACCCGCTCAGCTTCACATCGGCCCATCTGTCACCTGTACATGTGGGGTTATATTTCCCATTGTCATCATCCAACTGTAAGCACGCATACCATTCTTTTCTATAGTAGCTGGTACACAATTACATAATTTCATATACGAATATTATAACACTAACATAAACATAAATTTATAATAAGGATTGTGTATAATTATACTAATGATTATACCTACAGACAAAATAAATGCATGATTAGGTGTGCAGATGCTAGTAATTGATTGTGACGTGCTATATTTTATTTCTCGTCTTGTCGTATTACTCGAGTGAGAATACGAACTAATTTATTGTTTATTTCCTCCTCAATGTATGCTATTATGCGATGCAGCTTAAGTATGAGTCACTATTTCATAGTAGTAATTAAATTTGCGAATTAAATCCTTAAATTAGGTAGACAACTTTGCCATAGAAAAATGAAAATAAAGAGAGTGGAAACCAACTTTTCTGAAACATGAGTTTGAACTTCAATAGAGAAGTAGCAAGTTGCATGTGAATTCTGAATTTTCCAGTTCATGCCAACCAAAATTCACTAAAAGAACTTGGGCAAATAACAATCCAGGTAGTAGCTTTCATGTATTTTCTAAAGCATTATGAAACCATTTATGTATGGTCTTTTAGGATTAAGAATAAGCTGAAATGTTTTTTGAGTAATAGGTGTTGTGATTGCTAAAAGAATTCACTGAAATTGATGAAATCTGTCCTACTTAAGACAACCTTACAACATATCTCTGATATTTGTCCACTGTTTGATTGTAAGTATTAGCTAATATCAGGACAAGGTCTATAAATCATAGGATTATCTATTCCATATAGAATATGAGATTATGATTTATAATTTTGGAATAATATTGTTTTGAACGAAACGACCCTTCAGTTTAGTAAACTGTCGCATTTATCAATGTCTATTCCGTGGATGATTTGAAAAGTTAGAAATGGATGGTTGTCTAGTTCATTATTTGTGGAGGTGATAAAAATTGTATCTAAAGTTTCATTAATTGAAAGGTATTTATACAAGTTACAAAATAGGAGAATCATATTCCTATTATATTCCTAAAACCTTATTCTACCATAATTCGAACTATACAATTATGGTAAGTGTATAACACTAATTAAGGTAACATTTACACTACAATATACTAAAAATATATATACCATATATACAAGATTGCAATGCCTACAATCTTCCCGTGATGAGCTCCCGAGATTGGGCCTTGTGATCTGCCGAAAGCTGGGCCAGTCCATTGTATTCCTGTGATATACACTTCTGTATATTCAGTGTAGAAGTGTATATCACGGGTATATTGCCTTGTTTAACAATTACTCCATATGATTCTAATGAGTGTTATAATGTGAACCAAAAGTTGCTTAATCTGTCCCAAAAAGTGTGTTGCTTTACCTTGATACGTGTGTGGATCAAAAGGCTGGAAAAGTGAGCTTTGAGATTGTGACTTTGAAGGCTAAATAATCTTTGAGATTATGATGTTCCTCATCTCAAACATTACCTGGACGATGTCAGCGTTATGCACATATATAAAGAGGAATATAATACTTAATAGTCATAAGGTAGCTAAGTTTGCTGTATCACTTGCGAATGAGGTCTCATGGTATGAAAACTTTTCAATTTGGATCATCACAGAAAACACTATAATCCTTAATTTGTAAGTTTGACTGATCTTTTAGCTAAATTAGTATAGCTTACTAATTTCAACGGAGAAAAGAATTGGCAATTGATTCTTTTGCAAATGGTCTACCGTACTAATTATACATAGTTTTATCAATTTCTTATGTTTGATAGAATATATGATCATCACGAATCAGAGTTCATATACTGTAGTTTACTTGTGACATCTTAACCACTAAACTGTTCATTTTTTAGCAAAATATCACATCATTAATATTAATGACGCTTATATACGGCTAATACTGCTCAGAAGTATAGTTTGATTTGAGAATAACTAGCAATGATTTGCGCAGAAAGAGCTCGGATAATCTTGTCCATTGAATAAAAAATTCCCAGGTTAGTTTCGATAAAGCTCACAATATATGTACGAGCAAAGAATAACAACATTGTGATGCAACGATCTCTTTTATGTAGGCCGCAGCAACATTAATGGGCTCACTTTTTTATACTGCATAGTGCAGGCCGACCCATTTAGGCTACTTGTAATTCGTCTATAAGTTGTGACGAGTGTGCCCAGGTATAGGCCCATACACCTGTCCAAAGCTCGGGTCGGGCCGGGTTAGACGGTTTTTTTCTTCTGCTTGTCCGACCCTGACCCTGTTTTTTATAAAAAAAATTCGACCCTGATCCTTCGGGGACCCTACGGGTCACGGGTCGGCCCTAACCCGCTCTACAAAATAAAATAATTTTTTTATTAAAATAACAGTCCAAATTAAAGTCCATAAACATAACATATATTCTTAAAACATGTAACAAACTTCAAATTAAAGGATTTAAAAAAAAATGAATTTTCAACACTGAAATTGACATTCACACCTACATTACCACGAAATTTTGACGTTGAAATGTATTGTATATCGTGAGATCTTTACTAAAGAAAAGAGAAATTAGAAACCGGTTTGGGAGAAAACACAAATTGATTGGGAAAACGGACGTTTTCCTAAAAATCGGCGTCGACATAAGGCGGTTTGACATGCCACGTCTCGAAAAAATACGCAAAATCAAAAGAACAATCGGGTAAAACGGACATCCGAGCGCAGAGTTATGACTATTTAAAGTTTCACCAATTTACAACTACTTTCTCTCCCTACATTTATGTCAATGCTCCTGTTAATTAAGTTTATGCCGCATTCGACTTCCATAAAAGCTTCATAGATTGGCTTCAATAGCTATGATTCAAGAGATAGCAATAGCCTAAAATAAAAAATAAGATTAATTACATAGATAGGTTCGATTTTTTGGTTCATCCCCAATACTAAAGAACCGAACCGAATTACCTTAAATAAACATTAATAAAATAATAATAAAATGATCGGGTCGGGTCGGGTCGGGTCACTTGCCGTGCCGGATCAGGTCAGGTGGTTCACGGGTCAGATATATGCTGATCCTTGCCCTGATTTTTTCGGGCAGGGTCGGGCGGGTCCCCGACCTGATGGACACGTCTAGGCCCAAGTGAATGTTAACGGGCAGAAATAATTGGCTCATCGCAAATGACCGAAGAATATGAGATGGTTGCTGATTGAAATATTCGTGAATGACTAAAAATAGAGATCGGATGTGATATGAGATTAAGAGAATAAAATATCACTGTGGCTACTATATAGAAAACTAATTTTTGGATACCTCTATCAATGAGTAAATACTTTTTTTAATTGTACACAAACCACAGACCAAATTAGTCCCAATATTGTGGCATTATGAGTCACTTCTATTCTTGTTATCAACTTGTTTGCCAAGTCCTCTTTAGCCTAATGTTTGGAGAATAACATGTTTCATTTATTGAGTGGAATGAAAAACCCCCTCGATAGTTCATAGTTCTAAAATCTTAAAGTATTCTAAAATAGTCATAATGTAAAGCTTAATTAATCGGGTCTTGCACGACGTAAATTTGAATTAATCGGGTCATGAATTCTAAATACCAAATGAATATTAAAAAAATATGATAATTTCAATATTCATAGTAATTGTAATTCTTTTTAACTGTGGAAAGATAACTTAGTCATTTTGTTTGTCTTCTTCTCGATTTAGTGCCAAAAGTTTTAGCAAGATGATTTTTCCTTCAAATAACAACTAAAGATTATTCTGTGCATTTTAACACAGTACTTTTATGTTGACACTTCTAGCTCAATGAAAATCTTAATATTACCACAGGTAAACATGATTTTATTTCCAACCTTGAAGGTCAAGGGGTCAACTAAATATATACTCATCTCCATTATTGATTGCTTAAACTGAATTTAATATTGAAAGGAAAAAAATACTTAATATTCTCATGTATGTTTGATGTTACTAGATTGATCACACATTGTACGTAAATGGAAACTTTGCTGCATTAATTTAGGAGCAATGTTTGCTCCACTATCTTACAAAAATGATTCCATCTAATCTTTCAACTAACTATTTTAATACCTTCTTATTGTCAAATAATACGATATACAAGTTAGTTTGACACATGCATTAAGCTCTCTTCCAGCTAAAAACCATCACACAAAATAGAACTATATACACACACTCACACACATACATGATATTTACACTAAGCCAATAAATGCATGATACTTAATTATGATAATTTATATGCATTTTCATCTTATTAAATCATTTAATTATAACAAGTTTGCATAATTTGATATAAATATCTAGTACAAATATATATTTAAATATTTTTTACCCTTAATCAGATATGAAGTCCAGAATGACGTTTCCTTTAACATGACGCATTAAAATCCCTTGTAATGACCTTTTTATAGCACAATTTTTAATTAGTCCGGTTAGTGAACTCCAAACATACACTATTTAACCATTCTTTTAACAGTCATGCAAACGACGTCGTACAAAGAGTGTAGCCATGCAAAGTGCTAAAAAATTTAATATCGAAAGTCAGAACAACTCATTAACGTGCACACTATACGAAGTCTAGAATGACGTTTCCTTTAACATGACGCATTAAAATCCTTTGTAATGACCTTTTTATAGCACAAATTTTAATTAGTCCGGTTAGTGAACTCCAAACATATACTATTTAACCATTATTTTAACAGTCCTGCAAACGATGTCGTACAGAGTGTAGCCATATAAAGTGATAAAAATTTTAATATCGAAAATCAGAACAGCTCATTAACATGCACATTACTGCTACTTTACAACACTCGATCGGTTTACCCTATACAATTTCTTGGCACTTTCATTAAGATTTTTTTTATAACTAAAATCCACAAATAATGAACCTTCGACAGATCATCTACATGCTCAATTTTCAATCAACATTAACTAAAAAACGTCACACTTAGATGTTGATCTCTAAAAAACATTTTTTTTCTCTTGTTCCTCTCCTGTTCAGGAGCGGATTTAAGAGGTGCTGAGGTTAAACGCATATAAGATATATATATATATATATATATATATATATATATATATTTTTTTTTTATTTTTTTTTTATATTCTGGACTCTGTCCAGTCACTAGTCTCTATTTACCGTTCATCATCTTTGCTATTCACCTTTAGTTACTATTACGTTTCAAACTACGTTATGCCTTTTATTTCTTTTTCTGAACTGTTCATCTCTTCTGCCAGACTTTACCCCTATCAGGACGGTCGTCTTGAGCTACACCCAATTTTCAGGCCAAAACAGTCCTTCCGCGGACACAACAGGCCAATCATCAACCACCGTTGACATAGGAATTTACAAGCTCATCCATAGATGTCGTGACGGAGTCTACAGATAACCATATACTAAGTCCAGAAAATAACCATGTCCAGCATTTCTTAGTTCGAAATTATAATAGTAAGTTCCAGATTTTTAACATAGATTATAACAGTAAGTAAAGATTCATGATGAAAATAAGAACATCAAACAAATATTAACAAACTGGCTCCTGTATTTCTACAGGATTTCATAACATAATCACTCATAATTTACATTGTAGGAGATAAACTATTGAAAAGAAAACTTACATATCTAGATGAGTAGGGAGGTTTCCCTTTCGGGAGTCCCGGAAAGCTTTTTCACACTAAGTTTTATTCCTAGGCACACAAATTTACATGAAGAAAATTTACAAGATGGTTTAAGAAGAGGAGGAGAGGGTGTCTTTCATCTCTCTGATTGAAGGATGCATAAACTGCCTCCATGCAAAAAATCCTTAAACATCCTTACATGCAAAAAATGTTATATGGAAGGATGCATAAACTGCCTCCAAAAAGAATTAAATATTAAGATAGATCCAAAGGTTGAGTTTGGAAAGATAAAGGAAGAAGTAATTATAGACAAAACTCTACCTGTAAGAGTAATTACTTTAGAAACAAGACTAAACAATCTAGAAATTAGATTAGCTAGGCTAGAAAAAAATAAACAGCTAGTAACATAAGATAATTTTGTATCAGAAGAAGATAATGAAATAGAACCAGAAGTAGCCTCAGAATTATTAAACTCAGAAGATAAAATCTTAATTTGCAATGAAGATAAAAAATTTAGTGCCCTAAGACTAATGACTAAAGTAAAAATCAAAGATTATGAAATTACAACGCTCGCTTTAGTAGATACAGGGTGCACTAGAAGCATACTAAATAAAAAGATAATTCCGCAGCATCTGATAAAAACGCTGGATAAACCATCTTCAGCTGTACAGATGGACGGAACCCACAATTTCTACAGATTTTACCTACAAGAAGCTAATATTAGTTTTATCAACACTTGCTCGAATAACCCGAGTTATAAATTAGACAAAGTATTAGTTAGAGATTTAAATATAAATACAGATTTTGTGATAGGTTTAGATTTCCTGCTAAACAACAACGGAAGTTGTACTATCACCAGAGATGGAGTAATATTACAAAGAAATAGTACTTATGCTCCAGTACATACACAAAAAATAGATACAAAAATTACCCAAATAACATCTGTAAATATAAGTAACAAAAAGGCTAGTTGCTGCACAGACTGTAATAATAAAGACAATTGCTGCAGTTTAGAGTCAAGTTTTTTGTTACAAGATCTACTCACAGAAGACTATGTCCTAGAAAAGAATTATACTTTAATAGATTTATCGACAGATTTTTACAATTTTAAGTCTGGGATAGATAAGATAGGAATAATTAAAGATAAAAAAGATTTAGACAATGTAGTAAAAATCCTAGATGAATTAGAAATAATAGGGGAAAAACCCCTTAAGCATTGGAATAATAACAAGATTCTATGTAAACTAGACATCATAAACCCAGAATATATAATAAGAACAGCATCAATAGAATCTACAAATCAAGATTTGGAAGACTTTAAATCCCAAATACAAGAATTACTAAGTTTAAAAATTATACGAAGGTCAACCTCTAAACATAGATCAGCCGCTTTTATAGTAAGAAACCATTCAGAAATAGTTAGAGGAAAAGCTAGAATGGTAATTAACTATAAAAGATTAAATGATAATACTAGAAGTGATGGGTACAAATTACCAGACAAAACATAACTCATCAATAGAATACAAGGAAAAAACATGTTTAGTAAGTTTGACTGTAAGTCAGGGTACTGGCAAGTAAAAATGCATCCAGATAGTATAGAATGGACTGCATTCACATGCCCTGAAGGACATTTCGAGTGGTTAGTAATGCCATTCGGTCTGAAGACTGCTCCACCCATTTTTCAAAGAAAAATGGATGAAATATTCGAAGACTATAAAAGATTTACTATAGTCTACGTAGCTGATATTTTAGTATTTAGCAGTAATATGGCAGAACATTTAGGACATTTACAGACAGTATTCAGACTTTTTGTAGATAACGGCATAATAATTAGTAAGAAAAAGATGGAACTATGTAAAGCATATATTAACTTTTTAGGAGTTACCATAGGCGAAGGAAAGATAAAACTTCAGCCTCACATAGCTAAAAAGGCGTTAGATATGCCAGATAAATTAGATAACACTAAAGATTTACAGAAATTTTTAGGAATTCTTAACTACTCCAGAACATTTATAAAAGACTTAGGCAAAATAGCTGGACCTCTCTATTCTAAGACAGGATCCACTGGACAAAAGAAGTTTAATGCAGAAGATATAAAAATAATAAAACTGCTTAAACAAAGAATCCAGAATATTCCAGACCTAAACATGCCTTTAGAATCAAACTATTTAATTATAGAAACTGACGGAAGCTTCGAAGGATGGGGAGCTGTCCTAAAAGCTAGAACAAACAAATACAGTAGCAAGACTACAGAAAAATTTTGTGCTTACCAAAGTGGAAAGTACAAAGAAAAAGGTAATATGAGTAGCATAGACGCAGAAATATTAGCAGTAATATACGGATTAAACGCTTTCAGACTATATATTCTAAATAAACCAGAGACTTTAGTAAGAACAGACTGTGAAGCAATTGTAAAGTTTCACCAAAAGATAAATGATAAAAGTAGTAGTAGAAGAAGATGGTTGAACTTCCTTGATACCGTTTCAATATACAACCTTGTTTTTGAACACATCAAAGGAAAGGACAACAATTTAGCAGACCAACTTAGTAGATTAAAGATTACTTCTAACTAACAGATTTGTGATTTATCTATTCAGCAGAATGAGTTCTTCAAGACCAACGCAAAAAGACAAAGGGAAAGGCCCGACCAAACCCATAGACAATTATAGACAAGCTATGTTGGGTAATCTGAACTTCAGACCCACAGCTACTATAGACACTCCTGCTTTAGAAAGATTGCAGTTTGGTAAGAATAATTTAGTTTGTTTTCCTCCTTCTAACCTTACTTTTAAAGTATTGCCAGATTTTGTAATAGACAAAGAACAGAGGTGCCTCATCGACAACTTATGGTTGGCACACAACAAAAAAGACAACAGCCATTTTGTAGCAACTTTAAATAGTGTTTGTTTCTACCTCAACGAAAAGAATTTAAACAAAAAATTCAAATTTTATGTTGTGGTACATGGAAAAACAAATTATATTTTTCAGACATGGCTGGAAGTATTAGACTCTATCAAAGACATTAAGACTCCTTTATTCAAAGGATTTAACGTATTCACTGAAGCTTTACACTATGCCCGAGGAACCCTCGGACCAAATTTCTTCATTTCCCCAGCTCTCAGACATAGCCAAAATCAAACTCCCCAATATACCATACAAAAAGACACAGACAAAATTATTTTTTGCGATCATTGTAGCACAATGACAGACGCATTTAAAAGACTAAACCTAGCCAAAGAAGAACTTCAGACTCAGAACATCCACCTCCTAAAAAGAGTCACAGAATTAGAGATAAGCCTTAGACAAAGGGTTAATAGTCAACAGACTCAGAGTTCTCCATCTCCCAAAATGGATGAGACAGGTGTGCATTCCCTTCTGAATGTTAAGAAACCTATTGTATCGGGTAAGGAAACAGCTAGTCTGGTGCAAACGGTTGCCGGTAAAGACTTAACAAATCCGTTAATGGCTGTCACTTTGCCAAAAAGTGAAGAAGAACCAAGTTCTTCAAAAAACAGACGAAGACTCCCTAGAACATTAACTGGATCCCCAGCAAGGAGCAAACAGACAAAAAACATAGAACAGATTATAAAGGAAACATTAGAAAATATTTTTAAGGAACAGACCGAGACAAAACAAGAAGACAAATTTGAAGTTCCAGACTCTACACCAGGAATGGTATCTCAACATAATGGTGGTCAAAATTCAGATGATATAGATCATGTCTCAGAAACCAGTTCGGAAAACGAATTCTTAGAATCAAATTTTCAAGACAGTCAAGATCCAAATGCAGATGATGATTCTGGAATGAGTTTCGACTCTGTAGCTATACACAATTTAGACACATAATTGCGAAAGCAAGAAGATGTAGACAGCAGCCAGCAAGGATAGCATAAAGAAAAAGCAACGAATAGAAATAAAGATGTTAAAGTAAAAAGACAGAGCACTCAGCAGACAGCAAGGACGACATCTTTGAAAAATCAGCAAAAGAAGACAAATTAGAAAAGAAAGTCAAAAGTTAAAGCGACGATGGGGCTCACAGCGCACCCGGCTGATAACCTTAAAGATTCTTTTTTCTAAATTGAAATCCGAAGTTGAAGTCCGCAGACTACTATAAATAACAGACTCCTCTAGACACACACACACACAGATACACACACAGAGAGAAAAACAAGAGAGAAAAAACCTCAGTCAGAAAGATGAAAGACACCCTCTCCTCCTCTTCTTAAACCATCTTGTAAATTTTCTTCATGTAAATTTGTGTGCCTAGGAAGAAAACTTAGTGTGAAAAAGCTTTCCGGGACTCCCGAAAGGGAAACCTCCCTGCTCATCTAGATATGTAAGTTTTCTTTTCAATAGTTTATCTCCTACAATGTAAATTATGAGTGATTATGTTATGAAATCCTGTAGAAATACAGGAGCCAGTTTGTTAATATTTGTTTGATGTTCTTATTTTCATCATGAATCTTTACTTACTGTTATAATCTATGTTAAAAATCTGGAACTTACTATTATAATTTCGTACTAAGAAATGCTGGACATGGTTATTTTCTGGACTTAGTATATGGTTATCTGTAGACTCCGTCACGACATCCATGGATGAGCTTGTAAATTCCTATGTCAACGGTGGTTGATGATTGGCCTGTTGTTGTCCGCGGAAGGACTGTTTTGGCCTGAAAATTGGGTGTAGCTCAAGACGACCGTCATGATAGGGGTAAAGTCTGGCAGAAGAGATGAACAGTTTAGAAAAAGAAATAAAAGGCATAACGTAGTTTGAAACGTAATAGTAACTAAAGGTGAATAGCAGAGATGATGAACAGTAAATAAAGACTAGTGACTGGACAGAGTCCAGAATATAAAAAAAAAATTTATTAAAGGAGATAGACTTTGAATTAAGTAACTTACTTTGACAAGATGAAAACAGGAAGGGAGTACTGAGTAGGACTTACAACCTATTTGAACACCCCCTTTGAAAAATTATATTGAAATACACCCCCTCTATATATATATATATATATATATATATATATATATTAATTTTTGAATATTCTAAACAAATGTAAAAATCTCTAAGTGCTCCAGAGTTCAATTCTACAACATTATTTTTAGCTACTACCCCTCTTGATCTCTTCTCCTAAACTCAACAGCTATTTAAATACAATTTTCTCATTTTCCCAACTAAGATTCCTAAGATATTCATTTTCATCTTTTTCTTCTCTGTTCGGAGAGTCAGAACCGAGTTAATCAAAATTTTCAGCTATGGTGTCTCTTGGATTGGCTCAACGAATCAAAATTGGACTTGATGGTAATTCGGGTGTTGAATTTCCGATGATGGGTCGGGCGGCTCGGTTGAATTACGGTAGAAGACGTTGAGTTGGGTTCAGAATTATGGCATCAGAGGGCCAGTCCGTGGAGCCCGATCTCAGTGTTACTGTTAACGGGTTGAAAATGCCTAACCCATTCGTTATCGGGTCCTGGGACCAGCTATACAGTGATGAAGAGAGCTTTTGATGAAGGCTGGGGTGGTGTTATCGCCAAAACGGTAAAGCTTTCCGACTTTAATAGTACTTATTTCATGGATTCGTTTTTTAGTTAATGGTGATTGAAAATTGAGCATGGAGATGAAGGATCTAGTGCCAGTTGTTATGTCATCTGTTCTACTACTACTTCTTATTAAAATTGGATTAAGAAGAAACTAAATTGAGCTTTTGATTTGCTTCTAATTGAGTGTTTTGAGGCAGGGTTAAAGGTGTGTGTACACTCTAACCTCCCCGGACTCCACTTATGGGATTTCATTGGGTACGTTGTTGTTGTTGAGTGTGGTAACTGCTCAAGTCAAGTTAGTTCAAAGTAGGGATTATCCAAGTCAATTTCATGAAATTACAGATCTTGTCTATTAGTACTATTCTGGGATTGGAGATTATCTATGTAGGGTCCTAGTCTCCTAGATCAGTATGTTTTGAGTAAACATTTAACAACTTGTTATTTAGTTCTGCATGTGCTGATTCTAGATCAAGTAAAAAGCTTAAGAAGTTGTTGGCACTGAAAAGTGTGATCAACACTTCTTACTTTTGAAAATATGTTTTTGTCCACTGAAAATGAGATCAACACTTTTTCTTGTTTCTATTGTGAAAAGAGCAGAGAAGAAAGAAGTATCATTGAACTTGTTAGTTAACAACATATTATAGTGATTGATTTAAGAATTTTGAGATTGGTTGTCAAGACTTTCAAGATGGTCCTTACTTCAAACTCGAGTTGGTGACACGAATGCTGTTGAATAACTTATTAAGAAGCATTTCTTTCTCCAGTATGTTTGATGACGAAAGCATGTCTTTTTCTCTTTAATCAATTATTTTTCTTCCCTCAGGTGTCTTTGGAAGCCGATAAAGTTAAAAATGTGACCCCAAGATATGCTAATTACGAGCAGCAGCAAATGATTCTGCCAAAGGACAAATTATTGGGTGGCAGAATATTGAGCTCATTAGTGATCGACCTCTAGAAACAATGCTGAAAGAGTTTAAGCAATTGAAAGAAGAGTATCCAGATAGGATACTTATTGCTTCTATCATGGAAGAGTACAACAAAGCTGCTTGGGAGGAACTTATTTACAGAGTTGAGGAACTGGAATTGTAAGCATATAGGAGGACTTAATGAACAAGATTATTTCTTGGCTGATTCTCTTTTTAGTTGCTATGACTGTCTCAATATGGATTCTGTTTTACAGGACGCCATTGAAATCAACTTCTCATGCCCTCATGGTATGCCAGAACGTAGAATGGGTGCTGCCGTTGGTCAAGATTGTGATCTCTTGGAGGACGTTAGCGGATGGATTAATGATGTTGCTACAGTTCCAGTTTGGGCAAAGATGACCCCTAATATCACCGACATTACAAAGGTATTCGATATGGCATTTTATAACAAAGATGATAGATTGCTAAAGTGTTCGAAAAATGAACCAATTTCATACGTTAAGAAGGTCATAACTTCTCCTATAATACATCATGCTATAATCTTCCTTTAGAGCTATCTGATGATTATTATTTTGGAATGTAAGAGGACCACCTTGGCTTGAAATTAGGTGATTTTTTATCATTAATAGTCTCTATGTCTGGATTAAACCATCTTCACTTCCCTTTCCTACTGTAATTATGGCCTCCCACTAGTTTGTTATTCAGTCATGGCCGACAAGTTATCAGCATTCTTTTATGTAAAAATTATGTCTTAGATGTGTTTCTAATTTCTGCCCCTTGGATTGTAGCCGGCTAGGGTGGCTCTTAACCAAGGGTGCGAGGGGGTATCTGCTATAAATACAATCACGAGTGTAATGGGAATCAATCTTGACACCTTAAGGCCCGAGCCTTGTGTTGAGGGGTTAGTATCTCTACATTGAGAAGTATGCTGAATTATACTTTTCTGCTTTTATGATCTCTAGCAATTCATTTTCTGCTGTTTGCCTTAGATACTCTACTCCTGGAGGCTACTCAGCAAAGGCAGTGCACCCGATTGCCCTTGCAAAGGTAATGAACATTGCACGGATGATGAAGTCAGAATTTGGAGATAAGGACTATTCACTCTCTGCTATTGGGGGAGTCGAGACAGGTGCTGATGCCGCTGAGTTTATTCTTCTCGGAGCAAATACTGTACAGGTTGGATTAGAAAGTGACCTTTTCTTGTATGTTTGTGACTATACATATTGGGTGAAAAAATTTCTTGGCCTAAACAAAATTTAGGACTTCTTCTTGTCCGCTTCTGACTTTTACTAGATAAAAATTTGTTCTGAGTTGTGATCTAACACAAAGTGAAAAGTCTGTCAAACAACTTAGTTTTGATCCTAGTAAGATTTCGGTAAAATAGAGAAGGGACTTACTACGAAACTAAGCATTTCAAGCTAGAATCGTGGGCAACTCCTCTTAATTTGTTCGTCTGTTCTTTTCTTTTTTTTCCTTATGTACTTCTCTGACGATATTTGGAATGACAAATCTTCATTGGTCTATTATGTAGGTTTGTACCGGTGTTATGATGCATGGATATGGACTTGTGAAAACATTGTGCTCTGAGCTGAAAGTTTTAATGAGAAAGCACATTTTTTCATCAATAGAAGATTTCAGAGGGTAATCTCTCTCTCTCTCTCTCTATCTATAACACACACCCTCGGAGACATTAGATCCATCCAAAAGAAGAAAGAAACAATTAAGGCTCAGCTGGAATATCAAGAATTAGATTGCGTTCTTTATAGTTATTTGCTGGTCAAGTGGGGTACATTTTAATCCAACACAGACCTAAAACAGGTCAAAGAAAAAACAGAATCGGTATTTAACCACATTTTAATTCTTAACCCAAAATTACCCCTATTGAAAAAAATCTAAAACTTTCAATATATATAGTACTTGGGATTTAGATCTGGGTTCTGAACTCTCTTTACTATTAGATCCACTTCTATGATTTCTGTTCATTTTGCCCAATACTTCAAATTTGACCTTTTCCGGTGCTACTGCATAAAGTTATACATAGTAACTAACGGTTTTTGTTTATAATTTGAATTTGTGATATGCGCAGAATGTCGCTTGAGTACTTCACGACTCACACGGATTTGGTGAAAAGGCAACAAGAAGCAATACGTCAAAGAAAAGCCATTAAGAAAGGTTTACAATCCGACAAAGACTGGACAGGAGATGGTTTTGTGCAAGAAACTGAAAGCATGGTTTCCAACTAGACTTGTAAACCTCTAATGCACCTTTCTTCTCGTATTTGTAGATGAATTAATCAATCCCTTTCATATATCTGACTGGATTGGTGTATAGTGACTTTGACCTCTTTGTACGTAGTTCTTCGTGTATAGGACTTTCACAACTCCTGTTTTCATTTATCTTTTAACTTGGTTCAAAATGCTTTGTATTTAGTATTTACATACAATTGGGGCAGGGCGGGAAAACTCATTTTATGAAAACAATTAGCGGGGTAGGGCAGGTAGCGGGGCAAAACTTCTCTTACATTTGTAAGCTAAGGAATTTGACAAAAATGATCTGTTAGTCTGTGTCTGACCTCCAACCCAGCATTTGTGAAGTACCATAGGCATAATAATAAAGAACTGTAGCTTTCCTAAAGATCAGCAGATATTAGTTAAATGAAGTCAATTTGTTGGTTGATTTTTTCAATCATCTTAGAAATCTTCGACTTAAGAATTAAAACACATATAACTAAATCGGTTTTTATGAATGTTCTTTGATGTTTCAAATTTTCTACCGCCAAATGTCTTCTCTTGGTGTGAGCCTCCACCAAAATCTAGTGAGTCCCACATCAATATAATATTACTATCATGTGAAGAATTAGTGTACTTTGATTGCATAGGCAGTAACAAAATTTCAATAGAAATATATGTATCCACTGACTTGTTGATATGCAGATAATATTTAACTTTGAGATTATTTTTTTTGACTTGGATAAAGAATTTATTGTTTGTCTTAATTTAAATATTCATTTCTTTATGAAGTTCCAATACTGTACTAATTAACTAGAAGTAGTATCTTACAAGTATGGAAAAAATATAAACGGGACAGGGTGGGACAGGACTTAACGGGGCGGGGCAAAGCAAAATTTTGAAAAATATTCTTAACGGGGCAGAGCAGGGTAGGTTAAAATTTTAGCAGGTAAAGGTTTGCCCCGCCCCATTTACATCCCTATACATACTTCTTCCCTAGGCAAGCTTTCTCGTTTAATTTATGCATGATCCACTAAACTAGTACTGTACTACTATATCGTGTGTAATTAGTGTTCCACATTGCGGAGGCTAATAGTATCTAGATGCAAACAGTCTGTATATTTCCCTTATTATATCCAAGTTAGTCTATTCTAAAAGAGGTTGTTAAAACTATGATCATGATATAATCTCACTCTTACATGGATATTGAAGTAAGATCAATTGCATACTACAAATAAAAATCCTGACATGAATGTGTTTATCCTAACAAATATTGTCAAGTTTTTTTGGATATACAGGGCATTCATCTGATCGACACAAGAGTTCGATCCAGATATGTTATCTATTTTCATGAAGGATTACTGTCATGCCATGTTATTTTAAATGATAGTCAAATCATACAAAGATAACAAGTCAAGAATGTACTTGGCGTGATTGCAACAATATTATATGGCGATGTTGCAACTCTATCTAAAGACTGAAGATGCAGATGATCAACCAGTTCGTTAAATGATCATTTAACAGATCTGATCACAAAGACTCTGTCAATCTCAAGATACAACTCATAAAGCAAGTCAAGAATGTACTTGACGTGATTGCAACAATATTATATGGTGATGTTGCAACTTTTTCTAAGGAATGAAGATTCAGATGATCAACTCGTTTGTTAAATGATCATTTGACAGATCTGATCACAAAGGCTCCGCCAGTCTCAAGATATGATAAGTTAGTATACACGTTAGAGTACATCATCTTTAGGAATTATGTGATGCTTTAATCAGGAGGAGTAAAATATGCGTTGTTTATCCTTACTAATTTCTTGCATTTTCTCATATGATTGATCTCATGATCTATAGGCTTTGAATGCAGAGACAAATCTAGGATTTAAGTTGGGTTTGATCCCAAAACCTTAAGGAACTAAACCCAACACTTAATTAGTGCACCACTCAATCTTATTTGAGTGTGAGCTTTTTCAGTTAATGTTAGATATATTTTATAAATTTTAGATATAATATTCGAGTTTAGTCGAGTGATTATGAGTTCACATGACCCAATTATTACACATAAATTTGCCCTTTGCTTGAATGAGGCAATTTTAGAAGGGCAAGGGGTCCACCAAGTCAATAACAACTTAAAACCGATGCTTAAATCAAGTGTCCATTTTTGTGACCTTGCATTTAGAAGATTCGTTTTTTTTTTAGATTTAATATGTAGTTTGAATAATTGTTTCGAATTTTAAAATTCAGACCAAATGACCACTTCCAAATGTCAAGACAACGTGTCTAATTTTTAAAAAATTGCTAACTTTTAAGTAATGAAATTAGTAGGAGATTTCCAGCCAAGGCTTCACTTGTTTTTGGCTAAAATGATGTGTTAAAGATATTTAGGGCCCATTTAGATATGGTTTTTTTTTTGTCTTTCATTTTTTTTTTAAAACATTGTTTGGTTATGGATGAGATGAGAAGGGTTTAGCTTTTAAAGATTGATTTTTTTTCAGGTGAAATATACGTGTAAATGCAACTTTAACTTTAAATATAATTTTTTTTCGAATATCAACCCATTTATATCCAAAACACCTTCATAATAAGACTTGTATGATTTAATAAAGTTAGTTTGATAATTTTACTACAATAATTGTTTAAGGAATGATCTTCTTATGTGTAATTAAAATAAGGGCCTTAAAATAACTATTCTTCCCTCATTAAAAAAAACCAAAAAAAGAAGAGTTATCAGGGATCTAAGGCATTCTCGTAATTAAAGCCAAAACAAGTGGCACATTTTTTCATCCGAACCTATATATAATGATGCTAAAGGAACTCCAACACTCTCTTTACTGAAACTAGGGTTTCTCCTACCGCAGCATCCCCAAAGCAGCTTTAACCTCTCCTTCCCAACATGGCCGTCGGGTATCTCACCTTAACTCTCACCCAATATTTCTTCTTCTTCTTCTTCTTCTTCTTTTTGTTTTATAATTGTAATGCTCTTTTATTTTCCCATTTGTACAGCAAGAACAAGAGGATTTCCAAGGGAAAGAAGGGAGGAAAGAAGAAGGCGTAAGTAACACTAACATCTTAATCCTTTTTTATGTGTATGTGTAGTTTGGGGTTTACTTATGTGGGTCTGTGTGTTTGAATGTGGCAGGGCGGATCCCTACGCAAAGAAGGACTGGTACGACGTCAAGGCACCATCTGTTTTTGAAATCAAGAACGTCGGAAAAACCCTCGTCACTAGGACTCAGGGTACCAAGGTATTTGTTTAATTCCCCTCATTTTTTTTGTCTCTGTTTCTCTTTGTACCTCTTGACAATTCTGTTGGTCTCGCGTTGATTGCTTGTTTTATATCATTTGTTTCAAGTATGTTTCAGGTTATATTTAGTTCTCATGTACAATATTAACTAATTGAGGAAAAGATATACTCGAATGCCATTTTAGTATAGTGAACTTGGTGGGTTTACTGTTGGAATGTGTGAGAAATGTTGGTTATTGATAGTGTTAGGCGTTATCTGTTTGTTAAATTTTACATTGTTGAACATGAAGAAAAATATTACCGTCCATGTGTTGTGAGAAATTTGATCTGAAAATGGTGCTATTGTCAATGCTATTTTATACTAATAATTATAATCAATGTTGCTATATGGAGGGGGTTTGTTTGCCCTATTACATCTCACTGAGATGTACATGAACATTTGCTTTGAAATTTAACTCGGAATAGCTAACCTGTATTTATTAAGCAGACAGTTGAATTCATTCATTTCAGGTTATGACATGGCAATGTGATTCTGTAACTAGTATCTATACAACTGTCGGAGGAGTATTATTTTGTTGATATTTCTTTATTTTCCTGTTTCCTGTACGTGTAGACGCTGACTACATATATAGAGCCGTTTTTACTAGCTTTACACTGTTTCATGCTGTTTTGTGGTTTATCTGCTACTTGTGAAGTTTGTTAACTGCGCCACCCTAAAAAATATAGAACTTTTTCTTATATATTAAACTTTGATTTTCCATCTGTTGGAATAAAAGTTTAATTGAAAATGCACTTTTAATTGGAATAATTGTTTGTTTTTCTTCTCAGATTGCTTCAGAGGGCCTAAAACATAGAGTATTTGAAGTTAGTCTGGCTGATCTTCAAAAGGACGAGGATCAGGCTTTCAGGAAAATCCGCTTGAGAGCAGAAGATGTGCAAGGGAGGAATGTCCTCACACAATTCTACGTAAGATGTTCCTTTTAGTCACAATCATTTGTTCATATGTATTAAGTTCTAACTTTGTTAAGTAATTACAGGGAATGGATTTCACGACGGACAAGTTGAGGTCTCTGGTCCGCAAATGGCAGACTTTGATTGAGGCTCATGTGGATGTCAAAACCACAGACAGCTATACCCTTAGGATGTTCTGCATTGCTTTTACAAAGAAACGTCCAAACCAGCAGAAGCGTACCTGTTATGCTCAGAGCAGCCAGATCCGTCAGGTATAGCATTTCTGCTTGGTCTGCACTTATGCGAACACACATGCTTATTGTTGTCATCATTTCTTGATAAATTCAATTTTGGTCGCTGACAAGGATATCTTTCATATTGTGTTAGATCCGTAGAAAGATGGTTGAGATCATGAGGAACCAAGCAAGTTCCTGTGATTTGAAGGAGTTGGTTGCAAAATTCATCCCTGAATCAATTGGTAGAGAGATTGAGAAAGCAACTTCAAGCATCTTCCCCCTACAAAATGTTTATATTCGTAAGGTCAAGATCCTTAAGGCCCCTAAATTTGATCTTGGCAAGCTGATGGAGGTATGCTGTCTGTATGTTCTTTGTCATATGCTTTAGACACTAATATGCATGCATGGTTTGCTGTTGCATTCATTTTTGTATAGCAGCAGCTGTTGGGTTAAAACTGAGAGTTGTTGTAGGTTCATGGTGACTATTCTGAAGATGTTGGTGTGAAGTTTGATCGTCCAGCTGATGAGACAGTAGCAGAGGCAGAGCCCGAGATTCCTGGAGCTTAGATTGTTTCATCCATCTGAATTATGTGATCCAATATGGTAGTAGTTTTAGAACTTCACATTGTTTAAGTTGAGTTTTGTTGTGACATCTCGAAATTTTGCATCTGGTTCTTTGCCTATGTTTTATTTATACATTATCATAGACCAAGATATGTTTTTGCTGTTATTAATTCCTCTCCTTTGTGCAATTATCTCACTGTGGAACTTGGTAATTTGTGCTATCTTTTAAATTCTGGCAAGTGCCATCTTTTGGAGGATAGTAATTGTTGTGTTTACGGTGAACTCCAATAGTACAAGTTAGGAAAATAATGCTGGTTGGTAAACTTGTTTGTGTAAAAACCCCCTAATACTTTTGGCAGTGTAATTGAAGTTTTTGTTCCCCAGAAAGGTGGAAGTTCATTGTTACACGCTCTTTTTGAGAATTGTAACTTTACTCTTGGAACTTTGCTGTATGGTGGTAGTGTAGGTGTGTGCGCGCTATTACTATCTGTTGTAACACTGAGTAAACCGGCTAATTTAGATTCCACAGTTTAAGCAGCCCTTTCAGAGTATATATTTTGGAAATCTTTTAGGACGAAACTGTTCACTCTAGGCTTCAACACGAAATGTTTCTCTGTTGTACCATCAATCAGTTTTATCAGCGGCAGAAACATCACTTCATCATTCATTACCTGATGCCCGCAATAACTTTAGAGACACATTTGTTGGAACCAGAAACACTAAAATCTTATTCAGGCACATACGATCATGCACTATTTTCCACCTCCAATAAGCTCATATTGTTCGGTCTCTGTTTCCAGCGTCTACATTAACAGTCACTCAATGCCCTATCATCGCAGAAGAATTTTTCCCGACTTTGTGCACAATCTATTTCTCAATACCAGCCTTTCTATCAGAATTCCTCTCCCTTAAAGCCCATTACGTAATTTCCTGGTTGCACAGAGAGAGGGGGCTTAATTGTCAAGAGGCTCCGCTACTTCATTATTGACATTTGTCAATCACCTTGCTTTCATAATGTTGAATTGCATTTAGCCTCCTGTGCTCCTTAACAGTGGAACGTGTGCCCCAAAAACACTCCACTGTTGGTACTCAATTTTCTTCATTAACAAGACTGTTATTAACAAGAAACTCTTTTACTCACATTCCACACCTGGGACTTTCCTTCCACTGTTCAATAAGCACCTTCGCCAAATCCAACTTCGTAGGAATAATATCTTCTTATTTTGTAATAGTGATGCCGAAATACAAAGTTTCAGGAACACAAACCTAGCGAGAAAGGCGAGAATCGGTCGCAATCCTCTGTAAATCAAATTCTTGTCGTTGGACAGTGGGGTCTCCATTACTTTTCTTTGCGGCTTGAGTTCTTCCGATCTCTCCTTTGGAGCTTAAGGAATTACATTATTAGTGAAACTACCAACAATGAAAGCATTGCTTAGTCTTTCATCTGTTGAAATTTACTCATCAACGGGGCAATCGATTGGAACAAACCCAAAACTGACAGTGTTAAACAGATTGTTGCTGAATCGGCAAAGATGGGTCGAATAGTTCAGAACTGTGGTAGGGTCCAAGTCCAACCATTCTTGTGCCAGAGACGAAGGGCCTATTTTTGTTAGAAAAGGAACCGAGAGGGCGCCTCCGCGCAGAACTACATCAGCGGTCGAGCCCTAGCTAACTCCGCGGCTGGTAGAGATAAGGAGAAGATTGGTAACCCGTAGCTTGCCAAGGATGACCTGAACTAAAATTCGCGGTGTATAGAGGGGATGTTTGATTGAATTGATGTGATACCCAGGATACTTATACTGAGCCTAGTATCCTGTATTACAATGACCATAAGAATTAGTAACTCGATAGGGTGGCAAGTGCGTGGCTGAAATTCTGCGGAAGATTTGTAGGTTTAGCAGCTGGAACATTCAGTACAATTTTTAATCATGGATGCGTAGCTCGTGGGTCATGATAATAGAAATTTGTCCATCTCCATTGCAATAGAGGTCAGAGATAGAATCTGAGAGAAGAAATATTGCAAATAACTAAGTTAAGCTAAAGTTGTACTAAGAGAGCTAAAGGATGAATGAGCACTGAGCAGCTAGTTCAATACATATACCCTCCCCTCTTCAGAACTCGGGAATGGAGGACCAAAAGTGAAAAACAAAACTTCAACATATTAAATTTGTAGTCAATTAGACTTTCTAGGTTCTATCTGTCAATTCCCAAAGTTTGTGACCACTTAGCAACCCCCTACTAACTAATGTATGAGTACCATTCTCCAAACCTTTTATACAAGTCCCAACACTGCACTACTTATAAATCGTATCACTCATGCTCCAAGATACCTAACTAGTTAGCGCCTTTTAATGCGCACCTGTGAATTCTCGATTTTTCTTTTTACTTCAAATCGTCTCCTTTCTCATAACATTCAAGATCACCAACCTATGTTGGGTAATCATCGCTATTTCTGAATTTTTTCTGAAGCTCATGAAAAATGTTTTTCTAGAAAATGTAATTTTAAAAAATAAGTGAGTTTCTTACTTATTTTATAGTGTTTAATAAGTACGTAAAAGAAAATATTATCTTAAGAGCATTTATATATTTAGCAAAATACTATGTGGGTGAGATGGGGTAGGGAGTGGGGATTTCGAAAAATACTCATTCAAGCCCCACCACAACACCCCCACCACCCCACCCCCACCACCCCACCTCCTCCAATTTTCTATTTCATATATTTTATTTTATTTTTATAAAAAATATTATAAAAATGATAAATTTCTTCTTACACCCACCCCGCCCCTAGCGCCTCCCAACCACAACCCGGCCACACAAAATTTAACCATGCAATTTTTTTTTATAAAAGTAAAATAAAATATATGAACTAGAAAATTCAAGAGGTGGGGAAGGGGGATTGGTGGGTGGTATGGAAAATAAAAAAAATTAAAATTTCTTTTTTTTTTAAATAATTTTTTTTGGAGGGGTGGTGGGGTCGCGGGGGAGGGGGAAGGGGAATGGGAAGGGGAGGGGAGGGGGAGGGAGGAGGGTGGGTTTGGTCTGTGAAGATGCGTTGTTAGGTGCTCCATTTTATTTTCCCATTGAGGCTGAACCTAAATGTGTGCTCGAGAGATAGCTGTCCATACACTGATAAGGGAGGGGGTGGGGGTGGTGTAGAAATCAAAAAAATTAATTTTTCAGGAGGGGTGGTAGGGGTCGGGGGGGGGGGGCTTAGGGTGCGGCCTCCCAATTCTCAACCCCGACCTAC
The DNA here is from genome assembly GCA_029783415.1 of Anisodus acutangulus. Taxonomy (NCBI): domain Eukaryota; kingdom Viridiplantae; phylum Streptophyta; class Magnoliopsida; order Solanales; family Solanaceae; genus Anisodus; species Anisodus acutangulus. The sequence continues at coordinate 22,579,280 of CM056506.1, read as the reverse complement.
ACGAGTGGTTTTTAACTCATATTTGGAAAAGTTATGTTAGGTTCTTAGTAGCAATCAATGATTTTTTCCTCTTTTACTTCACATAGATTTTCGTCTCCTTGATAGCTGGAAGTTCTCCAAATGTATGAAAAGCGGGAGGACTTTGTACCATCCATTCTGGTGTGGTTGGATTCTATTCAACAGCCCGAGAACTTGGAGCACATCTTTTATTCTTTTCACTGCTTGAAGTGATTGTTACGACCACGAAGAAACGACAATTTCAACTACGGATATATAAGAGCCAAAAATGCTAAGGGCATTTCGGAAGGGTAGGTGGGTGGTGTAGAAAGCAAAAAAAATTAAAAACTTTTTTTTAAAAAATATTTTTTGGAGCGGTAGTGGGATCGGGGGATGTAAAAAACTTTTAATTTTTTTTAAAGCAAAATTATTTTTTTGGGGGGGGGGGGGGGGGGCGTTTGTCCGCATCGGGGCGGGGTGTAGTAAACCAAAAACAAATTAAACTTTTTTTGAAAAATAATTAGGGGCGGGTTGCAGTGGGGAGTGGTATAGAAAATAAAAAAATTAAAACTTTTTTAAAGAAAAGCTTTGTTTGGTGGTGCGGGGGTGCATAGGGCGGTGATAGTGTTTGGTGTTTGGTGGGGTGGGTGGTTTAGGGGTGGTAATGGGGTAGTTGATTGATTGTCACTTGTGAGAATTATTTTCCTACATTTATTAGAAAAGTCATTTTTCTCATTTTGAAAAAAACTTATTTTTCTAAAGAATATTTTTTTTAAAAAATTTGACCAATCAAAAGAAGAGAAATTTGAATTCCTTCGTACGAAAAAACATCCATAATCCTTGTATGTGGTTCTATTACGTCGTCTAGCAAGGATAAAATCTAGTTGACAATATTACGTATACCCCACTCAAATGTTATCAAATGGGAATTAGGGGTTTACTCTACAAGATTCGAAAGAAAGAACCATGGCCTTCCTTCAGAAAAATAAAAATAAAAAAATAAAAATGGGAATCTCTTTACATAATACGTGTTAGTTACATTTTTTCTTAAAACAAAATCATAAGTTAAAGTTTAACTCTAAAATAGCCTTTCCTTAATCATTGCTAGTCCCATGACCATATCCTCCATATACTTCATCAAAACCGTCGGTATATCTTTACCTTCATAACCATATAATCTCCCCAATAAATTATTTTCATTGAGCGTCTGGACTCCCTAGAACTACCTAAAATAAGATTATCGACCATCTAATGAAAAATGTGATAGAAATGAAAATATGTTTGACTCAAATAAAATTTACTGCATACTGATACTGCATAAAAACGATACATGGAACATCCAATTTTAACGCATACATAGGAATTAACCCACAAAAAAAGTTCGAACTTCTATTGCTGCAAAAGAAATATATCAATGCTAGCTCTTATATAAGGATCATGATAACCATTTTATTCTTTACTAGGACAATTACAATATGCCAATAGAAAGCTTACACACAAAATATGAGCATATATATAAATTATTAAAGTGTCTGATCATCGCATCTAAAAGTTTAAGCTATCAGAAAGAACACACTTTAATTACTTAAACATATCTTCAACCCAAATAACTTGTGTACAACACATCACAATATATTACGTAGGAAAAGTTAACCAATGGAACTTAATGGCATTGAAATGTCAATGCCAATTCCAAGCCTGACTTGCTATGTACAAGGTTGCCACAGTTTGCAGCTTGGGCATATTGTCTACATTAGCAGCTGCTTTAACTCCAAAATTAGTGTCACGCGGACACGTGGCTACCTGTATTTTATCTGAACAAACCAGTAAACCCAGCTTCACCATGTCAATAATCTGTTCTTGTGTGAGTTCTGGAAGCTTCTTATTAGCATTCATGTTCTCATCCTTCACAATGACTTCAGACTTTTGTATCTCTGGAAGTTTCTGCTCCTTTAAGATGACCTTCTCCTTTTTTGCTGTATATTACATAGAGCACTATTTGGAGTATACCAATGATAAATCCCAATACATTCGGCGCCTATAAAACATTTAGAATAAAATTACGTAAGAACATGTATAGAAAAAATCCTAGATATAGGAAGGACACATAATAACATTTAAAATTCACAAATATAATATCGATATAGATCGCAGTATATACTTTTAATCCGTGAATATCCGTTTTAAAACATAAAATAGTAGTAAATACCTTTAAATTAACTTCAAATCTTTTCCCTCTTTTCAATTGGATGAAGTCATGTGATGGGTAATGATGTGGTGGAAAAGTCCAAGAGCCCAAGATGAAACGTGTGGTAATCGAGTTTTTGTTGGAATATGTAAAGCAACAACGGAAACAGTAAATAACTATTACAGTAATCGAAAGGATAAACAACAAAGAAGACAACAACAAGTTGTCAATATCTTGATTTTGAATTGAAACTTCAAATATGGATCTTGTATTCTGAAATACAAGAACATGAACTGCTACAGTTGTGTCTTGTAGATCCGCTGAGAAGACGAACAGTTAGAGTCATTCGTTTGTTAAGTTCACACATGAAATACTTAGCAACCAATTAGTTAAACACAACACCACCGGCCGAGTCGAGAGATGTCTCTCTATCTTTAAGACAAGATTGCCCCCGTATATAGGCTTTACGGAAGTGTGGTCAATAGTCTCCCAAGATGAAAGAACAAACTATCAAGTGTGCAAAGCCTACACAAATGATCTCTACGAAGAACACGAATAATGAAGATTGCTAAGAGAAGGATTGTTTATCAGGAAAATCTGATCTCTTTGTGGTGTTGTGAACTTATTTTTCAGTTCATATGTGTTCATCTATAGAATTGAGCCAAGACTTCAATTTATAGGTGTGCAAGATGGCCTCTTCAAGTGCCCCACAATGACAATCAATTGCCATGTAATGGATGATTTTTAACCCCCAACAAATGCAGCCAAATAATGGTCCAAGTAATGACCATTATTGGGTGAATTCAATGCCATTGAAACCCTCTAAACAGCCAAACCTTTTGGGATTCCGTCGAGTAGTCACTGCTCATGAAGCGTCGCGGCTCTAATTCAACATTGAGCTTACTGCCACTCCGGCGCCGCGGCGCTGCAAGGGGGGCGTCGCGGCTCTTCTCGGCTCCGCGGCCTTTTTTCGACCCGTACCATCTTACACTTCGCACAATCATTCATTCGTTTACCAACGTGGAACACTTGTCATTTAGCAAATAACCATCCATCATTCTACGTCTCAAACATTTCATTTACGTACCAATATCTCTTTCATTAACGAAATTTACGATACTTGGCACTAAGTTTGCACGTGTGTGGAAACGATATTTCTGATGTGCGGGGCCCAATTGTTCGAGTCATAAATAACGGGATAAACTTAATTCCATATTAGTAAATTTCCAACAGTTTTTACGAGAAAGGATTCTGGAACGATGAAAATGCAAGCTAAATTGAAATATTACCTAAAAATAGACCTGCAAATTAATATAGGAAGGACGTATATTATAGCTCAACCGTTTTCTATATGCAGTACAGTCAAATGGTAATCAAAATTAATTTTAAATATTACCTAAACTAAAGCCATGAAAAATATATTATAAGTCAACTGGCTTAAAAGGGTAAAAAAAGATGTAGACATTGTTTAAATTGAGTTATCAAAAGAAAATGAGTTATTTTGAGTTTATATCTAATACGGGCTGCTAGTCCAGTTAATTAATTTTTATTGATTTAGCTTATTTTAACCTGCCTAATTCATCTCATAGCATGCATTTATCACCCATATATCCACGTTTCACATGATTTATGCTAGTTAGTTGTTATTATGATTGAATACAAGATGTTTCGTACCATCTTCTCTAGTTGCTACTTATATATTTGTGTATGCAATATCACCGTCAAGAGAATAGAAAACTTTACTTGAATGAACTCATAAATATTGTGATTTTACCACAAGGACTAGTGAAAATAATTTGAAAGTTCTAATTGGTTTAATATTAATAGTACAATAGTAACACGTACCACGTATATATATATATACACATTTGCTTGTATGATTTTGATTTGATATGCAAAAAGTAAAGAGACATTATAGTGATTAAAAAAGGTCTCAGCTTTTATAAAGTAAGATAAAAAATTTGAGAGATTGAGATCCAAAGATGCATTCTAATCACATCCTCTAAATTGCGTGGGGAACTCAATTTTTTTTACTCATGTAATAAGGTAGAAATAATGAATTAATGGTCCAAACCCACCCGTTCCGTCATTTTCTCCGGTTAAAGCGTATTTAACTTTTGAAAAAAAGTATTAAGTCATTTTAAAATTGTGATGATCGGTATATATATATATATGTGTGTGTGTCGGTGCACCTGAGTGATTCAACAAGAAAACCCCGGTGCTGGCCGTGTCAAACATGGTGCAAAAAACTTTTGAAAAGAACCCCCCAATATTTTACTGGTACAATGTGTTTTTCGTTCTTAAAATTATTATGAACTATACCTTTTACATGCCCCATGAATTATTGAATCGACAAGAGATGGTTACTATGTATATTCGCGTACAACGTCATGAGTATCTTGATATAAGGACTATTATGAGAATTTTCTTTCATAATATGTGTTAGCCGCAATTAAATCATAAGCTAAAACGAACTATAGACTAGTCTTTTCTTCATGGTTAAAACCGTCGTTGTTTTTACCTACTTGACCATTTAGATCTACCTCGGCACAATACTATAATATATAAACCGTATAATTATCTATGTATCTCTTTACCTGTCATCTAGTTATATGCATGCAGTATTAATGTACATATTATGAATGAACATAATTACTCTAATATGGTCAAATCAGTAACTAATTAGATAGAACAATTTGATATTATCAACCAGACAGCTTTCAAATGATGTAATAGGTGATGGTAAGAAAATAACACCACGTACAGTAATATAAAGAAATCACTTTTTTGAGTTACTCATTTGGTAATCAAATTAACCTCTTTCTTGGCCCGACGTATATGAATTCACACCGTAATCCCATTAAGGGATAATAGGGGGTAAATCGTTTAATGAAGAAGTTCTCTATCGACAAAATTCAAATTCGAAATCTCTGATTACTTTAACTATTCCACTATGAGATAGTTTTAAGCTAAAATGTGGTGTTTGAGAAAGATAAAAAGTGTTTTGAAGCATCTACTTTTAGACTCAAAAAGTATAAAAATAAGCTAAAAGTCAAAAGTTGGGTATTTCAAACTTATGGCTTTTAGCTTATAAGCTACTCCCCCTGTCCCAATTTATGTGACACCATTTCTTTTTTAGTATGTCCTAAAAAGAATGTCATATTTCTATATTTAGAAATAATTTAACTTTATGAAATGATTTACAACCATACATTTATATAAGCTTTGTTTTGGACCACACAATTTAAAAGTCTTCATTTCTTTCTTAAACTCCGTGCCAAATCAAATGGTGTCACATAAATTGAGGCGGAGGGAGTATTTTAAAAAGCTTATCCGGCCTGCTATTTCATAACATTATGGAGTGTCACTTGTTAGTTTTCTTGCATTTATTGTGAGAATTTCACAGTCTTGATCTTGAACATCCTACTATCATTGAGATTTCTATGCCAGTATACTACTAAATCAAAGAAAAACCAGGAGAAGTGGGACGGGTTAAAGGTTTAGTTATACGCAATATTAACCGGAGGTTGTTTTTTAAGGATTTTGTTAAACACGGCCAAAAGTTCAAGATCACCCCTCCCTTCTGATATCTTTTTTTTTTGTTTGTTTGTTGCAATTTCTACTGTTTGATTCGGTTGAAAAATATTTGTTAAATATACATCCGATATACACAATATACCCGTGTATATCGGATGAATAGTGTTCTCGGGTTTACTGTAGCAAGGCCAACGGTTGGGCTGATTTTTGTATATAAGGTGTATAAGTCTTGTACACTTACCATATTTGTATAGTTAGTCTCCAAATAGAATAAGGTTTTAGGAGTAGAATGGGAATAGGATATTCCTGTTATTGAAATATGTAAATTGTATATATTCTCTTTCAATTAATGAAAATAATCAAGAGATTATTTCTTTCATGATATAAGAAGTCTAGGTTAATATTTTCTCCCAAATTTCCGTCCAAAGCAGCCCGGTTCCGAGCTCTCTTCCTCGGTTTCCGTGCCCAGAAATATTTTTTCTCTTCCCAATTTTTTCCTCCAAATCCTTACATCACGTTTTGCATTGCTATTATGGCTAAGAACACGTTTCACCCTGCCCTTGTTGTTTCTAATATCAAGAATCACATCACTATCATTCTTGAAATAGAAAACATCTAATATGCGACGTGGGCCGAACTGTTCAAAGTTCATGCATGCTCGCATCAAGTTCTCCATCATATTATCCCTGCGGCTCCTACAGATACGGAGGTTCCCAAACCCGAGGATGATCATAAGTTATGGATGACACTTGATGCTAATGTTCTTCAGTGGATTTACTCCACTATTTCTACCGACCTCTTGCAAACGATTATCGAACCTGACGTTACGCCCATGGTGGCATGGAATAGAGTACGTGATATATTCCAAGATAATCAGAATTCTCGTGCTGTTACCCTTGAGCAGGAATTTTCCCACGTCACTATGGAAAATTTCATGAATGTTTCAGCATATTGCAAAAGGTTGAAAGAATTAGCGGACCAACGGTGCGCCCGTTAGTGAAGATCGTCTTGTTCTACAGATGGTTGCTGGCCTCTCCGAGGCATATAGTGGCGTTGGGACCCTACTTCATCAAAGTAACCCTCTCCTAAAGTTCTATCAAGCCTACTCCATGCTTACATTGGAAGAAGTCGGATTGGCTAAGAAGGCGGCTACCGGGACAAGTCCCATGGTCATGATGACGTCCTTCACAAATTCTATAGGCTTTGTTGATAATTCGGGACAAAACCGTGCTCACGGTGGTGGCAAAAATGCTCGAAAAAATAATGGAAGAAATCGCGGTGGCAAACGTGGTGGTACCTGTGGCAGTGGGCCCCGCCCCATCAACAGTGGGCCACAACCCAACTGGTCCCAGCCTTGGGCCCTCTAGCCGTGGGCCTGGGCCAGTGGGCAGTGGCCCAACAGTCTAGGCTTTCCAGCCCCCAACCCACGGTAATTGGGCCCAATTTCAGCCTTTCTTTCGGCCCAGCTACTCCAGCCCAGTCTCGATCCAATAATCCAGTGGGATACCGGGTCAGTAGGAAGGCAGGCCTGGGCCCCACCAGGCCATCACACAGCGAGCCCCACTCCTACCGTCATTGAGGCCGCGATGCACACACTTGGAATAAATCCCTCGGACCCGAATTGGTACATGGACACCGGCGCCACTACTCACATGACATCCTATCAATGTACTCTCTTATTTCATTTCAATTTGAGCAACCCTCGTGGTATAATTGTTGGTAATGGTAATTCTATTCCGATTCGTGGTTATGGTCATAAAACTTTGTCTCCCCCATCAACCCTTTTTCTTGAAAAATACCCTTCATGCCCCTAAATTGATTAAAATTTAGTGTATGTCCGAAAGTTCACCACTGATAATTCCGTTTCTATTGAATTTGATCCCTTTGGGTTTTTGTGAAGGATTTCAAGACATGGAGTCTTCTCATGAGGTGTGATAGCAGAGGAGATCTTTATCCTATCACGCCATGTTCTGGTCTCTCGAGTCCAACCTTGCCGTCAACTTTTGCAACCCTTGCTCCTTCATTGTGGCATGCACGCCTATGTCATCCGGGGTTGGCTATTTTGTATTTAGATAAAAATAATTTTATTTCTTGTAAGGGTACGCGTAGTACTCCGAATTGTCAATCTTGTTCTTTAGGAAAAAATGTTAAGTTGCCATTTGTAGATTCTAATTCTCATATTTTAATGCCATTCGATATTATTCATATCGGTTTATGGATGTCTCCGTTTCTTAGTTCTTTGGGTCATCGGTATTATGCTATCTTTTTGGATGATTAGTCTAAGTTTTTATGGATTTTTTCGATAGCGAAAAAATCTCAAGTTTTTTCCATCTTAAAATTTAGAGCATTCATTAGAACCCAATTCAAACGGAAAATAAAAATATTTAATGTGATAATGGCAAAGAATATGACAATGGGGTGTTTCGAGAATTTTTTGCTAATAATGGGATCAATTTTCATTTTCCTTGTCCTCATACGTCTTCACAAAATGGGAAAGCCGAACGCAAAATTTGTACCATTAATAACGTTGTCCGAACTTTATTGATTCATGCTTTCGTACTCCTTATTATTGTCATCATGCTCTACAAATGACTACATATATTCTTAACATATTTTCTTCCAAAGGTTTGACATATTCGTCCCCTCTTCGAATTTTATATAATAAAATTCTTTCGTATTCGCATCTTAGGGTCTTTGGGTGCTTATGTTATCCATTATTTCCGTCCACCACAATTAACAAACTTCAGGCTCGGTCTACCCCTTGTGTGTTTTTGGGTTATCCGTCAAATCACCGTGGTTACAAATGTTTTGATTTATCATCTAATAAAATCATTATTAGTCGTCATGTAATTTTTGATGAGTCCTAATTTCCGTTTGCTAAGGTTAGTAATATCGTGCCTAGTTCGTATACATTATTGGATGATGATATATCCCCGTATATTATTCACCATTTTTCGGAAGCATTCCGCACCCTAAATCCACTAGCGGGCCCACTGCCCGCTGGACCTCCAAACCCGTCACCCACCACTGTTCCAATTTCGGACCATGGGCCAGCCACTGTTCCAGTTTCGGTAATTAGGCCAGTGGCTCAGCCCAATTTGGAAGTCGCCTGGCCAAGGCCACCCATCGCTCATCGTTCACCGTGTTGGGCCTACAGCCCACCGGCACGCTACCCATCACGTGTCCCAATATTTCCCAAAATCCGCCCAATTCTTCTCCGAGTCATAAACCAGTCACTCGTAGTCAATGGGATATTTTTAAACCAAAAAGATATTTTAATTTAAATTCTAATGTCCTTAAATCACCCCTACCTCGTAATCACGCATCTGCTTTAAATGACCCGAATTGAAAAATTGCTATGACCGATGAATATAATGCTCTTATTGATAATAAGATGTGGGAGTTGGTGCCTCGTCCATATGGTGTTAATATTATTCGGTCTATGTGAATTTTTGCACATAAGGACAATTCTGACGGATCTTTTGCGAGGCATAAGGCTCGTCTTGTAGGTGATGGTAAGACTCAGCAGGTGGGTGTAGATTGTGGTGAAACATTTAGTCCGGTGGTCAAGCCGACTACCATTCGCACTGTGCTTAGCTTGGCTCTTTCGAAAGCATGACCCATTCATCAGTTAGATGTGAAGAATGTTTCTTACATGGTGATCTCAAGGAAACAGTCTATATGCATCAGCCATTGGGGTTTAGGGATCCCAAATATCCTCATCATGTCTGTTTGTTGAAGAAATCCTTGTATGGGCTTAAGCAGTCCCCACAGACTTGGTATAAGCGGTTTGCAGACTATGTTTTGACTATTGGGTTCACTCACAGCAGGTCTGATAATTTATTGTTCATCTATCATCGTAGTTCTTCCTTAGCGTATATAATGTTATATGTGGATGATATTATCTTGACTGCCTCGTCTGATGCATTACGCCAGTCTATCATGACAATGCTCAGTTCTGAGTTTGCTATGAAAGACTTGGGGCCCTTGAGTTACTTTTTGGGGATTGCTGTCACTCGTCATACAGGTGGATTATTCTTATCACAGAGGAAGTATGCAACCGAGGTCATTGAGAGGGCTGAGATGTCATCCTGTAAGTCCACTTCCACTCCAGTTGATACTAAACCCAAATTGGGTGTTGCAGCTGGCTCCCCTTACCAGGATCCGACCCAATATCGCAGTCTTGCAGGGGCCCTTCAATATCTTACGTTTACGAGACTAGATATCACATATGCCGTACAACAAATGTGTTTGTTTATGCATGATCCTAGGGTTAAGCACATGAATGCGCTCAAACGCATTATTCGGTACATCTAGGGGACACTGGACTATGACTTGCATTTATATCCATCATTGACGTCTACAGTTGGTCTCATGGTCTGCGAAACGTCAGTCGACTTTGTATCGCTCCAGTGCAGAGACACCGAGTATCGAGGGGTAGCCAATGTGGTCTCTGAGTCATGTTGGCTATGTAATCTTCTTTTAGAGCTTCATTGTCCTATTCAGAAAGCTACATTGGTTTATTGTGATAATATTAGTGCCATCTACCTTTCTGGTAATCCGGTTCAGCACCAGCGCACTAAACATATCGAGATGGACATTCACTTTGTTCGCGAAAAGGTAGCTCGTGGACAGGTACGCGTTTGCCATGTCCTTTCCAGGTATCAAATTGCAGACATTTTTACAAAGGGTCTTCCCTCGGTCCTTTTTGAAGATTTTAGGGACAGTCTCAGCGTTCGAAGACCGCCCACTATGACTGCGGGGGTGTGTTAAATATACATCCGATATACACAATATACCTGTGTATATCAAATGAATAGTGTTCTCAGGTTTACTGTAGCAAGGCCCACGGTTGGGCTGATTTTTGTATATAAGGTGTATAAGTCTTGTACCTTAATTAGTCTTGTACACTTACCATATTTGTATAGTTAGTCTCCAAATAAAATAAGGTTTTAGGAGTAGAATAGGAATATGATTTTTCTATTATGGAAATATGTAAATTGTATATATTCTCTTTCAATTAATAAAAATAATCAAGAGTTTATTTCTTTCAATATTGAATTTCTATCAACACCTTTCAATTCAGAGAAATTAAATAACTAATTCGCAATTGGCTATGACAGCTAGACCATAATATATAGTATAGATTTATTGCTTCATTTGCAAATTGTATTATATTGTATACACCATTCCAACTTCCAAAAGAGCAGCATGAGGAATGTCTAATGCAATTGGAGGCTCTCTACAGTTCCTATCAAGAAAAGCATAAGCCATCACAAGAAATTGCTTCACAAAATTCGTCCCTTTGCGTACTTTCAAGTGTGAATGTCCCAAAAAATAGGCAGTCCCACTTTCCCTTGCATCAACAAGTTCTTGAAGTTCCTTCCTTACTAATGGATTCATCTTAGGACTACTTGCAGGCAACATAAATCTAATTTTTTTTCTCCTTGTACTAGTTATAGTAGTAGTAGGATTTTCAATATCTGTTACTTGTTGACCACTTTCACTTTGTTCAACAAAAGGGACCAATGCATTTCCATTGGTCCCCAAAATTATCATCCTTCCCTCTTGTAAAACCGAGGCTTCATGATGTCGTTCCTCTCGGGCGATGAACTCGCCTACCGAGCTAATAATCTGATCCTCGAAATCATTAACATCCCTTACATGATCACGATATCCATATCGAACAATGCACCTATATATCTTGTATTCCTTATGACCGATCCTGCCAATAAGGTATCGTTCATTTTTGGGAATGTATGGCACGGGCAGAGACTTGAAGGACAGTAAAATCAGCACTTGATGGAATGCAGGGAGGTTCGTAATGAAGTGGGAGAAGAAAGCTGGGATTCCTGTCACAATGTTACTATGGATGAATCCAATGCCGGACACTCTAGAAACTCCAAGCCCGGGACTAAGGTCTGTCAGCCAGTCCACCGTTACCTTGTTCTCTATGTCGAATTCATACTTTTTGATAGTACCGTAGTGCCAAGAGACCATGATTGTCATAAAAATCAATGACAGAACAATGACACACCAAGCTCCCTTGGTGAAGTTCAAGAAACACGACGATAGGTACAATGCCTCAATTGAACCAAAGAATAATAAAAACAACACAGAGAGAAACGCAACAGTCTTCTCCCATTGCAGTGCTATGATTTGTGACATAAGACAAGTTGTCACTAGCATTCCACAAATAACAGCTAAACCTGGGAGAAAATTAAGCAAAAAGTTTATGAGACATGATGGAAGTACAATTTGCGCTAGTAACAATATGGGAATCAGAAAGGCATTAGAAGCTTTACATAGCTTAGAGAACTAAAATTTTGATCACTGAATAAAGCTTTACCTGTAGCATTTGCAATAACTGATATGTCGTGAAAACCTATCAAGATTGACAGGCTAAGGACCATGAGCATCCAATTTGCATCAGGAACATAAACCTGTCCGCGCACTTTTTCTGATGTGTGGATAACTTTGACTCTCGGGAAGCAAGCAAGTGCTTGACACTGGTTTATGATGGAAAAACTTGCAGTAATTGTGGCTTGGCTTCCCACGAGGGAAGCAAAAAGGGACAATATGTTGAATATATGATTAAGTTGTCCTGAGCAGTTGATTATTGAGGATTAGAAATTCAAAGGAACAAGTCACTACCATGACAACTATAAAACCATTTTGTCAAACTTACTATGCGTCACAGATTCACTAAGATGAGCATCATCATCTGAAGTGCCAAGGTGTTTGGAAAAAAATGCTGCTTGACCAGCATAACATAATACAAGCGCTGGATACACCAAAAAGACAAAAGTGACCTGCAAAAATAGCATCCTGTAAAAAAAGTTCTATCTCCTTTATCGTGTACCTATTCAAGAATGGCTAACGAATTCGTAAGTACCTTAATAGACCGCTTTGAAAAATGACCTAAATCTGCAAACATTGCCTCTGAACCTGATGAATGTTAGTTTTTTGATGTATCAGCAAACTTTGGTTCCAGAAGTGATTAATAGAATGCCTTCGACATCAAAATGGAGATGAAATTCATAAGTTCCAGTTAACCCAACTAACCTGCTATATATAGTGCAGTGCTGCTTAGGAGTTTCCAACTCGTGACATCTATTTTCTTAATGAACCTAAACATGTATGTTGGGGATATTGCCCAGAGGATTTGGGGATGATGAACTATATTGTACAATCCGAATCCACATATAAACATGAGCCACACGATAACAATTGGAGCAAAGATGACACCGATTCTGTTGGTCCCATAGCGTTGCAGCAGGAAAAGGCAAATCAAGATGGCACATGCTACTGGAACTGGTATATCTGAAATTATCATTTTGACAAATTAGTAGCTAAATATGAAGTATCACAAATGACAAACTATCTTCCAAAAATTATATACTAGCAATTTCCTTGTCCAATAAAGAAGGTTACAAGTTAGGACACTTACATTTCTTTAAATACTTGTCCACTGACTGTCTTGCCTTTTCTGAAGAGGTAACTGATAAAAGTTGTATAGAAAATTTCAGCTCCGAAGTCCTGAGTATTAATGTAAAGTCTTGCATGATAATCTTTTAGAGAATAATACAATTCTTACATCGGGGTGCCAATTGTGACAACGAGCGCCTCAGATTTGATGTTGCTGATAAAACTGAAACGAAAACAGGAGATAATTTTTAAACAAGATCTGCAAAATGCGCAACTAATGAGGGTGACAATGTATAAGGCAGACCCAAAAGAGCAGGGGTAAAAATTCCATCACAGATTATCAAACAGGAACCAATCAAAGCCAAAAGCAACAGCAAATAATGGCTGCTTTTATATCTTCTTTCCCTTGATTCCACTTTCATCTTAGTAGGGGTTTCTTCCTCTTGATGCATAAGCTCCGTAGCACTTACATCACTCGGAAGCAGACCTACATTGGCATGCCTACAAAGTAAGGAATACAAAGCAAACGTACCACCTGCAGCGATTCACTGAAATTTAGACGCCCACCGATCTATACGATTGAACATATCAATCTTAGCCAGAGGTTTTCAAGTTACGTACCTTCTCCGTTATCATCAGCCTTCAAGACTATAAAGGCATATTTCAACAAGGGAATGGTGGTTAAAGTCCAAAAAACGAAGGAGAAGAGTTCATATATCTGCTCTCCTGATTTGATATTGCTAGGATCAATTGAACCAAATGCATACAAGGGAGTAGTGCTTAATCGACCATATACTATTCCGAGGCTTTGAAATGATAGAACAACCGTACGCCTCCATGTTTCTTTCTACAAAATCACCACACACAAAGGAATATAACATGAATATGACTTCTAGCATAGCGATGAATCCATATGTAAAGACTTTGTATAGAGCCATTTTAACTTTTGAACCTGAAGTACATAGCTGGAGTTTCAAAAATTGTTTTAAATCATAGGTTCAAATTCCAGGTGCTCCCTCCACTAATTTGCGGGGAAAGAATCTGACTACATTAGGTCTACGGTACATAATCTTATTTTGCATTTCTACACGAGACTTTTTTCACAGCTTGAACTATTGGCCTAAAAATGTCCAAAGATACTCATAACATGGTATAATATTGTCCGCTTTGGGCTAAAGCCACACGGTTTTCCTCAAAAGACCTTATACATGGGTGGAGTTGAAAAATTACACTGTTTATATAATTTTACGTATATATAGTAGGTGTTGAATCCATTGGCTTCTATGCATGTTTACTTCTTTATAAGTTAAATCCCCTTGTAAAGATTCTTGCTGCTTCACTGACTCGCACCATCAAGAGTATCACTATACCTTATATCTATCGTCTTTTATCGTCACCAACTTTCTAATCTTGATCACATGATCACAACATCTACAAATGATTGAAAATTAATTACAGGGTGTGAGGCACACTTACCTTAATAGCATAATGAATGGACACAGGGCTGAGTGAAGGATCCATAACTCATGAGTTAAATGAAGCAGGAATGCAAGATAACCTTTGACAAATTTATGGTAAGAACTCCATTTTCAAGTGACAGAATTAAGAGAGCAAGAACATCAAACATATAAGTTCTTGAGAGGAATTGACTATCGGTTGATACGAGGGAAACATACGTTAAGAACAAGGTCCAAATATATAGACTTTTGAGAGCACAAGAAAAGAACTAAGGTAGTAATTTATTTACTATAAATGCTACTGTACAAGTGTACATGAAGAGTTTATTATTTTTTTATATTCAGCTTCCTCTATTACGCCAGATTATTACTGGAAATAATAGTATCGGTCCCTAACACTACTCTCATTAAATTGCGGGTTGTGCCTGAATAAACAGGATTTGATAACAGAGCAACTGATATCATCTACAAGGTCCTATCTCAGAAGAGAGCAAAGTGCTTCCACCAGAATTCAAACCCACGTTGCAAACCTCTAGCTGTATTTTAAGTTCACTTCCTTTGCTATCCAGCTATTCATACTTATATATCTGATTAGCCAAAACAAACAAGGAACCCTTATTTTAAAATTCTGCAAATTTTGTACGGCAGAAAGATTCTAAAGAGTGGACTGAGTGAGTTTATTTGTAAGTGGAAGTATGGAAGCAAATCAGAATAAACTTTTGGTATTGCATCACATGTAAAAGGAAGAGTTTTTAATTATTCACGTGCGATGCTGACTGGTTGACCTAATCATATTCCAGCTACTTTTTCTTTCTGAATTATGGAAATATAGATTCTGTTTGGATGGACTTATAAATGATTCTTCTTAGGACGGATTTAATTTTTATATATTAAAGATGAATTTTTTATTATGCAATTAAATAAATTACAAGGTAATTATGAGTAAATTTTTATAATAAACACTAATTGGCAATTGGTAACACTATAGAAAAAGTAACTAACTTGCTATCCCTGTTTGGATGGTTGTTTCCCCTGGTTCATTATTGTATTGTTTTCTATAAAATCATGTTTGTTTTCTTAAAATTATATTGTATGGTGTTGTAAACTCGTTGGAATTCCGTGGTTATATAACCATGAAAAAATCTAATTTTTCTAACCACAAATTTGATGGTTTTGCGTGGTTGTATTTCATTTTCCTATTATACCCTCACCTCACCCACCTACCTCCATCACACCCAAACCCACCCAACCCCCATTAATGCGCCACCCACCCCCTCCATCACACACAAATCCACCCACCGGGGCCCTTTGCCCCTCTGCCACCCATCCCCACCCTACCACTCACCACCACACCCACCACCACCCCACACCACCCACCATCCACCACCACCACCTACTTATTTTTTAAAGTTTCTATTTATCCTTTACCTTAATTTTGATAATATATACTCTAAACTAGTTTGTAATTAAGAGTTAAAAGTCTTTTAATAAACTTATATGTTATTATACAGTATCATTCAATCAAATCAAAAAATAAAAATATTATTAAATTACAAAAAAAATGTTACTATTGAAAGTATGTATGTCCTAGAGACAATCATTATTAGGGACAAATGTACTTGAACACATTCGTATTATTAATAAGATTAATATTTATGGCAGTTGCAATTATTGAATTATTATTTGATTGTTTGTAATTATTCATTAATGTGCATCCCTTGAGCTTACGTTGTCATTAATAGCGTGAGATATTGATGATAGAGCGTAACTCTAAAATAGCCTTGACTAATGATCATCGAGAATTGAATATCGATGATATGTTATAAGTCGACATATGGTCTGCGTCACATTCTTAGAGAATGTAGTATGTCTCACATGCTACTAGTAATGATTACTAGTGATGGACACATGGATACTTTTGGAAAGTATTGGTATACCTTACTGATAAACTATTTGTTATACATGTCTAAAGTGTTATCAGCGTGTGGGAGATGAAGGTTCTTTGACTTGAGGTCAATACGCACCTTGTTTACAGAGTAATGTACTTTGACCCTGTCCTAACCTTAAACTCCTTATAGGATAAGATATAGTTTGTGTTGGGCGGATTATGATGTAAATTAAGGTGGTAGTTGAGCCAAGAATATGATTCATTCCTCGATTGGATATTCGAGAGTGCACTTAACTTCTCAGTGATATTAGGTCGACCAAGTCATTGACCAATGCAAGAGACATATTTAGAATATGATCTAGTTGTCGACTAATATAGATGAGATAAAGTGATCAAGCCATTTGGATAGACACATGGCAAATCCTAAGCTTGATCGAGTGTATTGCGAATTAAAGGAATTTATCATCTCACATAAAGGTTATGTTTGCTGGATTCATGTAAACGTACTTCATATATTGAGTTAGGTAAATGCAGTATGAGTCTAAGAGTTCCGTATGGACCTTAATTGGATTAGTGTCGATATATGAAGGCCTATAGGGTCACACTATGTCGATTGTCTCTTTGATCTATGGGTGTATTGAGAAAGAATTAAACATTCTATTTGAAATTGAGATATTTAAATTGATAATAACTATGAGATAATTTCTATTAGATATAAATTATTTAATTAAATCAAAATTGGATTTTGGATTTAATGTGTTGAATATATATATTAAATGGAAGCGGGAAACGAAATTTTACGTAAGGCGTCGCGGCGCCGACCCGGTAGTGGGCCCACTACACCTCGGTTTTTGGGCCAGGCTTAGAGCTCAATCCTAATTCATTGCTGACCTAATTGTAACTACAAATACAACAGTAAACCATTGTTATTATACACTAATTCTCATAAATAAATTCTAGACTTAGAGCCTAGGATAAAACTCTCTCAAACCTCTACCAAGATTTCCTGGCTTTCTTGACACAGGAATACACCGTAGCATTGTGCTTGTAGTCGAAAAGGGAATCGCGTGTTCACCCTAAAGTAAAGACTCCAGATTTTATAACCTGTAAGTTCTTGTTCATGTTTTATGTTATATGTTTTGATTGTCATATAACTATACCAGAAGAAATTATTGGGGTAAGTAGAATAAAATTTTAAACTTCTGCTGTGCCTACTTATGTATTTTGAACCCAAAAAAACCCTACAGTGGTATTAGAGCCCAGACTGGTTCAATGATTATATAACAATAGAATAACATAATAGTATGAGTTAAACACAAAATTGGATTAAAACAAGGCTTCTTGAAATCCTACATATCTTGACTGAATGGTTAACCTTTTGATATCACCATAAATTATCACATATGCTAAATCGAGGAAGTCATTCCGTTCTAACTCGGACTAAGCCAAGTGCAGATAACCGGTTCATTGCGAACATGGTGCACGATGAAGAACGAGTATGAACGGATGATGGTCGATATGTGCGTTATTGATAATGGTGGGTGAGGATAAAGGATATGTGATTTGATCCTTAAATTGGATTTAGGGCTCGAACGATTTTAGAAAAAATCAACATAGAAACGTTTTGTCAAGACGTCGGCGTCGCGACCCTTCCTAAGGTTTCAAGGCGGCGCCGCGACTCCATGGTGGAGCTCCATGGCCCTAATGCTTCATTTTAAAATTCTGGACTTACTGGACAGTAGGCGTCGCGGCTCCATGGTGGAGCATCGCGGCCCTAATGAACTACAGAAGCCGAAATGTTTCTCCCTTGCCAGTGCCACGACTCCATAGTGGAGCGTCGCGACTCCATGGTGGAGCGTCGCGACGCTAATGCATTGCAACAGTAGAATTTTGGCTTCTTCCTCACTGGCGTCACAACTCTAATGATTAGCGTCGCGGCCCCATCAGTCTAAAAAAAATCAAAATGTTTAACCCACAATTATTATTATAAAGTATATTATTTGATAAGTATACTGTTTATGTGCTAAATGTCTAATTATTTATCATTTAAATTACTAGAATAACGTCTGCAAATAACTGTCTGGGTAGGCGGCACCCAATATATGTTTAAACCATTTAATATCATGCTTGGGCATGCGGTATCCAATAAGTGCTTAATAGACTTTGCATGATAATTAAGATGTTATATTTGATATAGCATACTAGAGTTGATCTTGGTTAAAACTCTGAATTAAAATGTTCCCTAAAATTTCAATACAAGTCTCATTTGAAATGAACGCGTCGTTCGTTATAATTGATTGTAGTGCAAAATCCTTTTCGGCGAGATGAGTATTTATGCCACAACATTTGCTCTAAGTCTACGAGGACTCAGACTCTTTCATAGATGCATGTTAAATGTAGAAGTGGGTGATAAACCTTCATGAGTATTTACACCATAGTGTTTGCTCTATAAGACAAAACTCACTTAGATACATAATTGTAGTCGCATAACGGGGTTGACTTGCTAGGCTGTCTTGGCGCCGCAGTGTCGGACAAGCCGAGGGACGCAGATCGATTGTTTAGAACATTTGGTCAAACAAGAGTTACAAATTATTTGTAATTGGCTTGGAGACTTATCGGGTTATACTATTGAAGTTATTAGCCACAACAAACGCGGAGATAACATGAACCTGGATCTTGGCCCATTATGACCATATTTAATATGAGTCTGTATTCTTCTATGGGGTCAAAGGGTATGTTAAAATAGTGGGAGCTAATTAAACTAAAGGGTATGTTAAAATAGTGGGAGCTAATTAAACTAAAGGCAATGTTAATTAGTTAACGAATGTGTTCAATAGAAATTATAATAGAGTTTAATTTCAAGTCTATCTATATCTTCAGTTTATATAAAATGTCAAATCTGTCACTGAAAATGTTGGTTGAGACAAACAAGCTGACTGGAGCAAATTACCCTGACTGGTTAAGAAATTTGCGATTGGTGTTAAGATAAGAAAGAATTGGGTATGTGTTAGACACAATTTTCCCTACAGTCCCTGCTGAAAACTCTGCAGAGTATGCCCTGTTTGACAAGATGACTTATCAGAAACATCTAGACGATGCTACCTCGGCACAGTGTGTATTGTTATCCTCTATGAATATGGAGTTATAGAGGCAACATGAAAACATGGGCCCCAACGAAATGCTAGAACACTTGAAGAGTCTCTATGACTCACAGTCTCAAACAATGGAGTATGAACTGTTGAAAGACCTTTTCAAGTGTAAGCTGAACGAAAGGGGTCAAGTGTCAGCGCATGTTCTGAAGATGATTGGGCTGATAGAAAGATTGACTTCGATTGGAACGAAGCTTCCTATAAATGTCTCTGTCAACCTGATCCTGAATTCACTTCCTGGTTCATTTGAGAATTTCATTGTGAACTTCAATATGAATGGGACCAAGGCAAGTCTTCTAGAGCTTCACAACATGTTGAAGACCTTTGAATCATTTACCTCTAAAGGTAAAGTCGTGCTCATGGTGGACTCTTCTAACAAGTTCAAACCCAAGGGTAAGAATATACAGAAGAAGAAGGGTAAGACAATTGCTGCACCTACAGTTATGAAACCTAGAGGAGGTGTTCAGAAGAAGGCAAAGGTAGCTTCGGATGTGTGCCTCAACTGCAAGAAGAAGGGGCACTGGAAGAAGGACTGCACAGCTCCAGGAGGAGGCAAAACACTAGGTGCTCATGGGTCTACTGAACAAGGTATGTTTGTCATTGAGATAAATATGTCTATAAATAACTCTCACAGTTGGGTATTGGATACCGTATGTGGCTCACACATTTGTAATAATGTGCAGGGTCTGATTGGCAGCAGAAAGGTTGGACCTTGGGAGGTAGACCTGTGCGTTAGAAATGGAGCACGAGTGGATGATGAACGCGTGGGAACTTATAGACTAGATTTACCTTCAGGCTTTTGTTTAGAATTGAATAATTGTTATTTTGTTCCCTCATTGACGAGGAATATTATTTCTATCCAAGTGTTAGACATTGAGGGATTTTCCTCATTTATTGCCAATGACAGTTATGTACTGTCTTTTAATAGTTTTGTTTGTGGAAATGCTCTGCTTGTGGATGATTTCTATGTTCTAAACTAAGGCTGGCCAGTGGGCGGGACGGCCCGACCCCATCCCGAGCCCGCCCCGGTCCCGCCCCGACCCCGAGTAAAAAAAAATGGTAGCGGGACTCGAACTCGGGACAGAACAATGTCTCATCCCGCCCGTCCCGAACCCGCCCCAGGCCAGCCAAACCCGACCCCGCCCCGAGCCCGTCCCGAGCCCGCCCCCCGATCCCGCCCGAGAGCTCCCCCATTGCAAATATAGCTGTTGCACCAACGACCATTTTAGATTTTGGCCGTTGGGCAACGGCCATTTTTGGCCTCCCCCAACCCTCCCTACCCCTTAATATTTATTCTTAACCCATAAGTTATTATATTTACACTTTAACCCAATTTTCCAACTATAAATAACTCATTTTCTCTTCATCTTTCTCACAAATCTTCCTACAATCTCTCTAATCTCTCAATATATCTCTCTACAAGTCTACATTGTTTACTAAATATTCAATTTTATTTATTCATTTGGGAATTGAGAGTGAAGTTGGCAACTAGCTTGAGGATCTTCCGTTGAGCAAATTTTCAATTTTCAACCTCTCGATTACACGTCGACGTTTGGTACATTCGTTCATTCATTAAATTATTATTGTCTGTTTATTTTATTTAGCGCAAATAATTTTATTGTCTTTAATTATTTATTATCATAATTAAAATGAAAGGATTAAGAGGTATGTTTAAGGGTAAGGGTGCTTCTTCTAGTAGGGGCGACAACCAGGGCAATGGTACTTCTTCTAGTTATCGTATTCCTATACAAGATGATTTTGTTGATACTCAACATTTTCCTACAATACCATTAGATTTAGACGAGGAGCTATTTTCTGGAACTCAAGAAGACTTTAATTTAGACGATGATCTAGATGATACACCCACTAATGTTGATGACAACACACCCACTAGTACACCTTCAACTGAAATGCCTCATATTCCCCCTAGTATGAGACGAGGTCCAACAAAACGACCATTAAAATCAGATGCATGGACATTTTTTGATAGGGACATAGAGAATCAAGTAGCTATATGTAAAATTTGTAAAAATGTTTTAAAATTTAAAACTGGAAAAGGTCACGGTGGGATGGGGGGTTTAATTAGACACGCAGTAAGTGCTCATCCAGCTAGGTATGCCCAATACCAGGCTTCAAAACCGGGTGCGCAAACGCCCGCTCCATCGGGACAAGGTTCACATACTGATACTGTCCCGGATCAAGTACATGGTCAAATTAACCCTATGAAGGGGGGAATTGTAGGCCCTAAATACAATAAACATAGAGATAGAGAAGCAATATCAAAATTAGTTGTTGTGGAGGGTTTGCTTCATCTCCCGGTTTTATTCATTACATTAGAGATATATATAATCCTGCTTTTAACAGTTTTCCTAGATCAACTGTTAAGAGAGATGTATTTAAATTCGCACATGAATATCAACAATATTTACGTTATTCATTATATCATTTTAATGGCAAAGTATCTATCACGTCTGATATAGGTCGTAGTACTAACAACCATGATTATTTAACGGTAACTTGTCATTGGATAGATTATAAATGGTCTATGTAAAAATGTATCTTAGCGTATAGATATATAGATGATACTTTTATTGCAGATAATATTTATCAAGTGTTCCATTATTATGGAATAACCGATAAAATTATGACTATTACATTAGATAACGCTTCTTCTAACAATTACGCTATTACAATTTTAAAAAATAGTTTAACTCCATCTTTTTCAGATCATTTTCATATAAAATGCGCGTGCCATATATATAACTTAATTGTAAAGGATGGTCTATCACTTTTTCAAGACATTCTTAGTAAAATACAATTTGCTATAAACTTTATTTTTAAAAGTAATAGAGTACAATGAAGAAAAGAATATTAAAAAAATTTGTCACGACTGTGCACTACCTTATAGAAAAATTCCAGAAGAAGTATCCACTAGGTGGAATTCTTTATACGAGCAACTACTTGTTGCTTATGACTATAGAAAACCTATAACTTTATTTTTTAACTCTCATAATCAAAATCCAGCTGATATGGTTATAGATAGTGATTGGGTAAAATTTCTGAACTTATTGTATTTTTAGAGAAAGTTTTTCAAGCAACAAAAGAATTTTTCGGTATATATTATCCTACCATTTCAACTATGTTATTTTATATAACTCTAATATTTTTATTACTTAGTGAATATATGGAAAAATCAGCTTATATGGCAGCTATTAAAAAAATGTTTATCAAAATAAAAAAATATTTCATTCCTATTCCCACTATTTATATTATTGGTGTTGTATTAAATTCGACTATTAAAATAGACGGTACTAAATCACTAATTGAAACTATTTACAATTGTATAGAAGTACTACCACCTCCAAGTCCCAAAAATCTAAATCACCCACCACCTATTGAACAAACTAAAGAAGAAGTGTTGTCTAGCGTAGAAGACCAATGCAAAAAAAATATATAAGTTTTATCAATAAGAAAATGCTAGTAACTTACCGGCTTCCATACCATCTTCTTCATCTTCAACACAACCTCACAAAAGACATGTTGTTTCTGCGGCTAGTATTGAAAGCCTCAGAAATAGAATGTGCAGCCGTACCACTACTAACCAAATTAGCGAGTTGGATATTTTTGTTTTGCAGGGGTTCATGCACTGCACCAAGAAGTTATCAATGAAGATGGACATGAAGACTTGCTTTGAAATCTTTGGAGGGGGAATGAGAAGACCTTTCCGACACTTTCAATGATGGCCCGAGATGTTTTGAACATTCAAGCGTCATCAAGTGCGTCTGAAAGCGCTTTTTCTGCCGGCAGATATCAAATAGGAGACCACAAACACTCATTAGCCGGAGACAGCTTGGAAATTGCAGTATTATTCAGAGATTGGATATGAGCGGAGCGGAGAAGGTGCGGTCAACCGGAGATCAACGAAGAAGAAGACGAAAACTACAACGAAATCTTATCCGAAGGTAGTGGAAGCGACATGGATCAATTTGACCAACAAATATCAATTCCAATCGAAGATCCACAGGAAATTATCAAGCATTTAGAACAGGTTTTTTTGAGAATGTAATTTTTTTAATTGCAATTTTATTATGTAATTTGTAACTTTTGGAAAACACCACAAAGTTACAATTTAGATTTTAGACAATTGTATTTGTATTACAAAAAAATCATATGTCTATTAAATAATATAAGAGGCACAAAAACAGCCTTGTGATGTTTTTATTACACTATCTTGTCTTGTTTATTGAGTTTTTTATACATATGTTATTAAAAAAAAAAGGAAAACCCGCCGGAACCCGCATCGATCCCAGCCCCGCCTCGCCCCGACTCCGACGGGATCGGGATCGGGATCGGGACGGGACTGGAGCAAGTCCCGCCAGACCCGACCCCGCCCCCTTAGCCCGTCCCGCCCCGACTCCGCCAGACCCGAGCCCGGCCCACTGGCCAGGCCTATTCTAAACTGTAGTCGTGAAATTTTTAATGTACAAAATAAACAAGCTAAGATAAGTAATCCAAGAAATCCCACCTACTTATGGCACTGTAAACTTGGTCACATTAATGAATCAATGATAGCAAGATTAAAAAAGTTAGACTACCTGAAACCATTTGACTTGGAGTCCTATGGTAACTATGAATCTTGCTTGAGAGAAAAGATGACCAACAAGCCACTTTCTGGGAAAGGGGTGCGGGCCAAAGAGGTACTTGAGTTGGTCCATACTGATGTATGTGGGCCATTTTCAACTCAAGCTAAGGGAGGTTTCCCTTACTTTATCACTTTTACAGACGATTTCACAAGGTTTGGGCATGTGTATCTTATGAAACACAAGTCCGAAGCCTTTGAGAAATTCAAGGAGTACAAGTCAGAAGTAGAGAAGCAACTTGAAACAAGTATCAAGACCCTTCGATCAGATCGAGGAGGTGAATACTTAAGTAAATAATTTCTGGATTACTTGAAGCGTCATGGAGTCCAATCACAGTGGATACCTCATGGAACGCCACACTTGAATGATGTTGCTGAAAGGAGAAATTGAACCCTATTAGATATGGTTAAATCCATGATGAGTTTCTCAGCTCTACCAACATGCCTTTGGGGCTATGCATTGCAAAGTTCAATTTATATTCTGAACAGGGTTCCTTCTAAGTTAGTAGAGAAAACTCCATATGAGATATGGAATGGAAAGAAGTCAGCACTTAAACACATGTGACCCTAGGGGTGCCCTGCATATGTAAAGAAGATGTCTACTGACAAGTTGGAATCTAAAAGTGAGAAATATTATTTTGTGGGGTATCCAAAGGAAACTAAGGGATACTATTTCTATCTTCCTGGAGAACATAAGGTCATTATTTCCAGAAATGCAACTTTCCTTGAAGAAGACTATGTCTACAAGGAACAGAGCTGCAATGAGATAGTACTTGAAGAAATTCAAGAACCACAAGATAACACAGAAGTTGAACCCTTGTCAAAAGACCTAGACAAGGATTCAATGGGAGTATTTAGTGAAGATTGGGTACTTAGAGTACGCCCTTCAGCCAGTGGGAGTGATGTGAGAGATAATGCAGAAATGCAAGGCTCTCATACACAACCAATGGAAGATGATACAATGGTTGTACATCATTCCATTTAGGAAATACATGAAAATGACATTCCTGAAATCTCTCAAGGTGATGGATTGTCCAGCACACAAAGACCTTCTCATAATAAGAATGCAACAAACACTAAAATACAGAATAATAAACTCCGTAGGACCACTAGGATCCATCGTCCGTCTGAAATACTTAATCTCCTTGTTGAAACACACAATGAGATAGATATTCCCGATGACGATGAACCTACAACCTACAACGAAGCTATGTTAGACATTGATTCGCAGAGATGGCAAGAAGCCATGAAATCTGAGATGGACTCGATGTACATCAATCAAGTTTGGAACTTGGTTGATTTGCCAATAGTGGTTAGACCCATAGGATGCAAATGAGTCTTCAAGAAGAAGATTGATGCATATGGCAAGGTACAGACTTATAAGGCAAGATTGGTGGCTAAAGGTTATAGTCGGTGGCCTGGGGTCGATTATGATGACACCTTTTCACCTGTTGCGAAAATTAAGTCCATTCGGATTTTGCTTGCAATAACCACATACTATGATTATGACATTTGGCAAATGGATGTTAAAAGTGCTTTCCTCAATGGTAACCTAATTGAGGAGGTGTATATGATGCAACCCGAGGGTTTTACATCCAAGACTAAGCCCAAAGTAGTATGCAAGCTACAAAAGTCCATTTATGGACTTAAGAAAGCCTCAAAGAGTTGGAATATTTGTTTTGACAAAGCAGTCAAATCGTTTGACTTTGTTAGAAGCAAAGAAGATCCCTGCATTTTTAGTAAGCGCAAGAAAGAGAGTATTGTATTCATTGTTATATATGTAGATGACATATTAATAATGGAAGATAATAAGACTCTCATGCAATCAGTCAAGGAATGGTTATCCAGCACCTTCATGATGAAGGACTTGGGTGAAGCTTGTTACATTCTTGAAATTAGGATCTATAGAGATATACCTAATAGATTGTTGGGGCTGTCACAGTCCATATACATAGACAAAGTGCTAAGACGATTCTCTATGGAAAACTCCAAGAAAGGAAGTCTTCCTATGGGTCAAGGCATTAAGTTATCAAAGAAGGATAGTCCTTCTACTGTTGCAGAACTTGAACGCATGAAAAGAGTCTCATATGCTTCAGCTATAGGATCTATCATGTATTCCATGACATGTACGAGGGCAGATGTGGCCTATGCACTTAGTATGACTTGCAAATTCTAGCAAAATCCTGAGGAGGAACACTAAAAAACAGTCAAGAGTATTCTTAAGTATCTTAGACGAACTAAAGAATATTTCTTAGTCTATGGTGGACAAGAGAAACTAGTATGTACTGGGTACACTGATGCTAGCTTCCAGACAGATCTTGATGACTTCAAATCTCAATCTGGATATGCCTTCATTTTCAATGGCGAAATAGTGAGTTGGAAAAGTTTCAAGCAAGTTACAACTGCTGATTCGACAACTGAAGTAGAGTACATTGCTGGATCGGAAGCTGGTAAAGAAGATGTCGCAATATCTGAGTTCCTGAAGGAACTGGGGGTTGTTCCAAGTGCCACTTTTCCAATAATGATTTATTGTGACAACACTGGTGCGATTGCGCAAGCTAAGGAACCAAGATCAACAAACAGAAACAAGCATGTACCGAGGAAATACCACATACTCAGAGAGATGGTGGAAACCGAAGAAATAAGATTAGACTATGTTCCCACAGATTATAATCTAGCTGACCCGTTTACTAAACCATTAAGCTTAGTTAAGCATAATGGTCATTTTGAAAACATGGGTATTAGATACATCGGAGACTGGCTCTAGGCCAAGTGGGAGATTGAAAGTATGTATGTACTAGAGACAATCATTATTAGGGATAAATGTACTTGAACACGTTCGTATTATTAACAAGATTAATATTTATGGCAGTTGCAATTATTGAATTATTATTTGATTGTTTGTAATTATTCATTAATGTGCATCCCTTGAGCTTACGTTGTCATTAATAGCGTGAGATATTGATGATAGAGCGTAACTCTAAAATAGCCTTGACTAATGATCATCGAGAATTGAATATCGATGATATGTTATAAGTCGACATATGGTCTGCGTCACATTCTTAGAGAATGTAGTATGTCTCACATGCTACTAGTAATGGTTACTAGTTATGGACACATGGATACTTTTGAAAAGTATTGGTATACCTTACTGATAAACTATTTGTTATACATGTCTAAAGTGTTATCAACGTGTGGGAGATGAAGGTTCTTTGACTTGAGGTCAATACGCACCTTGTTTACAGAGTAATGTACTTTGACCATGTCCTAACCTTAAACTCCTTATAGGATAAGATATAGTTTGTGTTGGGCGGATTATGATGTAAATTAAGATGGTAGTTGAGCCAAGAATATGATTCATTCCTCGATTGGATATTAGAGAGAGCACTCAACTTCTCAGTGATATTAGGTCGACCAAGTCATTGGCCAATGCAAGAGACATATTTAGAATATGATCTAGTTGTCGACTAATATAGATGAGATAAAGTGATCAAGCCATTTGGATAGACACATGACAAATCCTAAGCTTGATCGAGTGTATTGCGAATGAAAGGAATTTATCATCTCACATAAAGGTTATGTTTGTTGGATTCATGTAAACGTACTTCATATATTGAGTTCGTCGTACGGCGCAGTCTAGGAGTTCCATATGAACCTTAATTGGATTAATGTCAATATATGAAGGCCTATAGGGTCACACTATGTCGATTGTCTCTTCAATCTAAGATATCTGCGATTTGGTACCTAGAGGGGACATGTCAGACGCATACTTGTCCACGAGCTACCTTTTCGCGAACAAAGTGGATATCTATCTGGATGTGTTTAGTGCGTTGATGTTGAACCGGATTACCGAAAAGATAGACTGCATTAATATTATCATAATAAACCAAGGTAGCTTTCTAAATGGGACAATGAAGTTCTAAGAGAAGATTATGTACCCAACATGATTCAGATAGAACATTGGCTATCTCTCGATACTCAACCTCTGCACTAGAGCTTGATAATGTAGATTGTCGCTTTGCAGACCATGAGACCAAGTTATTATCAAGAAACATACAATAACCAGACATGGGTTGTCTGGTATCTGGACAGCCACCCCAATCAGCATAGAGGTCGACGACAGATATAGATGCAAGCCATAGTCAAGTGTTCCCGGGATGTATCGTATAATGCGTTTGAGTGCATTCATGTGCTCAACCCTAAGATCATACATAATCAAACACACCTGATGTACGACATACGTAATATCCGATCTAGTGAAAGTAAGATACTGAAGAGCCCCTACAAGACTGCGATAGTGGGTGGGATCCTCGTAAGGGAACCAACCGCAACACGCAGCTTGGGTTTAGTATCAATTGGAGTGGAAGTAGACTTACACGAGGACATATCAACCCACTCAATTATCTCAGCGGTATACTTCCGTTGTGATAAGAATAACTCACCTGCATAGCGAGTGACAACAATCCCCAAGAAATAACTCAAGGGCCCCAAGTCTTTCATAACAAACTCAGAACTGAGTAGTGTCATGATAGACTTGCGTAAATTATTAGAAAAAGCGGTCAAGATAATATCATCCACATATAAGAGAATATAAGCCAAGAAAGTATCACGATGATATATGAATAGAGAATTATCAGACCTGCTGTGAGAAAACTCAATAGTCGATACATAGTCTGCAAATGGCTTATAACAAGCCCGCGGGGCCTGCTTGAGCCCATATAAGGACTTTTTCAATAAACAAACATGATTAGGATATTTGGGGTCTCGAAAACCCAAGGGCTAATGCATGTAGACTGTCTCCTTAAGATCATCATGTAAGAAAGTATTTTTCACATCAAGCTGATGAATGAGCCATGCCTTTGAAAGAGCCAGACTAAGAACAATGGGAATGGTAGCCGATTTGACCACCGGACTAAATGTCTCACCACAATCCACGCCAACCTGTTGAGTTTTACCATCACCTACAAGACAAGCCTTATGTCTCGCAAAAGAACCATCAGAATTATCTTTATGAGTAAAAATCCACATAGACCGAATAATATTAATACCAGAACGACGGAGTACAAACTCCCACATCTTATTTTCAATAAGAGCATCATATTCGTCGTTCATAGCCAATTTCCAATTCGGGTCATTTAATGCAGACACTGGGTTACGGGGTAGTTGGGATTTAAGAACATTAGAATTAAGATTAAAATGTTTCTTTTGTTTAAAAATACCCCGTTGACTACGAGTAACAGTTTTATGAGTCGGTGGAGAATTGGATGGATTTTGGGGAAAGGCCGGATGTGTGATGGACTGGCCAGTAGACAGTGGCCTGCTGGCCCAAAACTGGAAACCGGAGACAGGACTTGATCAGAAACTGGGCCAGAAGTAGTCGCGGTAGTGGGCTGGTCGATCGGCACATTAGTAGGGTTGGGGACGGGAAAGGGATGGGCAGTGGGTGTAGGCGGGCCAGCAGGAAGTGGGCCTGCTGGAGTTACGTTGTCACTGGATTGGCCCATTAAGTGGTGCATAATGTACGGTGAGACTTCGTTATTCAAAAAATATACGAACTAGGTACGAGACTACTCACTTTAGCAAACGGAAATTGGATTTTATCAAAATAACACGGCGACAAATTATGATTTTATTAGACGATAAATCAAAACATTTGTATCCACAATGATTAGATGGATAGCACAAAAACACACCAGCGGTAGAACGGACTTGAAGTTTGTTAATTATAGTTGACGGAAATAGTGGATAACATAAACACCCAAAGACCCTAAGATGTGAATATGAAGGATTCTTATTATAGACGGTTTTAAGAGGAGATAAATATGTCAACCCTTTGGTAGGAAGTATGTTAAGGAGATAAGTAGTCATTTGTAGAGCAAGATGCCAAAAGGAAGGGGTACAGAAGCATAGAATAATAAAGTGCGGACAATATTATTAATGGTATGAATTTTTCGTTTGGCTTTCCCATTTTGTGATGACGTATGAGGACAAGAGAAATGCTAAACTATGTCATTAGCATCACAAAATTCCTGAAACAGCCCATTATCATATTCTTTGCCATTATCACATTGAATATTTTTGATTTCTCATTAGAATTTGGTACAGATGAAGATTTTTTCGCTAATGGAAAGGTCTATAAAAACTAGAATAATCATCCAGAAATAGAACATAATGATAATGGCCCACAGAACTTAAAATGGGAGAAGTCCATAAATCGCTATGATTAATGTCAAAAGGCATCAAAGTATGAGAAGTAGATGCTACAAATGGTAATCTAACATGTTTTCATAACGGACAAGAATGACAAATTGGAGTACTACGCGTACCTTTACAAGAAATTAAATTATTTTTATGCGAAGAAGAAACAATTGACGATCTAGGGTGATCCAAACGTGTATGCCACAAGGAAAGAGCTAGAGCTGCAAATGTCGATGGCATGGCTTGACTCGAGAAACTGGTGGCAGGCGTGATTGGATAAAGAACTCCCATACTATTGCATCTCATGAGAGGTATCCCCGTTTTAAAATCCTTCACAGAAAACCCAAATGGATCAAAATTAACAGAAACTCAATTATTAGTGGTGAATTTTCGGACAGACACCAAATTTTTAATTAAGTTAGGGGCATGAAGGGTATTTTTCAAGACAAGAAGTGGATGTGGGGGAGACAAAGTTGTATGACCGTAATCACGAATTGGAATTGAGTTGTCATTACCAATAATAATGCCAAGATTTTTGCTCAAATTGAAATAAGACAGGACAATACCTTGGTCAGACGTCATGTGAGAAGTGGCACCGATGTCCATGTACCAATTTGGATAGGGAGGTTAATCCAAGTGTATGCATGGTGGCCTCAATATCGGTGGGTGTCGGGATCATATTCAAGCCTGCAACAGTGAAAGCCTGCGCGGGCCGAGGCCCAAGCAGACCGGTCTGCTGACCCGACTCGGAATGCTGCTAATTGGTGCCGTAAGGACCCGAGAAACTGGGCCTATGATTGGGCTGGACTAGAGCCCAATTTCTTGGGTAATTACTGGGTGGGCAGTAGGCGTTACTAGGCCACTGGCCGATGGTCCAGACCCACTGCCAAAGGGCCCAGGGCTGAGACCAGGCAGGCTGGGGCCTAGTACCCCAAGGCCCACTGCCGGTGTTACTGTTCCATCCGCCATTGTTGTTGTCGCCATAATTTTTGCCATTATTTTTACGGGTTTGACCCTTTTTGCCGGCAACGTTGTTGCGATTTTGGCCCGAATTATCAACAAAACCATGAAAATTATTGGACTAAGTCATCATCGCCACAGAACTTGCGTCGGTAGCCTCCTTTTTTGCTAAGCCGGCTTCTTCTAACGTGAGCATCGAACGGGCTTGATAAAAAGGGAGAAGTGGATTACTTGGTCGGAGTAGAATCCCAACTCCATTATAGGCTTCAGATATGCCTGCCACCATTTGTAGAACAAGATGATTATTGGTAACAGGCGCTCCAACTTTACGGAGTTGATCCTCCAATTCCTTGAGTTGTTTACAATAAGATGAAACATTTGGAAAATTTTCCATGCTGACTTGCGAAAATTCCTGCTCAAGGGTGACAACTCGGGAATGTTGGTTATCCTGGAATATGTCACGCAATCTATTCCAGGTAGCTATGGCCGTAGTGTGTGGTTCAATGATCATCTGTAAAAGGTAGGTACAAATAGTGGAGTAAATCCATTGAAGGATGGTAACATCAAGAGTGATCCACAACTGAGGATCCTCCGCAGGTATAGGGACCGCAAGAGGAATTATGTGATGGAGGACTTGATGTGAGATTGCGTGAATTTTTAACAATTCTGCCCACGTCGCATATTGGACGTTTTCCATCTCAAGAACAATAGGGATGTGGTTCTTGATGTTGAAAATAGTAAGGGCAGGATGAAACATGTTCTTTGACGTAGACATAACGAAAGAACAATAGGTGAATGATGGATTTGTAAGAAAATTTGAAAAGAGAGGAGGTAAGGGCACAAATTTCGAGAAGGGACACAGAAACCGAGGCAGCGAAAGAGAGAAAAAATCAGTAGAAGCAAGACCTAAACTTCTGATACCATGAAAGAAATAATCCCTTGATTATTTTCATTAATGAATGAGTATATATACAATTTACAATTTCCATAATAGGAAAAATCTTTTTCCTATTCTACTCCCAAAACCCTATTCTATTTGTACAAGAATTCTACAATTATGGTAAGTGTACAATGCTAATTACATACAAATACATATTACCAAATATAGTGATTTACACGGCTGTGTATACCGTATATATCACGGTCTCCCACTTGTCATGGGTTTCCGTGATATACACAAGGTCGTATATACTGTGTATAAAAATTATAAATTGTATATATATACTCATTCATTAATAAAAATAATCAAGAGATTATTTCTTTCACTTATATATACTAAATGATTTTTTACCGAGGCGGTTCGGGTGAACACCACTCCCGCCCATACCTCTCATAACTCGAATCCGAGACCTCTGGTCAAGAGCGGAGGAATGATATCCATCTCACCCTAATCATTGTAGTACGTGAGGTAGATGTTAGTACATCTCTAGAGCACTTAAAGCAAACAACATCTGAACTTGTTCGCAATCTTGGTATGTACATGCTCTAGTTGAACTGTTTCCTCTTCAATAGGTTTCCGGTGCTTGGTAGGACCGAGTGTACATTTCTAAAGATGTAAGTTTCCCTAGACACAAAGAGGAACAACAGAAAAAAATATTCTTTTAATGAATGAAAGAGTACAATTTCCTGCTTCAACTTTTCAGACAGATCCAGTATTATATCTTGTTTTAATAAAGATTCTTCCAGGAGCATACCCGTTTGCATAGAAATATAAAATATTGCTATATTTTCCATATGTATGTCACAAAGATGATTTGTACAAGATCTGAGCTCTAAGCTCTTGCTGAAAAAGCCATTCCATCCATCGAAAGTACTTCCACCCAAATGCTACAACCTTTTTGTCTCAGTCAAAGCAAATCTCGATGTGCAACTTGGAAGTCCTACAAACAAAGTCGGTATTACCCGCAAAATTACAAGCTTATAGAAGGAATGAAGAAATGTAACACGAACGAAAAATAGGTACATGGAAGTTAGTTTGAGCCTCTTTTGATGAAATTTACATGGCAGGCTCCCAAATATGGGAGAAAAAACTTGCGGATTATTGTGGAAAAATATGCTGCCAAAGCTATCAACCTCTTACTCTTCTACTTCCGACATCTAAGAATTCTTGATCCATCCTAGGGGTGGCCAGTGGAACGGGATGGATGGAATTTGGGGGGACGGGGTGGGTCGGGACGGGATGTGGGTACAACAATTGTAGGAAACGGGAAATAAATAAATATTACAAATGCTAGAAAGGATAAACTACTCAAGATTACAACAAAATGGAAATAAGAACGATTACAAACTCCTTGTGATTTGCTGAGTCGAGTGGTGACACTCTGTCTTTAAGACAAAATTGCCCCGTATATATCATTTTACGTTCATGGGCAATAGTCTCCCAAGATACAACAACAACTAACAAATGAGCAAAGGAAACTCAAGTGTTACTCTTGAAGAACTTTGAATATAGAAAACATGCCAGAGAGGAAGAAGAAGATTTCAGAAAATTTCTAAGTGTTGAACAATTGAGCCAAATGCCTCAATTTATAGTGTAAGCAAATGACCCCTCAACTAGCCAACTAATGACCTTCAATAGCCATGTAATGACACTTATTGAGGGATTACATTCAGTCAAATAATGGCTGAATTCATGTGCCAAATAATGGAGATTCAATGCTCCAAAACCAGCCCAAAAGTCAGAACTTTCCATCTTTCCGTCGCAACATTTTGCCTCCGAAGTGTCGCGGCTCTGTGAATTAGCACCGTGGCTCCTCGACTCCAGTAGCCCAAACCACCATTTAGCGCCGCGGCGCTGCCATGGGGGCGCCACGGCTCTGACGGTGTTGCACCGCGACCCTTCACGGCTCCGCGGCGATTTTTGACTCGTTTCATCTTACACTTCGTACACTTCTTCCTTCGTTTACCAACGTGGAATACTTGTCATTTGGTCAATAACCGTCCATCATTCTATGTCTCAAACATATTACGTATGTACCAATATCTCTTTCACTAATAAAATTTACGATACTTGGCACTACGTGTACACGTGTGTGGAAATGACGTTTTCGACGTGCGGGGCCCCAATTGTTCGAGTCATAAATAATGGGATAAACTTAATTCCACATTAGTAAATTTCCAACAATCCCTTTTGAAAGAGATTTTGGCGCACTCACAAGGTGCCTATATCCAGCAATCTTTCAGCGAACAAATATTGCATCTGGATAGGTAGCTTCCGCTTTGAATCTTCCATAGTTGAATACCATCGGACTTACTTACTGCGCGGTGAACGTGATGTCTTAAACCGTCAGTGTTTAGTGTAAGCCAAGTCAACAGTACCAACACAACAACTTCCATTACTTTGTTCTTCGTAATGTTTTGTCTGTTGTGGCCGTGAACACTTCTTGGATTCTTAAGTGCGTTCATTTGAGGCGGTCTGTCTTCACACTTAAATAGGTGGTCTCCTACAAGGTATCCTGCTATACCCCACTTTACAAGTGTTAGGAACCATTAAAAGTTTCCCCAAATCTAACCTCAACCGTTGAGGATCATTAAAGGTTTTGTAAACTTAATCTTTACCCACACTGCAGGTAGCACTTAACATCTATCGCATGAACGACTTTGAGTTTATGTTCCTTACATGGATCATAACCCGAAGTGCTCTTGCTTCCACCGAAGCGCTCAACTGAACCTTTACAACTTAGTTTTTCCATTGAACCTAATTCCTGGGATCTCCAGTTAGTAAGGTTGGGTTACCACATTATTGGTCCTTATAGCTTGGGTTTTAAGCCCATTCCCTTAGACAAGCAGAACATATGATCTTTGGGTAAGCCCTTTGTCAGTGGGTCTGCTATGTTATCCTTTAGTTTTATGTAATCAATGGATATTATACCCGTGATGATCGTCTTATGTCTCCGTCGAATATAATGAGACTTGCCGTTGTACATAGAACTATGTGCCTTTCCTAGAGCCAACTGGCTATCGCAGTGGATCATTACAGAAGGTTCGGGTTTGTCCCAACAAGGGACATCCTCTAAGAAGTCGTGAAGCCACTCAGCTTCTTCTCATGCCTTGTCTAAAGCGATAAACTCTGATTCCATCGTGGATCGGGCGATGCAAGTTTGCTTAGAGGATTTCCAAGACACAGCCCCACCACCAATTGTAAATATCTACCCACTGGTGGACTTGGTGTTCTCTATATTAGATATCCAGTTTGCATCACTGTACCCCTCTAGTACAGATGTATATCTCAAATAATGCAACCCGTAAGTTAGCGTGTATTTCAGGTATCGTAGTACCCGATTCAACGCCTTCCAATGATCATTACTTAGATTACGGGTAAACCTAGCCAACTTGTTGACTGCATAAGCAATATCAGGTCGGGTGCAGTTTGTTATGTACATCAAACTCCCAAACACCTATGCATATTGCTCCTGGCATACGGGTGCACCACAATTTTTATCAAGCTTTTGATTTCTATCCATTGGTGACTTCATAGGCGAACTGTCAAACATCTCGAACTTTCTCAACACATCCTCGATGTAGTGAGACTGAGATAAGACTAGTCCGTCAAACGTCTTAGAGATCTTTATCCCTAAGATGACATCTGTGATACCCATATCCTTCATGTCGAAGCATTGTTTCAACATGTTCTTAGTCTCTAGGATCAAGCTAGGATTGCTCCCTGTGATCAACATGTCATCTACGTACATGCATATCACGACAAATGAGTCAGAGTTACCTTTCGTGTAGACACATTTATCACATTCATTAATGGAGAAACCCTTCGATAGTAGAGTACTATCAAATTTTTTGTGTCATTGCTTCGGGGCCTATTTCAGCTCGTACAAAGATTTGACAAGTCGACAAACTTTCTTCTCTTGCCCTGGAACCACATACCCCTCGGGTTGTTCCATATAAATTTCTTCTTCCAAATCACCATTTAGGAAGGTTGTCTTGACATCCATTGGATGTATCTCAAGGTCACGCAACGCTGCGATCACAATGAATACTCGTATGGACGTCATCCTAGACACCGGGGAGTACAAGTCAAAATAGTCAAGGCCTTCCTTCTGCCGATAGCCCTTGACTACCAACCTGACCTTGTACTTATCTATAGACCCATCTGCTTTATACTTCCGTTTGAGTATCCATTTACAACCCAACAATTTGTTTCCCGGAGGAATATCAACCAACTCCCAAGTATGGTTTATGAGGATGGAGTTTATTTAACTCTCAATAGCTTCTTTCCTGAATGGTGCCTCCGGAGTTGACAATGCTTCAGCAATTGTCCTTGGTTCGTTATAAACCATTTAAGCTACAAAGTCAGGATCGAAGGATTTATCATTCCTGGCCATTTTACTTCGCCTCGGTTCCATATCTAGAGTCTCCAAGTTCTAAGAATCTGGAACACTAGATTCCGGATATTCAGCCACTTTGAAGTCCACTAGATCTGAACCATCTAGATCCGAGCAGTCAATGACTCATGGTTCATGAGAGCTTTATTCATAACTTCGTTTGCGAGAGGTTATGTCTTTTTTCTTTCTAGGAAAAGTATCCTCAAAGAATTGAGCATTCCTTGATTCCATGATTGTACCCCCGTGGATATCTGGAATATCTGACTTATGCACTAAGAAGCGATAAGCACTACTATTATTTGCATATCCGATGAAAATGCAATCTACAGTCTTAGGCCCAATCTTGACCTACTTTGGCTTGGGCACTTCGACCTTTGCCAAACAACCCCACACCTTTAAATATTTATAGGTGAGTTTCTTTCCCTTCCATGATTCATATGGAGTTTTGTCCTTACCATTATGTGGGACTCTATTAAGAATCGTAGTAGAGGTAAGGACGGCTTCTCCCCACATGTTTTGGGGAAGACCAGAATTGATGAGCAAGACATTCATCATTTCCTTCAATGTGAGGTTCTTGCGTTCAGCAACACCATTCGACTGAGGTGAGTATGGAGCCGTCGTTTGATGAACAATGCCCGATTCGGCACAATATTCCTCAAATGGCGCTACGTATTCTCCCCCCTCTATCGCTACGAATGGATTTAATCTGCATGCTTAGTTTGTTTTCAACTTCTGCTTTGTAGCGTCGGAATGCTTCAAAGGCTTCATCTTTACTTTTCAACAAGTAAAGGTAACAATACCTTGTGCTATCATCAATGAATATCACAAAATACTTGTTTTCCCCTCTAGTTCATGCAAACATCAAATCATATATATCTGTGTGAATAAGCTCTAGAGGAGCGGTATTCCTTTCGACAGATCAAAAAGAAATATTTGTGAGTTTTGCCTCTACGCACACCTCACACTTATGTTGAGGGTTTACGTCGATAGACGACAACAACTCCAACTTAACCAACCTTTGGATGGACTTATAGTTAACATGTCCTAATCTATGATGCCATAAATTAGAGGACTCAAGCAAGTAAGAAGAAGCTTTAATATTATTGCTTGCACGCATTACAGACATGGCGTTAACTTTGAAGAGGCCATCACAGACGAAGCCTCTTCCCACAAAAGTTCTATTATTGGTGATTACAAATTTATTGGACTCAAATTAGCCTAAAACCAGCATTAATTAATAAATGACCTGAAATTAAATTCCTCCTAATCTCAGGGACATGCATCACCTCCTTCAGAGTGATCTCCTTTCCAGAAGTCATCTTCAGGACTACCTTTCCTACCCCCAGCACGTTAGAGGAAGCGTTGTTACCCATGAACAACTTCTTGTCTGTAACTGGTGTATATGTGTAAAAAACATCTCTATTGGAACAGATGTGTCTGGTAGTACCCGTGTCAATCCACCATTGTATGAGATTCTTAACAAGGTTTGCTTCAAGCACCACCACCGAGAACTCCTCAATCATGTCGTCAAGAAGCGTGTCTTTGACGATGTTAGCCTGTGCTTTGCCTTTGGCCTTGGCCTTCTCTTGTTGCTCAGTCTTGAGCTTGCGGCAGTCCTTGATCATGTGACCAGTTTTCCCATAGTAGTGACAGTTCCCCTTGAATTTCTTTGCCGCTTGGGTCTTGCCGTCTTTCTGGAACTTGCGCTTCTTGCTTGGGTTCCCTTTGACCTTAGCCAGATTTGCCTTTGCCTTAGCGGGTTGTTTTCCCCTAGGCAAGGCCTTCTTATTAACTTTCTGAATCTAGAGTTTGATAATAAGTTACTCAAAGGTCATTTCCTTTGTCTTGAGTTTTTAGTAACTCAACTCATTCCACGAGGGAGGTAACTTCTCAATTAGTGATGCAATAAAAAACTGCTCATTTGGTTACATACCTCCCAAATCCAGGTGATGTAGAATCATTTGGAATTCCTGGACTTGGGACATCACAATTTTGCTATCCACCATTTGAAATTTTAGGAATTTCACAACGATGAATTTCTTCGTACCAACATCTTGTGCGTTGTACTTCTACAGTTTTTTCCATAACTCTTTGGTGGTGCCTACGGTGAAATACACCGTGTAGAGTGCGTCTGACAGACAGTTCAAAATATAGTTCTTATACATGAAGTCACTATGACTCCATGCATCAAGAACCATCTTCATGCCATTAACGACATGGATACCTTGGCGCTCTTCAGCCGTTTCATTAGGCTAAGGGTCCACTTCATCTCCAGCTTGTGGAGGATCTTCTGTTACGAAACGAGTCATTCCCATAACAGTCAGATAAAACAACATCTTCTATTACCATCTCTTAAAGTTGGAGTCCATGAACTTTTCTGGGTGTTCATGGTGGAATCCAGATGGTGGAGGAACTGTAACGTTCCCTTGAGCAGCAGAAAAGGCGTTGGATGTGCCTTGAGCAGCAGTGAAGGCATTGAATGTGCCTTGAGCAGCAGTGGGGAAGGCAGATGGGTTGCCTTAAGTAGCAGCAGCAGTATCAGAAGCGAGTTGTTCTATTCCAGTCATCTTTCTAAGCATTTACAACAATCTTGTCTTAAATTTGTGGGTACAACAATTGTAGGAAACATGAAGTAAATAAATATTACAAATCCTATAAAGGATAAACTACTCAAGATTACAACAAACTGGAAATAAGAACGATTACAAACTCCTTGTGATTTGCTGAGTCTAGTGATGACACTCTGTCTTTAAGACAAGATTGTCCGTATATATCCTTTTACGTTTGTGGGCAATAGTCTCCCAAGATACAATAGCAACTAACAAATGAGCAAAGGAAACTCAAGTGTTACTCTTGAAGAACTTTGAATATAGAGAACATGCTAGAGAGGAAGAAGAAGATTTCAGAAAATTTTTAAGTATTGAACAATTGAGCCAAAAGCCTCAATTTATAGTGTAAGGAAATGACCCCTCAACTAGCCAACTAATGACCTTTAATAGCCATGTAATGACACTTATTGAGGGTTACATTCAGGCAAATAATGGCTGAATTCATGTGCCAAATAATGGAGATTCAATGCTCCAAAACCAGCCCAAAAGTCAGAACTTTCCATCTCGCAACATTCTGCCTCCGAAGCGCCGCGACTCTGTGAATTAGCACCGCGGCTCCTTGTCTCCAGTAGCCCAAACCACCATTTAGCGCCGCGGCCCTGCCATGGGGGCGCCGTGGCTCCGATGTTGTTGCGCGACGACCCTTTACGGCTCCACGGTGATTTCCGACTCGTTTCATCTTACACTTCGTACACTTCCTTCGTTTACCAACGTGGAATACTTGTCATTTGGCCAATAACCGTCCATCATTCTATGTCTCAAACGTATTACGTATGTACCAATATCTCTTTCACTAATGAAATTTATGATACTTGGCACTACATGTACACGTGTTTGGAAACAACGTTTCCGATGTGCGGGGCCCCAATTGTTCGATTCATAAATAATGGGATAAACTTAATTCCATATTAGTAAATTTCCAACACGGGATAGGCGGGATGGGAAGAGGTCCCGTCCTGTCCCACATCCCGCCAGAAGAGGAGACGTGATTTGGGGGGACGGGACGGGGATTTTAATTTTTTTAAGACACTTAATTTAAAAAAATATATTTAAACACTTAAATAATTAAACAATATAGTGAATAAAAACATCTCAAGGCTGTTTTTGTGTCTCTTATATTATTTAATAAAAATATAATTTTTTTTGTAATACAATTTCAAAATTGCAACTTTGTTTCGTAGTTCAAAAGTTACAAATCACATAGTAAAATTGTCATTAAAAATATTCAACCATACACTTTCTAATTTTCTCACAATCTCTTGAGGATCTTCTGTTGTAATTAGAAGTTATTGGTCAAATTGTTCGACGTCGCTTCCTGCTCCCTCAGATAAGTTTTCGTTGTAGTCGTCTTCTTCGTTGATCTCAGGTTGACTGCACCTTCTACGCTCCGCTCTAACCTAATCTCTGAATAAAACTGCAATCTCCAAGCTGTCTCCCGCCAATGAGTGTATGTGCTCTCCTATTTGAAACCTTCCAGCAGAAAAAGTGCTTTCCGAAGCTGTTGATGACGCTTGAATATTCAACACATATCGGGCCATCTTTGATAGTGTCGAAAATGTCTTCTCATTCTTCCTCCAGTATTTCAGCAAGTCTTCACGTCCATCTTTATTGACAATTGATTCGTACGGTACAACACCCTTTAAAACATAAACATCAAACTCGCTAATTTGTGAAGAACTTGAACCACTATACATTTATTTCTAAGGCCTTGAATACTTGAGCCAGAAATAACATGTCTTTTATAAGGTACACGCCAATGAGTGTACAAAAGTTGGTTGATTATTTGCACTTTATTCTTGGTAATACGTATATATATATATTTTTTTTTTGCATTCAGTATGTATGCTAGACATAACTTCTTCTTTAGTTGGTTCTTCAGTTGGGTCTGTTCGAAGTATTTTTAAGCTTTCATAAATCATTTCAACAAGTGCTTTACAACCGTCTACTTTAATAGTCGAATTTAATACAACACAAATAAAATAAACAATGAGAATAGGAAAAAAATATTTTTTAAATTTTATAAACATTTTTAATAGCTGGAGTGTAAGTTGATTTTTGCATATATTCATTAAGTAACAAAAATATTAGAGCTGTATAAAATAACATAAATGAAATAGTAGGATAATAAATCTCAGAAAATTTCTTAGTAGCTAGATAAAATTTCTCTAAAAATGTGATAAGTTCCAAACTTTTATCCCAATCATCATCTACAAGCATATCCGTTGAATTTTGATTATGATCGTTAAATAATAATGTTATAGGTCTTCTATAATCGTGAGCAACAAGTAGTTGCTCATACAAATAATTTCACCTAATCGAAACTTCTTATTGAATTTTTCTATAAAGTAATCCACAATCATTACAAGTTTTTTATACTATTTGCCTCTTTGTATTTTATAACCTTTAAAAATAAAGTTTATAGCAAATTATACTTTATCAAGGATGTATTTAAAAAGTTTTAGGACATCCTTTACAACTAAGTTATAAATATGACATGCACATCTAACTTGAAAAATATCAGAAAAAAGATGGAGTAAATCGAGTTTTTAAAATGTTTATAGCATAATCATTAGAAGAAACATTATCTAATGTAATAGTCATAATTTTATTAGTAATTCCATAATATTCACAAATTTCATGAATATTTCTTGAAATAAAAGCTCAAGTGTGCCTATCATCAATATATCTATATGCTAATATACGTTTTTGCATATACCAATTATGATCTATCCAATGACACGTGACAGTTAAATAATCATTACCGTTAGTACTACGACATATATCAGAAGTGATAGCCACTTTGCCATTAAAATGATACAATGCATAACGTAAATAATGTTGATATTCATGGGCAAATTTAAAAACACCTCTTCTAATAATTGGTCTAGAAAAATCGTTAAAAGCAAGATTATATATTTCTCTAATGTAATGAATAAAACTAGAAGAGGAAGGAAATGAAAAAGGCATACCCTCCACAACTAATTTTGCTATATTTTCCATATATCCGTGTTTATCATATTTAGGACCTATAATTTCCCCTATCATCGAGTTAATTCGACCTTATACTTGGTCGGGGACACTATGTGAACCTTGTCCCGACTCAGAAGGGCATACCCGATTTTTCAGTTAGGTATTGGTTATACCTTGTTTTGTAAGAGTTTTCTACATGTCTTATTAAACCTCTTGTCCCACCTTGACCTTTTTCAGTTTTAAATTTATAAACTTCGCGATAAATTTTAGATATAGCTAGTTGATTATCAATGTCCCTATAAAAAAATCTCATCCAGGTGATTTTAATTTTTATTATTTTTGACCTCGACTCATACAAGGGGGATATGAGACATTCCAGTTTCAGTTTGAGACTCTGTCTGAGCCTGAGGTGGAGGTGCACTAGTGGGTGTGTTATCTAAATTATCTTCTAATTCATTTTCTAAATTAAAGTCTAGTTCAATATACCTCATGATCTAATGGTATATTAATATTAATATTAAAAAATCAATTTTATCTACATGAGTGAAATCATCGTAATTAGGATTACTAGAAGATGCATCATTACCCCTGTTACTCCTAGTACCTCTACCAGAAAAACGTCCACTTCGTTCCATTATAATTATGCAAATAAATAATTACAGTTAATGAAATTAAGTACGATAATTAAAATTAAGTAATAATAATAATTTAAAGAAGGAACAAAGGTACCAAACGCCGACGTAATGTCGACGTGTAATTGAGGT
This sequence comes from Anisodus acutangulus, assembly GCA_029783415.1. NCBI lineage: Eukaryota > Viridiplantae > Streptophyta > Magnoliopsida > Solanales > Solanaceae > Anisodus > Anisodus acutangulus. Next base: position 22,536,160 of record CM056506.1, on the reverse strand, counting down.
TGAAAATTGAAACTTTGCTCGATGATCCTCAAACTAGTTGTCAACTTCACTCCCAATTTTTGAACTTTGATAGAAATTAGCAAATAAAATATAATATTTAGTAAGCAATGTAGACTTGAAGAGAGATTAGAGAGATTGTAGAAAGATTTGTGAGAAAAATGAATAGAAAAATGATATATTTATAGTTGAGAAATATGGTTAAAGTGTAAATATATTAACTTAGGGGTTAAAATAAATATTAAGGGGGGTTTATGGGGTGGGGGGAAAATGGACGTTATAGCTATTGTCAACGGCTAAAATTAAAATTGGATCGTTGTGCAATGGTTATTTCTGCAAAGGGGAGGGGGCCGGGGCGAGGGTCGGGACGGCCCTAGTCCCGTCCCGAGATCGATCCTCAACACTGTCATTTTCCATCCCGTTTTTTAAGGGGGTTGGGGCGCGGCGTGTAGCGGGCTGGGTTGGGATCGGGCCAACCCGGCCCACCGGACACTCTTAGTCCATCCTAAATCCTGAGGCTCTAAAAAAAATGACTATAGTACAGGCTTCCAAGCTTTTGAAACTGCAGGGTATGCCTAGCCTACAAGACACCATATAGCCTATTTGTCTGAAATAAGTCCTTTCTCAGATGTTGCTAGTTTGCTACTGGCCTTGAGAAAATAATGGATGATCTTGTCAAATTATTGGGGTAGGTGCATTTTTCTGGATAAGTAACTATTGGGATAAATGCAACAAAAAAGTATAACTAATGATAGAGAACCAATGTGTGATATAAAGCTCAAGTCTACATCTTCATTATTAGAGCATGTTGTACGAGGTTGCAATACTACTAATGAGTAACGAGTATCTATCCAAAACATCTTGCATTCAAAAAGATAGACCAGACTACACGATAGTTCCTCATCCATGTCTACCGGCACATGAACATTGAATCTTCTTAGCCAACCATCCAAGATCATGATCCATCTTTGCTAAACAACCCCAAGAATCATCTTTGTTCACTTTCGTGTCCACTTGCGAGTGTGCTAGTGTGTGAGAGCATGTTCGAATTTTAGATTTGTTCTATAACACAGTGCACCTTCATGCCTAAGTGCTTCATAAGAGCTTCAGATAGGTACCCCTTTTTTTTGGGACAAGGTGCTTCAGAAAATGTTTTTCTTTGGGCTTCAGACAGGTATCTTCTTTGACCAGATATCTGGTGTACGATCTTTTCAAGCAACCTATGCATCAATTATACTTTTATGCTTCACATAAGTGATTTGACATTCAGTACATCAAAGAGAATGACCAAGCCCCTTCAGAGACTGCAAAAAGTTGCAGCATTTATGTCAAATCAGTCAGAAGGCGTGCTAGTAAGGGTGCGTTTTCACCTTTTTGTCAAGAAAAATCTGACAGCATCATCTGTTAGAAAGGGCTATCCCTTTGCACCATTTCAACAAAATTGTACCCAAAGTGAAACAGATTCTTTGGCACAAAGTAAGGATGGCAACCAAGTTGAGGCATTTCTGGAAGAGATTCACTCTGAACAACATCCAGTAACCGACAGATCGCGGGGGCAACAGGCTCCGGGGAATTGGGTTTTTGGCAGTGTTGATAATAATATGGCATACAGATACAATTGTACGCCTGAAACAATAAATCGGAATAATATACTGTTTGAGAAAAGAGTTAAGTGTAACAAGGTAATATTTTCTGTGTATATATGCACATGAATACATCCTTATACATGTATATTTTTGCAATGATTGTGCTTGATGCGAAAAAATCACGTGACTAAAGGTAAATTTGATTCGACAGTAACTTTGAGAAAAGAAAATTCCTGTCTTCTATCATACAATGTCCTGCTAGTATCTCAAAAGTATTCTAATTAACCATTTCAGTTTGGTAATTCACATGCGCTAATTAAGCATTTCCACTAAGAATGGCTGATTCTGATGTCTGCCCCGACATTATAACACCAGGGAATGAAGCTAATATCCATGTATAATTGTATATCAACAAAGTTGGCAGAGCAAGTATTGAGGAAAAGAGTGCACAAACACGAATTACTTCTCACTTTATTAGGCAATATCTTAAAGCTTCTTCAAATTACCTATTCTCTCTGTCCCAATTTATGTGGCACCATTTCATTTTTAGTCTATCCCAAAAAGTATGTCACCTTTCTATATTTAAAAACAATTTAACTTTATGAGATAATTTATAGCCACACAAATCTGTATGGCTTATTTTGGACCACAAATTTGAAAAGTCTTCCTTCCTTGCTTAAACTCCGTGTCAAGTCAAATGGTGCCGCATAAATTGGGACGGTGGGAGTACTTACCATTGCAGATTTTCAGCACATCCAATTGTGGTAGGCTGGAACGAAGTAGAATATTATGCTGCAATTATAGACCTCAATTGCAGAAGGATTCTTCTGAATGATATGTTTAAAACCAAATCTGCAGGACTAGTTGTTGGTGCTTCCTGTCCATTAGTGGAGAAGAACTTTTAGAATACAGAAAAACCACAATAATTAGCTTACCTTAATGAAAAGGGAGTACCAATAAAAAGAAAATGCCCCACTCTATACTCTTGCTTCCATGTTGTTGCACTCACTGTGTCACTCTTCTGGAAAACACAAGTTCTCCAAATCTCAGTCCAATGATTTGTTTCTGAACTTTTACTTCATTTCTAAGACTTTTTTCCTGTGTAACATCCAATATTCCAAATGTTCCACAAGAACAAAACTTTCTACCAAAACCCTCTACAAGAGCAAGATCCATTCTTGATATGATGGAAGCGACTTGAGTCCCTCAGTATAATTTCATGTTCAATGATTTTGGAGATGTATGTCATTGCAGTATGACAGTCTCCACATACTCGCAGGTTCTTGGTTATTCTGATAGGCACTCCAGGCGCTGACGTGAGAATGCCATAAGCAAGGGCCAGCTTTTCACTATGTTCAGCAAGAAGATCACCTTTCTCCTCATCATCTACATCATGAAGCGCAAAACTTGTCTCCGGAATATATCCCATTGATTTGATACGGTGAATCAGGTCTTCTAGGAGATCATATATCTTTTCAGACATTGGATGAGATCTGTCCCCGACAAAAAATGTAACAGTCTCCTTCTTTCCTTGAACCCAACTACATCCAGGTCTCTTCCTTATGCCAGAATGTTTCATAAGAGATCTCACCCGGGCCACATCTTTCCACCGCTTGGCATTAGCATATATATTTGAAAGAAGTGTATAAGTCCCATCATTCTCAGATTCCAATTCTGACAGCTTTGCAGCTGCATGCTCCGCAAGATCCACATTTTTATGGACTCTACAAGCACTAAGCAGTGCAACCCATACTACTGAGGTCGGTTCCATTGGCATGCGTTCAATGAGCTTCATAGCTTCATCCAGTCGACCAGCACGGCCTAAAATATCAATCATGCAGGCATAGTGTTCAGCCCCAGGAACAACTCCAAAATCCCCATTCATGTTGTTGAAGTAATTCATACCCTGGTCAACCATTCCAGAGTGGCTACAAGCATACAGCACAACAAGAAAAGTTACACCATCTATGGGCAGACCTGCTCCTCTCATCATTTTAAACACTTGGAGAGCCTCCTCCCCACGACCATGAATTCCATAGCCAGTCATCAGGGATGTCCATGAGACAGTATTCCTCTGGCTCATGTTATCAAACACAAGTCTAGCTGCATCAACATCTCCAGATTTGGCATACATGTCAATGAGACAGTTAGCCACAAAGACCATTGTAGGTTCATACCCTTGTCGCGACACATATGCATGAATTTGCCTACCAATCCTAAGACTAGACAGACGAGCACAAGCCACCAGAGCGCAAGATATAGTATATGCATTTGGGAATACAGGGTACTCATTCTTCAGCATGGACGAAAAAAGTTCTAAAGCATCATTGGCATCGCCATGCTGGGCATGTCCACCAATAATGACTGTCCATGTGACAACATTCCTATCTCTCCTGTCAATATCATCAAACATTGCCTGAGCAATTTTCATCTCCTTGCACTTTGCATACATATCAATCAGAGCATTAATCACCATGAGAGACTCCTCAGCATTTCTTCCTTCCAAACTCAACATTCTTTTAATGGCATAGCAATGAGTTTCCTTCCCTTGACGCAGTGCTCCAATAGCAGCACAACCTGAAAGCACAGAAACAAGAGTGATGATATTTGGCTCTTCCCCAGAAAGCCTCATCTCCTTAAAGATATTGAGCGCTTCATAGCCTAAATCCCTCTGTGCATACCCCGAAATCACAGCACTCCATGTTACAACATTCAAATCAATCTCTTCTTCCCTCATCCTCTCAAAGAGTCCCAAAGCCTCACCAAATCGTCCTATCTGAGAGTACCCAGTTACCAACACATTCCAAGAAACCACATCTTTCACCTCCATTAGCTCGAAAACCTTGTTAGCATCATCCAAACGTTTGCATTTCGCATACATATCCACAATTGCATTTCCTACAAAAACGTCCTCATGTAAACATCTCCGTATCGCATAACCATGAAGTAGTTTCCCTCGTTTCCACGCCCCCGAAGCACCACAAGCTGGAAGTACATTAACTAAACTAACAGCATCAGGACGCAGCTCAAAACTATTCAACGAAACCATCGAATCAAACAATTCCAAAACTTTCTTATCCTCATCCTTTTGTACATAAGCAGCTACAATCGAATTCCACGAAATAACATCAGCAATTCCTCTCACAAGCATTCCATCAAACACTTGGTGTGCATGACCCAACATCCCACATTTCCCATACATAGCAATAATACCATTGCATACAAACACATTGGAGTCCAAGCCAGATGTTAAAATCATTCCATGTACAGATTCCCCGTAAAGGAGGGACCGAAGCTCGCCACATGCCTTGAGTACATAAGGGTATGTATAGCCATCGGGTTTCCAATCAAGTCTTAACATTTCGCGGAAGAGGGAGAGAGCACCTTCGTGATGTCGGAGAATAACGCTGCGTTTGATGAGGTTGTTCCACCAGAATACAACCTGGGATGACCATGTTGTGGGATCCGCTGAGGGTGAAAAGGCACCGGTAATGACGAGTTTGGCTTTGATACAAGACTTGCATTGTTTGAGAAGATGAGTAAAAGAAGGAGGAGTAGCTACTGCTCTGAGTAATGGCGTTGATGAAGCGAAAAATGAGCGAAAATGAAGTAGGGTTGTGTCTGAAAGTTTTGGAGGCAATGACGAGGAAACTAGCATACTCCCCAACTCCCCCTTGTACTTCAAAAAAATCGATAAACAGTAACTCTTGTCTTTTTAAGGGGGAATAGGTGGCTTTCATCTTTCATTTTTCATTTTTACTCTTTTTGTTTTAGGAAAAAGGGTCCAATATTTTGCCTTGTACTAAATAAATACTACAACAAAATATAAAATTGACAATAAAATTTTAACAACAATAAATATATTATTGCACAAAAATATAAATGGCAACAATAAATATTAGCAAAACTTGTTGAACTTGTTGTTGCGAAAACTTTTCGCATCACATATTATTGCAATGACATGCAATAATTTTTTGTTGTTGTGAAAAATACTTTTGGTAATAACATCCAAACATATGACAATAAAAAATATTGTTGGCAAATGTCTTTCATCTGGTAGTGAAAAATAAGTAAATTTTGCCTTTCATTATTTTATTACCCTTTTGGTCCATTTATATTCCTATTGTTAATAAATGATTTTGTATTTGTTCTTGTTATCTAAATTCGTTGGAAAAAAGGTCTAACTTATTGATCAACTTTTATAGTTTAAGATTAATTATTCCTAGGCTGGAGCTTTGTAATAGGTTAAGGGAATTAATGAAACTTTTTCTAATGACAAGGTAATATTAAATAAAGAAAATTAACAGAGAGAAAATTACTCATTTTCAAATAATACATAGATAAATTTGACATTTTACCAATATTTTCTTTTTTTAGAGAAGCCATGAAAAGAAAAATTACTTAACCTTAGCGGACATGCATGTCAAGCTTACTCAATTTAAATTCTAGGGAAAAGGGTCAAATTTGCCCTCCAATTATGTTTTATGGAATAACTTTGCCCTCCGTTAAACTTTGAAATCAATTATACCCTCACCGTTTGCAAACTTGTTAAATTTGTCATCAATTGGACAGAAAGGTGTGTTGGACACCACGTCGGATCCACGTAGAAGACAATCAAACACATGGCATGTGAGACCCATGTTGGAAATTTGCCTTTGGCGGGAGTTGCGTCCGACCAACTTTAACGGCTTAAACACCAGTGTTCCGCATGTTGGAGAATCCGGTTCTTCACACATGCATAATCTACTAAGTAGATGACCGTAGGGCCAAGGATCGTCAAATTTCGTTGAGAAATGAAAGAGATATTGGTCCACGAAGTGAGGTGTTTGAAGCATGGGAAAGTGTGGTATTGAGATCAATTCTCCCTCATTGGTGGAGGAAGAAAGAATTATTTTGTTTATAAGTCTCAAAGTTGGCTTGGGGTTTGGGACCCCAACGGGTATCCCATGTGTTTAAAGGAGGGAATACCTAGATGTGCTTCGGTTCGAGGAAAGCCCACACGCGCGCCGCCGCCCGCCCGTCCCGTCCGGTCAGGGGTCCGGGTTCACGGGCTGTGGGCTGTGCTTCTTCTGAGAATTCTTTCATATGTATAGTTTGGTCCCTGAAGTTTCAATATGTACAGTTTATCCCTAAAGTTTCAAGAAAGTCAGATTGGGCAGAGAACAGAACGTCAACAACACTCAATTCAGCCATTTATTTTGGCTGAATTACTCTTCCTAAATGCCATCCGTTGCACATCAAATTCATCATTTATTTTGGTGAATTACTACCTCCATAATTGTCATTACTTGGCCAGTAATGACACTTATATGGGCAGTTGGTAAGCCTCTCCTTCAACTATATAAAGGACCCTTTGTCACCATTGTTGAGCCACGAAAAACACACAAACAGAAATCAGTCTTCCTACTACCTTCCAGCATCATTTCATTACTCAAAATTCTTCACGGTAACACTTGAGTTCCTTTGCTCATTTGTTCATTTGCTGTTTTATCTTGGGAGATAATTGTCCAGGATGTACAAAGAATACATACGGGGCAATATTGTCTTAAACACAGAGTGCAAACACTCGGCTCAGCATACCAAAAACAGTTCCAGTTTATTCTTCAAGTTCATTGTAATTTCAGTTTTATTCGTTCAATTGTAATTTCAGTTCTTGATACTTAGCAGTTACTTGTAATTTTCATTTCCTGCATCTTTGTAACCAACAAGTTTAAGACAATATTTGTTTACTGTAACTGCTGCAATATGGCTGGAAACATGACTGATTCTGCTGCTACTGCTGTTGCCACTCAAGGCAACAATGCTGCCTTCCTCACATCTTGTCCAAGGCAAAGAACTCGATGCCTTTCACTGCTGCCGCTCTGTCCAAGCGGTAACTCTCTGCATTCCTCGCATCGCTCCATCCTCCGCATTCCACCATGATCGCCCTGAAAAATTTATGGGCTCAAACTTTAAGAGATGGCAGCAGAAGATGTTGTTCTACTTAACAGTTATGGGCATGGCCCGGTTCCTAACGGAAGATCCTCCACAAGCTAGAGATGAAATGGACTCTTCGCCTAATGAAACGGGTGAAGGGGGCCTTGGTATCCATGTCATTAATGGCATGAAGATGGTTCTTGATGCATGGAATCATAGCGATTTCATGTGTAAGAATTACATACTGAACTGCTTGGCAGACCCTCTCTACACGGTCTATTGCACCGTTGGCACTGCCAAAGAGCTGTGGGAAAAACTGCAAAAGAAGTACAACGCACAAGATGCGGGTACTAAGAAGTTCATCGTTGGAAAATTTCTAAAATTCCAAATGGTGGATAGTAAGACAGTGATGTCCCAAGTCCAGGAATTCCAAATGATTTTACATCACCTGGATTTGGAAGGAATGAAACCAAATGAACAGTTTTTGGTTGCATCGATGATTGAGAAGTTACCTCCTTCGTGGAATGAGTTACTTGAAACTCAAGACAAAGGAGATGACCTTTGAAGAGTTTGTTATCAAACTCCAAATCCAGGAAGATAATAAGAAGGCCTTGCCTAGGGGTAAACAACCTGCTGAGGAAAAGGCAAATCTGGCTGAGGCCAAAGGGAACCCAAGCAATAAGCGGAAGTTCCAGAAAGACGGCAAGGCCAACACAGCGGAGATGTTCAAAGGTAACTGTCACCACTGTGGGAAACCTGGTCATAAGATCAAGGAATGCCGCAAGCTCAAGACTGAGCAACAACAGAAAGTCAAGGCTAAAGGCAAGGCGCATGCTAACGTCGTCAAGGACACGCTCCTGGATGACATGATTGAAGAGTTCTCGACAGTGGTGCTAGAAGAAAACCTGATTGAGAATCCGATGCAGTGGTAGATGGACACAGGTGCTACCAGACACATCTGCTCCAACAGATATGCCTTCTTCACCTACACACCGGTCACCGACAAGAAGTTGTTCATGGGCAACAACGCTTTTTCTGACGTGTTTGGGGTAGAAAAGGTGGTCCTGAAGATGACTTCCGGAAAGGAGCTCACTCTGAAGGAAGTGATGCACATCCCAGATTAGAAGAAATTTAATTTCTGGACCTTTATTGGTTAATGCTGGTTTTAGGCTAGTGTTTGAATCCAATATGTTTGTACTCACTAAGAATGACACTTTTGTGGGGAAAGGCTTCGTCTGTGAAGGCCTCTTCAAAGTAAATGCCATGTCTGTAATGCATCTAAGTAATAAAGTTGAACCTTCTTCTTATTTGTTTGAGTCTTCTAATTTATGGCATCATAGATTAGGACACGTTAACTATAAGTCTATCCAAAGGCTGATAAAGATGGAGTTGTTGCCGTCTATCGACGTAAACCCTCAACATAAGTATGAGGTGTGCGTAGAGGTAAAACTCACCAAGCTTCCTTTTCGATCCGTCGAAAGGAATACCGCTCCTCTAGAACTTATTCACACAAATATATGTGATTTGAAGTTCGCACAAACTAGAGGGGGGAACAAGTACTTTGTGACATTCATTGATGATAGCACAAGGTATTGTTACCTTTACTTGTTGAAAAGTAAGGATAAAACCTTTGAAGCGTTCCGACGTTACAAAGCAGAAGTTGAGAACCAACTAAGCCTACGGATTAAATCCATTCGTAGTGATAGAGGGGGAGAATACGTAGCGCCATTTGAGGAATATTGTGCCTAAGAAGGCATTGTTCATCAAACGACGACTCCATACTCACCTCAATCGAACGGTGTGGCAAAACGTAAGAACTGCACATTGAAGAAAATGATGAATGCCTTACTCATCAATTCTGGTCTTCCCCAAAACATGTGGGGAGAAGCCGTCCTTACCGCTAATACGATTCTTAACAGAGTCGTAGGACAAAACTCCATATGAATCATGGAAGGGAAAGAAAACCACCTATAAATATTTTAAGGTGTGGGGTTGTTTGGCAAAGGTTGAAGTACCCAAGCCAAAGCAGGTCAAGATTGGGCCTAAGACTGTAAATTGCATATTCATCGGATATGCAAATAACAGTAGTGCTTATCGCTTCTTAGTGCATAATTCAGATATTCCAGATATCCACCAGGGTACAATCATGGAATCAAGGAATGCTATATTCTTTGAAGGTACATTTCCTAGAAAGGAAAAAGACATAACCTCTCGCAAACGAAGTTATGAATAAAGCTCTCAAGAACCGGGAGTCGTTGACGGCCAGAATCTAGATGATTCAGATCTAGCGAATCTCGAGGTGGCTGAACATCCGGAATCTAGTATTCCAGATTCTCAGAACTTAGAGACTCCAGAGATGGATCTAAGGCGAAGTAAAAGGGTCAGGAAGGATAAATCCTTCGGTCCTAACTTTGTAGCTTATATGGTTAATGATGAACCAAGGACAATTGCTAAGGTTTTGTCAACTCCAGAAGCACGGCTCTGGAAAGAAGCTATTGAGAGTGAAATAGGCTCCATTCTGCATAACTATACTTGAGAGTTGGTTGATCTTCCTCTGGGAAATAAACTGTTGGATTGTAAATGGATACTCAAACGAAAATATAAAGCAGATGGGTCTATAGATAAGTACAAGGCCAGGTTGGTAGTCAAGGGCTATCGACAGACAAAAGGTTTTGACTACTTTGACACATACTCCCCGGTATCCCGGATGACATCCATACGGGTATTTATTGCGATCGCAGCTTTGCATGACCTTGAGATTCATCAAATGGATGTCAAGACAGCCTTCCTAAACGGTAATTTGGAAGAAGAAATTTATATGGACCAACCCGAGGGGTATGTGGTTCAAGGGCAAGAGAAGAAAGCCTGTCAACTTGTCAAATCTCTGTACGGGCTGAAACAAGCCCCAAAGAAATGGCACGAAAAATTTGATAGTACTCTACTATCGAAGGGTTTCGCCATTAATGAGTGTGATAAATGTGTCTACACGAAATGTAACTCTGACTCATTTGTTATGATATGTCTGTATGTAGATGACATGTTGATCACATAAAGCAGTCCTAGGGTAATCCTAGAGACTAAGAACATGTTGAAACAAAGCTTCGATATGAAGGATATGGGTATTGCAGATGTCATCTTAGGGATAAAAATCTCTAAGACGTCTGACGGACTGGTCTTATCTCAGTCTCACTACATCGGGGATGTTTTAAGAAAGTTCGAGATGTTAGACAGTTCACCGATAAAGTCACCAATGGATACAAATCAAAAGCTTGATAAAAATCTTGGTGCACCTGTATACCAGGAGCGATATGCACAGGTGATCGGTAGTTTGATGTATATAACAAACTGCACCCGACCTGATATTGCTTATGCAGTCAAAAAGTTGGCTAGGTTTACCCATAATCCGAGTGATGATCACTGGAAGGCGTTGAATCGGGTATTACAATACCTGAAATACACGTTAACTTTCGGGTTACATTATTTGAGATATCCAGCTGTACTAGAGGGGTACAGTGATGCAAACTGAATATCTGATATAGAGAATACCAAGTCCACCAGTGGCTATATATTTATAGTTGGTGGTGGGGCTGTGTCTTGGAAATCCTCTAAGCAAACTTGCATCGCCCGATCCATAATGGGATCGGAGTTTATCGCTTTAGACAAAGCAGGAGAAGAAGCTGAGTGGATTCATGACTTCTTAGAGGATGTTCCATGTTGGAACAAACCCGTACCTTCGGTAATGATCCACTGCGACAGCCAGTCGGCTCTAGAAAGGGCAGGGAATGCTATGTACAAAGGCAAGTCTCGTCATATTCGACGGAGGCATAAGACCGTTAGGTAGCTGATCACCACGGGTATAATATCCATTGATTACATTAAGTTAAAGGATAATATAGCATGCCCATTGACAAAGGGCTTACCCAAGGATCAGATGGTTTGCCTGTCTAGGGGAATGGGCTTAAAACCCAAAATATAAGGACCAATACGGTGGTAACCCAACCTTACTAACTGGAGATCCTAGTAATTTGGTTCAATGGGAAAACTAAGCTGTAAAGGTTCAGTTAATCGCTTCAGTGGAAGCACGAGCACATCAGATAGTGATTTCTGTAAAGAAACACCCAATCCAAAGTTGTTCCCGCGATAGACGTTAAGTGCTATCTGCAGTATGGGTAAAGGTTAAGTTTTCAAAACCTTTAATGATCCTCAACAGTTGAGGTTAGGTTTTGGGAAACTTTTAATGGTTCCTAACACTTGTGAAGTGGGGTATAGCAGGATACCTTGTAGGAGATCACCTATTTAAGTGCGAGGACTGGCCGCCTCAAATGAACGCACTTAAGAATCCAATAAGTTGTCCATGGCCACAACGGACAAAACATTACGAAGAGAAGAGTAAGGGAATTTTTTGTGTTGGTACTATTGACTTGGCTTACACTAAACACTGACGGTTCAAGACATCACGTTCACCGAGTAGTAAGTAAGTCCACTGGGAAAAGGCACCATGTGAGTGCGCCAAAATCTCTTTCAATAGGGGATTGTTGGAAATTTGCCTTTGGCGGGAGTTGCGTCCGACCAACTTTAATGGCTTAAACACTAGTGTTCCGAATGTTAGAGAATCCGGTTCTTCACACAAGCATAATCTACTAAGTAAGTAGATGATCGTAGGGCCAAGGATCGTCAAATTTCATTGAGAAATAAAAGAGATATTGGTCCACAAAGTGAGGTGTTTGAAGCATGAAAAAGTGTCACCACCCGCCCGTCCCGTCTGGTCCAGGTTCTCGGGTTCACGGGTCATAGGTCATGGGTCGTGGGCTGTGCTTCTTCTGATATTATCTTTTTGGACCAGAATTCTTTCATATGTACAGTTTGGACCAGAATTCTTTCATACGCACAATTTGCCCTCCAATTATGTTTTATGGAATAACTTTGCCCTCCGTTAAACTTTGGAATCAAATATACCCTCACCGTTTGCAAACTTGTTAAATTTGTCATCAATTGGACAGAAATGTGTGTTGGACGCCACGTTGGATCCACGTAGAAGACAATCAAACACATGGCATGTGAGACCCATGTTGGAAATTTTCCTTTAGCGGGAGTTGCGTCCGATCAACTTTAACGGCTTAAACACTAGTGTTCTGCATGATGGAGAATCCGATTCTTCACACATGCATAATCTACTAAGTAAGTAGATGACCGTAGGGCCAAGGATCGTCAAATTTCGTTGAGAAATGAAAGAGATATTGGTCCACGAAGTGAGGTGTTTGAAGCATGAAAAAGTGTGGTATTGAGATCAATTCTCCCTCATCGGTGAAGGAAGAAAGAATTATTTTGTTTATAAGTCTCAAAGTTGGCTTGGGGTTTGGAACCCCAACGGATATCCCATGTGTTTAAAGGAGGGAGGACCTAGATGTGCTTCGGTTCGAGGAAAGCCCACACGCGCGCCGCCGCCCGCCCGTCCCGTCCGGTCAGGGGTCCGGGTTCACGGGCTGTGGGCTGTGCTTCTTCTGAGAATTCTTTCATATGTATAGTTTGGTCCCTGAAGTTTCAATATGTACAGTTTATCCCTAAAGTTTCAAGAAAGTCAGATTGGGCAGAGAACAGAACGTCAACAACACTCAATTCAGCCATTTATTTTGGCTGAATTACTCTTCCTAAATGCCATCCGTTGCACATCAAATTCATCATTTATTTTGGTGAATTACTACCTCCATAATTGTCATTACTTGGCCAGTAATGACACTTATATGGGCAGTTGGTAAGCCTCTCCTTCAACTATATAAAGGACCCTTTGTCACCATTGTTGAGCCACGAAAAACACACAAACAGAAATCAGTCTTCCTACTACCTTTCAGCATCATTTCATTACTCAAAATTCTTCACGGTAACACTTGAGTTTCCTTTGCTCATTTGCTGTTTTATCTTGGGAGACAATTGTCCAGGACGTACAAAGGATACATACGAGGCAATATTGTCTTAAAGACAGCGTGCAAACACTCGACTCAGCATACCAAAAACAGTTCCAGTTTATTCTTCAAGTTCATTGTAATTTCAGTTTTATTATTCAATTGTAATTTCAGTTCTTGATACTTAGCAGTTTGTAATTTCCGTTTTCTGCATCTTTGTAACCAACAACCCACACCAAACATCACCCCACTTCTTCTACTCCCCAACTTAACAAATATTAACTTAAAAATTTAGAGAAGAAAATTATTGTATTCCTAATCTTACCTTATAAAAAAGTAATGAGATTCTTTATTAATGAAGAATCTCAGATTTTTAAAATAAATTTAAAAATATGAATTCAATACATTCAACTTTTTAACAAAGATATAAATTCAATACATTCAATCTTAGAATTTTTTGAAAATTTTCATTGTACCGAAAAAGAAAAATATGAACCTCTTTTAGACATACCTATTCTAGTGTGGTGGAATATGACCATATTGTTAATCTTAGCGTAGCTGACCATAATAAAATCACTACCAACATGAAATGGGAACTTCAAAGAATCCAGCATTCCTTGACTCCATGATCGTACCATCGTGGATATCACGTATCACCAACTTATACACTAAGAAGCGATAAGCACTACTGTTATTTGCATATCCAATGTATGCAATCTACAGTCTTAGGTCCAATTTTGACCTGTTTTGGTTTAGGTACTTCAACCTTTGCCAAACAACTCCACACTTTCAAATATTTGTAAGTGGGTTTCTTTTCTTTCCATGATTCATATGGAGTTTTATCCTTACCCTTATGCGGAACTCTATTGAGAATTGTATTAGCGGTAAGAATCGCTTCGCCCCACATGTTTTGGGCTAAACAGAAATTGATAAGTAGAGCATTCATCATTTCCTTTAACGTACGGTTTTTGCGCTCTACAACATCGTTAGACTAAGGCGAGTAAGGAGCGGTCGTTTGATGAACAATGCCGAATTGAACACAGTATTCTTCAAACGGCGCTACGTATTCTCCCCCTCTATCACTACGAGTTTCCTTAATCCGTAGGTTTAGTTGATTTTCAACTTCTGCTTTGTAGCGTTTAAATGCTTCAAAGGCTTCATCTTTACTTTTCAATAAGTAAACATAACAATACCTTGTACTATCATCAATGAAAGTCACAAAGTACTTGTTTCTCCCTCTAGTTTGTACAACTTTAAATCACATATGTCTGTGTGAATAAGTTCTAGAGGAGCGGTGTTTCTTTCGACTGTGTGAAAATATGACTTGGTTAATTTTGTCTCTATGCACACCTCACATTTATGTTGAGGGTTTATGTCGAAGGAAGGCAACAATTTCAACTTTACTAACTTTTGAATGGATTTGAAGTTAACGTGTCCTAATTTATGATGCCATAGATTAGAAGACTCAAGCAAGTAGGTAGAAGGCTTTGTTTCATTAGATGAGCGGATTACAGACATAACATTCATTTTGAAGAGGCCATCACATGCGAAGCCCCTTCCTACAAAATTACAATTCTTAGTTATTACAAACTTGTTGGACTCAAACACTAGTCTAAAACCAGCTTTGACCTACAGTGGCCCTGAAACCAAGTTCTTACGGATGTCAGGGACGTGCATCACTTCCTTTAGAGTGATCTCTTTGCCTAAAGTCATTTTGTGGACAACCTTTTCAACCCCTTGCACTTTAGAGGTGGCACTGTTGCTCATGAACAGGTTCTTGCCTATGACTGGGGCGTATGAGGAGAATGCATTTTTATCAGAGCAGATGTGACGGGTTGCACCCGTGTCTATCCACCATTGCCTTGGATTCTCCACCAGATTTGCCTCCAGCACCACTGCCAAGAAATCCACATTCTTGTTGTCAAGATCCGAAGGATTACCCTCGTCTTGTACAACGTTAGCCTCTGTCTTACGTTTGTTCTTGGCCTTCAGGTCATTGTGACTTGGGTACTTTGGCCCACTTCAGTCGTTATGTTATACTGAGTGTCCATTGCATCCCCACTAGACGGAGGATATTTTGTATGAGATAGTGACTGGCTTAACGCAGTAAGATAGAACAACATTTTTAGTCTCATTCTCTTGTTGTAATTGTTATCCAGAGCATTACCTTAGCGTTTGCTTTGGAAACTGTCAGGAGCATGGACAACAACATTTCCTTGAGCAACGCTAGAGACAACAACATTTCGTTGAGCAGTAGCAGAGACAACAACATTTCCTTGAACAGCATCAGTGCCTCAAATTGTTGAGCATCGGTATCAGTATCTTCATCCGTAGTGAGATTTGGAGACGATAGTTTGCTACAATGACTTATCCACCATTGTAGCCTCTTCCTCTACTTTTATGCATCTGATTTTAAAATTCACCATTGTTGATACTTGGAGTTACTGAGTTTGAAATTTGAGGGAGGAGAAAGGATAAGATTGGGGAAGAAGAACCCTAAGCTACGTGAGATGGAAGGGGTACTTTCGTCCTAATATTATTAACTTAAAATAATTAAGGGAAAAAATTAAAATATTCAGATGTTAGGGACAAAAATAAAAGACCATCCTCAAATAAGGCATTTGTGCCAATGACCCTGACGATTTTGGACTCGGGTTGGGCTTGGTCCTATTCAATGTTTGGGCTTTCTCGATATTAATAAGGTTGGGATCTTGCATAATTTGAGGGAAATTCACACAAAAGCCCTTATTTCGGGGTTCTCTTTAATTTTTGTCCATCAAGTTGACAATTCTCCTAAAAATTTTGAGTTTTGGGTTCAAACCCCAATTCAATAAAAAAATTAAAAAAATCACAAGGCAGAGTTTGAGATTATCAAGGCATAGTTTGCCTGCAGCCTTCAGGCATAAGACAGAGTTTTCCTTGGCATAGTAGAGTTTGCATGCAAATCTACCTTAAGGTTAGGCATAACAGAGTTTGCATTATGCCTGAAGGCTACCTTGTGATTTTTTTTAAAGTTTTTGTCTGAGCACAATTCAAATCCGAAACCTCGAGGTATTTTCGGTTACTTTTTTAAGTAAAGAGAAAAAATTAAAGATCAACAATTTGAGGGACAATACCACATTTCCTAAGGTTCTTATCTTTTCTCTTCATTTCCTCCATTTTTTCATTCATTCTCTGTGTTTTCGCTCAGCAATTTCAGTGCAATATAGACGCGCCGTTATTCTCCTTTCCTCCATATTAACATCCATTTTGTGCGAATTCAGTAAAATATCGAAGCTACCAGTAAGTTCTTCTCCATTAATTCAAGCTTTAAAATCTCTCCACCTCTACGATTTCATCTATTTTGTGATTTCAGTGGTTTGACATACTTTTTCTCCTTTTTTTTTTACTATTATATCTGCTTTAAATCTCCAAACAGACTGAGTGAATGAATTGATGCTTTTGTTTCTCCTATTTGAATGAAGTATTGCATAAAAATTCAAATCATTGCATATTTGAATGAATTTTGTCGTGATTTGACAATTTCAGATAAATTTTACATTCAAGCTTAAGCTATTTTGAGAATTAGCTGAAATTAGAAAAGGTCCGGACAAATATCAATATCAAAATCAATACCAATTTGGAGGGGGAAAAAAAAGAAAAATCGCGAATTCACCTCAAATTCTACAAGATTTTTCTCCAGTTTGAAATTTGTATAATAAGTGTTAAAATCTTGAAATTCAAATGAAAATTAAGTGAGATTTTAAATTTTGAATTGCAGATTTCTTAAGTAAGCTGAACATCCGCACTACAATCAAGAAAAATGCTCTCCAGAGCGATATATGATGCTAAACCGAGACCGAGATATAGAGGGCCTTTTGTTTTGTTGTCTCGAACCATGATTTTTTTTTGGAGAAAATCCATGTTTTTTGTTTTACTGTAAAGAAGTGTTGTCTGTGGGGCAAAGTCTATGTTATGCTTTTAGGCATTAATTGTCTTGTTTTTGTAAAGATATGTCTTGTGCGACATAACTTACATAGAACTCTATAGGATATTGAGGTACATGTTTTCCATTGAGATACAGTGAATGGGCAGAATATGCTTTGTACAGAATAGAGGCGGCTTCATATCTCAAAAGAGTTGCCGCCTGATTTTGTTTATAATCATTTGCTTTTCTCTTCTCTTCTCTTTACTCTGTGTTCTTTTTTTTTCTGTTACCTTCATTTTTCATTCTGCTCCCTTTGTTGCATATTGCATCAGGCGATTGTTGAATTTGTTATGCGTTGTTCTCTGTCTGCTTATTCGACTAGTTTAACTGGCATTTCTAGGAGACCTGATCTGTATAAACAACCATCACCTGATAAAAAGAGTATCGCAACACAGATCAGTAAAGCTCAACTCAAAAGTGAGTGTACGATGCTTATTTATGCTGAACAAACATCATGTTTCAAATTTCCTTGGATTCTATTCTACCTTACGCTGGATCCAAACTGGTGAAGAGTCGTTCCACTAGGCTTGTGGGCTCAAAACAAATGAATCCTAGAGTTCTTGCTGGAAACTATGAAGTTGCTCATATTTCATACGAGTTGAATATACTTGGAGCCAGGTGAGGCTTTGCTGCTAAACAAATTAAGTGCTCTCTTTGCACTATGGATAAAAGATTTTCTTGATGCATGGAGTTTTCCTCTTCTAGTAATGGTTACTGTTAGGTCCGGGTATGCTATTGAACAATAAAAACAAACTTGAGATAAACTAACTTGAATGTCAATTCAGTTTCCGAATGTCGACGATAATGTCGTCCGGCACCAGTGACAACACTTTAGTAAAACGAAAAACTATAAAGAGCAATGCAGCGGAAATTTAAAGAACACAAAGGTTTAATATTTACGTGGGTTATATATATTATATAACCTATGATGGTCAGTGATCGAAAGTATTGTATATATTTATTATATTTAAAAATTACAAATTCCTTTATTTACAATTTTACAAGATGAAATAGAAAGGAATTAAATGTTGAAGTCGCAGATGACTTCTGCCTGAAAAATCTACCTAAATAGACATAGAAAACTTCTCATTACAATTGTAGATACAAAGCTAATCTAGAATCTAAACTGCAATTGTAATGTTGGACAGAATGTTGTCGACACACTCAGACAACACTTGTAATCCAGGTTTCTAAGATGAATTCTCGAAAGCTCTTTTGATATTTTTGCAATCTATTTCTGGATATCGATTCACTGTTGTAGCCTCTGTATTTATAGTAGAGAGTCTTCCTTGAAAAGCTCATCGATTGGTTGAGTAGGTTGAGGAAAATGTGGGCAGCTTGTGTGTTTGTTGGAGAAGATCATGGAGTCAAAATCTCAACAACTTTGACTTATTCTTTACTCGACTTCTTCCCCAAGCTTTGACTTTTTCTTCCATGTTTTACACAGCTCCTAATTCACATGCCTAAGTCATTTTTACCACTTAGTAAAATTGTTACTGCTTAACGTGAAGTAAGTCAAAACTGTTATAAAAAATGTTGGTCTGAATGTTGTGATATTTGTCCCAACATTTTTGGTAATCAACAACAGTACTTCAGGGGATATGTTGGGTCAAATGTTACAACACCAAACCCAACATTAACAATCTCCCCTTTTTGTCTTTGTTCACAAAACCCATTATAACCTGTGCAAATGACTTAATGCAACGTCATAGTTGTTGTCCAACAACTATGAATACAATTATACTCCCCCTTAACCTGTGATGATATACAATCAAAACATGTGTATATCACTCTAAAAATGACATACCAGCAGACATGCATACACCACTCTTATAGGATTAGAAGAAATAATATCAGCATATATGTTATCCAAAAAAATATTATCAGGATAGAGCATTGTCAAGATAACCATCCACATCACCAAATAGTCAAACCAAAATGAATAAAATCCACAATCATTAACCAATAATCATTCATCAACAACAAAAATTTCTCCCTTGCAAATTATACAGCAGCAGCAGCTTCCAGCAGCTATCTACCTCTACATAACTTTAGCTTTCTTCTCCCTCTGCCTAGCAGCTTCAGCTTCAGCTTTGGCCCTTTGCATAGCAGCTTCAGCTTCGACCTTCAACCTTAGCCTCTTCAGCAAGACTTTCCTTCCAACAACTTATTCTCTCTGCATAGCAGCATCCACAACTTATTCAACAGCAACAACTTCTCCACTCGTACCTTCACTCTCTTCTCTTTGCTCCCCCTGTATAGAATCATCTCTCCCTTTTTGTGAAGAAAGTAGAAGCAGGAAATGGTCTCTGACTTGAACCAGGACATCTCTGGCAGTATCAACCTCAACAATTTGTAGGTTGATTTTTGCAATTTGCTCCACTAGTCAATTTGTGGACAGTATAGACTGCCTTGGACCAGTGTTGCCCTGAATGTTGGGAACATTCCAGACAACATTCTCATTTTCTGCTTCCTTTTTCCAAGGTAGGTCAATGACTCTCTCTTTACTGTTTAGAATTGCTTTGTTGATAGTGTAAAGTTCAAGAGCTTTCCCTAAAGTGTCTCCTCTCATAGGCTCAAGGCCCTGCGTAGTTAATACTTTGTAGATCAGAGAGGGAAAACGAAGGATTGAAGTTGACTCTTTTTCTACCAAGTTGGCAATTTGATAGAAGATCATTTGTCCTAAATCAACTTTGAATCCTTTTCCAATTTTAAACAACAGGGAGACTTGTTCAATTTTTACGACTGACTCATTTAAAGAGGGACGCCAATTGTGAATTGCAATTTTATGGATGGTGGAAAATAAGGCAGTGAGTTTTGATGCTGGGCATCTAGGGATCCATTTCTTCAGTATACCTCCAGTGAGATATTCAATTATTATATCCCCATTTGTTGTTACTCTTTATGTTTCTCTCACTTGATCTTCAGTATTAAGACCCATACATTGATTGATGATTGAAGGTTTAAATTGATAAATTTTGTTATAGAGATATACCTTCCCAAATTTCTTTGAAGAGGTATCCTATATAGCAAATTTTAAGTTGACATAGAACAACCTTACAATCTCAGCAACATATGGTTCTTTTTCAGTAACAGAGCCAAGAAGCTGTCTGTCTTCCAGAAATTTCACCAGACCATATTCAGAACAGGAGGAAATATCTAACTCTCTTTCAGACCTAATTACTTTATTTATATAATAGTCTCATTTATCATGTTTAGCTTTAGAGTAAAATTTATTATAGAAAGCAGATACCTCATTGTCTGAACCAGACAAGTCTAGGCTGATGGATTTAGTATTGTTGGAGGAAGTAGGTGAGTGTGCCTCTTCGGATTTTGGCTGGAATATTGCCTGAGATGTTGTGCCATTTGTGGCAACATTTGGGGCAACACTTAATTTTGTAGCTTTGGGAACTCCCTTCGAAAGGAATTGTTTCAAAGGAGTTTCATCTGGTATTTCCCTCTCCAGAGGCACATTTTGTGGTACAAAAGCAGCTTGTTCTTCTTCACTTTCTTCAGTTGAGAGTTCAAGGTACATGTCCCCACTGTTACTGCTCGAGCAAGCAGTTATAGGCGTATCAAATCTGAACCTTTTGTTGCTTGGTTCTGCTTCAAATGTTCTCACAAATACTCTACTCAATCGACGAGTAGAGAATGTGGAGGAGCTTGATCTTTTGCCCATGGCTGAAATATCAGATGTTTCATCAACATCTATTGGATTGTTGTCATCGCCTGGGTAGCTAATATCTAAAGGTTCCTTTGAACCTTTAAATACTATGACCCTAGAAACGTGTGTCGCGCCCCATTTTTTCGACCCGCTCACAGGTCAAAAAGCGGAGCACGGACGGGTTCGGTGATTCCTGGGTAAAAGGGTTGAGGAGTTGCCACCTAATTATTTTTACGGTGAATTAGGACACCTAAATATTAAACTAAGTGCTGCAATGTAAACTCCAATTTTAAGGTCTGCGAAACTAGCGAGATTCTAGGTAAGGGTTCTTTATTATCCTAAAGGGAAGGGGTTAGGCATCCTTTAAGATCCGCTAACTTGCGGTTATCCGGTCAAACTCAGGTTAATATTATACTAAGAAAAATGCATGTTTACAATATATAAAGTTAAACAAAAGTTTTGCAAATATTTAATAAAAGAATGTATTTTTTGTACAAGTATGCATTTGTACGGTATTTAAAGAGAAATACATGTAAAGTTGAAAAGCATGCATTCTTAACAATTGATAGTAAAGACAAATTATTTATAATGCCAAAGAATTAAATCTTTTGGAAATCATTGAGTTGCAAATTAAAAGATAAACTTATTTGGTACGATAAATAAAGCAAATAAAAGATGACAAAAGTTGTTTTGAAAATCTTGAATACGCGTGACGAGCCTAAAATAAATAACTAGCGGAAGATTTCTAAGTTTGAATTAACCGAGCCTACAAATAGATAAACTAGCGACAGGTTTCAAGTCTTAAACTACCCTACGAATTAATCCTAGGTTTGCCTATTCTAAGCATTTCAATAATTACATAAATGCGATAAATAATATTACAATACAAAGCGGGATAAAAGCTGAATTAAAGAAAGAAATAAAATAAATAAACTCCGAGGAATATTTGTCTTTATTTACTTTAATCCCTGCAAGCTGTCAAGAACAAACGGTTAGAAACAGTTAAATACGAATAACTTCATATCCGTATTCAAAACAGTGAATGTTTTGATCACGGAGGGCTCAGACTTAAATTTTGAAAAGAACATTCCAATCACGTCGTGGCTGCAAACATATGACTAATGTGGTTTATTTTGATTGCCTCGCCTACTAAACGTGTTGGTCTCTCGGGTGAAATAGAAAAGATCGCTATAATCACGTCGTGGCTGCGAATATATAACTTGTTGGTTATTTTAGTCACCTCGCCTACTAAACATGTTGATCTCGGATGAAATAAAAAAGGTTTAAGTCTTCATCATTGCCCAGAAGTTATATTTCCGTCTTTGCAACTGTGGAGGCCTCAAAATCGACGGATATTTTTCATCGGCCAGTGTAATATCGTGTTCAAATCAGTAAAATTTTAAAACAAGGCAGCAAACAGTAAGGTGAAGCAAGAATCGTAAAGCGTAAAAACAGAGAGACAAATTTCGAAAAGACGCGGTGTTTAGTTTTAAAATAGTAAAAAAAATAGTAAAACAGTAATATGAAATCGAAAAGGAAGGGAAAATGGACGCAATATTAGTTTGAATCAATAAAACAACAAAGAGAATGCGGTATTAATTCCATCAATAACATAATAACAATGCCAAAAAAACAGAAAGTAGCGACTAAACTATCCGACCTGACTCAAATTTGAACCAAAAAAGGACTAAGAAGCATTTATAAAAAAATAAACAGACCGGATTATGAACGGTCACCGAATGAAATCGAAATTCAGATTTTTGATAACCAAAGAATGATATGAAAAACGCAAAAACTGGGAATTTATCCGACCGGGTCGACCCGGTCGATAACCCGACCGAATCAATGATCCAAAATCCAAATCAAATATTCACCAAATTCAGATAACCAACATACGTAAATATGAAATGCAAGGATTCTCGAAATAACGCCTAAATCGTCAATTCGACCGGTCGATGACCCGACCGAATCGTTGATCCAAAATCCGAAATCAAATATTCACCAAATTCAGATAACCAACATACGTAAATATGAAATGCAAGAATTGAAATAATACCCTAACCGTCGATCTGATCGGGTCGATGACCCGACCAGAATTGGATTTTTCAACCCTGATCGATTTCTTTCCAAATTTCAGATAACCAACAACAAGATATAAAAATACAAAATCTGGAAATTATCCGAACCGGTCGACCTGACCTGAATTAGTACCGACCGACTTAACAAGATGCGGACCGACCGGAATTTTCAACCCGGATCGATTTCTTTTCAAATTTCAGATAAGCAACAACAAGATATAAAAATGCAAAAAAAATGGAAATTATCCGAACCGGTCGGGCCGATCTTAACAAGATCTGACCGACCCTAATCCGAAAACAGTGAAAAAATAGCAAAATTTCAGATTATTCACTACCAAAATCCCAATAATTTTAACTTATATTTTCGGACTCTTTAAGATGATGAACAACACAAAAAGAAACAATACCAACCTTAGGAGAATCTTAGATTTTAAATTTCGGATTTCAACACTTGAATTCGATTTTCGGACTTCCAAAATTCAGATTTTTTCCTCCAAATCCAGATTTTCTTCTCCAAATCCAGATTTTCCTCTTTCTAAAAATGAAGAACAAGTGGGATATTTATAGATGGATTTTCCCCCCAAGAACGAGTTTGAAATTTGAATTAAAGGCAAAAAAAAAAAATCTGAATTTTGGGGCTTGTTCTTGGGGCATGTGTTGCAGAAAGGTGATGGGGTAGATTGGTGGTGTCAGGCGGCGGTGTGGTATTTGGTGGTGTCGGCGTAGGGGGTGTAGGGTGGCGGTGTGGGGGTAGGGCGGCGTGGGGGTAGGGGCGTAGGGTGGCGGCCGGTTGGGAGAGTTAGGGTTAGGTTTTTTTTATTTTTGATTTTTTTTGGGTTTTGGGGGTTTAAAGGGGTAAGGAGTGGGAGTTGGGCCGGTTCGGGTTGGGCCGATTTGGGTTTGTATTGGTTGGGCTTGGGAGATTTGGTTTGAGGGTAAAGGGAAATAAGGGGAAAGAGAATTGGGCTTTGGTTTGGATGAAGTTGTTAGGTTATTAGGTGTTTTAATTTTGTGGGTTGGGGTATAAGGAAATAAAGGGGAAGGGAATAAAGGGTTTGTTGGGCTTAGGAGTTTGGGGTTTTCGGGTGGGCCGAAATAAGGGAAGAGGGAGTTGAATTATTTTGGGTGATGGGGAATGGTTGTTGGGCTTCGGTTTTTGGGCCGAAAATAAGAGTTAATTTGGGGAGATGGACTTTGGGGTTGATAGAATGTTTTGGGTAGAAATCGTTTTGGGTTGGAAAAAAATGAAAAATGGATTATGGATTTAAAAATATAAAAGGGTTTTAATATTAAAAATATTATTTTTTATTTTTTGTAAAAGATGTGAATTATTTAAAATAACATAACGATGTGATAATAATAAAAATATAATATTTGTGAAATGTTTAATGCTTAATAAAAAATGGAAATGCGATGCAATTTTGCGAGAATAAAATAACATAGAATTTTCGGATAAAACTTATGATTATGATAAAGATGCAAATGATAGTAGAAAATGCGAATAATAATAATAATAATAAGAGAATAATAAGATATATATATATATATATATATATATATGTATATAGATTAAAATTGTTTTTGAGGTGTTAAAAAAAATATTTAAAATTGCAAATAGATTAGAAAAGACGGGACAAAATTGGGTGTCAACAACGTGTTATGAGGATTGTGAGGAAGATGGTCGGCAAGGTTGTTGCGGTTCAAGTAGTTTGGGTGATTCAGTGTTTAAAGGAGGGCTTGTGCTCATGGATGTGTTGGTCGGTGTGTTGGTTGACATAGGAGAGGTATCCATTGGTGAAGTTTGAGGAGATTTTTTAGGAGATTTAGGGTTTGAGATTGAGAGTGGAGTTTGGAAAGGCGAATCACTCATCAGGTAGGTGATGTTAAGCCCGATTTGTGATGTGATTTTCCCCCTTTTTTATTTTTTTTATTTTTAATAGGGAAAATCGGATATGATAAAAAAATGCAAATGAGAAGATTTTATATACATGGCAAATCTTTCAAAGCAACAAAAAATCCTTAGTTTTAGGAGTTTGAGATTTATCTAATAACTTACACCTAAAATTTTGGGATAAAATGATGAGCATCACGGTAGGAATTTAATCTTATCATTTTAAAGTTTGAAATTCTTATAAAAACAAGGCATAAACATAGGGAGAAAAATCTGATTTTTCTGGAATCAGTTAAGAACATCCCAATAAATATCACAATGTCAACAATAATGTTGGCAACATTTTGGACAACACATGTATTATGATCCCGCAAGAACTTTTCGTTTTGACAACAAATCAAGACACATTTTATATGTATTTTTATGAGTTTAACCACTGGACTAATGTAACATTTTCCTATCGTGTCCTTGATCTAATCATAAAATACATACAAAATTATTTTTTTGTGTAAAAAATAAGAATACTTATTTAGTATTCTTAAAATTCTTTTGAAGCACTCGATACTCCTATAGAATAGGAACGATATCTTTTTAAGAGGCTTTGCCAATTTTGCACAGTTGCCAATCATTTGTTAAGGCCTTGCCTTATTTTGATACTCCATTTTTATGATATATAATATCATCACAGAGAACAGTATCAAGTTAAAGACACATTCTTTATTGAGGGATCATGCTTGTGTGACCAAAAATTAATGCACTATACAGTAACAATAATCAGTTTATGATATTACATAGGTAAATGTCACCTGAAATGTTAGACAATGTTTCAACCGACTTTCATCAAAAATGCCTTTTTAGAGATTACAAAGACCAAGAGATTTCTTCAAACTAGAAAATCTCTCATGGTCCAAAGCTTTTGTAAAAATATCAGCTAGTTGATGAATAGTGTCAACATGTTCAATATGAACTAGCTGTTTTTCGACTAAATCTCTTAAAAAGTGATGTCTAATATCAATATGTTTTGTACGTGAGTGTTGAACTGGATTTTTGAAAATATTTATAACACTCAAATTATCACAGTACAAAATTAAAATATTACTAGAAAATCCATAGTCGTCTAACATGTGTCTTAACCATATTAATTGAGAGCAACAACTTCCAGCTGCTACATATTCAGATTCAGCAGTTGAAAGTAAGACACGATTTTGTTTACGACTATACCATGAAATAAGATTATTGCCAAGATAAAAATATCCTCCACTTGTACTTTCTATATCATCTATGTCTCCATTCCAATCTGAGTCACTGAATCCTATTAAGTTAGGATTAGTGTCTTCGGAATACCAAATTCCCAACTCGCATGTGCTAGCAACATATCAAATGATACGTTTAACGACATTTAAGTGGATATTTTAGGACAGGCTTGAAAACGGGCACAAACACAACACTAAACATAATATATGGGCGACTAGTAGTAAGATAAAGAAGACTACGTATCATAGATCGATACAATGTTGGGGCGGCATTTTCACCAACATTATCCTTGTATATCTTCTGCGATGAACCCATTGTCATTTTCATCTGCTTAGCATTCTCTAAACCAAATCTCTTAACTAAATTATTAGCATATTTACTTTGTGAGATAAAAATTCCATCTTCACTTTGCTTAATCTGCAAGCCTAAGAAAAAAGTTAGTTTTATAATCATGCTCATTTTGAAAGTTAATGACATAGATTCAACAAATGACTTTAGATAAGACTGTGAGGTTGAACCAAATACTATGTCATCTACGTAGATTTGAGCAATAATAATATCTACACCATGACGTTTAATGAATAAGGTATGATCAGCTTCACCACGTTTAAAACCAAATTCAAGAAGGAAGTTAGTTAGACGATCATACCATGCACGAGGGACTTGTTTCAACCCATACAAAGCCTTTTTGAGGTTGTACACATAGCGTGGATGGTAAGGATCTTCAAATCCTTTTGATTGTTCAACATATACTTCCTTATCTAGATAACCATTTAAGAATGCACCTTTTATATCCATTTGGTGTAAAGTAATTTTTATGTAACAAACAATAGCAAGTAACAATCTAATTGACTTAATTCTAGCCACAGGTGTGAATGTCTCGTCATAATCGATTCCTTCAACTTGAGTATATCCTTGTGCAACTAGACGAGCTTTGTTTCTCACAACTGTTCCCGATTCATTTGATTTATTTTTAAAAATCCACTTAGTTCCAATTACATTTGTATTATTTGGACATGGAATTAAGTCCCAGACTTTATTTCGAGAGAATTGTTCAAGCTCTTCTTTCATTGCTTGAATCCAAAAATCATCTTTGAGTGTTTCTAAAATATTTTTTGGTTCTAAAGTAGATATAAAACAAGAAAGACTAACATTTTGGTATATGGTAGACATACACACATACCTTACCATTTCTCTGTAGTTGAGTGGTTCTTTCCCTCTTGTTCTAATTTCTTTAAAAACTCTCCCTATCACCTGGCATGTTGGATGATTCTTCGTAATCCTTCATGAGGGGTCCCTTCGAACTTGATCTATCAATTCAACATTTGACTCCTCATTCATGACCTTTGTGGTTTCTATTTCAGGTTCAGATGTTGCTTCGAGTGTGGCAACATCTGATTCTTCAGCAGTCTGCACATTTTTCACTGAAACTATTGTGTTATTTTCAGTTGTATTTCCTGTAAGATCAGATATGTCATCAAAAATAATATTTACATACTCTTGTACAATTCTAGTCCTCAAATTGTATACTCGATAAGCATGACTATTTTTAGAATAGCCAACAAATATTTCTTTATCGCTCTTAGAGTCAAACTTTGCTAAATAATCTCTATCATTTAAAATGTAACAAATACACCCAAAAATATGAAAGTAACGCAAGTTAGATTTCTTTCCATTTATAAGCTCATAGGGTGTCATCTTTGTTTCTAGCCTTAAATAGACTCTATTAGTGATGTGATTATCAGTATTCAAGGCTTCAGCCCAAAAATATTTTGACAATTTTTTAGAACTAAGCATAACTCTAGCCATTTCTTGCAGTGTTCTATTCTTCCTTTCTGCTACCCCATTCCGTTGAGGAGTTTTGGGAGCAGAAAACTCATGGAAAATTCCCTTTTTCTCACAAAAGTTTGTGAATGAGGTATTTTCAAATTCTTTTCCATGATCGGATCTAATCCGAAAAATAGGAGAATAGAACAAGTTCCTAATTCTAGAGTGCAAAATTTTAAACATGTCAAAAGTTTTTTATTTTTCTTTCAAAAAATATATCCATGAATATCTAGAAAAATCAGCTACTATCACATAGAAATACCTCATGCCTCCTAGACTGTCTACTTAAATTGGACTAATTAGATCCATATGTAATAATTGAAAACATGGAGACGTACCTGAATGTTGTCCGTCATGTTGAACAATATTATGAGATACACGGGTTTGCTTACCTTTCAAACAGTCTGCACAAACAGTTTTACCTTTATGGATAAGTTTGGGTATGCCTCTAACAACTTCATATGAGACCAATTTTTCTAGATTGCGGTAGTTGACATGCCCCAACTTATAATGCCATAGTGTTGTGTCGTCGATCTTAGCACTATTGCATGTTTCTTGTCTTATAACAAGATAACAACTATCACCTGTTCTTGTACCTGTCATGACACATATATTAGTTTCATTCGTAACTTTACAAGCATTCTTATTAAATTTTACCTTAAGGTCGTCATCACACAGTTGACTAATGCAAATTAGATTAGCCATTAAACCCTCAACATGTAAGACATTCCTTAAGGCTAGAAAATCAAGAACATCCAAAATCCCTTTTCCAATTATTTTGCTTTTACTGCCACCTCTATAAGTCACATTTCCTCTATTGAATGACTCATAGTTCTTTAGAAATCATTTTGTAACTGTCATGTGGCGAGAACATCCACTATCAAAGTACCAAGAACCTGAAATGTTAGTTCTTAATGCAGTTATACATACATCACAAAATTAAATATATTTTAGGAATCCAAACTCTCTTGAAACATTTTTTACCTTTTGGCTCAGAAATGTTGCTCCGAAATGTTAGACGACAATTTAGGCAACATTTTGTTCACAGAATTTTGAAGTTTGAAACAATATGGTTTTAAGTGTCCAGGGGAGTTACAATGATGGCATACAAACTTCATATTCTTTGACATATACGAGAACATATTATTTATCCCTTTTTCTTTTATAAAACGTATTTTCTCATTTTTATCAAAGAGATTAGAGCATATGGTTTTAAGAGAGTTTTCGTACCCAATACCTGCATGTGAAGGATTACTAAAACTGAGTATCTCATTCAATTTCAAAGTCCTTGTGTTGAGCTTACGAAAGGTTGCTTCGGTTAAATCCAGTTTTGCACGAATCTTACCAAGTTCAGTTTCCTTTTTGGTAAGTGCAACCTCTAGTCGGGTTATCATGCCAGTTAATTTCAGATTCTCATGAGTTAAAGATTTTACCTTTTTGTCAAGTTGTTTGGACTATATGATTAAGGCTTTACAAATACTTTGTAATTCATTAATCATGTCATCTTTGCATTAAACTTGATCCATACAATCAGTCTCACTACTAGAAATAAAACCACTAAAACAATTAACATTAGGATAGTTAAAGAATTCGTACCTCTCGGATGTTGCTGGGGATGCAGATGTCATTGCTGATGTTGGAGAAATGTCATGGCATCTGAGACAACGTTACATATGACATTTTCATTATCAGATAGAGACTGTTCGTAAACAGTGGCCATCATTGCTTGTGATTCTCCTTCTTGATCTCCTTCCTCTTCTCCTTTGTTGTCACTAAGAGAAACCCATAGACTCTTACCAAATTTTCTAAGAGTGTTTGCACATTCGTTGGCATAATGACCCCAACCCGAGCATGCATGACATTGCACGGACTCAAGCTATTTGGGATCAAATTTGGTACGATCTGAGTTGGTTCTTCTTAGTTGATTTCTCTTTTGTACATTAGGAAGAAATCTAGTGGGTTTTTATTTGAAGAATTGGTTATGGTGCTCATTAGATTTCGGTTTATTTCAATCACTGTTGAACTTCCTCACCATCAAATTGTATTTTCGAGTAAGGCAACATTTGCACCTTCACCAATTTCTTCAAGATTCTCATCCTCTTCTTCGATTTGATTCTCCAAGGATTGTACTTGAAGTTCCACATTCTTGATTTTATATAATTCTCTTTGATTCTCAATGTTCATCTCATAGGTTTTGAGAATGCTCATTAAGGTATGAAGGTCCATAGTGGCAAGATTGTGGGCTTCTTTAATGACACAAATCTTTAAATTAAACTTTTCAGGAAGAGAACGAAGAGCCTTTTCAACAAGTTGAGTGTTGGTTAATGGTTCACCAAGCACTTGACATTCATTTGAGATGTCAATCAACTTTTCAAAATAAGATTTAATATCATCCGCTTCTTCCATCCTTAAACGTTCATATTTACTCATAAGCATGCGTAGCTTTTTCGACGAACACTTGATCTACCTTCACAATGAATTTGTAAAGTAACCCATGCATTCTTAGCCGTGGGGCAGTCTTCAATGAGTTTGAACATGTAAAGATCAACCCATCCAAAAATTACATTTAAGGCCTTTTCGTTAAAGCTAGCATTATTGGTTTCTTCCCCAGTCCATTCAGATTTAGGTTTAACAAGAATGTCACATTCCTCATCCGGTAGCAACATTAGAACAATATACCCATTGGTTATAGATCTCCATGCCCTAACATCAATTAATTTATATCAGAACATAGGTGAATCTTTCAATAGGCATAGTTTGAACCATCTAAAATAGGAAGTCTACCAATAATCGGATTTGCCGGATCCATAACTTATGACAACAAGATCAAACACTTATTGTGTTAAGTGTTGGCTCTGATACCACTTGTTAGGTCCGGGTATGCTATGGAACAATAAAAACAAACTTGAAATAAACTAACTTGAATGCCAATTCAGTTTCCGAATGTCGGCGATAATGTCGTCCGGCACCAGTGACAACACTTTAGTAAAACAGAAAACTTTAAAGAGCAATGCAACAGAAATTTAAAGAACACAAAGGTTTAATATTTACATAAGTTATATATATTATATAACCTATGACGGTCAGTGACCGGAAGTATTCAATATATTTATTATATACAAAAATTACAAATTCCTTTTTTAGAATTTTACAAGATGAAATGGAAATGAATTAAATATTGAAGTCGTAGATGTCTTCTGCCTGAAAAATCTACTTAAATAGACATAGACAACTTCTTATTACAATTACTCAATACAAAGCTAATCGAGAATCTAAACTGCAATTGTAATGTTTGACATAATGTTGTCGACACGCTCAGGTAACACTTGAATTCTCGAGAGCTGTCTTGATATTTTTGCAATCTGTTTCTAGATAACGATTCACTCTTGTAGCTTCTCTATTTATAGTAGATAGTCTTCCTTGAAAAGCTCATCGATTGGTTGAGTAGGTTGAGGGAAATGTGGGCAGCTTATGTGTTTGTTGGAGAAGATCACGGAGTCGAAATCTCAACAACTTTGAATTGTTCTTGACTCGACTTCTTCCCCAAGCTTTGACTCTTTCTCCCACATTTTACACAGCTCCTAATTCACATGCCTAAGTCATTTTTACCACTCAGTAAAACTGTTACTGCTTAACGTGAAGTAAGGCAAAACTGTTATGAAAAATGTTAGTCTGAATGTTGTGACATCTGTCCCAACATTTTTGGCAATCAACAACAGAACTTCAAGGATATGTTGGGTCAAATGTTACAACACCAAATCCAACATTAACAGTTACTAATGATAGATAAATCATATTATGCAACTAGCAGGGGGCCAAGAAGAATGCATTGTGTAATGGATGCATTCTTCAAATTTGCTCAAAATAAGAAGTCCTTGCTTGGAAAAATTATGACGGTTGATATTGATAACATACCAAGTGAGCATTTTGATTTTTTTACAATAAATTGGCACTAAAATTAAAAGGCAAATTGTCTGCCTTGCACTTTCTTGAGTTATGTTATGAGACATTATGTGATTTTTCATCAGGTCAAGAAGAAATATCAGACCTTGGATATTGGGGTAACTATTCAGGTCCTCGAGATAATCCTTATTCACAAGATAAAGATTTGCAGCCTGAAATTTGGGCGCTTGAACTGAAAAACTCTTGGCGTTGTATCTTGATTTAGAAAGGCCTTCTTACTTTATATGTGCGGATGTTGGTTAGGTTCAAAGACAATCTAGCTATTATTAGCATTAACTCTTTCCCACATTGCTTTTGTCCCACATTGAAAAAACAAATTTGTATCTCATGTAATAGACCATATATAAAGGGCTTTACTTGCTTTTCTTTTACTTGCGCTTTTATCTCTCAAGAATAGTATTATTCTATTATCTTGTTATTGCTTTGTAAGAATTCATGTTATGAATAAAAGACTTTCATGAATTCTATCATGCTATCAAAGCCAAGAGCGCAAGTTAATGTTTTTAGTTCGATCGCACATCCAACTTCGCGGTGAGTTAGTTGGGGGTTCGCATGCAGCACACCCCTGGTATCAGTTAATTTTTTTTGGGCTTGTTTTTGGCTTGTTTTGGAAGCTTGTGCTCGTTTTGGCTTATTTTGGCTGCTCGTGCTCGTTCTGATCTTGGCTTCCGCATCTGGGTTTCGTCTTCTTGGCTTTCGCATCTGATTGATGAGATCTGCCCTTTATTATTTTGTTGCTTGTTATTTGGAATTTTTCTGTTTAAAATTCATAATGGCTGGAGGTGATGATTCTTTGCAAACTATTGGTGTTCGATTAGATGGAAAAAAATTATTCCTATTTGAGCTATGTCATGGTAAATTTTTTGAAGGGAAAGGGGCTTTGGGATTATATGTCTGGAAAAGCCAAATGCCCTAAAGTTGGAGATGAAAAATTTGATGAATTATTTAGGACTTGGGAGACCAATAATTCAAAGATTATTATTTGGATTAATAACTCTGTTGAACAAAGAATTGGTGTTCAATTAGCTAAGTTCAAAACTGCTAAAGAGATTTGGGATTATATGTCAAGATTATTTGTGCAGAATAATTTTGCTGTTAAATATCAGTTACAATATGAAATTTGTGCACTAGTACAGAATGAGTTGGGCATTCAAGATTATTTCTGTGCAATGACCACTTTGTGGGATCGGTTATCTATGACAAAATCTACTGAATTGCAAGCATGCAATGCTTATATTAAATGAAGAGATGGAGACCGTCTTGTTCAGCTATTGATGGGTCTTCGGTCAGAATTTGAGAATTGTCGTTCAGGCTTGTTGCACCGCAAATCCTTACCATCTGTTGAATATGTGGTAAATGAATTTATGGCTGAAGAAACATGTTTGAAGACCATAAAAGGGGTACATAAGGCTTCTACTTCCGTATTGGCAGCTCCTTCGTCTGCACCGATCCTTGCAGACCCTACACGCCAGTATAGAACATATATCATGGGTAATTGTAATTATTGCAAGAAACCAGGACACTGGAAGAATCAATGTCTTGAGCTACAGAAGACGTCAGGTTCTAAGCCTCTACATTCGGGACAAGGACAGAAGTATTCTCAACAGAAGCCATATTCTGGGGGTCAATTCCAGAACTCGTATCCACCGACTCAGGCTGCCTTTGTGCCCTCTTTTGATCACCCACTTTCATGAGTCTCTGCGAGTCACAATACTAATTCTGTAGCTGACCAATTTCAGAAGTTCCTCGCCTTCCAACAATTTCAAAAGAATTCTTAGTCTTATGCTCTTTCTGCTCCTTCCGGCCCATCATTATCTATTGGTTCGGGTATCATTTCGTCTTCTTGGATCTTGGACTTTGGAGCTGGAAATCATGTCTCCTGATTTTTTCATCTTTGTATCTATGTCTTCTGACCCCCCCTTCCACTTCTGTTATGACTGATGATGGCACACCTATGCCATTGACAGTCATTGACACCATTCATACATCTACTATATCATTACTTGATGTTTATTGCATTCCAAAATTACATATGAATATTGCTTCTGCTTGTCAAATATGTGACTCTGGATGTTTTATTAGACTTTTCCCTAATTCTTGTTATGTGCAGGATCTAAAATCCAAGAGAGTGATCGGGACAGGGAGTAGAAAGGGGAGAGGTCTCTATGTTTTGGATGAGCTGCATCTTCCTACTCATGCAACAGTTATGCCTGTTAATCTGTCTTCTTTTCATTTAACACCTTCCTCTTCGAAGTTTTATTTGTGGCACTCTAGACTTGGTCATGTATTAGGCTCTCGCCTTCATTTTATGTGTAATACTGGTGTTCTTGGTTATTTACAATCCGATGATATTTCTGATTGTAGTGGATGTAAACTTGGAAAATTTTTTGCTTTGCCTTTTAATCTTAGTACTTCTACTTCTTCTGCACCATTTGATCTAGTTCATTCAGATGTTTGGGGGTCAATACCTATCCCTACTAAGGGAGGCTCTAGATATTATATTTCTTTTATTGATGATTATACTCGTCATTGTTGGGTTTATTTATTGAAAATACGCTATGATTTTGTTCATACTTATGCTGAGTTTCAAGCCTATGTGAAAACTCAATATTTTGCCATTATTAAATGTTTTCAAGCTGATTTAAGAGGTGAATATACTAGTGGGGATCTTTTTGGTATTTTCAAAGCTGATGGTGCAATACATCAGTCTTCTTGTACTGATACACCACAACAAAATGGGGTAGCTGAGAGAAAACATAGGCATATTGTTGAGACTGCTAGATCCATGCTTTTGTTCGCTAGTGTACCTAGTGAATTTTGGGAAGAAGTTGTCCTTACATCTGTTTATCTTATTAATATGATCCCTACCTCTCATAATTCTGGAATTTCTCCGTATGCTAGACTATTTGATCACACCCCACTATATTCCTATTTGAGAGTTTTTGGTTCTACATGTTTTGTTCTATGTCCACATATAGAGCGTACTAAGTTATCTTCTCGTGTCACCATTTGTGTTTTTCTTGGATATAGGGTTGGGCAGAAAGGTTATCGTTGTCATGATCCAGTTTCTGGAAAATTGTATGTGTCTCGTAATGTTTCCTTTATTGAGCATGTTCCTTTCTTTTCCATCCCACCTACCTCACATGGCATGACAATATCTGACCTTATTGATATTGATCCATTTGATGCTGATTGCCCATATGATTCTACATCGATATCATTTGTTCCTTCTTAGTCTTCTGGCAGGTCCCATGATATTGATAATCAGCCCCCTCCTAGGCCTATTTCAGAACCTCTTGTGGTTGCAGATCCAGATCCACCTCGCTATCCTAAACGCACTTGTGATCTATTCAGGTATCCAATTTTGATTATTCTTGCTATGCTCCATCATTCGCTTTCTTTTTAGTTTCTATCAATTCTCTCTGTGAGTCTACCCCCTACTCTGAGACAGGTTGTGATCCTCTTTGGCAAGAGGCTATGAATGAGGAACTGGCTGCTTTGAACAAAATTGGTACTTGGGATTTGGTTTCTCTACCGACTGGTAAGAAAACTATTGGTTCTCGATGGATGTACAAGATTAAGACCAAGTCTGATGGTTCTATTGAGCTATATAAAGCTCGTTTGGTTGCAAAGGGTTTTGCTCAAGAATATGGTATGGATTATAAAGATACTTTTGCACCTGTTGCAAAGATGACATCTGTCCGGGTTCTTATTGCAGTGGCCTATGTTCGTCATTGGCATATTTCACAAATGGATGTTAAAAATGTTTTTTTGAATGGGGATCTTCAAGAAGAAGTCTACATGGTCCATCCACCTGGTATTTCACATAGTCTAGGACAGGTGTGCAGGCTTAAGAAAGCTCTGTATGGTCTCAAACAAGCTCTAAGAGTTTGGTCCGATAAGTTCTCCACTGTAGTATCATCTCTTGGGTTTATTTCCAGCTTTCATGATTCGGCGTTATTTGTTAAATCATCCCCTGCAAGTTGTATTTTTCTTTTGTTGTATGTTGATGACATGATCATTACAGGTGATGATATTGATGGTATTGCAAACCTAAAATCTACTTTGTCTCGCTATTTTGAGATGAAAGATTTAGGTCATCTACGTTACTTTTTAGGCATTGATGTAGCTTATTCTTATAAGGGTATCTTCTCTCTCAGTAAAAGTACACTGCAGATATTCTTGAGCGGGCCCGTCTCACAAATACTCGTATAGTTGACTCTCATCTTGAGGTTATTGTTCGATATACACCTATTGACGGGGATCCTCTTCCTGATCCCACTTTATATTGTTCAGTTGTAGGGAGTCTGGTGTACATCATCATTACTTGCCCTGACATTGCATATGATGTTCACATTTATCAGTCAGTTTGTTTGCTCTCCTACATCTGTACATTGGGCTGCAGTTATGCGTATTCTTCGCTATCTTCGAGGAATGATTTATCAGAGTCTCTTGTTTCCATCGATCTCATTCTTGGAGCTTCGTGCATTTTCTGATGCAGATTGGGCTGGTGACCTAACTGATCGGAAATCAACTACTGGTTATTGTATATTTTTAGGAGATTCACTCATCTCATGGAAAGTAGTAAGAAACAAGATGTGGTTTCTCACTCTTCAACTAAGGCAGAGTATCGTGCTATGGCTTCTACTACGTATGAGATTGTATGGTTACGTCGGTTATTGGTTGATATGGGTGTCTCTCTTTCCTCACCAACACCGATGTACTATGATAATAAGAGTTCTATTCAGATTGCGCACAACACAGTCTTTCATGAACGTACCAAGCATATTGAGATTGATTGTTATATTATTCGATATCATCTACAGCAGGGCACTCTATCCTTGCCATTTATCTCATCTTCGATGCAACTTGCAGATTTCTTCACAAAGACGCATACCTTAAAGCGTCATCAGTTCTTTCTTGGCAAACACTCGATGTTTCTGTCTACACCATCGCGAGTTTGAGAGGGGTTATTAGCATTAAGTCTTTCCCACATTGCTTTCGTCCCATATTGGAAAAACACATTTGTATCTCATGTAATAGACCCTATATAAATGGCTTTACTTGCTTTTCTTTTACTTGCACTTTTAGCTCTCAAGAATAGTATTAGTCTATTATCTTGTTATTGCTTTGTAAGAATTCATGTTATGAATAAAATATTTTCATGAATTCTATCAGCTATAACATCTCAGTTTGTTAAGATCTTTTTTAACAGGGCTCCGTAACATGCTGCCTGGTATCTTGCGGCTGAGTTTCTGACAATTATTTGAAACTTTTAATCGTGCAGGATCACTATGAAGAAGTTGACATTATGATGAAAGGGGAAAAACTTATTGGATATTGCAAAATAATACGGGAAGTAAATAAATAGTACAGGTGTTCGAAAGGATAAACAAATAGGCAATGTTCAAAACTACCGCAAGCTTGTTGAGTCTTGAATCTTGATAACCTGAAATCAAGAAACACTAAATCTGGATTGTTACAACTGTGGATGAGTCGAGAGATGACTCTCGGTCTTTAAGACAAGATTGCCCCGTATATATGCTTTTACGTTAACGGACAATAGTCTCCCAAGATAAAACAACAACTAATCAACACTACAAAGCAAATATGTTGATTCTAACGGAGAAAACAAACACGAAACGACTTGCTGAAGAATGAAAAAGGAAGGAAGAGTTTCTGTTTTCTTTCACTGTTTCTGTTCAGAATTTGTGTCTCCCTTCTATTTGTCTCTGTGTGTATATTTTGTCTCATTTTCTGTCACTTTCTCTTTCACACAATTGAGCCAAAATGCATCAATATATAGCATAAGGGGAGACCTCTCAATTGCCAAGACATGGTTGTTAATGACCATTGAAGGAGGGAATTAAACAGCCAAGTAATGACATGTTTATGGCCATTGAATGAGGGCTGTTTATGGAGAAGTTAATCAGCCAAGTAATGGCTGGTTAATGCTCTAAAAATTAACTCAAACGGTAGACAGAAACTATCTGCCTTCCGTCGTTCCCAAATTCAACTTTTCAGAAACTCCAGGGACCAAACTATAAATATTAAACAATTTGGGGGTCGATCAGAAGAAGCCCAAGACCCAAGACCCAAGACGGGCGGGCGGCGGCACGTGCGTGGGCTTAGCCTTGAACCCAAGCACATCTAGGTCTTCCCTCCTTCAAACACATGGGTAACCCCTTGGGGTCCCAAACCCTTAGCCAATTTAGAGACTTATAAAGAGAGCAATTTTTTCTTTTTCCACCGATGTGGTAGATTTGTCGCACACCATATTTCCATGCCTCAAACACCTTACTTCATGGACCAATATCTCTTTCATTTCTCAATGAAATTTGACGATTCTTGGCCATACGGTCATCTACTCACTTAGTAGATTATGCACGTGTGAAGAGACAAAGCCTCCAACATGCGAAACCCTAGTATTTAAGTCATTAAGTATGGGTGGACGCAACCCCCCACCAAAGGCAAATTTCCAACAATCCCCTCTTGAAAGAGATTTTGGTGTACACACAAGGTGCCTACCTTCAACAATCTTTCAGCGAAAAGATATTGCATCAGGAGAGGTAGCTTCCGCTTTGAACCTTCCCTAGTTGAATACCACCGGACTTACTTACTGCGCAGTGAACGTGATATCTTAAACCGTCAGTGTTTAGTGTAAGCCAAGACAATGATACCAATACAATAACTCCCCTTATTTGTTTTCATTCTTATTGTTCTGTCCGTTGTGGCCCTGGACACACTTGGATTCTTAAGTGCGTTCATTTGAGGCGGTCTATCCTCGCACTTAAATAGGTGATCTCCTACAAGGTATCCTGCTATACCCTATTTCACAAGTGTTAGAAATCATTAATAGTTTTCCCAACTTTAACATCAACCGTTTGAGGATCGTTAAAGGTTTGGAAACTTAACTTTTACCCACCATGCAGGTAGCACTTTAATTTCTATCGCGGGAACATCTTTGGATTCATGTTTCCCTACATAAATCATCATCCGAAGTGCTCTTTCTTCCACCGAAGCGCTCAACTGAACCTTTTGTAGCTTAGTTTTCCCATTGAACCAAATTCTTGGGATCTTCAGTTAGTATGGTTGGGTTACCACCGCAAAGGTTCGTATTGTTTGGGTTTTAAGCCTATTCCCCTAGACAGGCAGAACACTTCATCTCCGGGTAGTCCCTTAGTTAAAAGGTCCGCTGTATCCTTTGATTAGTAATAAAGGAAATGACACCCTTGATGATCAATTGCCATACGGTCTTATGTCTCCGACAGATCCTGACAGATATGTTCAGACGCCGTCATCCGTGTCCTTCCTGAAGCCGACCGGCTAGCCACAGTGTATAACTGCTGAAGACAAGGGTTTCTCCCAATATGAGACGTCCTCTAAGGAGTCGTGAAGTTATTCAACTTCTTTCATGCTTTGTATAAAGCGATAAACTCCAATTTCATCATGAATCGGCTGATGCAAGTTTGCTTAGAGGATTTTCCAAGACCCACCATACATATTTCCTTGTGGCTTTAGTGTTTTTCACATCTGATATCCAGTTTGCATCATTGTGTTCTCCCAGAACCGCTGGACATCTAGAATATCATAATCCGTAGATAAGCGAATATTTCAGATATCGTCATATCCGACTCAACGGCTTCTATTGATCATTTATTAAAATCTCAGTGAACCTTAGTTCAACTGATCTGCTTTGTAGGACGATATCAGGTCGGTTGTAGTGTGTAACATACATTGAACTACATGTGACCTGCGCATATCGCTCCTTGTATATGGGTGCACCATGATTTCAATAAGTTATATGATTCATATCCATTGGTGGCTTCAACGAGACTGTCAACTATCTCACAACTGAGTTTGGAGTTAGACCAGTCCGTTAGATGTCTTAGAAATCCAGTTCCTAAGATGTCATATGTGATACCCATATCTTTTGTTTCAATATAATTTCCACTCTCAGACTGTTAGTTTTTCAACTGTTGGCTTTCTAACTTCAGAGTCAATGTTTCTGTGGTCAGATTCATTATTTCTGTTTTATCTGAAACTTCCAGGACCAAAATGTAAACATTTCAGGGACCAAAATGTAAACATTTCTGGGACCAAAATGAAAGTTCAGGAAGAAGCCCAACAGTCCAGCACACCAACTCTGATTCTCACCTTCCAACTCTCCGGTTAGGGAGGCTGTTTCAACATCCATGCCACGCAAGACTGCAATGGCCCTGGATGTTAAGCTATTCACAGGAAAGCACATGTACAAGTAGCCGAAGCCTTATACTCGTCAGTAGATCCATATACTTTGTACTCACTTTTGAGTATCCTTTTTCACAACCCAAAAGTTCTTTTCCCGGAGGAAGATCAACCATTACACAAGTATGGTTCTATATGATGGAATTTATTTCTCTCTTTGTAGCTTCTTTCCAAAGCAGCGCTTCTGGAGATGACAATTATTTGTTAATTATCTATGGTTCGTTCTTAACCATACAAGCTAGAAGGCCTGGAACAAGTCTTTGTCCCCTCTTTGCTCTGTCTCAGTTCAACATCTAAAATCCCTGAGTTTTGTAGATCTGGAATATTAAGTTCCTGATAGACAATAACTTCCGAGTCTTGTAGATACAGAACATCTAGTTCTGGACAGTCAGGCCCTCGCGGGTTCTTGTTAACCTTGAGCAATTACTCATTTTTCCTTTTCAAGGAAAGTCATCTTCAAAAAATTCAACATTCTTTGACGCCAAGAGGCGATAAGCACTATTGTTATTTGCAGATCTAGTGGATATGCAATCTACAGTCTTAGGTCCAACTTGACCTGTTTTGGTATTCCAACTTCTACCAAGCCATCCCACATCACAACATTTGTATGTGAGATCTTTTCCATGTCTCACATGGAGGGTTATCCTTATCCTTATGCGGAGTTCTGTTGAGAATCGCATTAGCGGTAAGGGTCGCCTTGCCCCACATAATTTGGGCGTATGTCTTTGCGCTTGGCTAACACCGTTAGACTGAAGTGAGTAATAAGCAGTCGTTTGATGAACGATGCTGCACATTCTCCCCCTCTATCACTACGAATTCTTCAATTCGTAGGCTTAGTTGATTTTCAACTTCTGCTTTGTAGCGCTTATCCTCTTCAACAACTTTATCTTTGCTTTTCAACAAACAAAGGATAAACGATGGTCACAAAGTACTTGTCTCCCCCCTCTATTTTGTATAAACTTCAAATCACCCATGTATGTGTGACTAAGTTCTAGAGGAGCGGTGCTTCTTTCGCTATTCCTTCAACGGAACTTGAAAAGGTGATTTTGCCTCTTCGCCTACCTCACATTCATTTTGAGGGTTTATGTCGACAGAAGGCAACAATCTCAACTTCGTTAGCTTTTGAATGACTTTCTATTTAACGTGTCTTAATCTATAATGGAATAGATGCACGGATTATAAATATATCATTCATTTGGCTACAGACATACTGTACCATTCTTAGTTATTACATACATGTTGGACTAGTCTCAAACCAGCTTGACCAACAACGTCCCTTAAACCAAGTTTGGGACATGTATCACCTCATTTTAGAGTGATCTCATTCCCTCCAACCCCTTCTACTTTAGAGGTGGCGTTGCTTTACATGAACAACCTCGTGCCCGTGGTTAGGGCGTAACCGGATCATATGTGATCTGGATACTCTGGCCCACTCCAGTTGCTTTGGTAGACTGAGTGTCCAATTTCTTTTCTGCCTTTCTTTTGGCCTTCAGATCATTTAAGACCTGGAAACTTTGGCCCACCTTACTAGGTGTCCATTACCTTTCTGCCTTCCTTATGGCCTTTAGATCATTTAAGACTCTGGAAATTCTGGCCCACCACACTAGGTGTCCATTACTTTTCCTATGAAATGAATTCTGGCCCCACTCCAGTCGCCCGTAGGCTTTGTATGACTGAGTTTCCAATATCATCCTATCAAAGGAATTTTGGCCCCACTCCAATCGGTCGTAGGCTTTGTATGACTGAGTGTCCAATATCATCCTATGAAGGATCTTCTGCCAAATAGTGTGACAGGCTCAATGACTTTTGCTTTTAGTCTTCTTCCCTTATGATTGGTGCCCAGACAATTCTTGGCACTTACTTAAGAGTGGTAACAGTTTTTGCACAGTCAGTGGATATTTCTCCCTCGTATGTGCGAACATACTTTACACATTTTTAATAATTACACTTTAAAAAATGGATCTTTTTAAGTCGTTTACAAAATCCAATCTTTAAACGGGAATGAAGATGAGATTAAACTTCTAATTTTAAAGCGTAAGGAATATAAATTATTTCGTGAAAACATTTTCATATTCCTCCTTACTTTAAGCTCATTTTAATCAGACATCATTTAATCTTATTTTGACAAGGAAGAAAAATTACTTATCCCAATTTCGAATTCTGGCCCACTTCAATCACTTCATCGGACTGAGTGTTCATTTCCTTCTTACCATAATTTGGATCCTTTGTTTGGGACATATATAGACCTTCTGCTACAAGATAAAACCACATCTTCAGCCTTATCCTCTTGTCCCAGTTGACATCCTCAG
The DNA here is from genome assembly GCA_029783415.1 of Anisodus acutangulus. Taxonomy (NCBI): domain Eukaryota; kingdom Viridiplantae; phylum Streptophyta; class Magnoliopsida; order Solanales; family Solanaceae; genus Anisodus; species Anisodus acutangulus. Next base: position 22,493,561 of record CM056506.1, on the reverse strand, counting down.
CCTATCGTGGGCGCTTGTTCCCACCACTCTCAGGAGCGGTGACACCATGAACACGTTGACCTTCAACATCATAATCACAAGTCTCTTCTCCTGGAAAATCACAGTCATATCCAGATTTGGTCACACAACTTTTGACTGACATCTTTCGAACACTAATACAAATCTTGTCTTAAAACTGTTGGATATTGTAAAGCGATACGGGAAGTAAATAAATATTATAAGTGTTCGAAAGGATAAACAAATAGGCAATGTTCAGAACTGCCGCAAGCTTGTTGAGTCTTGAATCTTGATAATCTGAAATCAAGAAACACTAAATCTGGATTGTTACAACTGTGGCTGAGTCGAGAGATGGCTCTCTGTCTTTAAGAAAAGATTGCTCCGTATATATGCTTTTACGTTAACGGGCAATAGTCGCCCAAGATAAAACAGCAACTAATCAATACTACAAAACAAATAGGTTGATTCTGACGAAGAAAACAAACATAAAACGACTTGCTGAAGAATGGAAAAAGAAGAAAGAGTTTCTATTTTCTTTCACTGGTTCTGTTCAGAATTCGTGTCTCTCTTCTGTTTGTCTCTGTGTGTATATTTTGTCTCATTTTCTGTCACTTTCTCTTTTACATAATTGAGCCAAAAGGCATCAATATATAGCATAAGGGAAGACCTCTCAACTGCCAAGACATGGCTGTTAATGACCATTGAGGGAGGGAATTAAACAGCCAAGTAATGACATGTTTATGGCCATTGAAGGAGGGCTGTTTATGGAGGAGTTAATCAGCCAAGTAATGGCTGGTTAATGCTCCAAAAATCAACCCAAACGGTAGGCAGAAACTATCTGCCTTCCGTCGTTCCAAATTCAACTTTCCAAAAACTCCAGGGACCAAACTGTAAATATTAAATAATTTGGGGGTCTATCAGACGAAGCCCAAGACCCACCACCCGAGCCCGGACCGGACGGGCGGGCGTCGCGCATGTGGGCTTAGCCGTGAACCCAAGCACATCTAGGTCCTCCCTCCTTCAAACACATGGGTTACCCCTTGGGGTCCCAAACCCTCAGCCAATTTAGAGACTTATAAAGAGAGCAATTCTTCCTTTTCCCACCGACGTGGTAGATTTGTCCCACACCATATTTTCATGCCTCAAACACCTTACTTCGTGGACCAATATCTCTTTCATTTCTCAATGAAATTTGACGATTCTTGGTCATACGGTCATCTACTCACTTAGTAGATTATGCACGTGTGAAGAGACAAAGCCTCCAACATGCGGAACTCTAGTGTTTAAGTCATTAGATACGGGTGGACGCACCTCCCCACCAAAGGCAAATTTCCAACAAAACTATGGGTGGAACATGTATGAAGGTCCTTTATACTTTAAAAAATGCTTCAGCTGATGATTCCGCGGATCCCATCTTCCAAGTGTTAGGATACAACCATTGTGGTGTAAATAATAAGGTTGGATCTGCAACCATATCAGGTGACTATGTCTAGCCCTCCCAGACTGATCCCTGCATATATGGAAGGTAAATATGAACACCCTTTTGGATATAAGATTGAAGCAACTTCAAATTTTACAAAGCACACTTAATAGAAGGATGATTACATTTGCAGTTACCTGGAGGTATAACTCCCACACAAATTGATTTTCCAATGGGCAATAGTGATACTTCCTCTCTTACAATTCGATTTCTTCGATCCAAATCAAGTCGGTCTTTGTCTGGGCCTATAGAAACTCAAAGAGAAGGTTCACTGATTCTGAAATATAAGGCTCCCAGATGGCATAAGCAGCTCCAATGCTGGTGTTTGAACTTTCATGGTCGGGTAACTGTTGCCTCCATGAAGAACTTTCAATTGGTGGCTTCTCCAGAGAATGGTGTGGTGACTGGACCAGAACACGAGAAAGTTATTTTGCAGTTCGGCAAAGTAGGAATGGACATGTTTACAGCATTCCAGGCATTTGACATATGCCTTACCAGCTTTGACACTACAATTACTTGTGAATGACTCGTATTCCAGGTTTGTCTCTATCGAAGTTCAAATTTACAAACAACCATTTATTACATGGTCTTTCACAATTATCAATATAACGAGGAGGAAAGTTTTATCAAGTTCACTCTATAACTTTGTCAGTTGCATTGAACCTTTTAATCTAAATTCTTATTTTTGATGGTCTGTGAGTTAGATTCGAGTATCTTTTTCACATGATAATGCTTTGCCTTGATGAGAGATTTTAACTCCACTTTTCCCTACATTTCAGTTTCAATATCCAAAGGTCATCGGTGTGTGCATATTTTGTGTTAGAGAATCCCTCAAGGCTCTTCTAATTGGTCGTGCAATTAGTTAATTACCAAAAGGAATTTACAGTAATTGTGGCCTAACGTTCTCTTTTAAGCTTGTTGTGTTACATAAATGGAAGATGATGTTCTGTGTTGTTGGACTTAGGTGGTTATATCCACATAATCAAAGATTAGAACAGATAAAAAGTTTTCGCGTGGTACACCATTGTATTAGAAATTCAAGTATCTTAGCATGTCTCACATAAAGTGTTGCAGTACCGAAATTTTATTACCTTAAGTATTTTATTCTGGCTTCTAAATTTCGTCTCTGTATTTGTTCGTGCTTTTTTAACAGCGGGTCGTGGCTGCTTGGAAGTGCAATAACTTCAGTGAAAAAAGCGACTGAATGCGAAGCGCAAGAATGGTGCAAATGCCTAATAAAATGTGAGAGTTGATTTCATTAATTCATGTATGTTTTCTCAAGGACCACACCAAAAACGCAGACATAACTAAAGAACCAAAGAATGTTGCAGCTAAAGATTAGAGAAAAATATGATCCTCTAAACATATTTTGTACATTTCATTTTTCTGTGAACATAATTACTTAAATCACCTTCTTCTTTGAAAAATCTTGTGTTGTTGTTGTCATTTGGATTTCATACCGTTCCTTGCCTTTTTCTTTCTATATCTCTTCTTACTACATTTCAATATTTATCATAATTTGGGCTGCAAGTAATTTACCGCTTGGAACGGCTGAAAATTTTAATTTTTCGTTTCTCTATTTACGTTTCAATAGAAAATCTTATGCAACTTTGCCTGAATAGGCATAATTTCTATGAAACATTGCCTTGTGAAATAGTAACTACACAACTTATGTCTGTTAGTGTAATTTCTACAGAACTATGTCGGACAAGGCATAGTTTCTATGAAACTTTGTCTTGTGAAATAGTTACTACACAATTTATTCGTGTTAACTTAATTTCTACAGAACTATGCCGAACAAGGCATAGGTTCTATGTAACTTTGTCCGAATAGACATAGTTTAAATGAAACATTGCCTTGCGAAATAGTTACCACACAACTTATGTCTGTTAACTTAATTTATAATGAACTATACCGGACAAGGCATAAGTTCTATGCAGCTTTTCTCGAATAGGCATAGTTTCTATGAAATCTTGTCTTGCGGAGTTGACAATACTTCAACAATTGTCCTTGGTTCGTCATCAACCATATAAGCTACAAAGTCATGATCGGAGGATTTATCCTTCCTGGCCCTTTTACTTCACCTCGATTCCATCTCTAGAGTCTCCAAGTCCTAAGAATCTAGATCCGAGCAGTCAACGACTCATGGTTCATGAGAGCTTTATTCATAATTTCGTTTGCGAGAGGTCATGCCCTTTTCATTTCTAGGAAAAGTATCCTCAAAGAATTGAGCATTTCTTGATTCCATGATTGTACCCCCGTGGATATCTGAAATATCTGACTTATGCACTAAGAAGCGATAAGCACTACTATTATTTGCATATCCGATGAAAATACAATCTACAGTCTTAGGCCCAATCTTGACCTGCTTTGCCTTTGGCACTTCGACCTTTGTCAAACAACCCCACACCTTTAAATATTTATAGGTGAGTTTCTTTCCCTTTCAGGATTCATATGGAGTTTTGTCATTACCCTTATGTGGGACTCTATTAAGAATCGTAGTAGCTATAAGGATAACTTCTCCCCACATGTTTTGGGGAAGATCGGAATTGATGAGCAAGTCATTCATCATTTCCTTCAATGTGAGGTTCTTGCGTTCAGCAACACCATTTGACTGAGGTGAGTATGGAGCCATCGTTTGATGAACAATGCCCGATTCGACACAATATTCCTCAAATGGAGCTATGTATTCTCCCCCTCTATCGCTAGAATGGATTTAATCTGCATGCTTAGTTTGTTTTCAACTTCTGCTTTGTAGTGTCGGAACGCTTCAAAGGCTTCATCTTGACTTTTCAACAAGTAAAGGTAACAATACCTTGTGCTATCATCAATGAATGTCACAAAGTATTTGTTCCCCCCTCTAGTTCGTGCAAACTTCAAATCACATATATCTGTGTGAATAAGCTCTAGAGGAGCGGTATTCCTTTCGACGGATCGAAAAGAAATCTTTGTGAGTTTTGCCTCTACGCACACGTCACACTTATGTTGAGGGTTTACGTCGATAGACGACAACAACTCCAACTTGACCAACCTTTGGATGGACTTGTAGTTAACATGTCTTAATCTATGATGCCATAAATTAGATGACTCAAGCAAATAAGAAGAAGCTTCAACTTTATTACTTGGACGCATTACAGACATGGCGTTAACTTTGAAGAGGCCTTCACAGACGAAGCCTCTCCCAACAAAAGTGTCATTCTTAGTGATTACAAATTTATTGGACTCAAATACTAGCCTAAAACCAGCATTAACCAATAAAGGTCCTGAAATTAAATTCCTCCTAATCTCAGGGACATGCATCACTTCCTTCAGAGTGAGCTCCTTTTCAGAAGTCATCTTCAGGACCACCTTTCCTACCCCCAACACGTCATATGAAGCGTTGTTACCCATGAACAACTTCTTGTCGGTGAACGATATATACGTAGGGAAAACATCTCTATTGGAACAGATGTGTCTGGTAGCACATGTGTCCATCCACCACTGCATGGGATTCTCAACCAGGTTTGCTTCAAGCACCACCGCCGAGAAATCCTCAATCATGTCATCCAGAAGCGTGTCTTTGACGACGTTAGAACGTGTCTTGCCTTTAGCCTTGGCTTTCTCTTATTGCTTAGTTTTGATCTTGCGGCATTCCTTGATCATATGACCAGGTTTCCCACAGTGGTGACAGTTTCCTTTGAACTTCTCTGCTGCTTGGGTCTTGTCGTCTTTCTGAAACTTGCGCTTCTTGCTTGGGTTCCCTTTGGCCTCAGCCAGATTTGCCTTTGCCTCAGAAGGTTATTTACCCCTAGGCAAGTTCTTCTTCTTATCTTCCTGAATTTGGAGTTTAATAACGAGTTCTTCAAAAGTCATATCCTTTGTCTTGAGTTTTAAGTAACTCATAAACTCATTCCACGAAGGAGGTAACTTTTCAATCAGCGATGCAACAAAAAACTGCTCATTTGGTTTCATACCTTCCAAATCCAGGTGATGTAGAATCATTTGAAATTCCTGGACTTGGGATATCACTGTTTTACAATCCACTATTTGAAATTTCAGAAATTTCCCAACGATGAATTTCTTAGTACCTGCATCATGTGCGTTGTACTTCTTTTGCAGTTTTTCCCACAGCTCTTTGGCAGTGTCTACGGTGCAATACACCGTGTAGAGAGGGTCTGACAAGCAGTTCAAAATATAGTTATTACACGTGAAATCACTATGACTCCATGTATCAATAACCATCTTCATGCCATTAATGACATAGATACTATGGCCCCCTTCAGCCATTTCAGTTGGCGAAGGGTCCATTTCATCTCCATATTGTGGAGAATCTTCTGTTAGGAACCGAGCCATCCCCATAACAGTCAAGTAGAACAACATCTTCTACTGTCATCTCCTAAAGTTGGAGCCCATAAATTTTTCTGGGTGTTCATGGTGGAATGCAGAGGGTGGAGGAACAGTCACGTTACCTTGAGAAGCATTAAAGGCATTGGACGTGCCTTAGGCAGCAGTGGGGAAGGCAGAAAGGTTGTCTTGAGTAGCAGCAGCAGCAGCAGAATCATAAGTGTTTCCAGTCATGTTTCTAATCAGTTACAACAAGCTAATCTTGTCTTAAAATTATTGGTTACAATGGTTGCAGGAAACGGAAAATAAGTAATTGCTATGTATTACAACAAAATAAAATTACAACAACTGAAATTTCAATAAATTAAAAACAAGAAACTGAGATTACAAGCACTTTGATTTGCTGGGTCGAGTGATGACACTTTGTCTTTAAGACAAGATTGCCCCGTATATATCCTTTCCACGTTATGGACAATAGCCTCCCAAGATAAAACATCAACTCAACAAATGAGCAAAGAAAACTCAAGTGTTACTTTGAATAACTTAGTGTAATGAAATGATGCTGAAAAGTAGTAGAAAGAATTCTGTTTTTTCGTTTGTGTGTTGTCCTAACAATTGAGCCAAAGGCTTCAATATATAGTGCATGAAGGGGACTTGTTAACTGCCCAACTAATTGTTGTTAATGGCCATGTAATGATAATTAGTGAGGAGTAATTCAACTAAGTAAATGACTGAATTAATGTGCAACAGATTAGAGCTTTAGTGAGAGTTATTCAGCCAAGTAATGACTGAATTGATGTGGAAATTAATGGAGGTTACAGTAATTTGGGTCCAAAAAGATAATATCAGAAGAAGCTCAAAGCTCAAAGCCCAAAGCCTACGACCCGTGACCCGACGGGATGGGCGCGCGGCGGCGGCGCGCGTGTGGGCTTAGCCTCGAACCAAAGCACATCTAGGTCCTCCCTCCTTCAAACACATGGGTTACCCCTTGGGGTCCCAAACCCTTAGCCAATTTTGAGACTTATAAACTAAACAAATCTTCATTCCCCCACCGATGAGGGAGAATTGGTCTATACCACATTTTCATGCTTAAAATACCTCACTTCGTGGACCAATATCTCTTTCATTTCTCAACAAAATTTGACGATCATTGACCCTACGGTCATCTACTCACTTAGTAGATTATGCACGTGTGAAGAATCAAAGTCTCCAACATGCGGAACCCTAGTGTTTAAGTTATTAAAGATGGGTGGACGCAACTTCCACCAAAGGAAAATTTCCAACATTTTAATCGTGTCAACTTTGCAAAGTTGGATATGTACGTTTCTTTGTTCATAGGAGTAGCTTGCATTTTTTCAACTTCACTCTAAATGTGCATTAAAGGAAGGCCATGCTCAATAACCAACTAAGTCTGTCCACAACGAAATAATTACTATAGAACTTATGTTTATTAACTTAATTTCTACAGAATTATGTCATACAAGGCATTAGTTTTATGTAACTTTGTCCGAATAGACATAGTTTCTATGAAACATTACCTTGCAAAATAATTACTACATAATTTATGCATGTTAACTTAATTTCAACAGAACTATGTCGAACAAGGCATAAATTTTATGCAACTTTGCCCGAATACACATAATTTATATAAAACCTTGTCTTACGAAATAGTTACTACACAACTTATGCATGTTAGCGTAATTTCTACAGAACTATATCGGACAATGCATAATTTCTATGTAACTTTGCCCGAATAGGCATACTTTCTATGAAACATTGTCTTGTGAAATAGTTACTACACAATTTATTCCTGTTAACTTAATTTCTGCAAAACTATGCCGAACAAGACATATGTTCTATGTAACTTTGCCCGAATAGGCATAGTTTCTTTGAAACATTGCCTTGTGAAATAGTTACTACACAACTTATGTCTGTTAACTTAATTTCTACAGAACTATGTCGGACAAGGCATAAGTTTTATGCTACTTTACCCGAATACTCATAATTTCTATGAAACATTGCCTTGCGAAATAATTATTACATAACTTATGCATGTTAACTTAATTTCTTCAGAATTATGCCTAACAAGGCATATGTTTTATGTAACTTTGCCTGAATAGATATAGTTTATATGAAACATTGCATTGCGCAATAGTAATTACATAACTTATGTCTGTTAGCTTAATTTCTACGAAATATGCCGGATAAGGCATATGTTCTATGTAACTTTACCCATATAGGCATAGTTTCTATGAAACATTGTCTTGCGAAATAGTTACTATACAACTTATGCTTGTTAACTTAAGTTTTACAGAATTATGTCTAACAAGACATAAGTTCTACGTAACTATGCCCGAATAGTATTTGTTTCCAATTTAACATCATCCTTTCGTTACTCTTTAGTTGAGTATCAAATTTTCACTCTTTTCAATTTTATTCTTGAAGCAATACCAGCTAATAACAAATGGTGCACGAGCCATACTCTAGTACGATCATTAATAACATGGTCTGAAACTAGTTTTTTTTGGCAATCAACATAATAGTCACATTCCCAACAGATTGTCATGTATCAAATGTCAAGAGCGCCAGATGAAACAAAATAAAATAAATTTTGTATTGCTAATAAGTTCGACAAATAATTTAGATCCAACAACAAAAATCTCAGCAAAGTAGACCTTATCCTACACTTTGATAGCATATTTTCTCAATGGAAAGTACATCTCCTTCTTTTTCTCTCTCTCTCTGTCTTGAAGGATGTCTGATCCGCAGTGAGATTTGAGGTTGATGGATTACCGGGAGTAAAGAGCAAATCAGTATCTTCATCCGTAGTGAGATTTGAAGACGATAGTTTGCTACAATGACTTATCCACCATTGTAGCCTCTTCCTCTACCTTTATGTAGCTGATTTTAAAATTCACCATTGTTGATATTTAGAGTTACTGAGTTTGAAATTTGAGGGAGGAGAAAGGATAAGATTGGGGAAGAAGAACCCTAGGCTACGTGAGATGGAAGGGATACTTTCGTCCTAATATTATTAACTTAAAATAATTAAGGGAAAAAATTAAAATATTCAGATGTTAGGGACAAAAATAAAAGACCATCCTCAAATAAGGCATTTGTGCCAATGACCCTGACGATTTTGGACTCGGGTTGGGCTTGGTCCTATTCAATGTTTGGGCTTTCTCGATATTAATAAGGTTGGGCTCTTGCATAATTTGAGGGAAATTCACACAAAAGCCCTTATTTCGGGGTTCTCTTTAATTTTTGTCCATCAAATTGACAATTCTCCTAAAAATTTTGAGTTTTGGGTTCGAACCCCAATTTAATAAAAAATTTAAAAAAATCACAAGGCAGAATTTGGGTATTATCAAGGCATAGTTTGCCTGCAACCTTCAGGCATAAGGCAGAGTTTTCCTTGGCATAGTAGAGTTTGCCTACAAATCTACCTTAAGGTTAGGCATAACAGAGTTTGCCTTATGCCTGAAGGTTACCCTACGATTTTTTTTTAAGTTTTTGTCTGAGCACGATTCAAACCCGAAACCTCGAGGTATTTTCGGTTACTTCTTTAAGTAAAGAGAAAAAAAATTAAAGATCAACAATTTGAGGGACAAAAATTAAAGACCAACACTTTTGAAGGATATTCGGCGGGAAAATTGTAATTTGATTAGTCGAGAACAAGGCCGAGCTAAGATGCCATCGGTCCAATTTGTTTTTTCTACCAGGGCCCTCAAAAGCTTAGAGATCTCATGTACTACAACTCTTTCTTTTTGCTAATAATGTATTTATTTTAAATCCAGTATATTCTTATACAAAATAAAATAACAATAAATTTTACGAGTCCCTTATTAGATGAGCTTAATTGATCTTTGCAATATCTTTAAAAACTTTTTCTGGTTGTTCAGTGGGTGAGTGAGGAGTGAGGATAGTATGGGCTGGCACTTTACAGGGCCTAAGCCTCTCGTAGCAGGCTGGCAGGCCCAATAACATTTCCCTCGATCAACTTATGAACTCGCAATGAGTTTATAAGAATCTCGTATCATACCAGTTTCATAAATGTTGGAACTTGTAGCTGTTTGGTTTGAGTAATCTGGTTTAACCAATTCTTATCATTAAATTATTTTTTATAATCACAATTACTATTATGTCGATAGTTATTACGCTTCAATCTCAAATAAGCCGACGTCGATTATATCAACCATCACATTATATTACCCCATATAAACTATATTGAGCCAATATTATACAAAAATAAAATTAAAATTAAAAGTACAAGAAATTCTTTATGTTTTATGTAAATCTCGAAAAGGCTAAACTATTTCTAAAATAAAGAAGCATATAACTTAAAGTAAAAGTGCTAAGGTGAATAAAACATATTCTCAAATCTCAACTAGTATGTATTTCTTTTATAAATTTTATTCTTTCATTGTGCCTTATTTTTCATTAAGTTAGCGTGAATCTCAATATATTGCATTTCTTTTCGAGCCGTCTTCTTCCAATCGATATTGCTCCACCTCTTTCCATTTTATCCCCATCATTCACCGTACAATTTCACATTTACAGACCAGTCCATCTAGTGATCGATGCAGAAAATGACAAAATTGTTGGAAATTTATCTTTTGGTGGGGGATGTGTCCACCCATATTTAACGACTTAAATACTAGGGTTCCGAATGTTGGAGTCTTTGTATCTTCATACGTGCATAATCTACTAAGTGAGTAGATGACCGTAGGCCCAAGGATCGTCAAATTTCGTTGAGAAATGAAAGAGATATTGGTCCACGAAGTAAGGTGTTTGAGGCATGGAAATATGGTGTGGGACAAATCTACCACATCGGTGGGAAAAAAAAGAATTATTCTTTTTATAAGCCTAAAAAATGGATAAGGGTTTGGGACCCCAAGGGGTAACCCATGTGCTTGAAGGAGGGAGGACCTAGGTGTGCTTGGGTTCGAGGCTATCCCCACATGCGCGCCGCCCGTCCCGTCTGGTCCGAGCTCGGGTCGCGGGCTTCTGGACTTCTTCTGATATTATCTTTTGGAGCCCAAACTATTTAGTATTTACAGTTTGGTCCCTGGAGTTTCAGATATGCTGTCAGCAGCCAGAAAGCCAACAATTTATAGCATTAACCATCTGAAACGTTTTAAACTTACTACAAAAGTGAGTACAAAGTAGATGGATCTACTGTCGAGTTTAAGGCCTTGGCTACTTGGACATATGTTCCCCTGTGAATAGCTTAACATCCAGGGCCATTGCAGTCTTGCCTGACATGGATGTTGAGACAACATTCCTAACCGGAGAGTTGGAATGGGAGGATCAGAGTTGGTTTGTTGGATTGTTGGGCTTCTTCCTGAACTTTCTTTTTGGTCCCTGAAATGTTTACATTTTGGTCCTGGAAGTTTCAGGTGAAACAGAAACAATGAATCTGACAACAGAAACATTGACTCTGAAATTAGAAAGCCAACAGTTAGAAAACCAACAGTCTGAAAGTGGAATTCATATTGAAACAAAAGTCTCGATATGAAAGATGACATCTTAGGAATTGGAATTTCTAAGACATCTAACGGACTTGTCTAATTCCAAACTCATTTGTGAGGTAGTTGACAGTCTCATTGAAGCCACCAATGGATATGAATCATAGAATTGATTGGAATCATGGTGCAACCATATACCAGGAGCGATATGCGCAAGTCATATGTAGTTCAATATTTTTTACAACTACAAACGACCTAGTATCAACTTACAAAGTAGACCAGTTGAACTAAGATTCACTCGTGATTCTAAAAATGATCGATAGAAAGCGTTAAATCAGATATAACGATATCTGAAATATTCGCTTATCTACGAATTATGGTATTCTGGATGTCCAGCGGTTCTGGGAGAACACAGTGATGCAAACTGGACATCGGACTTAAAGAACACCAAAGCCACAAGTGAATGTGTATGTTGTGTCTTGGAAAATCCTCTAACCAAACTTGCATCGGCCAATTTATGATGGAATCAGAGTTTATCGCTTTAACCAATGCATGAGAAAAAGTTGAGTAACTTCACGACTCCTTAGAAGACGTCCCTTATTGGGAGAAACCCGTGTCTTTGACAGTTATACACTGTGGCTAGCCCGTCGGCTTCAGGAAGGTCACGGATGACGGCGTCTGGACATATCTATTGGAGACATAAGACCGTATGGCAGTTGATCATCACGGGTGTCACTTCCTTGATTACTAATCAAAGGATATAGCATACCCTTTAACTAAGGGACTACCCGAAGATCAAGAGTTCTGCATGTCTAGGGGAACGGGCTTAAAAACCCAAACAATACGAACCTTTGTGGTGATAACCCAACCATACTGACTGGAGATCCCAAGAATTTGGTTCAATGGGAAAACTAAGCGGCAAAAGGTTCAGTTGAGCGCTTCGGTGGAAGTAAGAGCACTTCAGATGACGATTTCTGTAAGGAAACATGAATCCAAAGTTGTTCTTGCCATAGACATTAAAGTGCTACCTGCATGGTGGGTAAAAGTTAAGCTTCCAAACTTTTAACGATCCTCAAACGGTTGAGGTTAAGGTTGGGGAAACTTTTAATGATTCCTAACACTTATGAAATAAGGTATAGCAGGATACCTTGTAGGAGATCACCTATTTAAGTGCGAGGATAGACCGCCTCAAATGAACGTACTTAGGAATCCAAGTGTGTCCACGGCCACAATGGACAAAACAATAAGAATGAAAACAAATAAGGGGAGTTATTGTATTGGTATCATTGTATTGGCTTACACTAAACACTGACGGTTCAAGATATCACGTTCACTGCGCAGTAAGTAAGTCCAGTGGTATTCAACTAGGGAAGGTTCAAAGCGGAATCTACCTCTCCTGATGCAATATCTTTTCGCTGAAAGATTGCTGAAGGGAGGCACCTTGTGTGTACACCAAAATCTCTTTCAAGAGGGGATTGTTGGAAATTTGCCTTTGGTGGGGGGGTTGCATCCACCCATATTTAATGACTTAAACACTAGGGTTCCTCATGTTGGAGGCTTTGTCTCTTCACACGTGCATAATCTACTAAATGAGTAGATGACCGTAGGTCCAAGGATCGTCAAATTTCGTTAAGAAATGAAAGTGATATTGGTCCACAAAGTAAGGTGTTTGAGGCATGAAAATATGGTGTGGGACAAATCTACCACATCGGTGGGAAAAGGAAGAATTGGTCTTTTTATAAGCCTAAAAATGGATAAGGGTTTGGGACCCCAAGGAGTAACCCATATGTTTGAAGGAGGGAGGACCTAGGTGTGCTTGGGTTCAAGGCTAGCCCCACAAGCGCGCTGCCGCCGCCCGCCCGTCTGGTTCGGGCTCGGGCTGCAGGCTTCTAGACTACTTCTGATATTATCTTTTGGACCCCAAACTATTTGGTATTCTTAACAGCTCTCCTCATCCTAAACATTATATATTGAGATCTGAAACAGATTTGAGGGAGAGGATTCCAAACACACAAAAAAAAAGCAGCAAAAACAGTAGAAAGAAAAGAGCAGAAACTCTTCATTTTCCTCTAAATTTTCCATTCTTCAGCAAATCGTTTCATGTTTCTTTTCTTCGTCAGAATCAACCTATTTGTTTTGTAGTGTTGATTAGTTGTTGTTTTATCTTGGAAGACTATTGCCTGCTAACGTAAAAGCATTTATACGGGGCAATCTTGTCTTAAAGACAGAGAACCATCTCTCTACTCAACCACAGTTGTAACAATCCAGATTTAGTGTTTCTTGATTTCAGGTTATCAAGATTCAAGACTCAACAAGCTTGCGGCAATTATAATCTTGGTTGTTAATTTATCCTTTCGAACACCTGTAATATTTATTTACTTCCCGTACTGTAATTATATCCAACAAAAATCACGTCAAGTGAACATTCTCTCATTTTATCCTCGATGTGTGCTACTTAAACAGTTAAACCTTTTTAAAATATGATCATTTCTAATATTATCTAGTTTTGTATGACCATGTCTTAACATCCGCACCTATGAAACACGTACTCTTATTATGACTGTGTTAAACTATAATGTCCCAATATATTCACCCCTATATCTTTTCAAGTATAGTACTAAATAACTAAGAATTCAACCTTTAACACGACATCACTACTAGCAGAAAAAGCTTATTTCACATCAACCACCATCAGCTAGCTCAACTTCATGCTCAGATCCAACTGATAAATAAATGAAGTACGTAACTGTACTAATTCTTTACCTTCTATTGTCTCTCTCAATGGTTATTTCTCAATGCAGAAACCTACAACACCATCGATAGAGACCTCTTGGTTTGTCTAACTTATGACAAAAATACTACGTCTAATTGCTAGCTACTTTTTTAAAAAAAGAAACTTAGGACCCGTTTTTCCTTGAAACTTATTTACTTTTTCTCGAAATAACTTTTTACTTTATTTGAAAATCGGTGTTTGATCATGAAAATTCCAAATTCAACTTGAAGTTGTATTTCAAATTTGGAAAACATCTTATAACCTTTTTTCCAACTCATTTTTCACTTTTGAAGTTGTATTTAAATATATTCAAACATGAATATTATTCCAAATATTCTTTCTTCAAAATGTTGGTACTCTATTGTACTTTATAAAGAAGTACGGGAAGTAAATAACTATTATAAGTGTTCGAAAGGATAAACAAATATTCAATATTCAGAAATTGAATCTTGTTGAACAAATAAGCCAATCTTCAAAACTGCCGCAAGCTTGTTGTGTCTTGAATCTTGATAACCTGAAATCAAGAAACAACTAAATCTGGATGGTTACAACGCTGTGTGCTGAGTCGAGGGATTGCCCTCTGTCCTTAAGACAATATTGCCCCGTATATATGCTTTTACGTTAGCGGGCAATAATCTCCCAAGATAAAACAACACTTTAATCTCAACGCTACAAAGCCAATAGGTTGAGCCTGCCGAATAAAACAAATATGAATTGACTTGCTGAAGATATGAAAAAGGAAGGAAGAGTTTCTATCTTCTCTTCTGTTTTGTCTCTATGTATATATTGTGTCTCTGTTGTGTATATCTTGTGTATATGTGTGTGTTTGCTCACTGATTTTCGTCACAGTTTAGCTCACTGTTTTGTGCTAACTTTCAGTGTTTGTTTATGCTATTTTCTGTCACTGTATGCATCTGTTTTCCAGTCACGAATTGAGCCAAAGGAGGCATCAATATATAGCATGGAGGAGGGGTTGTTCAACTGCCCAAAACATGGCTGTTAATGGCCATTAGGAGGGCTGTAAATGGCAGGTTAAATGCCATTAGTGTGGCTGTTCATGGCCTTGAAGGAAAGCTGTTAATGGAGTAGTTAACATCCAAGTAATGGCTGGTTAATGCTCTAAAAACAGTCCAAACGGTAGGCATCCGTCACTCCCAAAATCAACTTTCCAGAAATTCTAGGGACCAAACTGTAAATATTAAGCAATTTAGGGTCCAAAAAGATAATATCAGAAAGTCCCCACAGCCCGAGACCGGACGGGCAGGCGGCGGCGGCGCGCGTGTGGGCTTAGCCTTGAACGTAAGCACATCTAGGTCCTCCATCCTTTAAGCACATGTGATACCCCTTGGGGTCCCAAACACTTTACCACATTAGAGACTTATATAGAGAGAAATTCTTCCTATTCCCACCGATGTGGTAGATTTGTTCCACACCATATTTCCATGCCTCAAACACCTTACTTCGTAGACCAATATCTCTTTCATTTCTCAACGAAATTTGATGATTCTTGGCCCTACGGTCATCTACTCACTTCGTAGATCATGCATGTGCGAAGAGACAAAACCTCCAACATGCGTGTTAAACAAAGGTAATATACTTGTGATATACACTGAATATATAGCAGTATATATCACAGGTATACAAGGTAAGTGGGCAAGGGTCTCAACTCGTCTGTGCCCATCTCGGATTTGGGCAGCAAATCAGTGATCAGATTTGTATATTAATGAAAGTATATTTTTTGTATATTGTAGTGTATTTGTTACATAATTAGGATATACACTTACCATAATTGTATAGTTAGAATTATGGTAGAATAAGGTTTTAGGAATAGAATAGGAATAGGATTCTCCTATTATGGAAATATGTAACTTGTATATATAGTCTTTCAATTAATGAAAATAATCTAGGGGATTATTTCTTTCATGGTATCAAGAGACTAGGTTTTACAAATAAATTTCTCTCCCTAAATTTTTTGGACCTTCTCGGCCGAGAACCCCCCCCCCTCGGGTTTCTCTCCCAAATTTCGTCTTCCGCTCTCAAAAACCTCTCTTAAATTTCCCCTCCTTCTTTGTTCTTTCAATATGTCTAAGAACAATTATCATCCTGCCCTCATGGTTTCCAACATCAAGAACTATATCCCTATTGTCCTTGAGATGGAAAACGTCCAATATGCGACGTGGGTGGAGTTGTTTAAAATTCACGCTATCTCCTATCAAGTTATTCATCACATCATTCCTCCCGCTAGACCTCTTCCTGCGGAGGATCCTGAGTTATGGATTACTCTTGATGCTACCTTTCTCCGGTGGATCTACGCCACTATTTCAGTGGACCTTCTACAAACGATTATTGAGCCAGATACCACGGCTATGGCTGCGTGGAATAGATTGCGTGACATATTCCAAGACAACCAACATTCACGTGTCGTCACACTCGAGCAGGAATTCTCTCTCGTTCGAATGGATGAATTTCCGAACGTTTCTGCATATTGTAAGAAACTAAAGGAGTTGGCGGATCAACTCCGAAATGTTGGCGCACCGATAACTAATAATCGTCTCATTCTACAGTTGGTTGTTGGTCTTTCGGAGGCCTATAATGGTGTTGGAACTCTCCTTCGCCAAAGCAACCCTCTTCCTGACTTCTATCAAGCCCACTCCATGCTTACTTTGGAAGAAGCTGGTTTGGCTAAGAAGGCGGCTACCAGAGCAAGCCTCGTCGTCATGGTGGCGTCCTATCCTAGTTCTTCGGGTTTTGTTAATAATTCGGGCCAAAACTATAATCATGGTGGTGGAAAAAATAATTGTAAGAATAATAACAAAAACCGCGGGGGCAAACGCGGCGGTTCTGGGGGCGGTTTCGGTGGTCAGCAAACAGGCGGTGGGCCCCATCCAGGGAACAGTGGCCCACCACCCCCCTGGTCCCAGCAGTGGGGCCCATGGCAATGGGAGGTGGGCAAGGTGGCCGCAGACTCTTATACTCCAAATTCATTCCGGCCAATAGGTTGGGCAACAATTTAGGCCCAACAACCAGCAGTGGCAGCCCACTGGCCAGTGGCCCAGCAGGAGTAGTTCCAGCAGCTACGGCCCAACTTCGTCACGGTCTGGAATTCTTGGGCCCCGACCTCCGCAAGCCCATCATGTAGCAGGCCCAACTCAGACCGATATCGAGGCCGCGATGCACACGTTGGGGTTGACTCAACCGGACCCAAATTGGTACATGGACACCGGGGCCACTACTCACATGACTTTCGAATTAGGTACTCTCTCATATTATTCTAATTTGAGCACCCCTCGGGGTATAATTGTTGGTAATGGCAACTCTATTTCAATTCAGGGTTATGGTCAAAAAATACTGTCTCCCCCCAATCCACCCCTTATCTTGAAAAATACTTTACATGCCCCCAAATTGATTAAAAATTTAGTGTCTGTCCTGAAGTTCACAATTGACAATTCTGTTTTCATTGAATTTGATCCGTTTGGTTTCTCTGTGAAGGATTTCAAAACGGGGAGTCATCTCATGAGGTGTGATAGTAGGGGGGATCTATATCCTATCATGCCCGGTTTCAGTCCATCGAGTCAAGCATTGCCGTCAGTTTTTGCAGCCATCTCTCCTTCCGTGTGGCATGCTTGCCTGGGTCATCCAGAATCTTCTATTTTATCAGTTTTAGATAAAAATAGATTTATTTCTTGTAAGGGTACGAGTCGTACTCCACTTTGTCAGTCTTGTTCATTAGGAAAAATTGTTAAGTTCCCATTTGTATACTCCAATTCTCATACTTCTATGCCATTTGATATTATTCATAGCGACCTATGTACGTCCCCTATTCTTAGTTCATTGGGTCATCGATATTATGTTCTCTTTTTAGATGATTATTCTAGATTTTTGTGGACGTTTCCAATTGCGAATAAATCACAAGTGTTTTCCGTCTTCATCAAATTTAGAGCATTCATTCGTACTCAATTCGAAAGAGACATAAAAAATATTCAATGTGATAATGGGAAAGAGTATGACAATAGGGAGTTTCGGGAATTCTGTACTACTAATGAGATCAATTTTAGGTTTTCGTGTCCTCATACATCTCCACAAAATGGAAAGGCCGAACGCAAAATTCGTTTCATCAATAACATTGTCCGAACTCTCTTAATTCATGCCTCCATAACTCTATATTTTTGGCATCATGCTCTACAAATGGCCACATATCTTCTTAACATAATTCCTTCTAAACGTCTGACATTTTCTTCCCCCCTCAAAATCCTATATAATAAGAACCCGTCTTATTCTCATCTTCGGATTTTTGGGTGCTTGTGTTATCCGTTATTCCCATCCACCACAATTAACAAACTTCAGGCTCGGTCTACCCCGTGTGTATTTTTGGGTTATCCGTCGAATCATCGTGGTTATAAATGTTTTGATTTATCTTCCAAGAAAATCCTAATTAATCGCCATGTCATTTTTGATGAAACCCAATTTCTTTTTGCAAAAGTTCATACTCCCGAGCCTAAGTCGTATAATTTTTTGGATGACCAAATATCCCCGTATATTATTCAGAATTTTTT
Source organism: Anisodus acutangulus (assembly GCA_029783415.1). NCBI lineage: Eukaryota > Viridiplantae > Streptophyta > Magnoliopsida > Solanales > Solanaceae > Anisodus > Anisodus acutangulus. The sequence goes on along the minus strand of CM056506.1, from coordinate 22,474,967 downwards.
GGACATCTCCCGCACCCAAAATCCTCCAATGGGCCCATCGCTCACTGGACCCACAAGACGCCAACAGTTCAGCCATCGGATCAGTCCCAAAGGCAATTGGGCAGCCCACCCACTCGAACCGGTCCAGCTTGATGAGTCATTTTTCGATTTGGGCCAAGAGCCCACCGTCGGCGATCCGTCCTAAGCCCAGAAAATTCCCAAAATTCCCTCAATTCTTCCTCAAGTCATAGACCAGTCACTCGTAGTCAGCGGGGTATCTTTACACCTAAAAGACATTTTAATTTACATTCTGATGTCTTTAAATCCCCCTTGCCCCGCAATCTTGTGTCTGCGTTAAATGACCCTAATTGGAAAATTGCTATGACTGATGAATATAATGCTCTTATTGATAATAAGACGTGGGAGTTGGTGCCCCGTCCATATGGTATTAATGTTATCAGGTCTATGTGGATTTTTGCTCATAAAGAGAATTCAGATGGGACATTTGCTTGACATAAGGCGCGACTTGTTGGTGATGGTAAGACTCAGCAGGTTGGGATCGATTGTGGTGAGACGTTTAGTCCGGTGGTCAAATAGGCTACCATTCGCACTGTGCTTAGCTTGGCTCTTTCAAAGACTTGGCCAATTCATCAGTTGGATGTCAAGAATGCTTTCCTACATGGTGATCTCAAGGAAACAGTCTATATGCATCAGCTGTTGGGTTTCAGGGATCCAAACCGTCCTCATCATGTATGTTTGTTGAAGAAGTCTTTATATGGGCTTAAGCAATCTCCAAGGGCCTGGTACACTAGGTTTGCTGATTTTATTTTCACTATTGGGTTCACTCACAGCAGGTCAGATAATTCCTTGTTCATCTACCGCAGTGGGTCGTCCTTGGCCTACATTCTGTTGTATGTGGATGATATCATCTTGACTGCCTCTTCAGATGCCTTGCGCCAGTCTATCATGACCATGCTCAGTTCTGAGTTTGCTATGAAAGACTTAGGGCCTTTGAGTTATTTTTTGGGGATTGTCGTCAAACGTCATTCAGGTGGCTTATTTTTGTCTCAACGAAAGTATGTTGCTGAGATCATAGAGAGGGCTGGGATGTCATCCTGTAAGTCCACTTCCACACCAGTTGATGCAAACCCCAAGTCGAAAGTGCCGCAGAAGAGGTGCACCATACGAGGACCCAACCCGTTATCGCAGTCTTGCAGGGGCCCTCCAGTATCTTACCTTTACCATACCGGATATTACGTATGCGGTTCAGCAGGTGTGTTTATTCATGCATGATCCCAGAGTTGAGCATATGAATGCAATCAAACGCATCATTCTGTATATTCAGGGGACACTGGACTATGGGTTGCACTTGTATCCTTCATCTACATCCACACTTGTCTCTTACACGGATGCTGATTGGGGTGGTTGTCCCGACACCAGACGGTCGACTTCTGGTTACTGTATGTTCCTTGGCAACAACTTGGTCTCCTGGTCGGCAAAGCGTCAGGCAACTCTATCACGCTCAAGTGCAGAGGCAGAATATCGAGGGGTAGCGAATGTGGTCTCCGAATCATGTTTGCTACGTAATTTGCTTTTGGAGCTTCATTGTCCCATTCAGAAGGCAACCTTGGTATATTGCGATAACATTAGTGCCATATATCTTTCAGGTAACCCAGTTCAACACCAACGTACCAAGCATATCGAAATGAACATTCACTTTGTCCGTGAAAAGGTTGCAAAGGGTCACGTTCGCGTATGTCATGTCCCGTCTCGTTATCAAATTGCAGACATCTTTACAAAGGGTCTACCAGCGGTTCTCTTTGAAGATTTTAGGGACAGTCTCAGCGTTCGAAGACCGCCCGCTATGACTGCGGGGGTGTGTTAAACAAAGGTAATATACCTGTGATATACACTGAATATACAAAGAAGATATATCACGGTATACAAGCGTATAAATGGGAAGCCCACTGCTCGATTAAGCGATGGCCCAACTCGTCCAGGCCCATCTCGAATTTGGGCAGCAAATCAGTGATCAGATTTGTATATTAAGGAAAGTATATTGTAGTGTATTTGTTACATAATTAGGATATACACTTACCATAATTGTATAGTTAGAATTATGGTAGAATAAGGTTTTAGGAATAGAATAGGAATAAGATTCTCCTATTATGGAAATATGTAACTTGTATATATAGCCTTTCAATTAATGAAAATAATCAAGGGGATTATTTCTTTCAATGCGGAACACTAGTGTTTAATTCATTAAATATGGGTGGACGCACCTCCCCGCCAAAGGCAAATTTCCAACACAAAAAGTATAACCAAACACAACTCTATCTTAAATCCAACTAATAAATTTCAAATAAAGTAAAAATTATTTGGAATCTATGGCCAAACGCCTACTTAGTACTCCTACAAAATCACATGGCAATCCCTTTTTGTGTTTTTCCCCTACTTTAGATGATAGCTGTAGTGATCTTCTTTATTTCACCACATTGACGAGACATCTGACATAGTATTGAAATTTCTTTATATGGTTTTCACAATATTGTTTGCATGCAATTTGATGTATATATATCACGCTTTAATTTAATTGCGCGTAAAATGATAAGTGTATGAAAGTGATTTCAAATGATCGAGTGTTCAAAAGGGGTTTGACCTCTTGAAGAAAATTCATTATCAGAACTCTTTTAGTTTGCATGGCTTTGTAGAACTTTTTGTCCTAGTTCAGCAGAAACACAAAGCGGAAAATACCGGTGGAACGTCGAAGTTTTCTTTCTTTATAGAAGGAGAATGGTAGCTAGCAATTAGAACAACATTCTGATGGACTAAAGTTTCTCATGCAAGCATCTCCATCAAGTTTCATCGAAATACAAGAAAATATAGAATCGACAATAAAACTTTACCAACAATAAATATATTGTTGCTAAAAAACGTAAATGGAATAAAAATTTAATATATTGTTACTAAAAAATGTAAATGACAACAAATTTAATATGTTGTTGTTGCAAATTTTTTTTTGCATTGAAGGTTAATGTAACGGCATGCAATAACTTTTATTGTTGCGAAAAGTACTTTTGACAACAACATCTAATATATTATTGTTGAAAACAAAAAATATTGTTGTCAAATGCCTTTCTTGTTGTAGTTTTACATCATCAGACCACATTTAATTGTTGTAACATACTTTCTCCATCTCAAAAGGAGTCAAACTATATGAACTTTGACCAACATTTTAACATATATTTTTTCACCAAAATAATATGGGAAGAATTGCAACTTTCAAGATTTTTGATATAATTTTTAAATAACTAAATTTTAATTTTATACTATCGAGTTAATCTAATAATCTAATTCCTAAGATTAGTTAAATTTGACTCTCGAAAAGAGAAACATACCAAGTATTTTGAGACGAAAGAAGTATAATTTATCTTATTTTTAAAATTACAAATATCACATTTTAAAAAAGCTTACTAGTAAATATTCACTGATGACCTTATAATTTTTTTCCGCTCCCTTGTGAATACATGTTCCATATCTCGACCACTTGTCGGCGCTATTATGCATGTATAATTATACAAGTAACTTGCTAGATACGGATTCATAATTTTAAGTTAATAAATTCTAAATCACAATCTTTTACTTATCAAATTCTGGATAAATATATTATTTATATATATTAAGTAAATTTTTATAATAAATATAAAATTTAAGTCAAAACTATTAAATTTTGTTCAACCGGCCTTTAACTTCAACTACTGAAGTTCCCCATAGTAACTCCATAGTAAATTAGATCTTCAAATATCTTGCTTTGACATTTTAGTTCATGATGATAGCGGCCCTTTATCCCTAGAATGTGATATAGAGCATTACTCGCGAACAGTGCACATTCAGATATAATTTAAAGTCATGGACAATAGATTAGGCGGATCTAAAATTTAAACTTCAGGGATTTAACTTTTTAGAAGTTTTAGTATTAAATTATTATATTTTTAAAGTTATAGGTTCATATCTACTATATATTATAATTTTAATAAATTTTTACACATAAATTTATACACCTCATCAAAAGTCTGGTGTTCAATTGAACCTAGTCATAGTGCTCCATCCGCCTATGTGAAAGTATGTATGTCCTAGAGACAATCATTATTAGGGACAAAACGTACTTGAACACATTCATATTATTAATAAGATTAATATATTTATGGCATTTGCAATTATTGAATTATTATTTGATTGTTTGTAATTATTCATTAATGTGCATCCCTTGAGCTTACGTTGTCATTAATAGAGTGAGTTATTGATGATAGAGCGTAACTCTCAAAATAGCCTCGACTAATGATCATCAAGAATGGGATATCAATAATATGTTATAAGTCGACATGTGGTCTGCATCAAATTCTTGAAGAATGTAGTATGTCTCACCTGCTAATAGTAATGGTTACTAGTGATGAACACATGGATACTTTTGAAAAGTATTGATATGCCCTGCTGATAAACTATTTGTTATACATGTCTAGAGTGTTATCAGCATGTGGGAGATAAAGGTCCTTTGACTTGAGGTCAATACACACCTTGTTAACAGAGTAATGTATTTTGACCCTGTCCTAAGCTTAAACTCCTTATAGGATAAGATACGGCTTGTGTTGGGTGCATTATGATGTAAACTAAGGTGGTAGTTGGGCCAAGAATAGGATTAATTCCTCGATTGGATATTCGAGAGAGCACTCAACTTCTCAGTGATATTAGGTAGACCAAGTCATTGGCCAATGCAAGAGACATATTTAGAATATGGTCTAGTTGTCGACAAATATAGATGAGATAAAGTGATCAAGTCATTTGGATAGACACTTGGCAAATCCTAAGCTTGATCGAGTATGTCGCGAATGAAAGGAATTTATCATCTCACATATATGTTATATTTGCTGGATTCATGTAAATGTACTTCATATATTGAGTTCGCCGTATAGAACAGTCTAGGAGTTTCGTATGGACCTTAATTGGATTAGTGTAAATATATGAAGGCCTATAGGGTCACATTATGTCGATTGTCTCTTCGATCTAACGGTATATTGAGAAAGTATTAAATATTCAATTTGGAATCAAGATATTTAAATTGATAATAATGGGATAATTTCTATTAGATGGAAATTATTTGATTAAGTCAAAATTAGATTTTGGATTTAATTAAATATGCTGAATATATATATTAATAAAAAATGAGGAGCGTTATTGGACGTAAGGCGCCGCGGCGCCTACTAGGTTGAGCAACGGCGCCGACCCGGCAGTGTGTCCAGTCAGACTGGCCCACTGCACCTCGAATTTTAGGCCAAGCTTAGAGCCCAACCCTAATCTGATTTTGGCCTAAATTTTACTATATATACGGCACTACCCCATTTATTACAATACAATTATTCTATTAAACAATTCTAGACATAGAGTCTAGGATAAAACTCTCTCAAACCTCTGCCAAGATTTCTTGGCTTTCTTGACAGAGGAATACATCGTAGCAAGGTGCTTGCAGTCTAAGGGCAATCGCGTGTTCACCCTTTAGTAAAAGACTCCTGATTTTTATAACTTGTAAGTGTTATGTTCAAGTTTACTTTACAGGTTTGATTGCCATATAACCATACCAGAAGGAATTGTTGGGGTAAGAAATAAAATTTTAAACTTCCGCTGTACTTTACTTATGTGTTTTGAACCCAACAAATACCTTCAGTGGTATCAGAGCCCAGACTGGTTCAATAGTTATATAATAATTGAAAGAAATAATAATATGGGTTAAACATAAAATTGGATTACAACAAGCCTTATTGAAATCCAACATATCTTGACTGAACAATTAACCCTTTTGATGTTACCCTAAATTATCACCTACGCTAAATCGATGATGTCATTCTGTTCTAACTCGGACTAAGTCAAGTGCAGATATCGGTTCATTGCGAACATGGTGCACGGCGAAGAACGGGTAGGAATGGATGATGGTCAATACGTGCATTCAGAATATTTAACCCACGATTATTATTATATAGTATATTATTTGATAAGTATACTGTTTATATGCTAAATGTCAATATGTTTGTCATTTAAATAATTAGTATAGTGTCCGCACTATATATGTCTGGATAGGCGGTGCCCAGTATTTGTTAGACTGCATAATGCATGTCTGGGTAGACGACACTCAGTATGTGTTTAGTTAAGATGCTTTGTTGGACATATCATGCTGGAGTTGATCTTGGTTAAAACCCTGAATTAAAATATTCCCCAGAACTTAATATAAGTCTCATTTAAAATGAATGCGTCGTCCATTATAATTAATTGTAGTGCAAAATCATTTTCGGCGAGATGAGTATTTATGCCACAACATTTGCTCTAAGTCTACGAGGACTCAGACTCTTTCATAGATGAATGTTAAATGTAGAAGTAGGTGATAAACCTTCATGAGTATTTACACAACAATGTTTGTTCTATAAGGCAAAATCCACTTAGATACATAATTGCAGTCGCATAACGGGCTTGACTTGCTAGGCTATCTTGGCGCCACAGCTTCGGACAAGCAGAGGGACACAGATCGATTGTTTAGAACATTCGGTGAACCAAGAGTTACAAATTATTTGTAATTGGTTTGGAGACCTACCAGGTTGTGCTGTTAAAGTTATCAGCCACAGCAAACACGGAGATAGCATGAACTTGGATCTTGGCCCATTATGACTATATTTGATATGAGTTCGTATTCTTCCATTGGATCGAAGAGTATGTTAAAATAGTGGGAGCTAATTAAACTAAAGGCCATGTTAATTATTTAACGAATGTGTTCAATAGAAATTAAATTAAAGTTTAATTTCAAGTTTGCCTATTTCTTCAGACTATATAAAATGTCAAATCTATCACTGAAAATGTTGGTCGAGACAAACAAGTTGACTGGAGCAAATTACCCTGACTGGTTGAGAAATCTGCGATTAGTGTTAAGACTAGAAAGAATAGAGTATGTGTTAGACACAGTATTCCCCAAAGTCCCTGCTAAAGATTCTGTTGAGTATGCCATGTTTGACAAGGTGGTTTATTAGAGACATATAGACGATGCTACCTCGGCACAATGTGTAATGTTGTCCTCCATGACTGTGGAGTTACAGAGGCAACATGAAAATATGGGCCCCAACGAAATGCTAGAACACTTGAAAAGTCTCTATGACTCACAATCTCAAACAATGGAGTATGACCTGTTGAGAGACATTTTCAAGTGTAAGCTGAACGAAGGGGGCCAAGTGTCGACACATGTTCTGAAGATGATTGGGTTGATAGAAAGGTTGTCTTCAATTGGAACGAAGTTGTCGATAAATGTCTCTGTCAACTTGATCCTGAATTCTCTTCCTAGATCATTTGAGAATTTCATTGTGAACTTCAATATGAATGGGACCAAGGCGAGTCTTCCAGATCTTCACAACATGTTGAAGACCTTTGAATCATTTACCTCTAAAGGTAAAGCTGTGCTCATGGTGAGCTCATCTAGCAAGTTCAAACCCAAGGGTAAGAACATGCAGAAGAAGAAGGGTAAGGCAGTTGCTGCACCTACAGTTTGGAAACCTAGAGGAGGTGTTCAAAAGAAGAAAAAGGTAGTTTCAGATGTGTGCCTCAACTGCAAGAATAAGGGGCACTGGAAGAAGGACTGCACAACTCCAGGAGGAGGTAAAGCACTAGGTGCTTCTAACTCTAATGGACAGGGTATGTTTGTCATTGAAATAAATATGTCTATAAATAACTCCCACTGCTGGGTATTAGATACCGTTGTGGCTCACACATTTATAATAATGTGCAGGGTCTGAATAACAACAGAAAGGTTGGACCTTGGGACGTAGACCTGCGCGTTGGAAATGGAGCACGAGTAGATGCTGAACGCGTGGGAGCTTATAGACTAGATTTACCTTCAGGCTTTTGTTTAGAACTAAATAATTGTTATTTTGTTCCCTCATTGACGAGGAATATTATTTATATCCCAGTGTTAGACATTGAGGGGTTTTCCTCATTTATCGCCAATGGCAGTTATGTACTGTCTTTTAATGGTTTTATTTGTTGAAATGCTCCGCTTGTGGATAGATTGTATGTTCTGAACTGTAGTCGTGAAATTTTCAAAGTGCAAAATAAATGATCTAAGATAAGTAATCCAAGAAACCCCACCTACTTATGGCACTGCAGACTTGGTCACATCAATGAATCAAGGATAGCAATATTAAGAAAGTTAGACTACCTAGAACCATTTAACTTGGAGTCCTATGGTAAATGTGAATCTTTATTGAGAAGAGAGATGACTAACAATCCACTTTCTGGGAAAGATGTGCGAGCTAAAGAGGTACTTGAGTTGGTCCATACTGATGTATGTGTGCCATTTTCAACTCAAGCTAAGGGAGGCTTCCCTTACTTCATCACTTTTACAGACGATTTCACAAGGTTTGGGCATGTGTATCTTATGAAACACAAGTTCGAAGACTTTTGAGAAATTCAAGGAGTACAAGTCAGAAGTGGAAAAACAACTTGAAATAAGTATCAAGACCCTTCGATTAGATCGAGGAGGTGAATACTTAAGTAAAGAATTTCTGGATCACTTGAAGCTTCATGGAGTCCAATCACAATGGACACCTCCCGGAATGCCACAAATGAATGATGTTGCTGAAAGGAGAAATCGAACCCTATTAAATATGGTTAGATCCATGATGAGTTTCTCAGCTCTACCAACATACCTTTGGGGCTATGCATTGCAAAGCTCAATTTATATTCTGAACAGGGCTCATTCAAATTCAGTAAAGAAAACTCCATATGAGATATAGAATGGCAAGAAGCCAATACTTAAACACATGCGACCCTGGGGGTTCCCTGCATATGTAAAGAAGATACTTGCTGACAAGTCAGAATCTAAAAGTGAGAAATGTTATTTTGTGGGGTATCCAAAGGAAACCAAGAGATATTATTTCTATCTTCTTGGAGAACATAAGGTCATTGTTTCCAAAAATGCAACTTTCCTTGAAGAAGACTATGCCTACAAGGAACAGAGCTGCAATGAGATAGAACTTGAAGAAATTCAAGAACCACAAGATAACACAGAAGTTGAACCCTTGTCGAATGACCTAGACAAGGATTCAGTGGGAGTATCTGGTGGAGATTGGGTACTTAGAGTACGCTCTTCATCCAGTGGGAGTGCTGTGAGAGATAGTGCAGAAATTCAAGGTTCTTATACACAACCAATGGAAGATGATACAATGGTTGTACATCATTCCATTAAGGAAATACATGAAAATGACATTCCTGAAAGCTCTCAAGGTGGTGGATTGTACAGTACACAAAAACCTTCTCACAATCAGAATGCAACAAACACCAAAACGCAAAATAATAAACTCCGTAGGTCCATTAGAACTCATCGTCCATATGAAAGACTTAATCTCCTTGTTGAAACACACAATGAGATAGATATTCCTGATGACGATAAATCTACAACCTACAACGAAGCTATGTTAGATGTTGATTCGCAGAGATGGCAAGAAGCCATGAAATCTGAGATGGACGCGATGTACATCAATCAAGTTTGAAACTTGGTTGATTTGCCAACAGGGGTTAGACCCATATGATGCAAATGGGTCTTCAAGAAGAAGATTGATGCATATGGCAAGGTACAGACTTATAAGACAAAATTGGTGGCTAAAGGCTATATTCAATGGCCTGGGGTCGATTATGATGAAACCTTTTCACCAATTGCGAAAATTAAGTGCATTCGGATTTTGCTTGCAATAACCGCATACTATGATTATGACATTTGTCAAATGGATGTTAAAACTGCTTTCCTCAATGGTAATCTAATTGAGGAGGTGTATATGATACAACCTGAGGATTTTACATCCAAGGATAATCCCAAAGCAGTATGCAAGCTTCAGAAGTACATTTATGAACTTAAGCAAGCCTCAAGGAGTTGAAATATTTGCTTTGACAAAGCAGTCAAATCGTTTGACTTTGTTAGAAGCAAATAAGATCCATGTGTTTATAGTAAGCGCAAGGAAGGGAGTATTGTCTTCATTGTTATATATGTAGATGACATATTAATAATGGGAGACAATAAGACTCGTATGCAATAAGTCAATGAATGGTTATCCAGCACCTTCATGATGAAGAACTTAGGTGAAGCCTGCTACATTCTTGGAATTATGATCTATAGAGATAGTCCTAATAGATTATTGGGGTTGTCACAGTCCATATACATAGACAAAGTGCTAAGACAATTCTCTATGGAAAATTCTAAGAAGGGATGTCTTCCTATGGGTCAAGGCATCAAGTTATCAAAGAAGGATAGTCCTTCTACTGTTGCAGAACTTGAACGCATGAAAAACATCCCATATGCTTCAACTATAGAATCGATCATGTATGTCATGACCTGTACGAGGACAGATGTGGCCTATGCACTTAGTATGACTTGCAAATTCCAGCAGAATCCTAGGGAAGAATACTGAAAAGCAGTCAAGAGTATTCTTAAGTATCTTAGATGAACTAAAGAATATTTCTTAGTCCATGGTGGACAAGAGAAGCTAGTGGCTGCTGGGTACACTGATGCTAGCTTCCAGACAGATCTTGATGACTTCAAGTCTCAGTTTGGATATACCTTCATTTTCAATGGTGGAGCAGTTAGTTGGAAAATTTACAAACAAGCAACTACTGCTGATTCGACAACTGAAGCCGAGTACATTGTTGGATCGGAAGCTAGTAAAGAAGTTGTCGCGATATCTGAGTTCCTAAAGGAACTAAGGGTTGTTCCAAGTGCCACTTGTCCAATAACGATTTATTATGACAATACTGATGCGATTGCGCAAGCTACAGAACCAAGATTAATAAACAGAAACAAACATGTACCAAGAAAATACCACATACTCAGAGAGATGGTGGAAACGGAAGAAATAAGATTAGACTATGTTCCCACAGATGATAATCTAGCTAACCCATTTACTAAACTATTAATCTTAGTTAAGCATAATGGTCATTTTGAAAATATGGGTACTAGATACATTAGTGATTGGTTCTAGGCCAAGTGGGAGATTGAAAGTATGTATGTCCTAGAGACAATCATTATTAGGGACAAAACGTACTTGAACACATTCGTATTATTAATAAGATTAATATATTTATGGCATTTGCAATTATTGAATTACTATTTGATTATTTGTAATTATTCATTAATGTGCATCCCTTGAGCTTATGTTATCATTAATAGAGTGAGATATTGATGATAGAGCGTAACTCTCAAAATAACCTCGACTAATGATCATCGAGAATGGGATATCGATAATATGTTATAAGTCAACATGTGGTCTGCATCACATTCTTGAAGAATGTAGTATGTCTCACCTGCTACTAGTGATGGTTACTAGTGATGAACGCATGAATACTTTTGAAAAGTATTGGTATGCCCTGCTAATAAACTATTTGTTATACATGTCTAGAGTGTTATCGGCATGTGGGAGATAAAGTTCCTTTGACTTAAGGTCAATACGCACCTTGTTTACAGAGTAATGTACTTTGACCCTGTCCTAAGCTTAAACTCTTTATAGGATAAGATACAGCTTGTGTTGGGTGCATTATGATGTAAACTAAGGTTGTAGTTGGGCCAAGAATATGATTAATTCCTCGATTGGATATTCGAGAGAGCACTCAACTTCTCAGTGATATTAGGTCGACCAAGTCATTGGCCAATGCAAGAGACATATTTAGAATATGGTCTAGTTGTCGACTAATATAGATGAGATAAAGTGATCAAGCCATTTAGATAGACACATGACAAATCCTAAGCTTGATCGAGTGTGTCGCGAATGAAAGGAATTTATCATCTCACATAGAGGTTATGTTTGCTGGATTCATGTAAACGTACTTCATATATTGAGTTCGTCGTACGGCGCAGTCTAAGAGTTTCGTATGGACCTTAATTGGATTAGTGTCAATATATGAAGGCCTATAGGGTCACACTATGTCGATTGTTTCTTCGATCTAAGGGTGTATTGAGAAAGTATTAAATATTCGATTTGAAATCGAGATATTTAAATTGATAATAATGGGATAATTTCTATTAGATGAAAATTATTTGATTAAGTCAAAATTGGATTTTGGATTTAATTAAATGTGCTGAATATATATATTAACGAAAAACGAGGAGAGTTATTAGACGTAAGGTGCCACGGCGCGTACTAGGTTGAGCCGCGACACCGACCCGGCAGTGGGCCCAGTCAGACTGGCCCACTGCACCTCGAATTTTGCGCTAGGCTTAGAGCCCAACCCTAATATAATTTTTACCTAAATTTTTCTATATATACAGCATTACCCCCATTGATTACAATATGATTATTCTATTAAACAATTCTAGACTTAGAGTCTAGGATAAAACTCTCTCAAACCTCTGCCAAGATTTTCTGACTTTCTTGATAGAGGAATACACCGTAGCAAGGTGCTTGCAGTCGAAGGGGCAATCACGTGTTCACCCTTTAGTAAAAGACTCCAGATTTTTATAACCTGTAAGTGTTATGTTCAAGTTTACTTTACAGGTTTGATTGCCATATAACCATACCAGAAGGAAATGTTGGGGTAAGATATAAAATTTTAAACTTTCGTTGTACTTTACTTATGTGTTTTGAACCCAACAAATACATACACTGTGATGGATATATACTCCATCATAATCTTAAGAAATTTCGTGTTTTTGTGCCATTGGCTGAGACAAGGTTAATATATAATATCAACATAAAATTATAAATTAATTAAGTAATACCTTAAAACACACTCGTTTGCTTTTATGTCAGAGCGAGGCTAATTTCACATCAAAGTGATACTCCCTCAGTCTCAAATTATCTGTCGTGATTACTAAAAATAGTTATCTTAATTTATTTCTCATTTTATAAGTTTAAGACATAATTAATTATTTTTCTCCATTTTGCCTTTAGTAGAAGTTTGTCATTAATGGAGATGACTCATAAATAGAGTCAACATTTAATGGAGAGAAATTATAACTTAGATGTAAACAAAGGTAAAGTAGGTCAAATACCTCTTTTAATAATATTTTTAAGAGTCGTGTAGAAAAAAAATTATATAATTTGAGACGGAGGAAGCAGCTTACTTCCCCATCATTGTCTCTTTATGTTGTAGAATTTCATTCCAATTTTTCTATTAAATTCTCTTTAATCCAATTTTTCTATTAAATTCTTTTTACATGCATAGAATGGTGGATGGACATGACTCAAAATTTTCTTATACTATAGTCTCAATATTGTCCCTTATTCGTGAGTAGCAACAAAAAAATACTACATATTTTGGAAATTAAAGTTCGTAAATGGCCCTCTGCCCAGAGTCCGTCCATTTCCAGAAGAAAATAGGGGGAAAAAAGGAGACCTTTTGAAATTGACACAATTAAGATTTAAGAGGTCACAAAAATATAATTGTTAATATTGGGTTTGGTGTTGTAACATTTGACCCAACATATCCCCTGAAGTACTGTTGTTGATTGCCAAAAATGTTGGGACAAATGTCACAACATTTGGACCTGACATTTGTCCCAACATTTTTCATAACAGTTTTGCCTTACTTCACGTTAAGCAGTAACGGTTTTACTGAGTGGTAAAAATGACTTAGGCATGTGAATTAGGAGTTGTGTAAAATGTGGGTGAAAGAGTCAAAGATTGGGGAAGAAGTCGAGTGAAGAACAAGTCAAAGTTGTTGAGATTTCGACTCCATGATCTTCTCCAACAAACACACAAACTGCTCACATTTCCCTCAACCTACTCAACCAATCGATGAGCTTTTCAAGGAAGACTCTCTACTATAAATAGGGAGGCTACAAGAGTGAATCGATATCCAAAAATAGATTACAAAAATATCAAGAGAGCTCTCGAGAATTCATCTCAGAAAATTGGATCACAAGTGTTGCCTGAGCGTGTCGACAACATTCTGTCCAACATTACAATTGCAGTTTAGATTCTAGATTAGCTTTGTATTGAGCAATTGTAATGAGAAGTTGTATATATCTATTTAGGTAGATTTTTAGGCAGAATTCATATGCGACTTCAACTTTTAATTCCTTTCCATTTTATATTGTAAATCTGTAAAGAAAAAAATTGTAATTTTGTATATAAAATATATACAATACTTTCGGTCATTGACCGTCATAGGTTATATATATTATATAACCTATGTAAATTTTAAACCTTTGTATTATTTAAATTTCCGATGCATTGCTCTTTAAAGTTTTCTGTTTTTACTGAAGTATTATCACTGGTGATGGACGACATTATCACCGACATTCGAAAACTGAATTGACATTCGAGTTTGTTTTTATTATTCCATAGCATACCCGGACCTAATAAGTGGTATAAGAGTCGGCACTTAACACAATAAGTGATTGGTCCTGTTGTCTCAAGCTATGGATCCAACAAATCCGACTATTGGTAGACTTCCCGTATTAGATGGTTCAAACTATGCCTATTGGAAGATTCACCTACGTTCTCATATCAAATCAATTGATGTTAGGGCATGGAGATCTATAACCAATGGCTATATTTTTCCAATATTGCCGCAGGATGAGGAAGGTGACATTCTTGTTAAACCTGAATCCGAATGGACAGCGGAAGAAACCAATAATGCTAGCTTTAATAGAAAGGCCTTAAATGCAATTTTTGGATGGGTTGATTTGTACATGTTCAAACTCATTCAAAACTTCCTCACAGCTAAGGACACATGGGATACTTTACAAGTTCATTGTGAATGTAACTCAAGTGTTCGACGAACAAGGCTACGCATTCTCATGAGCAAATATGAACGTTTAAGGATGAAAGAAGCGGGTGATATTAAATCTTATTTTGAAAAGTTGATTGACATCTCAAATGAATGTCAAGTGCTTGGTGAACCTTTAACCAACACTCAACTCGTTGAAAAGGCTCTCCGTTCTCTTTCTGAAAAGTTCAATTTAAAGATTTTTGCCATTGAATAAGCTCACAATCTTGCCACAATGGACCTTCATACCTTAATGAGCATTCTCAAAACCTATGAGATGAACATTGAGAATCAAAGGGAACTATATAAAATTAAGAATATGGCACTTCAAGTTCAGTCTTCGGAGAATCAAATCGAAGAAGAGGATGAGAATCTTGAAGAGATTGATGAAGGTGCTAATGTTGCCTTACTCACTCGAAAATACAATTCGATGGTGAGGAAGTTCAATAATGAGAGAAATCAATCTAAATCTAAATAACATCAAAACCAAGGCTTCAATCAAAAACCGACTAAATTCCTTCCAAGTGCTAAAAAAGGAAGTCCACTAAGAAGAACCAACTCAGATCGTACCAAATCTGATCCCAAACAACTCGAGTCTGTGCAATGTCATGCATGATCGGGTTGGGGTCATTATGCTAACAAATGTGCAAACACTCTTAGAAAATTTGACAAGAATCTGTGGGTCTCTCTTAGTGACGACGAATGAGAAGATGAAGGAGATCAAGAAATCGAATCACAAGCAATGTTGGCCACTATTTTCAAACAGTCTCTGTCACACCGAGAAGATTTCATCTGTAATGTTATCTCAGATGTCACGACATTTGGTCCAACATAAGCAATGACATCAACATCGACAACAACATCCTAAAGGTATGAGTTCTTTAACTATTCTGATGTTAATTGCTTTAGTGGCTCCATTTCTGTTAGCGAGGCTGATAGTATAGATCAAGTTGAATGCAAATATGACATGATTAATGAATTACAAAATATTTGTAAAGCCTTAATCATAGAATTTAAGCAACTTGACACAAAGGTAAAATCTTTAACTCGTGAAAATGTAGATCTAAAAGGCACAATAACCTGACTAGAGGTTGCACTTACCAAAAAGGAAACAGAATTTTGTAAGATTCGTGCAAAATTGGATCTAGCCGAAGCAACCTTTCGCAAGCTCAACACCGGGACTTCGAAGTTGAATGAGATACTCATTTTTATCAAACCTTCACATGCAAGTATTGGATACAAAAACTCTCTTAAAACTATATGCTCTAGTCTGTTTGACAAAAGTGAATGAATAATAGGTTCTCATAAATGTCAAAGAATATGAAGTTTGTATGTCATCACTGTAACTCCCATGGACACTTAAAACCATACTGTTTCAAACTTTAAGATTTTGTGAGCAAAATGTTGCCTAAAATGTTGTCCAACATTTTGAATAACATTCGAAGCAACATTTCTGAGCCCAAAGGTAAAAACTGTTTTAAGAGAGTTTTGGTTCCTAAAAAGGATGTAACTTGTAATGTTGCGATAACTACATTAAGAACTAACATTTTAGGTTCTTGGTACTTTGATAGTGGATTTTCTCGTCACATGACAGGTACAAAATATTTTCTAAAGAACTATGAGTCATTCAACGGAGGAAACGTGACTTATGGAGGAGGCAACAAAAGCAAAATAATTGGCAAAGGGATCTTGGATGTTCCTGGATTTCTAGCTTTAAGAAATGTCTTACATGTTGAGGGTTTAATGGCTAAATTGATTGGTATTAGGCAACTGTATGATGACAATCTTGAGGTAAAATTTTATAAGAATGCATGTAAAGTTATGAATGAAGCTAATGAATATGTCATGACAGGTACTAGAACATGTGATAATTGCTATCTTGTTGCAAGACAATAAACATGCAATAATGCCAAGATCGATAACACCACAATATGACATCAAAAGTTGGGGGATGTCAACTACCGTAATTTAGAAAGATTGATCTCATATGAAGCGGTAAGAGGCATTCCCAAACTGAGTCCTAAAGGTAAAACAGTCTGTGAAAATTGCATGAGAGTGGAAAATGTACAGACTGCTGAAGAATCAGATGTTGCCCCAAATGTTGCCACACCTGAAGCAACATCTGAACCTGAAACAGAGATCACAAAGGCCATGGATGAGGAGTCAAATGCCAAATTTCTAGATCAAGTTCGAAGGGACCCCTCATCAAGAATTAGGAAGAATCATCCCAAGGGTCAGATGATAGGGGGAGTTTTTGAAGGAATTAGAACAAGCGGGTAAGAACCACTCAATTACAGAGATATGGTAAGGTATGTGTGTATGTCTACCATATATCAAGAGGTTAGTCTTTCTTGTTTTATAACTACTTTAGAACCAAAAAAATATTTTAGAAGCACTCAAAGATTATTTTTGGATTCAAGCAATGCAAGAAGAACTTGAACAATTTTCTCAAAATGAAGTCTAGACTTAGTTCCTCGTCCAAATAATACAAATGTAATTGGAACTACGTGAATTTTTAAAAATAAATCAGATGAATCGGGAACAATTGTGAGAAACAAAGATCTTCTAGTTGCTCAAGGCTATATTCAGGCTGAAGGAGTCGATTATGACGAAACCTTCGCACATATGGTCAAAATTGAGTCAATTAGATTGTTACTTGCTATTGCTTGTTGTCTAAAAATTACTTTACACCAAATGGATGTGAAAGGTGCTTTCTTAAATGGTTATCTATATAAGGAAGTCTATGTTGAACAACCAAAAGGATTTGAAGATCCTTACCATCCACACTAATGTACAAGCTCAAAAAGGCTTTGTATGGGTTGAAACAAGCTCCTCATGCATAGTATGACCGTTTAACTAACTTTCTTCTTGAATTTGATTTTAACCGTGGTGAAGCTGATCGTACCTTATTCATTAAACGTCATAGTGTAGATATTATTATTGCTCAAATCTACGTAGATGACATAGTATTTGGTTCGACCTCACAGTCTTATCTAAATTCATTTGTTGAATCTATGTCATCAACTTTCGAAATGAGCATGATTAGGGAACTAAGGTTTTTCTTAGGCTTGCAGATTAAGCAAAGTGAAGATGGAATTTTCATCTCACAAAGTAAATATGCTAAGAATCTAGTTAAGAGATTTGGTTTGGAGAATGCTAAACAGATGAAAACGCCAATGGGTCATCGTAGAAGATATGCAAGGACAATGTTGGTGAAAATGTCGATCCAACATTGTATCGATCTATGATAGGTAGCCTTCATTATCTTACTGCTAGTAGCCCAAAAAGTATGTTTAGTGTTTGTGTTTGTGCCCGTTTTCAAGCCTGTCCAAAATATCCCACTTAAATGATGTGAAACCTATCATTCGATATGTTACTGGCACATGTGAGTTAGGAATTTGGTATTTCAAAGACACTAATCCTAACTTAATAGGATTCAATGACTCGGATTAGACTGGAGACGTAGATGATAGAAAAAGTACAAGTGGAGGATGTTTTTATCTTGGCAATAATCTTGTTTTGTGGTATAGTCGTAAACAAAACTGCGTCTCACTTTCAACTGCTGAATCTGAATATGTAGTAGCTGGAAGTTGTTGCTCTCAATTAATATGGCAAAGACATGTTAGACGACTATGGATTTTCTAGCAACATTTTGATTTTGTACTGTGATAATTTGAGTGCTATAAATATTTTAAAAAATCCAGTTCAGCACTCACGTACAAAATATATTGATATTAGACATCACTTTTTAAGAGATTTAGTTGAAAATCGGCTAGTTCATATTGAACATGTTGACAATATTCATCAACTAGCTGATATTCTTACAAAAGCTTTGGACCATGAGAGATTTTTTCTAGTTTGAAGAAATCTCTTAGTCTTTGTAATCTCTAAAAGGGCATTTTTGGTGAATGTCAGCTGAAACATTGTCTAACATTTCATGTGACATTTACCTATGTAATATCATAAATTGATTATTGTTTTTGTAGAGTGCATTACTTTTGGTCACACAAGCATGATCCTTCAATAAGAACAAGTTATCAATGTGATAATGTTCTCTGCGATGATATACATATCATAAAAAAGATTATCAAAATAAGGCAAAGTCTTAACAAAAGATTGGCAACTATGCAAAATGGGCAAAGCCCCTTAAAAAGATACCGTTCTTATTCTATAGGAGTATCGAGTGCTTCAAAAGAATTTTAAAGATTACTAAATAAGTATTCTTATTTTTTACACGAAAAAATAATTTTGTATGTATTTTATGATTATATCAAGGACACGATGGGAAAATATTACATTGGTTCAGTAGTTAAACTCATAAAAATACATATAAAATGTGTCTTGATTTGTTGCCAAAATGAAAAGTTCTTGCTGGATCATAATACATGTGTTGTCCAAAATGTTGCCAACATTACTAATGACATTTTCAGTTTGTGATATTTATTGGGATATTGTTCTTAACTGATTCCAGAAAAATCAGATTTTTCTCCCTATGTTTATGTCTTGTTTTTATAGGAATTTCAAACGTTAAAATGATAAGATTAAATTCATACCGTGATGCTCATCATTTTATCCCAAAAATTTAGATGTAAGTTATTAGATAAATCTCAAACTCCTAAAACTAAGGATTTTTGTTGCTTTGAAAGATTTTCCATGTATATAAAATCCTCTCATTTGAATTTTTTTTTTCATATCCGATTTTCCCTATTAAAAAAAAGAAAAGGGAAAGATCACATCAATCATCGGGTATTACCCTACCTAACCGATGGATTATTCACCACTCCAATCTTCTTCCTCAATCACAAACCCTAATTCCTCAAAACCCTCTCCACAAACTTCACTAATGGATATCTCCCATATGTCAACACTCATGTCAGCCAACATCTCATCCAACACTACAATGAGCACTAGCCCTCCATCGTATACACCTCAACAACCATGCATATATTCTTCTTCACATCTGTCTGAAAACAGGTGTACGACAATAGTCCTTCGAGGTGATGAGGAACCTCTCGATATCAACTACCCCGGGGATGACAATAATCTCATAGATGTTGATCAGCATCTGATTATTCAACCCTAGGTAATATTTTTTTTGTTATGATTCAATGCATCGTACATGTGGTATCTTATAACCACCTTACATACTCGATCACGTGCACTTCTAACAAACTTGTAACTGACTGATCATCATTACAAAATGCCAGCTAAGATCCAGCTAGTCGACTAACTCTAACAGCTTCTTACATTGTTGGTATACATGCGATATACTGAGTATGTATACTACTCAGATACATCACATGTACACTTACAAACTTAACAAAAATAAGTACCATAAAAATAAAGAAAGCGACTTCCTTAATGGAAATAAGGGAAAACAAGTTTCATAAGTGACTTTTCAAGTTAGTGGAAACACCCTCTTGCAAAATTGCACGGTAAGGCGGCATACAATAGACCTTTATGGTCCGGCCCTTCCCCGTACCCCGTGCATAGCGGGAGCTTAGGTTCTAATAGATTAGCCTATAGAATTTTGCTTCTACCTTATCTGTGTGTTGTGTCGTTTAATAAACTAGTTGTACGTGTGAGAGTGAGTCATTATGGGTACCATCTCGACACCTGGCACGAATTTTATTTTCTAAAAAGTGATTAATATTTAGGGCGTTAATTGTGCTAAAGTACTAGTATACCAGCACAAAATGTGCTACAACTTGAACTTTCCCGTTTGAACAAGTGATTTCTAAAGTTCTTGCCAAAAATTGGAACTTTGTAACATATATTTTCATTAGGAATTGACAGGGAACATCCTTAGGTGTTAACAACCGGATGTGTTGGCTCGATATCAACAAACACATTATAATTATGTTGGTAAAATTGCAAATGCATGAATTTTTCAAATTAATGAGTCAAATGTGCCGGTGTCCATTCCAATAAAGTCCTTAAGGTGATTTTCAAACGTTATAGTAGTAATCTGAATTACTCATGCTAGCAAAGGAGTACGATTTTTTTTTGTGGGGGCTGGATCAAATATAGTAGTAGTAGTTTCACGTAAGGGTGGCCAACGGGACGGGTCGGCCCGGTCTCGCCCCGACCCCGCCCCGGTCTCGCCCCTACTCCGCTATAAAAAAAAATTCGGTACCGGGACGAGACCTGGGCCTGGCCCGCCCCAGTCCCTCCAAACCCGTCCCCTGTCCCAGCCCGACCCCTCCCCTTTGCAAAAATTAATCGTTGCACCAACGATCATTTTATATTTTGGTCGTTGTGCAACGGTCATTTTTTGCCTCCCCCCTACCCCTTTATATTTATTTTTAACTACTAAGTTATTATATTTACACTTTAACCCAATTTTCCAACTATAAATACCTCATTTTCTCTTCATCTTTCTCACAAATCTTCCTACAATCTCTCTAATCTATCAATCTATCTCTCTACAAGTCTACATTGTCTACTAAATATTCAATTTTATTTATTCATTTGGGAGTGAAGTTGGCAACTAGCTTGAGGATATTCCATCGAGCAAAGTTTCAATTTTCAACCTCTCGATTACACGTCGACGTTACGTCGACGTTTGGTACATTCGTTCCTTCATTAAATTATTATTGTTTCTTTCTTTTTTTAGCGCACTTAATTTCATTTACTTTAATTATTTGTTTGTATAATTAAAATGGAAGAATTGAATCGTATGATTACGGATAAGGGTCAGGCTTCTTCGAGTAGGGGTAACAAGGACAATGGTACTTCTTCTAGTCATACTACTTCTAGACAGGATGATTTGGTTGATACTGATTTTTTTCCTGAAATACCATTAGATTTAGACGATGAGATATTTTCTGAAACTCAACAAGACTTTAATTTAGAAGATGATCTAGATGACACACTCACTAATGTAGATGACACACCCACTAGTGCATCTCCAACTGGAACGCCTCCTATTCCCCATAGTATGAGATGACACACCCAAACCAGAGAGTTTGCCTTTTTCATTTCCTTCCTCTCCTGGTTTTATTCATTATATTAAAGATATGTATAATCCTGCTTTTAACGGTTTTCCTAGATCAACTATTAAGAGAGATGTATTTAAATTTGCACATGATTATCAACAGTATTTACGTTATTTCTTATATCATTTTCCTGGTAAAGTATATATCACGTCTGATATAGGTCGTAGTACTAACGACCATGATTATTTAACGGTAACCTGTCATTGGATAGATTATAAATGGTCTATGCAAAAATGTATTTTAGCGTATAGATATATAGATGATAGGCACATTGGTACTTTTATTTCAGAAAATATTTATCAAGCTTGCGATTATTACGGAATAACTGATAAATTTATTACTATTACATTAGATAACGCTTCTTCTAATAATTATGCTATTAGAATTTTAAAAGATCTTTTAACTCCATCTTTTCCAGATCATTTTCATATAAAATGTGTGTGTCATATATATAACTTAGTTGTAAAGGATGGTCTAACACTTTTTGCAGACGTTCTTAATAAAATACAATTTGCTATAAACTTTATTTTTAAAAGCAATAGAATACAACGAAAAAAATATTATAAAAAAACTTGTCACGATTGCGGACTACCTTATCGAAAAATTCCCGAAGAAGTAGCCACTAGGTGGAATTCTTTATACGAGCAACTACTTATTTCAACTATGTTATTTTATATAGATCTAATATTTTTACTACTTATTGAATATATGAAAAAATCAGCTTATAAGGCACCTATTAAAAAATGTTTATCAAAATAAAAAAATATTTTATTCATATTCTCACTATTTATATTATTGGTGTTGTATTAAATTCGACTATTAAAATAGACAGTTGTAGAGCACTAATTGAAACTATTTATGATTGTATAGCAGTACTACCTCCTCCAACTCCCAAAAATCCAAATGACCCACCACCTATTGAACAAACTAAAGAAGAAGTGTTGTCTAGCATACAAGATGAATGCAATAAAGTATATAGGTATTACCAACAAGAAAGTATTAGCAACCAACCGGCTTCCATACCATCTTCTTCTTGTTCAACACAACCTCAAAAAAGACATGCTGTTTCTGCGGTTAGTAGTGAAAGTCTTAGAAGTAGAATGTATAGTGGTAACACTACTACTAACCAAGTTAGAGAGTTCGATGTTTTTGTTTTACAGGGTGTTGTACCATACCAAGCAGTTCTCAATGAAGAAGAATGTGAAAACTTGCTGAAATATTGGAGGGAGAATGAGAAGACATTTCCGAAACTGTCAAAGATGGCCCAAAATGTGTTGAACATTCAAGCGTCATCAACAGCGTCTGAAAGCGCTTTTTCGGCTGGCAGATTTCAAATAGGAGAGCACAGACACTCATTAGTGGGAGACAGCTTGGAGATTGCAGTATTATTCAGAGATTGGATACGAGCGGAGCGGAGAAGGTGCGGTCATCCGGAGATCAACGAAGAAGAAGACGAAAACTACAACGACATATTATCCGAAGGAGGTGGAAGCGACGTCGAGCAATTTGACCAACAAATACTAATTCCAACCGAAGAACCACAAGAAATTATAAAGAAACTAGAAAAGGTGTTTTTACATATATAATTTTTTTAATTGTAATTTTACTATGTTCTTTGCAACTTTCAACAACCACAAAGTTGCAATTTTGACAATTGTATTATAAAAAAATCATATTTCTATTAAATAATATAAGAGGCACAAAAACAGTCTTGAGATATTTTTATTACACTATCTTGTTCAATTATTGAGATGTTTATACTTTATATATATGTTATTTTTTAAAATTAAGTGCAAAAAAAAAAAAAAACCGATCCTGACCCGATAAATATCGGGCCCTTTTCCGACGGGACCGGGACGGGACACTGGCAGAACCCGCCAATCCCTCTCAAGTACCGGTCCCCCGTCCCGTCCCGTCCCGCCGGGACCCGCCCCGCCCCTAACCCGTCCCGTTGTCCAGCTATAGTTTCACGTTTTAAATTAAAACTGATGAATGGGCTACAGAAACAGGCTGGACCTTGACAAAGACAACAATATGTTCATTACGTATTTATGGTCCTGTAATTCTATGTATAATTTATATGAAGAATGAGGACAGAACGTCCTCAAATTTCTTTCAAGGATATGAATTGACATTAATCTAAGGACAAAACATTCAGTAGAGAGAAGACATGATTGCTGTTAAAACTCACATTCATTGAGGGTATGAATTTTACCATTTTGAACAATCATTTTCTCATGAATTAACTTTTAGTGTTCGAACTCTCACATGATATCAGATCTAGATCTACCGATCCTTATTGTTGAGCTACGGTGTTACGTTATTCATATTATAGTTGACTAGTCATTTGTGTGTGCGATAGAGTGTTAGGTGTGTTGTAGAATATTTAAAATTATTTAATGGAGTAACTTTGTGCAAGAAAAATCCAATAAACAAATTAATTAGAGAAATCATGAAGAAGAATTCAATGAAAAACACGGAACGAATAGGCAAGACGCTTCCAAAAAACTATCTTTAGGATATTAATTTTTCCATTTTGTGCAAGTGGTTAACGAGAAAGTTCATTCCAATGATACAATGCCTACTCTGAAAATCAAAGTTGCACTCTTTAATTTCTTCTATAACAAGAACTCAACCCAATAGGAAAAGAGATTTTGGATGAAGACAACAAGAAGGATGACAGAATATGTTTAGGATGGAAGATGACAAAATGTTATTGAAGCCAAGAGATGTACATTCTATAACATGGCTTTTACTTTTTATAGACAAAGTTTCTTACTCCTTCCAACAGTCGCATACATTAATTTAGAAGGATACACCTCTTTAGAAAGGTCACAACAAATCACTTAAACACTTCCTATTAATTAATTACTATTATTATTAAATAATACTTATATATATTATTTTATATATACAACAATTCCCTACTTATTATTTAATAATAATATGGACTCAAAAATGTTATTGGGTATATGTGTAATACATAACTAGAGGTAGCTAACCAGCCTTGAACCTTTAGCTTGAATATGAATATAAGATCCATATTCATATTATACATGAGTTCTTGTTATCCAATAGCGGCATCGATTAATATGGGCATTGCACTCAATCCTGTTCAGCAAGTTCTCTAGGATTCACCATTAAAATCCATAAAGAGCAGCCTCTCACTTTCTTACTTGCATAAGCAATCTCATCAAGGGTGTCCACAACCGCTCTATCACCCCACTTTATAAGCTCAAGATTGTTAAGAACAAAGTTCAACCTTCTCGTTGTGTGGAAAAACAGTGCATATAGTCAAACATGGGCTATAGAGGAATAGCGATTCATTTGTATGTATTATCACCCATACTATTTATTGAGTATATTTATGCACTCAAAATGTAACCTCAGCGTTAACATTTCTCAGATAATTCATGAAGACTAATTTTTGAACTCTTAGAATATGAATTTTCAGTTATGACTGACATTCACATGAAAGAGTACACGTCATTCAAGATTATCTCTATTAAAATGGTAATAGCCTAATATTTCCCATGACTACACTATCTTCTCACATAATAAATGTTTAATGAGAAGATCTGGCAGTATTTGATTATAAACTACACACTTGATGTAGTATCACAATATATAAGAATGGTTAGCATCACTTGTGTGACAATACTTTATATATTAACTATTCTTTTCTCTTCATTTTTTTCCTCAAAAATTGCTAATATTTGATTAGCAAGAAAATACTCACGAAAAAAATATTATGTAGGTACCTTTTCATCACAAGAAGTATACTTCCACGTGATTGTGTCTCGATCATTTTAAAGTACTCAACGAATAAATGGAAAGAACATTTTCATTCTCTATGAGGAAATTGTTGGTATTCTATGGTACTTTATAGAGCAGTACGGGAAGTAACAACTATTACAAATGTTCGAAAGGATAAATAAATGGTCAATCTTTAAAACTGCCGCATGTGTGTTGTGTCTTGAATCTTGATCACCTTGCAAAGCCAATGTTGAGAACTGCCGCAAGTTTGTTGTGTCTTGAATGTTGATATCCTGAAATCAAGAAACAACTAAATCTGGATGGTTACAACGTTGTGTGTTGAGTCGAGGATAGCCCTCTATCCTTAAGACAAGATTGCCCCGTATATATGCTTTTACGTTAGCGGGAAATAGTCTCCCAAGATAAAACAACACTTTAATCTCAACACTACAAAGCCAATAGGTTGAGCCTGGCGAAGAAAACAAATATGACTCGACTTGCTGAAGATATGGAATAGGAAGGAAGAGTTTCTCTCTACTCTTCTCTTTTGTCTCTGTGTATATAGTGTGTCTCTGTAGTGTATATCTTGTGTATATGTGTGGGTTTGGTCCCTGTTTTTGACTGATTTTCAGTCACTGAAAGTGCAGTTTTTCGCCACTGTTTTTCAGTGGTTTACTGCCTGTTTTTGTGTCATTTTCAGGTCTGTTTTCTGGCCTGTTTCTTGCTGTTTTTCGTCTATTTTCTGCCACTGAATTGAGCCAAATGAAGCTCAATATATAGCAAGGAGAAGGGGCTGTCTAACTGCCAAAACATGGCTGTTAATGGCCATTAGAAGGGCATTAAAACAGCCAAGTAATGGCTGTTAATGGCCATTGAAAATTTGCCTAACCGCCCAAGTAATGGGTACATTAATGGAGGAGTTAATCAGCCAAGTAATGGCTGATTAATGCGTCAAAAAACAGTCCCAACGGTAGGCTTCTGCCTTCCGTCACCTTCCCAGAAACTTTGGGGATCAAACTGTAAATATTGAAACTTTAGAGACCAAAATGTACATATGAAAGAATTTTGGTCCAAACTGTACATATGAAACTTCAGGGATCAAACTGTACATCTGGCAGAGTTTTCTGGTCCAAAAAGATAATATCAGACAGCCCCACAGCCCCAGACCGGACGGGCGGGCGGGCGGCGGCGGCGCGCGTGTGGGCTTAGCCTTGAACCCAAGCATACATCTAGGTCTTCCCTCCTTTAAACACATGGGATACCCCTTGGGGATCCAAACCCTTTACCACATTAGAGACTTATATAGAGAGCAATTCTTCCTATTCCCACGGATGTGGTAGATTTGTCTCACACCACATTTCCATGTCTCAAACACCTTACTTCGTGGACCAATATATCTTTCATTTCTCAATGAAATTAGACGATTCTTGGCCCTACGATCATCTACTCACTTCGTAGATCATGCATGTGCGAAGAGACAAGGTCTTCAACATGCGGAACACTAGAGTTTAATTCATCAAAGATGGGTGGACGCATCTCCCCGCCAAAGGCTAATTTCCAACAGAAATAATTTTTGTTTTTCTTCAATACCTCATCACCAATATCTATGCTGAAGCATTGATCTTGTTCACCAAGCATGAGTCATTTCTCAATTTTTTTCACAAAAAATATCTCATACTGAAATAAAATTTAGTGTAAGAATCACTCTAATATTTTGCCACATTTCACTAATTCATAAGTTGAAGATAAATATCTGCGATATATATATATATATATCATTCTCTAAATACTCATCAAACACTTTATATTACTTGTTTCATTTTTGAACGCTTACCGAACGGATGAATATTTGAGTTCTTCCAAACAACTTTCAAAATTGACTCTATCACCCCTTCTCCAGTTTCTTTAGATGAGAAAGAAATACCTCATGATATTGCTAAAACACATTAGCATAGAAGACAAATGTATCCTTAGTAATGTAAATATTCTCAATTATATTGAAATATGAATGTATAATCTCAAATTTTAAAAAATCACACATATTATAAAATTCATACTTTATGTTGTCAGCATAGCACCCAAAGTACTAACATTAATTTAGATTCTACTAGACTATTTTTGGCAATGTCGTCTTCTTCCTTTTGGACGAACAACTACTGTAATTTGATCCGAAATCATGTCAAATCTTAATCAAACTGCTTCAAATTTCATATATGAGCTCCCCTCCACATTCCGGCTCTTTTGAGATATCACCCACATTAAATAGAGCTTGATTGCGGTAATTCAAAATTTAAACAATCATCTTCTTCAACCTTGAGAGTTGCTATAAATTTGATCCAAAATTATGTCAAATCTCAATGAAATTTCTTCAAATTTCATATATGAATTCTTCTCTATATTTCGGTATTTTGAGGTATCACTCACTCAAAAACGCAACTCATTTGCGGTAATTCACATTTTTGAATTAGAGTTTTGATGTTTTGTTAATGGCCGTCAATGACTTCCAACTCCTAATTCACATTTTTCAGCAATCAAATGTATATATACTTTAAGTTTAGCTTTCAACGACAATTACATGCATAGAAGATGAAGGAATGAGAGAATTTGGGAGTATAAGAATGATTTTCACAGAAGAAGAACATGAAAGAAGAAAGAGAGAAAGAGAAAGAGAAAGGATTTTTCTAAAAGATTTAAAACTTAACCCTGAATTTTTTTAAAATACAAAGAGGCCCCATGTATTTGCTAATCCTATCATTAGTAATTTCTAAAGTAAAAATAAATGAAAAAATGAGGGCCCTGCCACTTAAAAAAAACATTTGGGGTCCTTCCACCTTATTCTTCCTAGTTACTAACAAAGTACTATCCTTTTTAGTTTCTTATAAACCCACATTCACATACGGATTTTAGTTATATGGATTAATTAATTTATAATATAAATATATTTTTATACTGTCGGTAAATTCTAACATGCTATAGAATATTAGTTATTATTTTTATTAATAGATTATCAGTTAATGCTTATCAAGAATTAACTTGTAATTAGCATAATCATCATAACAGACCACAAACTTAATTGACTGAATGAACTAGGGCCTATACTCACCTTTTTAATGACTTAATTACGTTGTATGTTAATTAGGGTAACAACGCTAACAAAATTAACCCACTTTTAAATCATATAAAAAGTGACTCAGTCTCCTCTCTCTCGCTCTATCTCTGTCGCGCCGCTCTCCCACCACTAAATATATGTCGCCCAGTGGCGGAGCCAGAAATTTGATGAAGGGTGTGCAAATTTTCTTCTAACTTATGTTAAAGGTGTGCGAAAATATATTTATACTCATAATAGCTAACATTTAATCCATGTACACCACATAATTGTTTGATGAAGGTTGTACACCTGACCACTCTTCACCTAAGGTGGCTCCACTCGTGCCGCCGGAGAAATCCTCATCCTCTCTCTCTCGCTCTCTCTCCTCTACCTTTTGCTGCTACTGAAACCTATATCTAATTCGCCGGCGGTGGCTAAAAACACTGGCAAAACCCTAAATCTAGTTCGCCTCCTCTCGCTCCTCTGCCTCCTACTGCTACCAAAACCCTAGATCCATTTCGACGGTGGTGGTGAGACACTATTAGCAGCCTCTTTTTAATTAATCCAATGCTCGGGCGAACAAGAGCAACCTCCGACCACCACCATATCACCGGCAAACAACCATTGACGGGGACAAGAACCACGATGCCGTTATCTCCTACCAACTCCAACACCGGCGAAACCACAACCAAACATCATCGCCCACACTCCATCTCTGACCATCCACAACTTTAAGTGAACTGGCAATTCTAGGTAATGGCACTGGCGACGGTAAAAAATTGTGTATAAGTGTGTATTTTTGTGTATAATATTGGATAATTATATTTTTAATGTATATATCTATACATTATATACTTTTATACACTTATATACATGATATATCCGTCTTTGTATATAAGTGTATAATATTATATAAAAGTTTTTTGGATCAAAGTTTTGCAAGGTAAGTTATTAGCTATATTTTTGTGTAAGTCATCAAATTGACTTTTCTGACATTCCCCTTTTCAATTACTTATATAAATATTTTACATAAACGTATATTGAACTCAAACTCTTCACATATATTTATCCACATAATAAAAGTTGTAGGCTTTGTAGGCAATTAGAGATGGGAACCACTGCCGCAACATATATAATCTTGTCAAGTGTAGTAAATAGCAAAGACTTCAACCTTATCATGACATTATTAATTTTTCCGTTTCAATTTATGTGATACTATTTAATTTAACACATAATTTAAAAAAGAATACGGAGAATATTTATAATTACACAATATATGAGGAATATACGGAGAATATTCGCTAATATGAAATGTGTGGTTCGAAACAAATCGTATATAAATGTGTGGCTGTAAATCATCTCATGAAATTAAATTATTTCTAAATTTAAAAATGCGATATTCTTTTTGAAATAGAACAAAAAGAAAATGATGACACATAAATTGGGACAGAGAGCAGGAGTATTTGCATAAAAAGTTTATTTCACATCAGCAACAACTATGCTCCGATCCAGCTGATAAACAAATGAAGTACGTAATTAAGTGTACTACTAGTCTATTGCATCCTTGAGCTGCTATTTATGCATAGCTGAATTCGTTATTTGAAGTTTACGGATTTCAAAAATAATATTAATTTAATATAATTATAATTAAGTTTATATTAAAATATTTATCTATATTTATTAAATTTCCCTCTATATATATAAATTTCCGTGAACCCATACATTGCTCTATATCCGCCATAACTCATGTCTCTCTCAATGGTTATTTCTCAATGCAGAAACCTACAACAGTAACGATGGAGACCTCTTGATTTGTCCAATTTGTGACAAAAATACAACGTACGTATAGTTGCTATTCTTTTTTGAAACTTAGTACTCCTAAAATATCACGGCAATCCATTTTTGTGTTTTTTCCCTTACTTT
The DNA here is from genome assembly GCA_029783415.1 of Anisodus acutangulus. Classification (NCBI taxonomy): domain Eukaryota; kingdom Viridiplantae; phylum Streptophyta; class Magnoliopsida; order Solanales; family Solanaceae; genus Anisodus; species Anisodus acutangulus. Next base: position 22,444,439 of record CM056506.1, on the reverse strand, counting down.
TGATGATATTTGTAGTAATCTTCTTTCTTTCACCTGATTGACGAGACATCTGACATAAAATTGAGATTTTACTATACTGTTTGCATGCAATTTGAAGTGTGTGTCTATTTATTTGCGCGTAAATGGATAAGTGTATATGAAAGTGATTTCTATCGAGTGCTCAAAACTGGTTTGACCTCTTAAAGAAAATTCATTATCATCAAAAGTGTTTTCTTTTGCATGGGTTTGTAAAATTTTCTTTCCTAGTTTCGGAAGAAATAAAAAGTGGAAAATGAAAAATATTATCCCTTGATTATTTTTATTAATTGAAAAAGTATATATACAATTTACATATTTTTATAATAGGAGAATCTTATTCCTATTCTACTTCTAAAACCTTATTCTACTTAGACAATAACTATACAATTATAGTAATACAATTATGGTAAGTATACAATACTAATTACACTCAAATACTGTCTAAATTAATCTACACCATCCGAAATATACATATGATGTATGGTATATCATATGTATATTTAACACACACCCGCAGTCATAGTGGGCGGGCGTCTAACGCTGAGACTGTCCCTAAAATCTTCAAAAAGAAACGAGGGAAGACCATTTATAAAGATGTCTGCAATTTGATACCGGGAAGGGACATGGCAGACACGTACTTGACCACGAGCAACCTTTTCGCGAACAAAGTGAATGTCCATCTCGATATGTTTAGTGCATTGGTGCTGAACCGGATTACCAAAAAGGTAAATGACACTAATATTATCACAACAAACCAATGTCGCTTTCTGAATAGGACAATGAAGCTCTAACAGCAAATTACGTAACCAACATGATTCAGAGACCACATTAGCTACCCCTCGATACTTGGCCTTTGCACTAGAACGGGATAAAGTAGACTAACGCTTCGCAGACCATAAGACCAAGTTATTACCAAGAAACATACAATAGCCAGACGAAGACCGTCTGGTGTCCGTACAACCACCCCAATCAACATCTGTATACGAGACAAGTGTTGACGTTAATGAAGGATATAAATGCAAGCCATTGTCAAGTGTACCCTGAATATACCGAATGATGCGTTTGAGCGCATTCATGTGCTTAACTTTGGGATCATGCATAAACAAACACACTTGTTGTACGGAATACGTAATATCTGGTCTCGTGAATGTAAGATACTGAAGGGCCTCGGCAAAACTGCGATAGCGGGTCAGATCCTCGTATGGTGCGTCGGCCGCAACACCAAGTTTGGGCTTAGTATCAACTGGAGTGGAAGTGGACTTACAGGATGACATCCAAGCCCTCTCAATGATCTCAGATGCATACTTCCTCTGGGACAGGAACAACCCACCTACATGACGAGTGACATCAATCCCCAAAAAATAACTTAAGAGCTTCAAGTCTTTCATAGCAAACTCAGAACTGAGCATTGTCATGATCGACTGGCGTAATGCATCGGAAGAGGCAGTCAAGATAATATCATCCACATATAATAGGATATAAGCCAAGGAAGAACCACGACGATAAATGAACAAGAAATTATCCGACCTGTTGTGAGTGAACCCAATAGTCGAAACATAGTCGGTAAACCTCTTATATCACGCCCGAGGAGACTGCTTAAGCCCATATAAGGACTTTTTCAACTAACAGACATGATGAGGATATTTGGGATCCCTAAACCCCAAGGGCTGATGCATATAGACTATTTCCTTGAGATCACCATGTAAGAAAGCATTCTTCACATCTAACTGATGAATGTGTCATGCTTTCGAAAGAGCCAAGTTGAGCACAGTGCAAATGGTATCTGGCTTGACCACCAGACTAAACGTCTCCACACAATCCACACCAACCTGCTGAGTCTTACCATCACCCACAAGCCGAGCCTTATGCCTTGCAAACGAACCGTCTGAATTGTCCTTATGAGCAAAATCCACATAGACCTAATAATATTAATACCAAATGGACGGGGCACCAACTCCCACGTCTTATTATCAATAAGAGCATTATATTCATCGGTCATAGCAACTTTCTAATTCGGGTCATTTAATGCAGACACATGATTACGGGGTAAGGGTGCTTTAAGCACATTAGAATTCAAATTAAAATGTCTCTTTGATTTAAAAATACCCCGTTGACTACGAGTGACTGGTCTATGACTCGGAGAGGAAGCGGGTGGATTTTGGAAAGTCTCGAGATTTAGGACAGACTAGCGTGACGAAGAGGCTGTTGGCCCAATCTGGGATGGAGGCTGGAAGGAGCTGGACGATGGCGGCGGGTGGGTCACTAGCCCAGTTATCGTTACTGGCCCAGTAACTGGACAGAACCCTGTGGAGAGTGACGGGGTGGTGGGGCCAGCGGGCCCACTGCCCGCTGGCGGATTTGGGGTGTTTTGATTTATCTGTCCCAGTAACTGGACAGATTAATCAAAAATCACATGGCGACTAATGATGATTTTATTAGAGGATAAATCAAAACATTTGTAACCACGATGATTGGATGGAAAACCCAAAAACACACACGGAGTAGACCGGGCCTGAAGTTTGTTAATTGTGATGGATGGAAATAATGGATAACATAAGCACCCAAAGACCCAAAGATGTGAATACGAAGGAGTCTTATTATATAAAATTTGAAGGGGGGAAGAATATGTCAAGCCTTTGGAAGGAAGGTTGTTAAGGAGATATGTATCCATTTGTAGAGCATGATGACAAAACGAAGGAGGTACGGAAGCGTGAAGCAATAAAGTGCAGACAATGTTATTAATTGTACGAATTTTGTGTTCGGATTTCTCATTTTGTGAAGACGTATGAGGGAAAGAAAAATGAAAATTGATCCCATTAGTTGCACAAAATTCCCGAAACATCCCGTTGTCATATTCTCTAACATTATCACATTGAATATTTTTATTTCTCATTCGAATTGGGTTCTAATGAAAGCTCTAAATTTTAAGAAGATGGAAAAAACTTGAGATTTTTTCGCTATCGGAAAAGTCCATAAAAATTTAGAATAATCAGCCAAAAAGAGAACATAATACCGATGACTCAAAGAACTAAGAACAGGAGACGTCCATAAATCGCTATGAATAATATCAAATGACATTAAAGTACGAGAATTATATTCTACAAATGGCAACCTAACAATTTTTCCTAAAGAACAAGAATGACAATTCGGAGTACTACGCGTACCCTTACATGAAATAAAATTATTTTTATCTAAGGAAGACAAAATAGATGACCCCGGATGACCTAGACGAGCATGCCACAAGGAAGGAGCAAGGGCTGCAAAATTTGATGGCAAAGTTTGACTCGATAGACCAGAACATGGCGTGATAGGATAAAGATCTCCCCCACTATCACACCTCGTGAGAGGACTCCCATCTTGAAATCCTTCACAGAGAAATCAAACAGATCAAATTCAATAGATACATAATTGTCAGTAGTGAATTTATAGACATACACTAAGTTTTTAATCAATTTGGGGGTATGTATGGTGTTTTTCAAGATAAGGGATGGATGGGTAGATAAAGTTTTATGACCATAACCACGAATTGGAATAGAATTACCATTATCAATATTTATGCCACGAGGGTTGCTCAAATTGGAATAAGACGAGAGAGTACCTGAATTGGATGTCATGTGGGTAGTGGCACATGTGTCCATATACCAATTCGGGTCCGGTGGAGTCAAACCAAGTGTGTGCATCGCGGCCTCAATATCGGTCTGAGTAGGGCCTGCTGCATGGTGGGGCTTGTGGAGGCCGGGGAGCCTGCTGGAAAGCCCACTGGAACTGGGCTGGACTGGACGGCGAAACTGGGATGTTGGGCCACTATCCACTATTCCAGGGCCACGGTCTAGTGGCCCAAAGTTGGGACCAGTGGTTCGGTGGCCCATTATAATCGGAATATTGTCCTCCGCCACCGTTTCGACCCCCGTTACCATTGTCGGACCCGCCGTGTTTGCCCTCTCGATTTTTGCCAGTATTTTTTTGACTATTTTTGTTGCCACCATGAGACCGATTTTGGTTCGAATTGTCATCAAAATTTGGAGTAGTGGAAGATGTCATCATGACCACGGGGCTAGCACTCGTAGCCACCTTTTTAGCCAAGCCGGCTTCTTCTAAGGTAAGCATGGAGCGGGCCTGATAGAACTTTGGAAGAGGATTACTTTGACAAAGGAGAGTTCCAACGCCACTATAGGCCTCGGATAGGTCAGCAACCATCTGTAGAACAAGACGATCTTCACTAACTGGCGCACCAACGTTGCGGAGTTGGTCCGCCAATTCTTTCAACCTTTTGCAATAAGCTGAAACGTTTGGGAAATTTTCCATGTTGACGTTTGAAAATCCTTATCAAGGTAACAACTCTGGAATTTTGATTATCCCGGAATATGTCACGCAGCCATCGCCGTAGCGTCTGGCTCAATAATCGTCTGCAATATGTCGGTAGAGATAGTAGAATAAATTCACTGAAGGACGGTGGCATCAAGTGTGGTCCATATTTTGGGTCATCCTCGTGTTGAGGCACCTCCGTGTCATCAGGAGCCGCGGGGATTATGTGATGGATGACTTGATGCGAACGAGCGTGAATTTTGAACAACTCGGCCCACGTCGCGTATTAGACGTTTTATATTTCAAGAATTAGAGGGATATGATTCTTGTTATTAGAAACAACGAGGGCATGATGAAATATGTTCATTGACGTAGACATAACGAAAGAACAGGAAGTGATGGAGGGATGTGGAAGGGAAAATTTGGGAAGAGAGGAGGTACTGTCGGGCATGAAATCCGAGAAATATGGCTCGGAAATCGAGCCAGGTCGCCGAAAATTGGAGGAGGCCAACGGAAATTTTGGAGAGGAATAAAAAACCTAGACTTCTGATACCATGAAAGAAATAATCCTTTGATTATTTTCATAATAGGAGAATCATATTCCTATTCTACTCCTAAAACCTTATTCTACTTGGACACTAACTATTCAATTATGGTAAGTATACAATACTAATTACACTCAAACATTACCTAAACTAATCTACACCATCCGAAATATATATATAATAAATGGTATATCATATGTATATTTAGCAGAAAATTCCAGTAAAACGGCGGAGTTTTGTTTCTTTATAGGAGAAGAATCGTATCTAGCAAGTAGAAGAACATTCGCATGGAGTGATGGCATGGACTGAAGTTTCTCATGAAAGCACCTCTCTTAATTCCTTAGTTTAATTCTCATATAATTTTTGTTTGAGTTTAAATTATGTACATCTTCATCATACTACCTTTATATATTATATTATAGCAGACAACTTATCTTATTTTTAAGATTATATAACTATAAAAGATACCGATAATAAGCTCGTGAATACAAGTTCCATATCTTTAACCATGCTATTTTGATTTCTGCATATGCACAATTTTACAAGTAACTCGTAAGAGACATATTCAGAATTTAAGTCCTTTTTGCTTACCAAGTTCTGAATGAATTATCTATACATATTACGTGAATTTTTAACTAAATATAATGTTTGTATTAAAAATATTGAATTCTGCGAACCTATAACTTAACTGTATACTAGCCCCTAGTTACTACGTAAACTTAAATTAGATCTTCAAATATCTTACCGTGATATTTTAGTTCATGCATGATGATAGCGGCCCTCTATCCTTAAATTGTGATATGAAGCATTATTAGCCAGCAATGCAAATTCAAGATTTTGAAATTATATGTGGTCCATCTTGATTTTAAGAGATTTCATGAGCGTCATTGGGTGGGAGAGAGTCAGGTGAATTGCGGACTATGAGCCAGAAAAGAGAGGAATACTTTATGGGAAGGTTAATTTCAAATACATAATGCCAACATAAAATTGTTAATTAATTAATACCTTAACCAATCTGGGTTGTGGTGGGATGGTTGGAATCCCTCCACCCTTAACCAGAGGTCTCGGGTTCAAGCTGTTGAGAATGAAAAAATTTCTGTTGGAAGTGCCGCTTCCAGAAATGAGCCCTGTGATGCGCAACTCTAATTTAATTGGATTCCGATACGGATACCAAACATCGATCCGAAAAAAACGTCTTAAAACACACTAGCTCGGTACTTTTACGTCAAAGAGCAAGGGGCTAATTCCACATCAAACTGATACTAGCTTTTATTTTTCCCATCATTGTCTCATTATGGTGTAGAATTTCATTCCAAATTCTCTATCAAATTCTCTTTACATGCGTACAGGTGGATGGACACGACTCAAAATTTTCTCAAACTAGCCCCAACACTATCCCTATATTTTAGAAATTTAAAGCTCGTAGATAGAGGTATTAAATGGATAGGTTGTGCTAAATTTTAGTAGGACAAAATAAGCCAAGTTTTTAAAATAGATTAATGGTTATTTACTCGTCCAAATGTTACTTGTACTGAGATTGATATAGAAGTTAGATCAAGATATACTAAATAATGAGTTATAATTCAACGCGCAAATTCTTACAAGATTGTTTGTTTTTTTATAATTTATTTGATACCTATTTCTTTTTCTATATTCACTATATTTAACATATAAAAAAAATACAAATTTAAAATATTTTGATGTAGTTTCTCATGGGTCAATCATTTTGCTACATATTTAGTTCAAATCCATCCAAAATATTGTGAGTCAATAAATGGACGACTGACAAGTCATTAACCTATCTAAATTTGTCGAGTTATATTTTCATGAACTAATTTTATTACCGTATTCATACATGTCTTCTGCCTAGAGTCCGTCCATTTCCAGAAGAAAATAGGAAGAGAAAGGAGACCTTCTTTTGACACGAATTTTAGATTTGAGAGGTCACAAAAACATAATATTCGGGACCATTAGATAATTGACGTGAATGGAGATTCTAATTTCTGATTTTGTTGTGTCGTTTTGCCTATTTTACAAAATGTTACTTCAGTTTGGTGCATAGCTAATTAGCTACCCCGGCGCCTATTAATTATCTTGTCCTCATCTTCTCAATTTGTTGTTTATTTGGTCTCTTATCAAATTGTGGGGATGAATATTGTAAAGTGAAAGGCGACACATTAAATTTACCTGTTGCTACAACAAGGACAAGAACAAGATATGGACAAATATTTTTTTATCTTTAGAAATTGATATCCGAATAGCTTAAAATAAGAAAATTACCTCTAATTTTGACATTGGATTAGCGAAAAAAAAAATCAATCCTTAAAAATCTGAAAGTAATTAACCTATATTAGGCAGGCCATGAAGTATTATTCTACATAATAATCTATGTTGTTCAACTCTATAATAGATTATTTATTATAAATAGAAGTACAAAATATATATTTACAGCATTTTCATTTTCCTTTTTCACCAGTAAAGACGAATAAGTGTATTCCGTAGTTCATTTGTGATCTTTATATTCAAAACACAGCTGGAAAATAGACCCACAATTTATTGAACCTTTGCATCTCTCCCATCTCTATTTCTCGGCGTTAGATACTTTATAGTCGTAGTGAAATCCTTCACGTCTGTTGAGTTAGGATTCTAAGAAAAGAAGCCAACTAATTAGCCTAATAAATGAATTTTGTTTTTCAAAAAGAGGTGAATTCTGGTTCAGAATGCCATTGAGCCGTTGAAGTTATTGGGTTCAAAATTTAATACATGCACATATTTAGTACTTCTAGATTGGTTAATATATATGTAATTATTGAGCTAAAATTACTCAACCCGATTGAATCATATATAGTTTATATTGTATGTACGCCCTATATATTCTAAAGTAACAATTACACGACTCAACCTAGTTAACTAAGCCAAGTCGAGCTAGCTCCATCAAACTCCAACTTTGATCGAACGAAATATTGATCGAAATCAAGTTGAGGCAAATTAAACCTCTGTCTTGTTAAATTATTTACACATATCAGGTGAATTCCTAACACAAATATAAGATGAGGACAAAAGCTCTAAGTTATGCCGAACTCGTAAGCAGAATCGTAGCTCCGTCCCTGCCATCAATTAACAAACCCCGCCCCTCCCATCCCCCATTGCACAATACGAGTTAGAAGACAAAAAGTAGAAAACCCTCAAAGTTCACGTTGGTAAATACCAAAAGGGAAAAGAAATTTCTTTACACATGTTATAATATGAGGATAGCGTAATACATAGGCCCCGACGACATTTCTGCTGAGTTTAATGACATGCATTTCATTTCCTTGTGTATGATTTGATTAATCACTGGTGGCTTTTTTACGTAGTACTCTCTCTAGCTAGGTCCCTTTTATGTGTACTCACTTACCTCCAATATTTGCATCTGAAAACAATTTTTTTATATATAAAAAGAGAAATATTGATGAATTTGCTGGCCTGGTACTACTACTGCGCATTTTGATATCAATGCCTTGAATCTTGATATATAAGTACCATAGCTTTATTGCACAAAGATGATGTACAATAATATTCATTGCATTCTGCCAAATTTTATTTTTTTCGATCGATTATCTAGCTAGCTCGTCCTTCCTTGCTGCCAAGAAAATGAAATCCATGTGTTTAATTTAATTTCCAGCTAGAAATATTGACCTAGCTCATTGTTCATGCATGATGCATAGTTCAACTCGACGTTTTATCCTAGCTTAAGACAAGGTTCATTGTTTTTGAAACTCCAGTAGACTATGATTATGCATAGATAGCACACATAGAATAGCTTCTAGCTAAGTGGTAGTTTGACTAGTTTCTATATTTGTGCTAGCTAAGTTCCACACAGTTTCTATTTTTGTGACTTCACAAAATGGACAACGTAACTCCAAAAGAATTGAGGAATATACATATCTTAAATCTGCCGTCTAGTTTTACTATAATGCTTCATTACACAAACTTTCACTAATGATGTTAATTAGACCGTTTAAAACAACAACGTTCGAGGGTTTATATTCATATATTTTGTATATGAAGGTTGTAAATTATGTCATTAGGTTTTCCTAGAGAAAACTAAATAAAAAATGTGTTACTTAAATTGAAATGAAGGAAATAACAAATACCGTGGTACGTTTTTTGGGGGAACATTTGGGATTCTTACGTCTTTGTCATAGTACATTCAGAAAATAAAACATTTTTTTGGGGGAACATTTGGGATTCTTACGTCTTTGTCACAGTACATTCAGAAAATAAAATAAAAATAAGGGAGATCTTAATGCAGTGAGTGGATAGTTACAGGAAAATGAAAATGGACCATCATCAGTAGTCAGTACACTACTATACGAAAAATCACTGACCAATCTTTAACCTTTTAGCAGCTGATTGATTGACGTAACCATAGTTCCATGAAGTTAATTGATGTGTGTACAAGTTGTGCATAAGAGTAAAAAGTAACTTCACACTTGACTGGAATATCACTACATGGGCGGATACTCATTTCCCAGTTCCCACGGCCAAAAGTTAGTTTAAAAATGGAGGATTGTAAAAATTATATAAGGAGTTCATGTTCTCTAACTCATTAATGTGGGACTCCAACATCCTCCTGCAAGTTTAGGACGTGATATCTAGAGCATGGACAATATAGGACGGGGGCTGACATCTAAAATTTTGAATTGGGTGGCTTGACTTTGATACCATGATAACGAAATGGACATTGAGTCTAACTCAATCTCAAAAATTAGTTTATGAAGGGAGGACTACCCAAGACTAAATAAGGAGTCTATGTAACCATTAACCCATCAATGTGGGACTCTAACATATTTGTTGTATAAGAAATTACTAATATATACGTAGTGTATAATTAAAATAATTTAATTTTACCAAAATAAAATATTGTTTATCATATGAAGATCTTGAATAACTTACATGTGGAAAAGAAAATCAAGAACCGGGTCTTGATTTAACTTTTAACAATGCTATGTTCTAAGGAAGAAATGAGATCTCTTGCCCTCTTAAAAATTGAATAGAAGAGAATGACCTTTTCAGATTTCGTATGTGTTTTTTCAGATCTTTTATGTGTAAAAAATGAACATCTCTTTCAAAAAGGTCATAAAATTAAATTTGTTTTTGTAAAGGGCTAAATAATCATTCTCCCCATTTTTTCTATTTTGTGACCAAACAACACCTCATAGGGAGAAACATAGAAGAGGAATCAAAGTGGTTATATGCAGGAGCACGATCAGAGTAGTGAACAAGAAGGAAGTGATAACAAAATTCTCATCCCAATTCTTCTATCTTATTGTTTCAGTACTTTTCCTATTGCAATTGTTGTTTTAATGAGTTGAACTCTTTCTTGTAATTGTTCTTCTTGAGTAATCAATTTAAGTGTTGCTACTGTTCATTAAGTTGGGTTGAAGTTTGTTCCACACAGCCAGTCAAATTTTTGACGGACAAATGAAGCTGTTGAAATTTTCAACAGAAAGAATCTTAAATTTTGGAAAAAGTCTGTCAAAAATAGAATTGGAGAAAAACTCCAAAACGTTTTCCGCAAATGTTGAAAATATTATATAAATATTACAATCTATATTTGTTTGGCCATATATCTAAAGTTGAAAATATCGACTACTTTTATGTATTTGATTGTGACATGGTGAATTATTACCGAGTACTGTATTTGTCATTAGGCCTGTACACTATACCTTAGTTTTGTGACATCAAATTTTAGCAAAATCTTATTAATTGATGACTAACGGCTGACAAGCATTGAAGTTTCTAAAGTGATATATGAGAAAGTTTAGGAATAAATAATGTCCCCTAGAAAAAAGAGCACTCCAGAAATTACTAATCAAATCCAGATCTATAACAAACAAAAAAGAGAAAGAAATATATATCCTTGTTTCTTGAAATGTTATTTTTTTTGCTAAAAGTTTCTTGAGATGTTGAACCTTTATATAATATTACAATGAACATGAAATAACTTGACGAGACGTGCCGATAATTACTTTCTTTTTTGTTCATCTTTTGTGGAGGAAAATAGAACAGTTAATAATGCAGTCAGAATTCTCAGATTTGTAAAGTGCGAATGTGTTTCATGAACATATATATTTTGATTATTCAAAAGTACCAGAAATCACTCCATAATTAGTCAAAGGGATAAGTACACAAATAGCTGGTGTATATGTATATGGAACAAGACTTTAGCTTGCTCTTTCAATTTGGGAATTGAAACAAGTAGGGCAAGTAAAATACAAAAACTACTGGAAATTAAGGAGCCGTTTGGCCACGAATAAAGATTTGGAATATTTGAAAAATATTTTAAATAAGCTTTGATTTATAAAATAGGCCCACTATATCGACTTGAAATTTAAAGTATGAAAACTAAATTTAAGAAAATTTTCAAGTTCTTTTCAATTTTATTTTCATGTTCGAACATAATTTCAACTTTCAAATACTTCTTCTCAACTTGACTTCAAATATCAAATTTTTTTTAAAAAAATCTCAACTAATTCATGTCCAAACGCGTATTAAAAAAAGGTTTAAGTAATAAATATTATCAGTGTAAATAAATGTGACAGTATCATGTCATCTTTACCAATTGTAGGTTGTAGCATGTAGAATTTTGCCTTCATATTTGGGTGTTGTGTCCTTTAATAACTAGATACGTGTGAGAGTGAACCATTATATATGGTTCCCCCAGCTGAATCTCTAATAGGCCAGTTTTGAGTATTATCTCGACAACTGGCACAAGCTTTAATTTATTTTCTAAAAGTTGATTAATATTTAGGGCGTTAATTGTGCTAAACGTATACCAGCACAAAATGTGTTACAGTTTGAATTTTTCCCGTTTGACTAAATGATTTAAAGTCTTTTTAGCACATAATGTCATTAACTCATTGTTGGGAACTTGATTATAATTAAGATGATTTGAAATTAATGAACCAGCGCACTTCCTCGTACCTCTCTGCGAACTTGGTTAGTGTGGAGAGAAATTTTGTAGGTATCCGGACATAAGTTGAGCAGAATTTGAAAACAAAGTATAACTTGAAGTTGAAGTTAAATTGAAAGTGGTATTTGAAATATAAAGTTGTGTTTAGATAGGTACAGTGAAACCTCTCTATAATGGCAATGATTGTTCGAAAATTTCAAGTCTACTATAGTGAGATGTTATATATGTATACTGACATTTGATGTTTAGATCTCATTTAGCTGTTATAAATAAAAGTGCAAAATTTTATTTTTCTGTATTTTTTATGTTATAAACGAAAATAATATAGTATTTGTCAATTTTAAAGTCTCAATTAATTTTCATATCTCATTAATTAAAAATTAAAAAGACTAATAAAATTACTAATAAATCCAATACTAGTTGTTCCATATCGATAAAGAATTAAAATCTAAGGAACATATGCATTTAAGTATTTCAAATTTGACGTAACAATTCTACCATTCTAGGTCGTTTGTAAATTCCAATCTCTTAATGATAATATACCACTTGAATTGACGAAGAATTTTTTCAGAATTTCAACAAAATGGGATTTAATAGCTTTCCATTGAATGTTATCTAAAAGCTTAACAGTTGACTCTTCTATCTCACATCAAGTAGCAGTAGGTTGAGGTTCTTCATCAGCACTTTCATTGTCACATTATGTATCCATTGTTTCTTGTTTTTCCACTCTAATCACTTGTGCAATAATCTCTTCATCAGTGCAAGTTTCAAAGATTGGAAGTGTTGCGTCAAACTTCATATAAGTGATAGCATCCATTGCTTTGTTAATGTTATGAGACATGATATGGACTATAAGTGATGACACACTACCGACATTCACAACAAGTTCTACATTTTCACTGTTAACATTGAGGTTGTCATCAGTAGGTACAATTCCTCTATTTCTCCAACAATGGAGAACAGTAGAGGTCGTAACATCATTTCATGCTTCTATAAGAGTGTTAATTGTTTGTCGTAAGTTGAACTTGTTGTCATTAGATATCCTTTTAAATATTCGTACATGAAATTTACAATGTACATGACATTAATGATGATTATCATAAATATTTTAATATTTTACTGTTATACATAATATATTTCTTACAAAGTATTATTACATAATATTTTAGTATGACTATTATAGAGAGTTAATTTTACAAAGGTTGTACCGCTATAATGAATGTCACTGTTGTTATAGGTAGAATGTTTTTATACAAAAGTAAAATATAATATGAAAAATCGATTCCGGAGAAAATTAGATAATTATAGTGAAATGTTGTTAAAATGAATGTACACTTATAGATAGATTTATAGAGAGATTTGATTGTATTTCATTTGAAAAAAAAGTTAGAAGTTCATGAGTGAAAAAAGTTTCTACGTGAAGCTGCTTTTGACCTGTTTTTCAATTTGAAAACCTCGTCGTAAAAAAGAAAAAAAAACTCATGTCCAAACGGGAATCCATTAGGAATTGATAAGGGAAATCCATGTGCTAGCTTCTATGAACAAACACTTTATAATTATGTGTGCAGATGCATGAATCTTCAAACTAATGAGTCGGAATAAAGGTAAACTTCTATTTTTCGTTGTGCCAGCGTTATAATATTACATAAAAATTACTCATACTAGCAGTAATTAAGGAGTAAGATTTTTGTTTGTGGGACCTGGATCAAATATAGTAGTTTCACATTTTAAGACTGGTGAAATGAAGTTGAGGAACAGGCTGGACCTTGGACAAAGACTGTTAAATATACATAATATACACACGATATACAGGTATATATTATGTATATTGGTGCTCTCGGATTCCTCCACTAAACCGTATATGGTGTACATATTTAGGTAATATTGTAGTCTTCTAGTTTAGGTAATATTATTGTGTAATTAGTATTGTACACTTACCATAATATTTGTATTACCATAATTGTATATTTAGTATCCAAATAGAATAAGGTTTTAGGAGTAGAATAGGAATATGATTCTCCTATTATGAAAATATGTAACTTGTATAAATACTCTTTCAATTAATGAAAATAATCAACGGATTATTTCTTTCAAAGACAACAGTGAGCCCAACAATGTTCATTATGGATCAATGGTGTGAACTGGGTCATTTATAATTTGAGTGAAGAATGAAGATATAATGTCCTCAAATTTCTTCAAAAGATATAAAAATCTATGGGCAAAATATTCAGTATAGAGAAGACATGGTTTCTGTTAAATCCCGCGTTCATTAAGGGAATGAATTATGATCTCTTTATACGATTTTAGATAATCATCTTCTCATAAATTAACTTTTAGGAGTGAGTTAGAGTAGAATTTAACGGTTGTGTTTCGCATTGTTGAGCGATGATATTCTGTTCTTCACATTCTAATTGACTACTTGTGGGATTCCACTGAATATGTTATTGTTGTTATGTGTGTTGTGGAGTGTTAAGTCAGCATCAATTGAGAGATTGAGTTGTGGTCTCCTAATATTATCTTTGAGCAAATTCTCCTATCAAGTAGTAATAATTTTTTGGGTTGAGTTAAACACATAATCCCTTTCCTCACAGTTGCCCCAAAAAGCTAAAGAATGATTTAAGAAATTGAGCTATATTTTTTGTATTTGTTTTAACAAATTTTGTGCAAAGCATATTCTTGATATTATTCAAATTATGTTTAATTAAGTATTTACAAATTTAGATCATATTGACTTTTTATTATTATTATTTATCAAACAAATCATATGTATTTAGTATTTTCCTTGAGATCAAAATAGGGATTTGTTTTAAAAAATTAGTTTAACACGGATTAAAATGAGAAAAGGGGATGTAATTTCAAATGATAAGTTCAAAGCGCCATATGAAGAAATACAATAAGACCTCGAATACGCCATATTTTTTTTTGTGTAATCCACGTTTTATTATCGAAACAGCATAAGGATTCAGCCCTACGGATTTGATCACCCGGAACTTATGATTATACAATTTATAAACATTTTTTATTTTCCCTACTATCTTTTGTATTGTCCAAAATAATCTACTCAAGAAATAACCTTTCATCATTTTTTTATTTTATTTCCGTCATTCGTCCCTTTTTTATATAAAAACAACTTTAAAATTTACATTTTTTTAAAATAGCTCTGAAGATAGTTCGTTCATTCAAATAGAAAAGGTGCTTATCATCATCTTTTTACCAAACACGGATATAATCATTTTTAACACTTTTATTTAAGGAGAAAGGATCAAATTTACCCATTTACTATGTGAAAAAAATTAAATTTATCCTTCGTTATACTATTAATTCAAATATATTTCCAATGTTACTATAATGATTCAAATATATCCCTCTTCGATCGGAGTTGTCCACGGTGGAAGCAGACATGCCACTTCATCACCCAACTCATTTTGACCCCCTCCCCTACACTTATTCTTCCCACTAGCACCTCCTCTTTCTCCACAACTACTGCCACAATCAATAGCAGGAAGACCACTATCATTTCATCGGTGTTCAGCAAAATGGGTTATTCTCAAATTGAATCGCTCTCCAGCTTAAGAAAATGATAGGTGCTAATTGGCTCAGTGAGTGGTGATGGGTGAGTACTTAGTTTATACAATGTTACATGAGCAATACAGTCCTTTCCATTCAAGCAGGCATGATATAGTTTTATGAACTTATGAGTTATTAAAATCGAGGTCAAATAGCTTCAGAAGAGAGAAATTAAGCTAGAACTATGTAAAGTAAATCCGAATTAATCACAGTCCGTTTGAGAGCATAGAAGTAAGAGTTATGAATAAGCATGTTTCCAACTCCCTTTGCATTTTAGTTATGAAATAAGCATATTTTCCAGTTCATTGTCATAATCCATGATAGATTTTTGAACTTTGACCGCATAATTGCTCAGGTTAGAGGATCGCAATCTTATTCTTGTTATTAATTTAGACATTATCAATCTTATGAAGTATAAATTAAACTTCAATTTGCTGAACACCAATGCAAATGGTGGTGGTCTTCCTGCTATTGATTGTGGCAGTGGTTGTGGAGGAAGAGGAGGGCGGGGGGTAAAAATGAGTTGGGCGATGAGGTGGCATGCCATGTGACGTCCACATCACTGAAATATCAGTGTCACACTTCCACCTTGAACATCTCTAACGGAAGACATATCTATTTGATTGTAATAACGTCGGAGGCATATTTGAACTAATAGTATAACGCAGGATAAATTTGATCATTTTTACAAAGTAGAGGAGTAAATTTGACCATTTTTCCTTTATTTAAATATATAACTGGTTATTTATGAAATTAACTTCAATAAGTAAAAGTGTTTTTCAGTACTTATTATTTATCAACTACATTTAATTAGCTAATCAAAACTTGCTCTAATTATGGTAAAATAAAGCAGTTAGTCAATAACAGCAATAAATAGCTGATTTTATTACGTTCCTACTCTTGTGAATTGTCACATAAATAACTTGCTTGAATAATCATATCCTCAGTGTTTACATCTCTGATGCACTGAAGAAAGAGCCATTCAACCGAAGACCAAAAAAAACAACTGACATTTCATTATAATTGCGGTTGTCATGCATGTTTGTGGAAATTTTAACACAAACAAGTACACTGTCTTTATAATCACACTAAGCTAGTACTGTTCTGAAATCATTATTACTAAATTGTGGAGTCTAATTCATTTACCGATACTATGAAGACTCTACGCAGAGGATTGGAATCAGCCGATCATGAATTATCACATAAATAACTGGCTTGAATAATCATATCCTCAGTGTTTGCATCTCTGATGCACTGAAGAAAGAGCCATTCAACCGAAGACCAAAAAAAAACAACTGACATTTCATTATAATTGCGGTTGTCATGCATGTTTGTGGAAATTTTAACACAAACAAGTACACTGTCTTTATAATCACACTAAGCTAGTACTGTTCTGAAATCATTATTATTGAGTTGTGGAGCCTAATTCATTTACCGACATTATGAAGACCCTACGCAGAGGATTGGAATCAGTCGATCATGGGGATTGACATCAGTCGGTGTAATGTTATTAGTGGAGGGTACTTTGAAAATTTTAGGCTTGTCTAATGTTCGCCCTAGTTTTCACTATATATAGTCTAGGGCGCCATCTTTCTTTGTGTGTGATTTTCTAGAGAGGTTTTTGAGAGGTCTCTTGAGCGTAGTCGAAGGTGTAGTCAACAAAGAGAGAAAGAGAAAATTGTAAACTCAAAAACTCCATTATAGTAAAATCTGCAGCGGCAAGTGGACTAGCTCTCGCATTGAGGGTGAATCGCTATAAATCTGTGTGTGTTATTTGTTCTTAGTTTAATTTACTGTTTTCTGATTAGGTAGGATTTTGGACGTAAAATCCTAACAATTGGTATCAGACCGACATGTTGTGTTGCGATTCAGAAAACAATGGGAGGCGAAGATGGTTCGGCACACGGCATCGGTAAATTCGATGGTACATATTTTGCGTTCTGGAGAATGCAGATTAAAGACTATTTGTACGGCAGAAAGCTTCATCAACCGCTGAGCCTGAAGCCAGAGGAGATGAATGATGCAGATTGGAATCTCCTTGACAGACAAACTCTGGGAGTAATCCGATTAACGTTGTCGAAGAACGTTGCTCACAACGTGGCAAAAGAGAAAACCACTGCTGGCATGATAAAGGCTTTGTCCGACATGTATGAGAAACCTTCGGCTAACAACAAAGTATTTCTCATGAAGAAACACTTTCATCTAAATATGGAAGAATGTGCTCCTGTTGCAATGCACATGAATGAATTCAACACGATTGTTAATCAATTGTCATCGGTTGCAATTGAGTTTGACGATGAAGTGCAAGCCCTAATTTTGCTGGCGTCTCTACCGAATAGTTGGGAGCCGATGAGAGCAGTGGTTAGTAATTCTGTCAGCAGTGATAAACTGAAATTCAACGATGTTAGATATCGTACCCTTGCCAAGGAGGTTCGCAGGATAGATTCTGGAGAATCATCGACAAGTTCTGTTTTGAATGTTGAGAACAGAGGCAAAAATTATGATGAAAACCACAGCCGAAATAAGGGCAAGTCGAAGTCAAGGAATGACAGGGGTCAATTCAGATCCGGCGAACACTTGAGTGTTAGAACTGTAGGAAATCGGGTCACATCAAGAAGAATTGCAGGGCACCGAAGAAGGAGGACAACAAGGGGAATAGAATCAATGCTGCCACTGAAGACATTGGCGATGCATTGTTGTTTTCGGTTGACAACCCGATCGACTCTTGGGTGCTTGAATCAGGAGCGTCTTTCCACACCACCCCACATCGTGATATAATGATGAATTACGTTGCTGGGAATCTCGGCAAAGTTTATTTGGCAGATGGTGAGCCTTTAGACGTTGTTGGTACTGGATACAGTAATTTGAAGATGTCAAATGGACACGTCTGGAATACCACAAAGGTCAGACATGTGCCGAAGCTGATGCGTAACCTGATTTCAGTGGGTCAACTTGATAATGAGGGACATAATGTTAACTTTGGTAACGGGTCTTGGAAGGTGACGAAAGGCGCTATGGTGGTTGGTCGAGGTAAGAAAATGGGTACTCTTTATATGACGACGATTTGTCGTGATATGGTCGATGTTGTTGACAACACAAAGAAGACAGAGTTGTGGCACTGCAGGCTGAGGCATATGAAGTCGGTGGAATATTATATGTGTGAAAGCTATATTCTCGGAAAATAGAAACGAGTAAGTTTTTCAAATGCAGGTAGGGAATTGAAGGCCGAGAGGCTTGAATTGGTGCACACTGACGTGTGGGGACCTGCCACTGTCCCCTCACTCAGAGGATCACATTACTACATAACCTTCATTGATGACTCAACCAGAAAGCTATGAGTCTATTTTATAAAAATAAATCTGACGTGTTCATTGTCTTCAAACGGTGGAAAGCCATGGTTGAGAATGAGACAAACCTCAAGTTGAGGAACTTGAGGTCCGACAACGGTGGAGAATACATTGATGGTGACTTCAAATGGTATTGTGCTGATAATGTGATCAAGATGGTGAAGACTATTCCTGGAACGCCCCAACAAAATGTAATAGTGAAAATGATGAATCAAACATTGAACGAGCGTGCATGAAGCATGAGAATACACGTTGGACTGCCTAAGGCATTCTGGGCAGATGCAATCAATATCGCAACCTTCTTAATTAACAGATGACAGCTTGTTCCATTGGGTCTCAGAATTCCAGAAGAGACTTGGAGTGGAAAAATGGTAAATCTTTCTTTTCTAAAAGTGTTTGGTTGTTTATCCTATATTCATATTGATGTTACTGCTAGAAGTAAACTTGATCCAAAATCTAAGAAGTGTTATTTTATCAGCTATGGTGACACCGAGTTCGATTACCGATTCTGGGATTACCAAAATCGGAAGATCATCCGAATCAGGGATGTAGTCTTCAATGAACATGTATTGTACAAGGACAAGTTGCGGGAGAGTTCAAAATGTAAGAACAAGGAATCAGAAATAGCCGATTTGAGAGGCTTCTCGGCAGCCGAGGCAACCAAGTTACAGCCAGGTACGACCGAGGCAGAGGAACAAGCTAGTGATGGCAGAGCCGATGAAAATGTTGATCCTGAAACAAATCAGCGGACGCCGATCACAGAATTACACATATCATCCAAAATCAGTAAGCCGGTTCACAGGTTCTCTCCATCCCTCAACTATATTCTGCTCACTGACAGAGGGGAGCCGGAATGTTACGAAGAAGCAATGCAAGTTGATGAGTCGATCAAGTGGGAGCTGGCAATGAAAAATGAGATTGACTCACTGTTGTCAAATCATACTTGGGAGTTAGCTAAGTTACCAGATGAGAAGAAGGCATTGCAGAACAAATGGGTCTATCGATAAATGAAGAACATGATGGAAGTAAGCGCTATAAAGCAAGGCTGGTTGTGAAGGGATTTCAACAGAAAGAAGGCACCGACTACACGGAGATCTTCTCTCTCGTAGTCAAGTTGGTGACAATAAGAATTGTTCTTCGGCTGGTAGCAAAGGAAGATCTACATCTTTAATAGATGGACATGAAAACTGCTTTTCTTCATGGTGATTTAGATGAGGAAATCTACATGAAACAACCTAAGGGATTTGAGGTCAAAAGGAAAGAGATTATGGTGTGCAAGCTTCAAAAAAGTATGTACGGACTGAAACAGGCTCCAAGACAGTGGTATAAGGAGTTTGACAGCTTTATGAAGAAAATCGAATTCATAAGGTGCGAAGCAGATCACTGTTGTTACTTCAAGAGGTTTAAAGACTCCTACATGATACTGCTTCTTTATGTTGATGACATGCTGATTGTAGGGGCAGACCTACATGAGATTGATCGGCTGAAAAAGAAGTTGTCAGAAGAATTTGCAATGAAGGATCTGGGAGCCGCAAGACAAATTCGTGGGATGAGAATCATCAGAAGTAAAGAGGGCCTTAAGCTCTCGCAAGAAGAACATGTGAAGAAGGTTCTCAAGAGGTTAGACATGGATGATGTCAAGCCAGTCAGTACTCTATCAGCTGGACACTTTCATTTGTCAAAGGACCAGTCGCCGATGACCGAGGACGAGATGAAGCATATGGACAAGGTGTCTTATGCCTCTGCTATTGGCAGTCTTATATATGCGATGGTATGTATGAGACCAGACATTGCACAGGCAGTGGGAGTTGTTAGCAGATTTATGAGCAATTCGGGAAAGCAACATCGGGAGGCTGTGAAGTGGATTTTCAGATATCTTAAGGGCAACTCGAGTTTAGCTTTGTGTTTCCGAAAGTCAGAGACAGGATTGCAGGAATATGTTGATGCTGACAATGGTGGTGATGTCGATAGTATAAAGAGCATATCCGGGTATTTTACACCTTCGGAGGTACTGCGATTTGCTGGATTTCAAAGTTGCAGAAGATAGTAGTTCTCTCTAACTGTGAGGCTGAGTACGTTGCCGTGATGGAGGCCACGAAGGAGATGATGTGGCTATAATCTTTTCTGTGGGAATTGGATCAGGATCACGAGGGGAGTGTGCTATACTGTGATAGCCAGAGTGTCATTCATTTGGCAAAGAACTCTATTTACCATGCTCGCACGAAGCACATACAACTTTGGTACCACTTCATCCGATCAGCTTTGGAAGATGAAGTGTTAGTGCTTGAGAAGATTTCAGGGAGTCAGAATCCAGCCGACATGCTGACGAAGACCGTGCCGAATGATAAACTGAAGTTTTGTGCAACTTTAGTTGGACTTCTTGGATGAGAATCGGAGTCGCTGCTGCAGATAGAGACATGTGATTGAAAATTAATCTCCAAGTGGGAGATTGTTGAGTTGTGGAGCCTAATTCATTTACCGACACTATGAAGACCCTACGCAGAGGGTTGGAATCATCCAATTGGAATTAGCCGATCATGGGGGATTGACATCAGTCGGTGTAAATATTATTAGTCGAGGGTACTTTGAGAATTTTAGATTTGTATAATATTCGCTCTAGTTTTCACTATATATAGGTGATTTTCTAGAGATGTTTTTTAGAGGTCTCTTGAGCGTAGTCGAAGGTGTAGTCGACAAAGAGAGAAAGAGAAAATTGTAAGCTTAAAAAGTCAATTATAGTAAAATCTGCAGCGCCAAGTGGACTAGCTCTCGCATTGAGGGTGAATCACTATAAATTTGTGTGTGTTATTTATTCTTCGTTTAATTTACTATTTTCTGATTAGGTAGAATTTTGGACGTAAAATCCTAACAATTATCTACTTAATTATTTATTTTATGTTAAACAGAAATTCCATTTATTTATTTTTCTCTTAAAAAAAAACAGAGAGTTGTCTATAGATATAAGCTCCTAGCATTAAATAGCCCCCACCTTCCCCCTAGCTTGATAAGACCAGTCAAATGCATGTGAATGAGCTAGAAAAAAAATATTTTATTTTTTTAGTTAAAAAGATTTATGTTTTCTTTTATTTTTTCAATTCGATATCTGGTGTCCGATATAGACTATATTTGATTTCGCATTGCATAGGACTTATTCTAGAAAAGCGCTCCTTATCGATATTTTTTTATATTCAGGACTCGAATTCATAATCTCTATTTAAGAAAAGAGCAGTGTCATTCTCTTCACCACGTTCTTTCGTGACTAGCTAAAGAGATTTATGTGTCCCCCTCTCTCTTCATCTTTATATAAACCTGATCCTTTGAGATTTTCATTTTAAGACTCATTATCTTTTCCCCTCCTTGACTACTACTATTTCTCTTGAAGCCTTCCCATTGGGAATTATATTCCAAAGCAAATCATAAACTAAAAAAGAAGAAATATTTAAAAAAACATGGCTGCTTTTTCATCATACCAATTACAGCACACCAACCCTTTTCTTCTTGATGCAGTATTTTTGCCAAGTTCTCCAATTAAGATGTCTGGCTTTTTGGATGAACCAAACAATTCTTGTACTATCCAAAATTGTTTCTCTCAATTTTACCAAACAGAGTTTCCTGCCAATGTGATTGTTCATGAAAATAGCACAAATGTTACTCCTACTCTTAGCCGTGATGAGCCTAATTCTGTCACCAACAAATGTAGCAGCAGTATAAGCTTGGATATTGATTCTTCCTCTGTTACTCGTAAAATTGAAAGTGGAAATAATAAGTCTAATATTACTTCTACGGACAAGAAAAGAAAATTCCGAGAAGGGTCTTTTTCTATGAGTTCTGCTCATTCTAAGGTAGTAATTAAATTTTCCATATATGTCCTCTAAAGTTTCATCTTCTTGATCAATTCTTGGAATTGGGATTAAGAATTAATCTCTCTCTCTCTCTCTCTCTCTCTTTTTAATTAGAATGTAAAACAGGGTGAAAATGGGAAAAAGAAGAAAAGCAATACTAGCAAATTAGTAGCAAAAGATGAGAAGAAAGGTAATGAAAAGGCACCAACAGGCTACATTCATGTTAGAGCAAGAAGGGGCCAAGCAACTGACAGCCATAGTCTTGCTGAAAGGGTACAATTCTTTGTTAGCCCCTTTAGCTATAACTCAAATTTACCAATGTGCTTTTTTTTTAAAAGTTTTACCTGGTGTCCAGTACCTCCATTGGGGCCAATTAAATTTGTATTCGTGTCGAAAAGTTCCTTTTGACGCTAAACCACTTCTTATTAAAGATGAAATATAGTCCATGCTCGAACCCGAGACTTATAATTAAAAATATAAGAGTATTTACCATTCTACCATAAAGTTTGATGTTTAATGAAAATAATTAGTTCTATGAAAATTATTACTATTATTCACGTGCAACAGTTTTCTCACTGTTGAACTTGTGATATGATCTCAGGTGAGGAGAGAGAAACTAAGTGAAAGGATGAAGATATTGCAATCTCTTGTTCCTGGTTGTAACAAGGTGAATAACAAAGTTAGTTCAGTAATTTTTGTCTTCTATTTATCTTTCTGTGTAAAGTGGGGTGGCACTTTTTCAAGAAAGTAGTATAGTTTATTTATTGCCCCTAGGGGCGCAAGCGAGTTGGTAAGTGACAAGGTGATTGGGTACAACCATTCCGATGTCGCGGGTTCGAATCCGTGTGGTGACAGTCTTTGCTGAAATATTGCAAGGGCTGTTGCTAGGTTCGTGTTCCGTTGGTCCTCTCCCTTGCAAGGCTGCCACTCGCGCATATCCCTCGATTTACATCTCACCTGGCCAAGGAACCTCTGGTACAGGTGGGGAGTTTCGCCTTCGGGACTTTCCCCTTCACAAGTATAGTTTATTTATTTATTCTTCTGACAATTTTCATGTGACTTGAATGAGATCAGGTAACTGGAAAGGCCCTCATGTTGGATGAGATAATCAATTATGTCCAATCTTTGCAAAACCAAGTTGAGGTAAAAAGAGAATAATTAATACATTCCTTTATAATTAACAATTAGTTCACTGTCTCATTGACTTACCTAAAATATTAGTACTAATATTGTGTTTCCCATGTTTCAGTTTCTCTCAATGAAACTTACTTCTTTGAATCCAATGTACTATGACTTTGGCATGGACTTAGATGCACTCATGGTCAGACATGGTGACCAGGTATACATTTTTCTTAATTTCCTTCAATTATGTAATAGTTTAATTACTTTTCAGACTCTTATTTTTTTTAAAAATCATTTTTCAGAATTTGAGTGGCTTGGGAACACCACTGCCAAATACTACATCACAGGCAGCTGAAGTTATTATTCCAAACGCTAATAGTGGCTATCCTTTTTTGAATAATTCAGCATCACTTATGTTCCAACAAGCCAGCTTTCCTAATTCCATTTCTCAGGTATTGCATATTCATTGAATGTAGTTATTAGCTATAATAAGACTTTAATACATAATCACCAACTAGACAAACACCTAAAAAGACACACTATGATGGTATTGGTATCAAACACTTTGATGACACACTATAGATTCATTGACAGTGTAAGGATTTTTTATACCGTAAATTTTAATATGTGATAGCTGGTTAATTACTATTTTATTAGGTTATCAACTAAGGCTTATCATAAAGATTTACATGTAATTATAAATAAGTAATCTAATACTAACTAATATACATGATGTGAAATTTTCTAACATGGACAAGTACATTTTATCTTTTTTTCAGGGTAATGAACAACTCTTATGGGGTGCAGATGACCAAAGACAAAAAATAATGGATCAGTCAGGATTCAGCAATAACTTTTGTTCTTTCCATTAATGTAACACCAGACCCTACCCTGCCCTGCCCTACACAACATCTGGTGAGCTATCCATCATTGTCTTAATTAGCAACAATTCAAGTGAAAAAAATCACATCATTTTAATTTATGGTTAAGCAATTAAGAGCTGATTAATTTTGTTTGATTTGTGCAGGACTTTGGAAGGTAGATCCATTAAACCTGACTATTAGCTAGCCTAGTATATATATAACCTGTGCATGGAGGATTATATTCTAAATCACCCTATCAAGGCTTGGAGTATATATATTTAATTATTCAGTAGATTGAAATGATGGGCCTTTTGGATGGATGATATGAATCAAGAAATTAAAATCAGTGGAAGCCAAAAGAGTACTTGGTCATCAGCACCTCAGCAGGCAGAAAAAAAGAGACAGTTTCTTGGAGATCCTTTTGATTGTTACAGTGTACAATATTTGACTTATAAATTCCTGAATCTATTGATGAAAGCACAAGTTCCTAGAGCCATGTGATGGTGGTGGTTAATTAAAACCCTAGCTTAGCTAGAAAGAGGAAGAATATAATGTAGAGAGAAAAAAAATTCCTACTCTTTTTTATTTCTTTTGCATCTTCTTCTTGTACCATGTTGTTATGATAATATGATTGCTGCTTTAATTAATATGGTGCGGTCTTTAGTGTCCCCTGTTATTACATTTGTAACTTTTTAAGTTTTTTTATTCGATATTCATATTGGACCTGATTAATTTAAATTAGTGGCACGTAAGACTTATCTAAGGGGAAGCACTTCTTAATATGATTTTTTTGTACGTACCTAACTTTTTAACCTTATGTGGTGTTATGGGAAAATTTTTACAATGGGTAACTCACAACCAACAAAAGGTGGGTAAGGCTCGTTTCATTGTTAGACAAGTGGAATGTGTAGGTCCCACCAGTAACTTTTGACACTTTTTTTAATTCGATTGGTCACCTTATTTTTTTTCACCCTTTCTACTTTATTTTTCCTCTCCCACAGTTATTTCTATTTCCTACAGTTATTTTTCATAGTTATTTTAGAATCAATGTTCTACTGAGACAATTTAAACATTATCAAAGTATAAATTAACATTTGTTTTTTGTGATATTTAAACATTAAAAAAATTTAATATCATAAAAAATGTAAGTACAATCAAATAACAGGAGGATATACTCCCACCAAACATATGAATATCATTTAAGATTTTAAAATAAAATAATTTTATTATCTTTTACACATGAACAAATTGAAAAGGTCTGGGCGTGCGGGGAGTGTTAAGAGTCTCACATCGGATATGGAATGGAAACATGAACTCCTTATATGGACTTGGACAATCTTCACCCTACAAGCTAGCTTTTGGGGTTGAGTTAGGCCCAAGATCCATTCTTTAGAAATACATCTTAAAATATTGATCAATGTTTATGTAGTTTGACTCTCGAAAAAAAAAATGTGACAAGATTTTGGGACGAGGGAGTAGCTTGAATCGACACGAAATTTAAGAAAAAATTAAAAACATTGGGTCTTAAATATGTCATGAAACTTAAGTGATTATAAAATTTTTGAAATTAGTGGCTTAAATATGCCATAGCATTTACATTTGACAGTCATAAAAGATTTTCATTAAGAATAAAATGAGATTTAATGTAAAATTATTCCTTTCAATTTAAAAGTGTGTTTTTTCTTTTTAGATGAACTAAAAAGAAAGGATATAACATCAATTGGAATACTTCTTTAGTTTAATACTTCTTTTATACAATTTTTCGTTACCATTGCTATTCCAGATATCAAACAGTTTTCTATCTTTGTAACCCAAACACAAACACAGCCATTATTTTTGTGACAGAAGGACTAATATCGTTGAAGCCAGGAACAAAAGCAAAGAATTTTTAATGATATGTTTTCCGATCATTGCAAGGGATTAGCGCTATAATTATATAACTTGGAGTTAAGGTCTTCTACTTAAACGTGAGTCTCTCTAGGTATGATCTAATTCATACATGTCACCACACGCATGTTAATTTTTTCTTCAAATGACATGATTGCATAACTTGGAATAGTCATTGAGAAATAACATATATGCTGTCACTCTTGTACAAAAAGGGTACCGGATAACTTTGTCAATTAAGCCTTGAACAGAAAGAAAAAAATCAACTACTAATAATTTTGCTTTTGTTATAATTTAAACTTAAGACCTCATTGGTCTCAACATACTTCATTAATCACTAGGTCACACTCTTTTAATCTTACATTTGTTATGATGTTTTTGTAGCTATAAAAGCATGTCATTAGAGGTATAACGAAAAAATTTATAAAGGTGACATTTTTCAAACGGATGAATAAAGAAATAATGTCAAGTAAATCGGAACAGAGTGAGTACAAGTCAAAAAATAATAATTAGATCTCACTACTCTTAAAAGAAATGCTGACCTTTCTTGTAATATTCTTAAGGGCAAAGGTGTAAATATACTCCTCAATTTTGCAATATAGAGCAGATATATTTTCCGTTAAGAAAGTGATATATATATATATATATATATATATATACCCCTGCTCACTTTCAAAAGATGAAGGTGACGAAGATGAGGATGTTGCGATGGATGCATGGGTATACTAAAAAGGATATGATTAGAAATGAAGGTATCCGGAGTAAAGTGGGAGTGGCTTCGATGGAGGACAAGATGCAGGTAGCGAGACTGAGATGGTTAGGAAATATTCAGAGGAGAGGCACGGAGGCCCCGGTGTGGAGGTGTGAGAGATTTGCTTTAGACGGGTTCAGAAAAGGTCGAGGTAGGCCGAAAAAATATTGGGGATAAGTGATTAAACAAGACATGACGCATTGCAACTTACCGAGGACATGACCTTAGATAGGAGGTTGTGAAGGTCACAGATTAGGGTGGAGGGTTAGGTAGTAGTACAGATCTCGTGTATCCTTCCATACCAGCAGGCGTAGTGTTACCTTATATGTTGTTGTCCTTTGTTTTCCTGTTACTATTTGCTATCTCTTGTTATCGTACCAGTTGGTGCATTTACTGTTAAAATTTCTCCATTATTGCTTACATATAGTATTTTGCCACTTTACTTTACTTTACTTTACTTGCTTTACTTTACTTTCTTCAAACTGTATCTGATCTTTTTGTCATGTTTTCTCTTGAGCTGATGATCTTTCGAAAACAACCTCCCTACCTCATAAGGTAAGGGTAAAGTCTGCGTACATTCTACCCTCTCCAAATTCCATCATGTGGGATTATACCGGGTATGTTGTTATTGTTGTTTGTACACTCCTGTCATTACACAAATGGTGCAAATATACCATTTTTGCTGATAGATTTAAAAAAAATCATTTAGCTTATTTTTTAATTAAAAAATGTCACGTAGCTTTAAAAAAATAAGTCTGCCTATTTCTTAAAAGATGTGTGTTCATTTTTTTTCTTGTGGATCGGGCTTGGTTCATTTAAAAAAATATCTCTTTGGCATTAAAAAAAGAAGTCTACCCATTTTTTTAAACGAATCAGACCCAACCCACCACAAAAAAAATTATTATGTGGCTTTAAAAAATTAGTCTACTAAAAAAATGGGTAGACTTTTTTTAAAGCCACGTGGCATTCTTTTTAATTAAAAAATAAGTTAAATAATATTTTAAAAATATTCAATCAACAAAAAGGTATATTTACACCATTTGTGTAATGGAAGAGGTATATATGCACCACTTTTTTAACGATAAGTATATCTGCTCTATATTGCAAATTTCAGAGGTATATTTGCACCATTTCCCTATTCTTAATTCAATCTGTTGCTTGGTAACTAGGTTTTTCTAGAGTGTAAAATATTCAGTCTTTTTTTTTTGGCAGAATAATGAAATAATATTGACAAGACTGCATCCCACCTTGATCTGGAGGATAATGTTGGAAATTTACTAATGTGAATTAAGTATATCCCATTATTTATGACTCAAACAATTAGGCCCCCGTACGTCGGAAACGTCGTTTTCACACACGTGCACACGTAGTGTCAAGTATCGCAAATTTCATTAGTGAAAGAGATATTGGTACGTATGTAATACGTTTGAGACATAGAATGATGGGCGGTTATTGGCCAAATGAAAAAGTATTCCACGTTGGTAAACGAAGGAAGAAGTGTACGAAGTGTAAGATGAAACGTGTAGGAAATCGCCGCGAAGGGCCGCGGCGCAGCCCCATCGAAGCCGAGGAGCTGGAGCGTCACGGCGCTAATTGGGTCTTCAGTTACTGGAGCAGCGGTGCCACAACGCTAATTCACATAGCCGCGGCGCTTCGGAGGCAGAATGCTGCGACAGGAAGTTGAAAAGTTCTAACCTTTGGGCTGGTTTTGGAGCAATGATTCTCCATTACTTGGCACATGAATTCAGCCATTATTTGGTTGAATGTAACCTCTTAATTAAGTGTCATTACATGGCTATTGAAGATAATTAGTTGGATAGTTGAGGGGTCCTTTCTTTACACCATAAATTGAGGTCTTTGGCTCAATTAAAGAAGACTACACAACACTTAGAAAATACTCCAAAATTTTCTGAATTCATCTTCTTCCTCTCTAGCAAAGTTACTATACTCAAAGTTCTTCAAGAGTAACACTTGAGTTTCCTTTTCTCAATTGTTAAGCTGCTGTTGTATCTTGGGAGACTATTTCCCGACAACGTAAAAGGAGATATACAGGGCAATCTTGTCTTAAAGACAGAGTGCCATCACTCGACTCAGCAAATCACACAAGCAGTTTGTTAAGTTCTTGATTTATAGTTTATTGTAATATTTAATTTATCCTTTCTTACCATTGTAATAATTACTTATTTCCCGTTCCCTACAACAATTGTATCCCAACAAGTTTAAGACAAGATTGCCTCGATTGTCAGTACCTAGAAAGATGACTGGAAGAGAACAAATTGCTTCTGATTCTGCTGATGCTGCTGCTACTCAAGGCAATCCCTCAACCTTCCCCACTGCTTAAGGCACACCTAATGCCTTTACGGTTGATCAAGGCTCATCCAACACCTTTAAAGCTGCTCCAGGGAACGTTGTCGTTCATCCACCCGCTGGATTCCACCATGAACGCCCTGAAAAATTCATGGGCTCCAACTTCAAGAGATGGCAACAAAAGATGCTATTCTATCTGACTGTTATGGGAATGACTCATTTCCTAACAGAAGATCCTCCACCAGCTGGAGATGAAATGGACCCTTCGCCTACTAAAACGGATGAAGGGGGCCTAGGTATCATGTCATTAATGTCATGAAAATGGTTCTTGATGCATGTAGTCATAGTGATTTCATGTGTAAGAACTATATATTGAACTCCTTGTCAGACCCTCTCTACATGGTGTATTGCACCGTAGGCACTGCCAAAGAGTTGTGGGAGAAACTGCAGAAGAAGTACAATGCACAAGATGCAGGTACTAAGAAATTCATCGTTGGAAAATTTCTAAAATTTCAAATGGTGGATAGTAAAACAGTGATGTCCCAAGTCCAGGAATTCCAAATGATTCTACATCACCTGGATTTGGAAGGTATGAAACCAAATGAGCAGTTTTTTTGTTGCATCGCTGATTGAAAAGTTACCTCCTTCGTGGAATGAGTTTATGAGTTACTTAAAACTCAAGACAAAGGAGATGACCTTTGAAGAACTTATTATCAAACTCCAAAATCAGGAAGATAATAAGAAGGCCTTGCCCAGGGGTAAACAACCCGCTGAGGCAAAGGCAAATCTGGTTGAGGCCAAAGGGAACCCAATCAAGAAGCGCAAGTTCCAGAAAGACGGCAAGACCCTAGCAGCGGAGAAGTTCAAAGGAAACCGTCACCACTGTAGGAAACATGTTCACATGATCAAGGACTGTAGCAAGCTCAAGACTGAGCAACAAGAGAAGGCTAAGGGCAAGACACAAGTTAACGTAGTCAAAGACAAGTTTCTGGATGACATGATTGAGGAGTTCTCAGCGGTGGTGCTAGAAGAAAACCTTGTTGAGAATCCCATGCAATGGTGGGTGGACACAGGTGCTACAAGACACATCTGTTCCAATAGAGATGCCTTATCTACTTATACACCGGTTACAAATAAGAAGTTGTTCATGGGAAACAACGCTTCCTCTGACGTACTGGGGATAGGAAAGGTAGTCCTAAAGATGACTTCTGTAAAGGAGCTCACTCTGAAGGAGGTGATGCATGTTTATGAGATTAGAAGAAATTTAATTTTAGGTCATTTATTGGTTAATAATGGTTTTAGGCTAGTGTTTGAGTCCAATAAATTTGTAATCACTAAGAATGGAACGTTTGTGGGAAGAGGATTCGTCTATGAAGGCCTTTTCAAAGTTAACGCCATGTCGGTATTACGTACAAGCAATAATATTGAAGCTTCTTCTTACTTGCTTGAGTCCTCTAATTTATGGCATCATAGATTAGGACATGTCAACTACAAGTCCATCCAAAGGTTGGTAAAATTAGAGTTGTTGCCGTCTATCGACGTAAACCCTCAACATAAGTGTGATGTGATTAGAGGCAAAACTCACAAAGCTTTCTTTTCGATCTGTCGAAAGGAATACCGCTCCTATAGAATTTATTCACATAGATATATGTGATTTGAGGTTTGCACAAACTAGAGGGAGGAACAAGTACTTTGTGACATTCATTGATGATAGCACAAGGTATTGTTACCTTTACTTATTGAAAAGTAAGGATGAAGCCTTTGAAGCGTTCCGACGTTACAAAGCAGAAGTTGAGAACCAACTAAGCATGAAGGTTAAATCCATTTGTAGCGATAGATGGGGAGAATATGTAGCGTCATTTGAGGAATATTATGCCAAATCGGGCATTGTTCATCAAACGACGGCTCCATACTCACCTTAGTCGAATGGTGTGGCGGAACGCAAGAACCGCACATTGAAGGAAATGATGAATGCATTGCTCATCAATTTCGGTCTTCCACAAAACATGTGGGGAGAAGTTGTCCTTACTGCTAATACGATTCTTAACAGAGTCCCACATAAGGGTAAGGAAAAAACTCCATATGAATCATGGAAGGGAAAGAAACCCACTTATAAATATTTAAAGGTGTGGGGTTGTTTGACAAATGTTGAAGTACCCAAGCCAAAGCAGGTCAAGATTGAGCCTAAGACTGTAGATTGCATATTCATCGGATATGCAAATAACAGTAGTGCTTATCACTTCATAGTGCATAAGTCAAATATTCCAGATATCCACGGGGGTACAATCTTGGAATCAAGGAATGCTCAATTTTTTGAAGATACCTTTCCTAGAAAGGAAAAAGACATAACCTCTCGCAAACGAAGTTATGAACAAAGCTCTAAGGAAACGGGAGTCGTTGACGGCCCGAATCTAGATGGTTCAGATCTAATGGACCTCGAAGTGGCTGAATATCCGGGATCTAGTGTTCCAAATTCTCAGAACTTGGAGACTCTAGAGATGGAACCAAGGCGAAGTAAAAGGGCCAGGAAGGATAAATCCTTCGGTCCTGACTTTGTATCTTATATGGTTGATGATGAACCAAGGACAATTGCTGAAGCATTGTCAACTCCAGAGGCACCGCTCTGGAAAAAAGCTATTGAGAGTGAAATAGACTCTATTTTGCATAACCATACTTAGGAGTTGGTTGATCTTCCTCCGGGAAATAAACCGTTGGGTTATAAATGGATACTCAAACAAAAGTATAAAGCAGATGGGTCTATAGATAAGTATAAGGTCAGGTTGGTAGTCAAGGGCTATCGGCAAAAGGAAGGCCTTGACTATTTTGACACGTACTCCCCAGTGTCTCGGATGACGTCCATACGGGCATTCATTGCGATCGCAGCGTTGCGTGACCTTGAGATACATCAAATGGATGTCAAGACAGCCTTCCTAAATGATGATTTGGAAGAAGAAATCTATATGGAACAACCCGAGGGGTATGTGGTTCCAGGGCAAGAGAAGAAAGTCTATCGGCTTGTCAAATCTCTATATGGGCTGAAACAAGCCCCGAAGCAATGGCACAAAAAATTTGATAGTACTCTAGTATCAAAGGGTTTCGCCATTAATGAGTGTGACAAATGTGTCTACATGAAAGGTAACTCTGACTCATTCTTCATGATATGTATGTACGTAGATGACATGTTGATCACATGGAACAGTCCTAACTTGATTCTAAAGACTAATAATATGTTGAAACAATGCTTCGACATGAAGGATATGAGTATCACATATGTCATCTTAGGGATAAAGATCTCTAAGACGTCTGACAGACTGGTCTTATCTCAATCTCACTACATCGAGGATGTGTTGAGAAAGTTCGAGATGTTTGACAGTTCGCCTATGAAGTCACCAATGGATAGAAATCAAAAGCTTGATAAAAATCATGGTACACCCGTATGCCAGGAGCAATATGCAGAGGTGATTGGTAGTTGATGTACATAACAAACTGCACCCGACTTGATATTGCTTATGCAGTCAGCAAATTGGCTAGGTTTACCCGTAATTCGAGTAATGATCATTGGAAGGCGTTGAATCGGGTACTACGATACCTGAAGTACATGCTAACTTACGAGTTGCATTATTCGAGATATCCAACTGTACTAGAGGGGTACAGTGATGCAAACTGGATATCTGATAGAGAGAACACCAAGTCCACCAGTGGGTATGTATTTACAATTGGTGGTGGGGTTGTGTCTTGGAAATCCTGTAAGAAAATTTGCATCGCCCGATCCACGATGGAATCAGAGTTTATCGCTTTAGACAAAGCAAGAGATGAAGTTGAGTGGCTTCACGACTTCTTAGAGGATGTTCCTTGTTGGGACTGTTGACACCCAATTTTGTCCCATCTTTTATGATTTTATTCGTAATTTTTAATATTTTTGACACTTTTAAAATAATTTTAAAATATAGGCATATATGTGTGTATCTTCATATTATTATTATTATTCGCATATTTTATATCATTTGCATTTTTTATAAAAATCATAAGTTATCCGAAATTTTATATTATTTTATTCTCGCAAAATTGCATTGCATTTCCCTTTTTATTAAGCATTAAGCATTTCGCAAATATTATATTTTTATTATTATCACGTCGTTATGTTATTTTAAATAATTCACATCTTTTACAAAATATATATATATATATATATAATATATTTTAATATTAAGCCCCTTTTTATATTTTTTCCATAACCCATTTTTTATTTTTTTCTAACCCATTTTATTTCCTAACCCAATACAATTTCTACCCAACCTAAATTAAAACCCATTTTTTCATCCAAGCCCAAAACTCCCCAATTAAATTCCCTTATACCCAAACCCAAAACAATTAAACCCAACACCACAAGCCCAAACTCCCCAATTAAATCCCCATTTTCGTTTACCAAACCAATTCCCTGACCAGCCCACTCCTCACCCGACCCAGTAACTCCACCAGCCCATTTGCCCCTTTTAAACCAAAACACCCCCAAATCAAAAACCAAAAATCAGAAAACCTAAAAACCCAACCCCCAAGTCGCCAGACACCCTACACCCGCCCCTACATCGCGCACTCTACCCCCGTCACTTCGCCATCGCCACCACCCTACCCTCGACACCGCCAACACATGCCCCAAGAAATCGCGCCAAAATCAGATTTTTGTTCCCCTTTATTTTGAAATTCAATTCGTTTGAAGGGGTATGAGGGGTTTGAACGTTGGGGTGAGTACCTATAAATACCCCTTGTTCTTCATTTTTGGGTCCGAAAATCTGGTCTTTGGGGTCGATTCTGAGAATTTTCGGTCATTTTAGGTCCGAAATTTAAGAAATCAAATCTCCTTTAAAGGTTTGGCATTATATTTTGTTGGTGTTGTTCTTCACTAAAAAAAAAGGGGAGGCAATCCAAATCTTTGTTTGTTCTTGCATGTGTTCTTCAACTTAAAGATTCAAATATAGGTCGAAATTATTGCTTTTTTTTGTGTTGAAGAATCTGGATTTTTTAGCTATTTTTCACTGTTTTTTTGGTCCGGGTCGGGTCACATTCCGGGTCGGGACGGGTCATTCCGGGTCGGGTCAAACATTCGAAAATCAGAAAAACAGAGTCCTATTTCCAGAAAAAATCAGAATTCAAAAAAATCTACAACAAATCAGAAGTCTAACATTTCTGAGCGGATTCGACGATTCAAAACACGCCTCATGAATTCTAAAAAGGTTAGACTCGTTCCAATTCTTCTGTATTTCTTAAAGCTTAGTTGATTGTGTTGTTTATGCTTGATTTAGTATGATATTTTGCTAAATAATGTAGTCTTGATTAATTGATATGATAATGAGACGCTTTGTATATACGTCATTGGTATATTTCGACTTGATTTTTGATGTTGATATGTGATAGATGATATTACCTCAATGTGTTGGTTAGCTAATTATTGTCATTAGCTTTAGTAAGGCATCTTGGGTTCATTATTAAGTGCAATACGGATAATGTAAGATTAATATGTGTTTGGAAGAGCTACGACGTGATTAAATATTCTTAGGACACTTAACGATTTGTTGATATTCAAAATTATTGTATGTTGTAGTTTGGTCGCTGCCTATTAAATCAAACAATGAGCATACTTTAATTGATTTAAATGGCGATATTTACATGCTATATTCTAGATTAATATGTGCAATTTTAAAAGGAGTATATTATCCATGTCTAATATAATAGTATGTGCGTTTGGTTTAAGTTTATGAATGTCATGTTCCTTTAAGATTAAGATTAGTCCAACGTAATTTATTATGTATGTATACATAATTTATACATTAGTCTTCCTTGCCTCTTTTATTCTTGTTTAAATTTAGAACCGGTTGTGTTAGCATATATTCTTTCTTCGGCTACTTTAACGTGCAAAATCTGATCAAACACATGTCTTTGAAGCTATATTTGTAATTACTACTGTAGTTTACAATCCTGTTTCATGTGAGCATGTATAAGACGAGATTAGGTATAGAAACCGCCTAGGAAAAAAATAGAAATATTTCCGACTAGGTTCTTGATATAGATAAAAAAATGCCCATGTTCTTGAATAAGATGCACCTAGACATGTCTAAGCGCCTATTAAAAGTATATGTAGTTTTCTTTGGTTCAGAATTGGCCTTCGTGAATCATGTCTACTTGTAAACATATGGAATGAGTATGTGTTAGGGATAGCTTTAATTCTGGGCATGATGCCTTTGTGCAAGTGTGATGTAAAACCATTCTAGACTATTCTTTGTTTTGATTAGTCAGTAGGCAAGATATGAGATTTGATTGCCTAAATCATGTTAATCATGCCATGCCTGATTTAAAGTGTCATTATACCTGGTTGTGTAGAATGAATGTTGTTGCATATTTTTGACTTGATTGACTCCACATTTAAGGAATTGTATAAAAATGATCATATGTGCATTTCTAGGCTTCCATACTCTTCTTGAATTGACTATATATTTGTCTTTACTTGCCTAAGTGTATAATGCCTTCGTAACGACATATCACTTTTCATGAATCATTTATTTATATTCTTCTTATATATATATATATATATATATATATATATTCTCATGTAAGGTCTACTAATCCATTTTTATATATATGAAATACATTGGGAGCAACGAAGAGTCTCAAGTTATGAGACTCATCATTGTGATCATCGTCAAATGAAGACCCGCATTCACATTCCTTCCATTCTTCGCCTCGGGATTTCCAAACCAATAGGACGAGATGACATCGCCATCCGCTTTAGTTCCCTTTCATTTGTTATTCTTTATTTTCGTTATTTTTATTTGGGTCTGTAATAATTATCTAATGCTTGTGTGATTGTTAGGATATTTAGAATAATTAGGCCGATGAAATTGAATTGAGGCCGCGGTTTTGTTTCATTGCTTTTTTTAGTTTATTGATTTAAACATCCATGCCTCGGATACTTACTTGTTTTACCGTCTGCCTTTTAATTAAACATCGCACACCGGCCGATGAAATTAAATTCGAGGCCGCGCTTTGTTTCTCTGTTTTTCGCCATCGTTTTGAGCATCCGTGCAACGGATATTATCGCTTTATCATTTTTATCGCTTTTAAACTAAACACCGCATTTTTCCAACATTGCTTTATTTCGCCATCGCTTCAAAGATTCAAATTACCGTTTCATCGCTTTACTATTTTTAAACTAAGACATCCGTGTCCATTTTCGAAACCGCTCGCCATCGCCATCGCCATCGCTACTTATCGCCATCGTTACCGCCATCGCCATCGCCATCGCCATATCAAGCATCGCTATCGCCATCGCCATCGCCATCGCCATCGCCATCGCCATCGCCATCGCTATCGCCATCGCTATCGCCATCGCTATCGCCATCAAGCATCGCCATCGCTATCGCTACCGCTACCGCCATCGCTATCGCATCGCTATCGCTTTCTCGCTACTACCGCCGCTGCATCAAGTTTCCAATTTTATTTTACTGATTTGAACACGATACTACACCGGCCGATGAAAATACCCGTCGATTTTGAGGCCTACGATTGCAAAGACGGAAATATAACTTCTGGGCAAGGATGAAGACTTAAACCTTTTATCCGAGATCAACATGTTTAGTAGGCGAGGTGACTAAAATAACCAACAAGTTATATATTCGCAGCCACGACGTGATTATAGTGATCTTTTCTATTTCACCCGAGAGACCAACACGTTTAGTAGGCGAGGCAATCAAAAATAAACTACATTAGTCATATGTTTGCAGCCACGATGTGATTGGAATGTTCTTTTCAAAATTTAAGTTCGAGCCTCCGCGATCAAAACATTCACTGCTTTGAATACGGATATGAAGTTATTTGTATTTAAACGTTTCTAACCGTTTGTTCTTGGCGACTTGCGAGGATTAAAGTAAATAACGACAAATATTCCTGAGTTTATTTATTGTTATTTCTTTCTTTAATTCAGCTTTTATTTCGCTTTGTATTGTAATATTATTTATCGCACTTATGTAATTATTGAAATGCTTAGAATAGGCAAACTTAGGATTTATTCATAGGATAGTTTAAGATTTGGAACCCGTCGCTAGCTTATTTTATTTGTAGGCTCGCATACTTAGAAATGCTTCGGTACTTTATTTATTTTAGGCTCGCCACGCTTTATTCAAGATTTTTAAAACAACTCTTGTCATCTTTATTTGCTTTAATTAATTGTACAAATAAGTTTATCTTTTTATTATTGTTTTTGCAACTTGTTGATTTTTGAAAGATTCGCTTCTTTAGCATTATAAAGAATTTATTGTCACAAATGCATGTTTTCTAAAACTTTACATGTATCTTTCTTTTATGTCATCCGAATACGTACTTGTATAAAATGCATCATATTTACTTGCATAAAATGCATCATATTTGCAAACATCTATCATACTTGTAAAACATGTATTTTTCTAGCAATAATTAACCTGAGTTTGATCGGATAACCGCAAGTTAGCGGATCTTAAAGGATGCCTAACCCCTTCCCTTTAGGATAATAAAGAACCCTTACCTAGAATCTCACTAGTTTCGCAGACCTTAAAATTGGAGTTACATTGCAGCACTTAGTTTAAATATTTAGGTGTCCTAATTCACCGTAAAAATAATTAGGTGGCGACTCCTCAATCCTTTACCCAGGAATCACCCCCCATACGTCCGAGCTCCGCTTTGACCCGAGCGAGGTCAAAATAGGGCGCGACAGCATGGCGACTCCACTGGGGATTTTTCAGGTTCCTAACCATAGCAAATTCAGGTTAATTATAATTGTGCTTTACTTTCGCTCTTTTTGATGTAATGCTTTGATTTGTTTCCATTACGAAATTTTTTGTATGCATAACTGCTTTAATTTCTATATTTTATCGCTTATCTTAAATTGGCATTTCGCTCATATTTCTTCCACTGGAAAATTGACACTATCACACACTACACGCGAGGTGTGTTTTATGCACCCGCAAATTTCTTTCAATCTACCAAATTTTAGGAGAGTTGGCGTATGCTTGAGTGTCCGGACCATCCGGTTGGTCAGCGTAGCCTTCTCACTCGAGCGATCCGCTCGGGAACCTTGTGTCTAGTCACCAAATCTTAGAAAATTTAAGATAGAGCTATACCACCCTTTATTTTAAGTCATGCATACATACACCTTAGGTGGGTCGATCCTTGGTATCGACTCCACAATTAAGAAATCCGCCAAAGATGTCTACTGGTCTCACAACCCAACGACCAATCATCATATTATGTGTAGCGTGATAAGGATAGACTAATCCAAGACTAATCATGACATCCGAAATTGGAAAATGTACATTCATTTTGTCTCATTTCCGACAAAGCATTGTAGTTTAGCGACTTGGATCAAATCTGTCGTAATCCCGCATATCCGGGCGTTAGGCCCACCTCCGGCATAAGGGAGGCCCCATGCATATTAGGATGCATTTAATTGTCTTACAATCATTTTGTTGTTTTCATCGCTTTCCACTATGTGTATATTATTTAAATCAATAATTACTCAGCTTATACTAATTTGGTTTTCTTCATTTTTCAGGAGATTCATTTTGCCTTATTTATTTCCCCAAAAGTTGATTCGTGTTGACTAAAACTGGCAGAGCACCCCATCTGTTATTTTCCAATCATGTCTGCCCAAATTGTATTAGTACTTAATGAAGAAAAAAAATGCTATTTAAATTGAGGCCTAAATCGCATTTATGCATTCTAATGTATTTTTGCCTCTACCTTTTGAAAGCTTAAAATAACAAATCTGCATTGCTTTTGCTATTTTAAAATCTGCTTTGTTTAATAATTTTCCTTTCTTTTTTTTTTCATCATGCAAACTAATTTGTCGGCAGAATGTGACATGTAATGAAACAAACAAACAAAATCCAAACGATGAACAGGACTTCGAAGAGTATGAGGAAGACTCGCAACCAGAAGAATTGACAGAGGAATTGGAACATTTTGAGAATAAACCAAAGCCAAATTTAGAAGAAACTGAGGCAATAAATTTGGGGGATGCAGAAAATATGAAAGAAACAAGAATCAGCGTCCATCTGAACGCCCCACAAAGGAAAGAACTGACGGATCTTTTGAGGCAATATATCGACGTATTTGCTTGGTCTTATGACGAGATGCCAGGATTGAGCACGGATATTGTTTCGCATAGATTGCCTATCGATCCATCTTACCCTCCGGTGAAACAAAAACCAAGGAAAATCAAGCCTGATTTGAGTTTAAGGGTCAAGGAAGAGGTGTCCAAGCAATTCGACGCAAAGGTCATTCGGTCACAAGATACCCGACTTGGTTGGCCAACATTGTACTGTGCCAAAGAAAGATGGAAAGATACGAGTGTGCGTGGATTATCGGGATCTCAACAAGGCCACCGAAGGATGACTTCCCTCTTCCAAATATTCACATACTCATTGACAAGCGTGCAAAGCATGAGTTACAATCATTTGTTGATTGCTTTCTGGTTACCACCAAATCTTGATGGATGAGGAAGATGCAGAGAAGACAAGATTCACTACACCTTGGGGGTATCTTTGTTATCGAGTAATGCCGTTCGGACTCAAGAATGCAGTGCCACCTACATGAGGGCCATGACTACCATTTTTCATGATATGATCCACAGAGAAATAGAGGTCTACGTAGATGACGTTATTATCAAGTCGCGAAGGACTTCAGATCACTTGACAGATTTAGAGAAGTTTTTTGACCGACTGAGGCGGTATAACCTGAAGTTAAATCCCGCAAAGTGCGCATTTGGTGTCCCTGCTGGGAAGCTGTTGGGTTTCATTGTAAGTAGAAGGGGTATTGAATTGGACCCCTCGAAGGTAAAAGCTATTCAAGACTTGCCTCCTCCAAAAAGTCGAAAGGACGTAATGAGTTTCCTTGGTCGCCTCAACTACATCAGCAGGTTCATAGCACAATCAACAGTGATATGTGAGCCAATATTCAAGCTCCTGAAAAAAGACGCTGCTACCAAGTGGACATCGGATTGCCAGCAAGCTTTCGATAGAATCAAAGAATACTTGTCTAACCCACCTGTTTTGGTGCCTCCAGAACCCGGAAGGCCGTTGCTGTTATATCTGTCTGTGTTAGAAAATGCATTTGGGTGCGTGCTCGGACAACATGACGAAACAGGAAAGAAGGAGCAGGCCATATACTACTTAAGCAAGAAGTTCACACCGTATGAAGCTCGGTATACTTTGTTGGAACGCACTTGTTGTGCCTTAACGTGGATTGCACAAAAGTTTAGACATTATCTGTCTGCATATACCACTTATCTCATCTCAAGGATGGACCCGCTCAAATACATCTTTGTAAGCCCATGCCCACTGGAAAGCTAGCAAAGTGGCAAATCTTGCTAAGTGAGTTCGATATCATATATGTCACCCAAAAGGCTATCAAAGGACAAGCACTAGCCGACCATCTTGCTGAAAATCCTGTGGATGAAGAATACATGCCTCTCCGGACTTATTTTCCGGACGAGGAGGTACTGTTTGTTGGAGAAGACATCTCAGAAGAGTACCCGGGTTGGAGAATGTTCTTCGACGGAGCTGCAAACTTCAAAGGGGTTGGTATTGGAGCAGTTTTGATTTCAGAATCAGGTCAACACTACCCAATTTCGGCAAAACTCCGATTTCCATGCACCAACAATATGGCGGAATATGAAGCTTGTGTACTCGGACTTAGAATGGCCGTTGATATGAACATTCAAGAACTGCTGGTTATAGGTGATTCGGACTTATTGATTCATCAGGTACAAGGCGAATGGGCGACCAAGAACGGGAAGATACTTCCTTACCTGCATTGCGTGAAAGAATTATGCAAAAAATTCAGCAAGATAGAATTCAAGCATATCCCACGAACTCAAAACGAGTTCATTGATGCTCTGGCAACACTGTCCTCCATGATTCAACATCCAGATAAGAACTACATTGATCCCATCAAGGTGAGCTTATCGGATCACCCGGCATATTGTTTCAACATAGATGGAGAGTTGGATGGAAAGCCTTGGTACCACGACATTAAGAGATATCTCAAAATAGGTGAATATCCGTAAGGCATAACCAAGATACAAAAAGGACACTTAGGAGGTTAGCAAACCATTTCTTCCTAAACGGAGAAATCCTTTATCGGAGGACTCGGATCTCGGTTTGTTAAGATGTGTTGATGCTCGAGAGGCAAGCGGTTTAGTTGAAGAGATACACGGAGGCACGTGCGGGCCTCATATGAATGGCTTCACTTTGGCAAAGAAGATTCTAAGAGCAGGATACTTTTGGATGACCATGGAAACAGATTGCATCCACTTCGTGCAAAGATGCCATCGATGTCAGATTCATGGTGATCTAATCAAGGTACCCCCTAACGAACTCAATGTGACGAGCTCTCCTTGGCCATTCGCAGCTTGGGGCATGGATGTCATTGGCCTGTTGAACTGCCGCATCAAATGGACACAGATTTATTCTAGTGGCAATTGACTATTTCACAAAGTGGGTAGAAGCATCGTCCCACAAGTCAAGAACAAAGAAAGTGGTAGTTGATTTTGTCCGCAATAACATCATTTGTCGATTTGGAATCCCCGAGTCGATTATAACGGACAATGGGGCTAATCTCAACAAGAATCGATGAATGAGATATGCGAGAAGTTTAAGATCACTCACCGCAATTCCACTGCATCGACCTCGGATGAACGGAGCGGTCGAGCGACCAACAAAAACATCAAAAGAATACTACGAAAGATGATTGATAATTACAAGCACTGGGATGAACATCTGCCTTTTTCACTTTTGGGATATCGGACTACAGTCAGGACTTCTACTGGCGCAACGCCGTATCTATTGCTCTATGGAGCGAAGGCGTGTTACCATGAAGTGGAAATACCATCTTTAAGAATTATCCAAGAAGTCGATGAACGGCGAAATGGATCTGAGAATCGGTACGAACAATTGATGCTGATTGATGAAAAGCGATTGAACGCGGTCTGCCACGGACAACTTTATCAAAACAGAATGGCCAAAGCTTTCAACAGGAAAGTAAAACCAAGGACTTTCGAACCGGGGCAATTGGTGCTAAAACGAATATTCCCGCACCAAAATGAAGCTAAAGGAAAATTCGCACCTAACTGGCAAGGGCCTTATATGGTTCACCGGGTGTTGACTGGGGGAGCATTAATTCTAGCTGAAATGGACGGTGAAGTATGGCCAAAAGCTATCAACGCGGATGCAGTGAAAAGATACTACATTTAGGATTTTTTATGTAATGCATTTCTTGTGTTGTAAAAATTGCGCTCCCAGGCGGGATACGCAAAGAACCCATGTCGGGTTCCGTTTCCTAGATTGCAGATTTCCCCAGAAACACATTTCTTTGTAACATGAACTACGTTATGACCTGATTCCCTCGGCGGGATCGTGGCGCCACATCGGCCGGTCCCATTTTAGAAAATCCTTACAATCCCCTTTTGCTTGTAATGAACTACGCCATGACCTGATTCCCTCCTGGGGATACGTGGCGGCCTAAATCGGACCGGTCCCACCATTAGGAAATATTTTCTCCTTCATCTCACAAAAGACAAAATGCACCCATCTGATCACCCTGATAGGGCAGGCAAGAAATCTACACAAGTCCGTTCAAAAGATCGTCATTCTCATATATCAGACACTGGGGCATTTTTAAGGGATCACTGCCAGAGGACGCCGATAAACATGGAAAACCATCGGCAAACTAAGTCTTCAGCCAGGAGAATTTTGGATAAGACGTTTGCTTTGTTTCACCGCATGTCACTGCTCGACAGACATTTATATATATATATATATATATATATATATATATATATATATATATATATATATATGCAGTATTTCTTATAAGCAAATTATTTTTCAACAAACATTTTTCATCAAAATTCGATAGAATTTTCATGTTTCTATTTCTTAAGATGCATTTCTATAAATTGTTTTCGAATGTTTTCATTAACGGCTGGCCAAGACTGGGAAGCAGAGAGGGGCTACGGGTCCGGGTTAGCAGGACATGCAAATACCAAGACCGAAGCTACAAAGTCAACGCGAATCAACTCCCCCCTCCCAAAACTCATAAATTTATTTGAGTACAGGTTCTTCAGGTCGAAAACAGCAAGGAAGCTGCAACATTTTATGAGCAGATTCGCAAGGGCCTCCGCATCGCAACTCACTACAAGAATCACTTTCCTGTTTGGAGATTGTACAAAGACGTCATGCTAAACTACATGTTCCCAACCGTGTTGTGTCCACGGAAAGAACGGTATTTCGACTTACAGGGTCGCATTCTCATCTACTCAACTTTTGCATCGCTTATGTCCACACATTAACTATCATGGCATGGCAATAAGGCCCCACTTTACACTACTTTTAAATCAGGCGCCCACCTTCTAATGCGGGTATGTTTTAAATCAGGCGCCCACCTTCTAATGCGGGTATTTAAATTTCAGTCAGGCGCCCACCTCCTAATGCGGGTATTTAAATTTCATCAGCGCCCACCTTCTAATGCGCGGGTATGTTTTAAATCAGCGCCCACCTTCTAACGCGGTATGTTTTAAATCAGCGCCCACCTTCTAACGCGGTATGTTTTAAATCAGCGCCCACCTTCTAATCTGGGTATGTTTTAAATCAGCGCCCACCTTCTAACGCGGTATGTTTTAAATCAGCGCCCACCTTCTAATCTGGGTATTTAAATTTGATCAGCGCCCACCTTCTAATCTGGGTATTTAAATTTGATCAGCGCCCACCTTCTAACGCGGGTATTTAAATTTGATCAGCGCCCACCTTCTAACGGGTATGTTTTAAATCAGCGCCCACCTTCTAATCTGGTATGTTTTAAATCAGGCGCCCACCTTCTAATGCGGGTATGTTTTAAATCAGGCGCCCACCTTCTAATGCGGGTATGTTTTAAATCAGGCGCCCACCTTCTAATGCGGGTATGTTTTAAATCAGGCGCCCACCTTCTAATGCGGGTATTTAAATTTCAGTCAGGCGCCCACCTTCTAATGCGGGTATTTAAATTTCAGTCAGGCGCCCACCTTCTAATGCGGGTATGTTTTAAATCAGGCGCCCACCTTCTAATGCGGGTATTTAAATTTCAGTCAGGCGCCCACCTTCTAATGCGGGTATATTTTAAATCAGGCGCCCACCTTCTAATGCGGGTATGTTTTAAATCAGGCGCCCACCTTCTAATGCGGGTATGTTTTAAATCAGGCGCCCACCTTCTAATGCGGGTATGTTTTAAATCAGGCGCCCACCTTCTAATGCGGGTATGTTTTAAATCAGGCGCCCACCTTCTAATGCGGGTATTTAAATTTCAGTCAGGCGCCCACCTCCTAATGCGGGTATGTTTTAAATCAGCGCCC
This sequence comes from Anisodus acutangulus, assembly GCA_029783415.1. Taxonomy (NCBI): domain Eukaryota; kingdom Viridiplantae; phylum Streptophyta; class Magnoliopsida; order Solanales; family Solanaceae; genus Anisodus; species Anisodus acutangulus. The sequence goes on along the minus strand of CM056506.1, from coordinate 22,399,518 downwards.
ACCTTCTAACGCGGTATGTTTTAAATCAGCGCCCACCTTCTAATCTGGGTATTTAAATTTCAGTCAGCGCCCACCTTCTAATGCGGGTATATTTTAAATCAGCGCCCACCTTCTAATCTGGTATATTTTAAATCAGCGCCCACCTTCTAATGCGGGTATGTTTTAAATCAGCGCCCACCTTCTAACGCGGGTATGTTTTAAATCAGCGCCCACCTTCTAACGCGGGTATGTTTTAAATCAGCGCCCACCTTCTAACGCGGTATGTTTTAAATCAGCGCCCACCTTCTAACGCGGGTATGTTTTAAATCAGCGCCCACCTTCTAACGCGGGTATGTTTTAAATCAGCGCCCACCTTCTAATCTGGGTATGTTTTAAATCAGCGCCCACCTTCTAATGCGGGTATGTTTTAAATCAGCCCACCTTCTAATCTTGGTATGTTTTAAATCAGCGCCCACCTTCTAATGCGGGTACTTTATTTTAAAGTGTAAACAGGCGCCCGCCAACGCCATCATCTGCACAACATTAAGCAACGACATCATTTCAACTTACAAAGTCATATTCTCACATACATATCTTGTGCAACTGTTATACACTAACTTTTATCTTAGCTCTGGTCCACAGGAATTCGAATCGGCGGGAGCTTTCAGCTTAACATGGAACTATATCTCACGGCGAACCAAGGCAATTTGGTCAAACGACCTACTTCGAACGTCGATCCGCTCTTTCCCATTAATTTCTCGTGTCTGCGACCAGTGTCATCTTAAGTCGACACTGGGGCATTGTTTGAATGTGCACCATTTTTTTTTTGCAACTTCTATACCCCTCGGGATTCTATTTCTTACCATGCAGTCCCGAGGATCAGGGCAAAATTGGCTACTCAGTCAACTTTCTTTGGCCGAAAACTCTTTCATCGTCTCCGTCCAAAGAGGGGCATCTGTTGACACCCAATTTTGTCCCATCTTTTATGATTTTATTCGTAATTTTTAATATTTTTGACACTTTTAAAATAATTTTAAAATATAGGCATATATGTGTGTATCTTCATATTATTATTATTATTCGCATATTTTATATCATTTGCATTTTTATAAAAATCATAAGTTATCCGAAATTTTATATTATTTTATTCTCGCAAAATTGCATTGCATTTCCCTTTTTATTAAGCATTAAGCATTTCGCAAATATTATATTTTTATTATTATCACGTCGTTATGTTATTTTAAATAATTCACATCTTTTACAAAATATATATATATATATATATAATATTTTAATATTAAGCCCCTTTTTATATTTTTTCCATAACCCATTTTTTATTTTTTTCTAACCCATTTTATTTCCTAACCCAATACAATTTCTACCCAACCTAAATTAAAACCCATTTTTTCATCCAAGCCCAAAACTCCCCAATTAAATTCCCTTATACCCAAACCCAAAACAATTAAACCCAACACCACAAGCCCAAACTCCCCAATTAAATCCCCATTTTCGTCGGCCCAAACCAATTCCTGACCACCCACTCCTCACCCGACCAGAACTCCACCAGCCCATTTGCCCCTTTTAAACCAAAACACCCCCAAATCAAAAACCAAAAATCAGAAAACCTAAAAACCCAACCCCCAAGTCGCGCACACCCTACACCCTGCCCCTACGCCGCGCACCCTACCCCTCACTTCGCCATCGCCACCACCCTACCCCGACACCGCCAACACATGCCCCAAGAAATCGCGCCCAAAATCAGATTTTTGTTCCCTTTATTTTGAAATTGAATTCGTTTTAAGGGGGTATGAGGGGGTTTGAACGTTGGGGTGAGTACCTATAAATACCCCCCCTTGTTCTTCATTTTTTGGGTCCGAAAATCTGGTCTTTGGGGTCGATTCTGAGAATTTTCGGGTCATTTTTAGGTCCGAAATTTAAGAAATCCGAAATCTCCTTTAAAGGTTTGGCATTATATTTTGTTGGTGTTGTTCTTCACTAAAAAAAAAAGGGGAGGCAATCCGAAATCTTTGTTTGTTCTTGCATGTGTTCTTCAACTTAAAGATTCCGAAATATAGGTCGAAATTATTGCTTTTTTTTGTGTTGAAGAATCTGGATTTTTTAGCTATTTTTCACTGTTTTTTTGGTCCGGGTCGGGTCACATTCCGGGTCGGGACGGGTCATTCCGGGTCGGGTCAAACATTCGAAAATCAGAAAAACAGAGTCCTATTTCCAGAAAAAATCAGAATTCAAAAAAATCTACAACAAATCAGAAGTCTAACATTTCTGAGCGGATTCGACGATTCAAAACACGCCTCGGTTCGCGACCCGGAAAAGGTTAGACTCGTTCCAATTCTTCTGTATTTCTTAAAGCTTAGTTGATTGTGTTGTTTATGCTTGATTTAGTATGATATTTTGCTAAATAATGTAGTCTTGATTAATTGATATGATAATGAGACGTTTTGTATATACGTCATTGGTATATTTCTGACTTCTGATTTTTGATGTTGATATGTGATAGATGATATTACCTCAATGTGTTGGTTAGCTAATTATTGTCATTAGCTTTAGTAAGGCATCTTGGGTTCATTATTAAGTGCAATACGGATAATGTAAGATTAATATGTGTTTGGAAGAGCTACGACGTGATTAAATATTCTTAGGACACTTAACGATTTGTTGATATTCAAAATTATTGTATGTTGTAGTTTGTCGCTGCCTATTAAATCAAACAATGAGCATACTTTAATTGATTTAAATGGCGATATTTACATGCTATATTCTAGATTAATATGTGCAATTTTAAAAGGAGTATATTATCCATGTCTAATATAATAGTATGTGCGTTTGGTTTAAGTTTATGAATGTCATGTTCCTTTAAGATTAAGATTAGTCCAACGTAATTTATTATGTATGTATACATAATTTATACATTAGTCTTCCTTGCCTCTTTTATTCTTGTTTAAATTTAGAACCGGTTGTGTTAGCATATATTCTTTCTTCGGCTACTTTAACGTGCCAAAATCTGATCAAACACATGTCTTTGAAGCTATATTTGTAATTACTACTGTAGTTTACAATCCTGTTTCATGTGAGCATGTATAAGATGAGATTAGGTATAGAAACCGCCTAGGAAAAAAAAAATAGAAATATTTCCGACTAGGTTCTTGATATAGATAAAAAAAAAATGCCCATGTTCTTGAATAAGATGCACCTAGACATGTCTAAGCTGCCTATTAAAAGTATATGTAGTTTTCTTTGGTTCGTAAATTGGCCTTCGTGAATCATGTCTACTTGTAAACATATGGAATGAGTATGTGTTAGGGATAGCTTTAATTCTGGGCATGATGCCTTTGTGCAAGTGTGATGTAAAACCATTCTAGACTATTCTTTGTTTTGATTAGCTGTAGGCAAGATATGAGATTTGATTGCCTAAATCATGTTAATCATGCCATGCCTGATTTAAAGTGTCATTATACCTGGTTGTGTAGAATGAATGTTGTTGCATATTTTTGACTTGATTGACTCCACATTTAAGGAATTGTATAAAAATGATCATATGTGCATTTCTAGGCTTCCATACTCTTCTTGAATTGACTATATATTTGTCTTTACTTGCCTAAGTGTATAATGCCTTCGTAACGACATATCACTTTTCATGAATCATTTATTTATATTCTTCTTATATATATATATATATATATATATATATATATATATATATATATATATATATTCTCATGTAAGGTCTACTAATCCATTTTTATATATATGAAATACATTGGGAGCAACGAAGAGTCTCAAGTTATGAGACTCATCATTGTGATCATCGTCAAATGAAGACCCGCATTCACATTCCTTCCATTCTTGACCTCGGGATTTCCAAACCAATAGGACGAGATGACATCGTCATCCGCTTTAGTTCCCTTTCATTTGTTATTCTTTATTTTCGTTATTTTTATTTGGAGTCTGTAATAATTATCTAATGCTTGTGTGATTGTTAGGATATTTAGAATAATTAGGCCGATGAAATTGAATTCGAGGTCAGCGGTTTTGTTTCATTGCTTTTTTAGTTTATTGATTTAAACATCCATGCCTCGGATACTTACTGCTTTACCGTCTGCCTTTTAATTAAACATCGCACATCGCCGATGAAATTAAATTCGAGGCCGCGCTTTGTTTCTCTGTTTTTCGATTTATCGTTTTGAGCATCCGTGCAACGGATATTATCGCTATCATTTCTTGTTTTAAACTAAACACCGCATTTTTCCAACATTGCTTTCTATTTCAGTTCATTGTTTCAAAGCATTCAAATTACCGTTTCATCGCTTTCGCTTTTAAAACTAGACACCGCGTCATTTTCGAAACTGCCTTTCGCCATCGCCATCGCCATCGCTACTTATCGCCATCGTTACCGCCATCGCCATCGCCATCGCCATCGCCATCGCATCGTTATCCGCATCGCCATCGCCATCGCCATCGCCATCGCCATCGCCATCGCTATCGCTATCGCTATCGCTACCGCCATCGCATCGCATCGCTATCGCATCGCTACCGCTACCGCTATCGCGCATCGCGCATCGCTTCGCTTTTCGCTACTACGCCGCTATCGCTTTCCAATTTTATTTTACTGATTTGAACACGATACTACACTGGCCGATGAAAAATACCCGTCGATTTTGAGGCCTACACAGTTGCAAAGACGGAAATATAACTTCTGGGCAAGGATGAAGACTTAAACCTTTTATCCGAGATCAACATGTTTAGTAGGCGAGGTGACTAAAATAACCAACAAGTTATATATTCGCAGCCACGACGTGATTATAGTGATCTTTTCTATTTCACCCGAGAGACCAACACGTTTAGTAGGCGAGGCAATCAAAAATAAACTACATTAGTCATATGTTTGCAGCCACGATGTGATTGGAATGTTCTTTTCAAAATTTAAGTCTGAGCCCTCCGCGATCAAAACATTCACTGTTTTGAATACGGATATGAAGTTATTTGTATTTAAACGTTTCTAACCGTTTGTTCTTGACAGCTTGCAGGGATTAAAGTAAATAACGACAAATATTCCTCGGAGTTTATTTATTGTTATTTCTTTCTTTAATTCAGCTTTTATTTCGCTTTGTATTGTAATATTATTTATCGCACTTATGTAATTATTGAAATGCTTAGAATAGGCAAACTTAGGATTTATTCATAGGATAGTTTAAGATTTGAAACCCGTCGCTAGCTTATTTTATTTGTAGGCTCGCAAACTTAGAAATCCTTCGCTAGTTTATTTATTTTAGGCTCGTCACGCTTATTCAAGATTTTTAAAACAACTCTTGTCATCTTTATTTGCTTTAATTAATTGTACAAATAAGTTTATCTTTTTATTATTGTTTTTGCAACTTGTTGATTTTTGAAAGATTCGCTTCTTTAGCATTATAAAGAATTTATTGTCACAAATGCATGTTTTCTAAAACTTTACATGTATCTTTCTTTTATGTCATCCGAATACGTACTTGTATAAAATGCATCATATTTACTTGCATAAAATGCATCATATTTGCAAACATCTATCATACTTGTAAAACATGTATTTTTCTAGCAATAATTAACCTGAGTTTGATCGGATAACCGCAAGTTAGCGGATCTTAAAGGATGCCTAACCCCTTCCCTTTAGGATAATAAAGAACCCTTACCTAGAATCTCACTAGTTTCGCAGACCTTAAAATTGGAGTTACATTGCAGCACTTAGTTTAAATATTTAGGTGTCCTAATTCACCGTAAAAATAATTAGGTGGCGACTCCTCAATCCTTTACCCAGGAATCACCCCCCATACGTCCGAGCTCCGCTTTGACCCGAGCGAGGTCAAAATAGGGCGCGACAGGGACAAACCCGTACCTTATGTAATGATCCACTACGACAGTCAGTCGGCTCTAAGAAGGGCACGGAGTTCTATGTACAACAGCAAGTCTCGTCATATTAGACAGAGGTATAAGACTGTTAGGCAGCTGATCACCACAGGTATAATATCCATTGATTACATAAAGTCAAAAGATAACATAGCAGAACCCCTGACAAAGGGCTTACCCAAAGATCAGATGTTCTGCATGTCTAGGGGAATGGGCTTAAAACCCAAGGTATAAGGACCAATATGGTGGTAACCCAACCTTACTGACTGGAGATCCCAGGAATTAGGTTCAATGGGAAAACTAAGCTGTAAAGGATCAGTTGAGCACTTCGGTGGAAGCATGAGCACTTCAGATAGTGATTTCAGTAAAGAAACTCCAAATCCAAAGTCGTTCCCATAATAGAATATAAGTGCTATCTGCAGTGTGGGTAAAGGTTAAGTTTCCAAAACCTTTAATGATCTTCACCAGTTGAGGTTAGGTTTGGGGAAACTTTTAATGGTTCCTAACACTTGTAAAGTGGGGTATAGCAGGATACCTTGTAGGAGACCACCTATTTAAGTGCAAGGACAGGCCGCCTCAAATGAACGCACTTAAGAATCCAAGAAGTGTCCACTACCACAACGGATAAAACATTACGAAGAACTAAGTAAAGGAATTTGTTGTGTTGGTACCGTTGACTTGGCTTATACTAAACACTGACGGTTTAAGACATCACGTTCACTGCACAGTTAGTAAGTCCGATGGTATTCAACTATGGAAGGTTCAAAACGGAAGATACCTATCCTGATGCAACATCGATCCGCTGAAAGATTGCTGGAAAGGCACCATGTGAGTGCGCCAAAATCTCTTTCAAAAGGGGATTGTTGGAAATTTACTAATGTGGAATTAAATATATCTCACTATTTATGACTCAAATAATTGGGGCCCCGTACGTCGGAAACGTCGGTTTAACACACGTGCACACATAGTGCCAAGTATCGCAAATTTCATTAGTGAAAGACATATTGGTACGTATGTAATACGTTTGAGACATAGAATGATGGACGGTTATTGGCCAAATGACAAAGTATTCCACGTTGGTAAACGAAGGAAGAAGTGTAAGATGAAACGTGTTAGAAATCGCCGAGAAGGGCCGCGGCGCAGCCCCGTCGGAGCTGAGGCGCCGCGATGTTAATTGGGTCTTCAGTTACTGGCGCCGCGATGCTAATTCACAGAGTTGCGACGCTTCGAAGGCAGAATACTGTGATAGGAAGTTGAAAAGTTCTGACATTTGGGCAGGTTTTGGAGCATTGATTCTCCATTACTTGGCAAATGAATTCAGCCATTATTTGGCTGAATGTAACCTCTCAATTAAGTGTCATTACATGGCTATTGAAGGCCATTAGTTGGATAGTTGCAGGGTCCTTTCTTTACACTATAAATTGAGGCTTTTGGCTCAATTGAAGAAGACTACACAACACTTAGAAAATACTCCAGAATTTTGTGAATTCATTTTCTTCCTCTCTAGCAAAGTTACTATACTCAAAGTTCTTCAAGAGTAACACTTGAGTTTCTTTTGCTCAATTGTTAAGTTGATGTTGTATCTTGGGAGACTATTGCCCGACATCGTAAAAAGAGATATACGAGGCAATCTTGTCTTAAAGATAGAGTGCAATCACTCGACTCAGCAAATCACACAAGCAGTTTGTTAAATTCTTGATTTACAGTTTATTATAATATTTAGTTTATCCTTTTTTACCATTATAATAATTATTTACTTCCCGTTCCCTACAACAATTGTATCCCAACAGATAAAAACATATACTATCCTCTATGGAACTTAACCCTACTTAGTGCGTCTCCGTACATAAGAGTCAATATTCCATAAACACCTAGCTAGGACCAACTTTTTTACTTTTTAGCTTCACTTAATCCATAATTATGAAATAATACTGGATTAAAACTATTTCACTTAAACAATCATTAGGATCAGATCTATCTCCAATATTAAGGGAATTAAAGCCGCAGCCATAAAAATATAGGAGATAAATAAAGGGAACCGGCTTAAACACGGTTTACAAGTGATGTCCAATTGTATGTGAATTATAAAGACATTTCCATGTGATATTTTTGTTTCATGAAGATATACGGGATAGAGTTGGAGTGGCGTCCGTGGAAAATAAGATGAAGGAAGCGAGACTAAAATGATTCGGGCATGTGAAGAGGAGGTGTGAGGATACGCCAGTTAGAAAGTGTGAGAGATTGGCGGTCGTAGGAGTTAGGAAAGGTAGAGGTAAGCCGAAAAAGAACTGGGGAAAGGTGATTAGACAAGATATGGCTCAGCTTCAGCTGACCGAGGACATGACCTTAGATAGAAAGATCTGGAGATCGAATATTAGGATAGAATGTTAGTAGGTTTTTGAGTTTTATCGCGATGTGTGTGAGAGGTGGGGGCGGGGCTAGCCTTTCCATCTCATCTTCTTCTTTTCTTAGTTGTATCTTTGATTTTTTTTTGCTGTCATATTTTCCCTGCAATCCTCCAATGACTTACGTTCCTTTTGAGCCGAGGGTCTATCGGAAACAACCTCTCTACCTCGCAAAGGTAGAGATAAGATCTGTGTACATCTTACCCTCTCAGACCCCACTTGTGGGATTACATTGGGTATGTTGTTATTGTTGAAAACATATAGGATTTTAGAGCCACATGTTGGAACAGTCACCTAATTAATCTTTACTGTAAAGAATGGATCACGGGCCTAACTCAACCCCAAAAGCTAGCTTGTAGAGTTAGGATTGTTCAAGTCCATATAAGGAGTCCATATTTCCATTCCATTTCTGATGTGAGACTCTTAACACTCTCCCGCACACCCAGACCTTGTTAACTGGAGCGTGGACAATATAATTTGGAGGCCCAACATCGGGGAACAAAGAATTGGAATGAGTCTGACTCTGATACCAAAAATTAGCTTGTATAGTGAGGATTGTCCATGTTCTCATTCTATTTTCGATGTGGTACTCTTAACATTTACTAATAACTATGCCAATAGAGATTTGCAGATCTTTTAGTTTGCTAATTATCATCCAATGATTAGACACATTTTAACCTCTGTCTTTCCCTAATTTGTCAATGTTAATCCTAAAGAACTACTAAAAGAAGTGTCCTATAGAATGGGCGGACTCCAATTGTATTTAAACATTACACTCCATCATCCTTTTTAATTTGCTAATATTAATTATGAAATAGAAAGAGTCTCACACACTATTCACTAATACTATTTCATTTATCATTGATCTACGAAATCTGTTGATCGGACTAATTCAAATTCGTGTCATATAATACTCTTCATAAAAAAAGAAATTTATATTCTTTACCAGAAATTTATCTGAATAAGAATGGAGATCACATTCATTCCATCATATTTGTTGTTTGTGGTCTATTCACTAATACTAGCTAGTTAGCAAAAAAACTTCTATTCAAGATTTGACACCTTGCTTGGCTTCTTTGCCTATCCTGTCCTTCGTGATGGCAATTTTCCATTAAAAATTTCCATCAATTTTGCCAAAAGAACAAGATATGACTAATCAGTGAAAGAGGTTATTGTTGCTATACTGTATTGCAAAACCGATGAAGCAGTAAAATTAATTTCTGGAACCAGAAAACAAAAACCTAGACAGATTCTGAAAAATATTTAAGAATGAAAAATCGAGCCAACTGAATGCACAGTGTGTCCTTAAGGAAATTATTCCCCTCAAGTACCCGAGGTTAATGGAATATATCCTCCCAGGATAGAACGATCTTACTCACCGGTGTATCGGTACCTAGAACAACGGTGTTAGCGAACCACTCAACAGCAGTAAATCACAACACTGGATTTTATTTGTGCAGAAGAAGAAGAAGTTCAGAAAATTAGTCAATAAAATTCTGAGGAATCAAACGAATTTATAGCCATGGAAGTACTGTTTCTGAAGGTTTGCAACCCTTCTGAACAACCACTAAAAATTGGTGGGAAATTTAAATATGGGAAAGAAACCGGGTTGCGGATCCGGGTCACTAACGGGTAGGATTGGATAAGTTAATTAATTTAATTAAATAATAATTAATTAAATAATTAAAAATTAAAGCAAATTTGGTCCAAAAAGATTATCAATCAATCAGATCATTTGACCAAATCCAAATCCAAATCCGAAGCCGAAGCCGAAGCCGAGCCGAGCGACGACGACGGCGCGAGGGGAGACCCTCTTCTTAACCCTTTAGAAATAAGGAGTACTTCTACTTATAAGTAGAAGAACTTTTCTTTCCACTACCGATGAGGAACAAATGCTTATTTTATAAAGCAAGAGGGAACTCCCTCCATTTCCCATTCAATCTATCATTTAAACCCAACAATCCCCCACATGAATGGGGAATGGCTATAAGATAAAGGAATGTATGGACAAGTGTGTAATTTACAATCAAGGATTAATTGCATCTGGATAAGTAGGTTTCCCTTTGAACTTTCCGTAGTGAACATATGTCGGATATACTCGGTCAATCGGTAGATTTGATATCTTTGAACCGTCGAGCTTTGGCGTATACCTAGACAACCATATGTCACACAATCAATCATTTACCGTCTATGGTTCTTATAGTTGTGTTCGTTTCAACCATGAACACCTCCTGGTTTCATGAGTGTATAGAGAATGGGCTTTTTACAATCATTCTCTTTGAAGCGGCTTACACCTCACACTCACATAGGTGATTTCTAAACGTGCTATCGTGTAGACACACTATTTGATCAAACCTGCCAAACTTAGAAACCATTAAAAAATAAAACTTAAGTTTTGTATTAACTTGTTAAAACCTTAACATTTTATCCTTATTCCTGAACATTGTCTTCATCATGAGAATGAATTTAGTTATTTCACAATGCCGAACCGTCAGTCACGACTTTGTTTGATCTCCTTGAACCTAGCTCTTAGGATCTTCAGTTTGCTAGGTAGAGTTACCGCCATCATGACTTGTCCTTAGCCGTAAACCCATTCCCTTAGATGATCTTTCAACCGCCTCTCTAGATAGGCCTTTTGTTAGCGGATCCGATATGTTATCTCTTGACTTTACGTAGTCAATCGTGATAACACCACTAGAGAGTAGCTGTCTAACGGTATTGGGTCGTCGTCGAATGTGATGCGATTTTCCGTTATACATAACGCTCCCTGCCCTACCTATTGCTGCTTGGTTATTACAATGTATACATATATGTGCCAAAGGTTTGGGCCAAAATGGAATATCTTCCAAGAAATTTCGGAGCCATTCAGCTTCTTCACCGGCCTTGTCTAAAGCTATAAACTCAGATTCCATCGTAGAACGAGCGATGCACATCTGTTTGGATGATTTCCAAGACACTAATCCACCCCCAATTGTGAAAACATAACCACTCGTGGATTTAACTTCAGATGATCTGGTGATCCAATTTGCATCACTATATCCTTCGATCACGGCGGGATTTTTGTTATAATGCAAAGAATAGTCTTGGGTATGTTTTAGATACCCCAAAACTCATTTCATTGCCATCCAGTGAGTTTGATTGGGATTACTTGTAAACCGACTCAATTTACTAATAGCACATGCTATATCTGGTCGCGTACAATTCATGATATACATCAAACTTCCCAACACTCTTGCATAATCCAATTGTGAGTCACTTTCACCTTTATTCTTCTGAAATGTATAGCTCATGTCAATTGGAGTCTTGGCAATATTAAAATTTAAATACTTAAACTTGTCAAGTACTCTTTCAATATAATGAGACTGCGATAATGCTAAACCTTGTGAAGTTTTATGAATTCTGATGCCTAAGATTAAATCAGCAACTCCTAAGTCCTTCATATCAAATTTTCTAGCCAATATGCGCTTAGTGGCATTTATATCGGCAATATTTTTACTCATTATCAACATGTCATCAACATATAAACAAATAATGACTTCATGATTTGGAGTATTTTTAATGTAAACACATTTGTCACACTCGTTGATTTTAAATCCATTTGCCAACATTGTTTGGTCAAATTTAGCATGCCATTGTTTGGGTGCTTGTTTTAGTCCATAAAGCGACTTAACAAGTTTGCACACTTTCCCTTCTTTACCAGGAACCACAAATCCCTCAGGTTGTTCCATGTAAATTTCTTCCTCCAATTCTCCATTTAAGAAAGCTGTCTTAACATCCATTTGATGGATTTCAAGACCATGTACGGCTGCTAGTGCCACTAACAACCGAATAGATGTTATCCTTGTTACCGGCGAGTATATGTCAAAGTAATCAAGGACTTCCTTTTGTCTATAACCTTTGACCACAAGTCTTGCCTTATATTTGTCAACAGTGCCATCAACTTTCATTTTCCTTTTAAAATTCTATTTTGATCCTAAAGGTTTATTTCCAGGAGGAAGATCAACTAATTCCCATGTATGGTTGTTCAAAATTGATTCAATCTCACTATTGACTGCCTCTTTCCAAAATGGTGAATCAGAAGATGACATCGCTGCTTTAAATGTTTGAGGCTCATTTTCAAGCAAGAATGTCAAAAAATCTGGTCCAAAGGAAGTAGATGTCCTTTGACGCTTGCTATGCCTTGGATCCTCTTTACTTGGTGTACTTTCCTTTGGTTCTTCCCGCGGTCGTTTAGATTTTTCTCTTGACGACTCTCATTCAGTTTTATACGGATAAATATTTTCAAAGAATTCAGCATTATCTGATTCAATTATCGTATTAACATGAATTTTGGGATTGTCCGATTTGTGAACCAAAAACCGACAAGCTTTGCTATTTTTAGCATAGCCAATAAAAACACAATCCACAGTTTTTGGTCCGATTTTTACCATTTTGGGCAAAGGAACTTGGACCTTTGCTAAACACCCCCACACTTTGAAATATTTCAAGTTGGGTTTTCTTCCTTTCCATAGATCATATGGAATAGATTGTGTTTTGTTGTGGGGCACCATGTTGAGTATTCGGTTAGCTGTAAGGATAGCTTCCCCCACAAGCTCTGCGGTAAACCAGAACTTATTAGTAAGGCATTCATCATTTCCTTTAATGTTCGGTTTTTCCTTTTCGCAATTCCATTTGATTGTGGTGTGTAAGGGGCAGTAGTTTGATGAATAATTCCATATTCTAAACATATCTCTGCAAAAGGAGATTCGTATTCTCCACCCCTATCACTTCTAATCATTTTTATCTTTTTATTCAATTGATTTTCCACTTCGTTCTTGTATTGCTTAAATGCATCAATTGCTTCATCCTTACTATTAAGCAAATACACATAACAATATCGAGTGCAATCGTCAATAAAAGTTATAAAATACTTTTTCCCACCGCGAGATGGTATTGACTTCATATCACATATATTTGTGTGAATTAAATCTAAATGATTTGAATTCCTATCAATAGACTTATATGGATGTTTAACAAACTTAGATTCAACACAGATTTCACATTTAGATTTATTACACTCGAATTTAGGCAATACTTCTAAATTAATCAATTTTTGCAAGGTTTTGTAGTTGACATGTCCTAAACGAACATTCCATAAATCTTTTGACTCCAATAAGTAAGACGAAGCTGAATTTCCATTAATACTGTCAACAACCATTACATTGAGTTTGAAAAGGCCCTCGGTGAGGTAGCCCTTTCCTATGAACAAATCATTCTTACTTATTACAATTTTCTCACTAACCAACACGCACTTAAACCTGTTTTTGACGAGTAGTCCAGCTGAAACTAAATTCTTCTGAATTGTTGGAACGTGCAGAACATTGTTGAGAGTCAGGACCTTGCCGGAAGTCATCTTCAGAAGTATCTTCCCATATCCTTCAACCTTGGTCAAGGTAAAGATTTCCCATAAATAGTACCTCTTCGGGTCCAGCGGGAGCATAGGTTGCAAATGCTTCTTTTGTAGCGCAAACATGTCGAGTGGCACTAGAATCAAGCCACTACTCCTTCGAGTTTCCAACCAAATTGCACTCCGATAGAATTGCACACAGATCATCCATATCATCATTCTTTTCCACCATATTGGCTTGTCCTTTTCCCTTGTTCTTTTTCAGGAGACGACAATCTGGGGCTTTGTGGTCAGCTTTTCCATAATTAAAGCAGTTGTCCTTGAACTTTTTCTTGGCTTTCTCCTTCTTTTGTCCAGTGAACTTCTTTCTTTTCTTACTTTTTGGGGCAGCCTCTTCAACAATATTTTCTCCCACAATCGTTGAATTCCCCCGCGACTTCTTCTCAGCTGTTTTGTTATCTTCCTCAATCTTGAGACGAATCACAAGATCTTCCAACTTCATTTCCTTGCGTTTGTGCTTAAGATAATTCTTGAAATCTTTCCATGAGGACGGCAACTTCTCAATCATTGCAGCCACTTGGAATGCTTCATTCACTATCATACCTTCATCAATAAGGTCATGGAAGATAAGTTGAAGCTCTTGAACTTGGGTTCCAACGGTTTTTCCATCCACCATTTTGTAGTCTAGGAATTTGGAAACCACAAACTTCTTCAAGCAAGCATCTTCGGTTTTGTACTTCTTTTCAAGTGCACTCCATAGTTCCTAGACGTTGTACAAGTCATCTTCTAAGGCACTCAAAATGTAGCCTTTGCACAAAAAATCAGCCTGTTTCCAAGCCTCAGTAACCATGAACTGTTGGTTGTCAGGCATGTCGGCGGCAGGCACGGGAGGGTCCTCACTGGTGAACTTTTGCATACCAAGGGTGGTAAGCCAAAAGAACATTCTTTGTTGCCATCCTTTAAAGTTGGCACCGGTGAACTTCGCAGGTTTCTCACCGGGCACAAATACACGGGTTGTAGGAGTAAATCACCGTGCAAGATTCGCAGAGGTAGTTCCAGTCTCAATTGCCATTATTCATTTGTCACTGTCAAATGGACAAACTGTTTTAGTTAATAAAACCAGAATAGCAATTCAATCACAGACTTAAACGATGAAGATTTTATTTCTTCAAATCGCAGTATAATTATGAAACTTTAGTATTCCAACGAAATTTTTATATCTTCGAGTCAGAATACTAATATTCATATGGAGTAGAAAACTACACGAGTTTTAATCTCCAAACCAGAATACATCAACGATGAAGTTTTTATGTTCTTCAAATCGTTGTACAAGTATGAACTTTAATATTCCAACGAAGTTTTTGTGTCTTCAAGTCAAAATATGAAATTCCATACGGAGTAGAAAACCACACAGGTTTTAGTCTCCAAAACAGAATACAGATTAATCTAAAAATATAATTTCCTTAAGATTGTTGCTATATTGTATTGCAAAACCGATGAAGCAGTAAAATTAACTTCTGAAACCAGAAAACAAAAACCTGGACAGATTCTGAAAAATATTTAAGAATGAAAAATCGAGCCCACTGAATGCATAGTGTGTCCTTAAAGAAATTATTCCCCTCAAGTACCCGAGGTTAATGGAATATATCCTCCCAGGATAGAACGATCTTACTCACCGGTGTATCGGTACCTAGAACAACGGTGTCAGCGAACCACTCAACATCAGTAAATCACAACACTGGAATTTATTTGTGCAGAAGAAGAAGAAGTTCGGAAAATTAGTCAATAAAATTCTGAGGAATCAAACGAATTTATAGTCATGGAAGTGTTGTTTCTGAAGGTTTGCAACCCTTCTGAACAGCCACTAAAAACTGGTGGGAAATTTAAATATGGGAAAGAAACCGGGTCGCGGATCCGGGTCACTAACGGATAGGATTGGATAAGTTAATTAATTTAATTAAATAATAATTAATTAAATAATTAAAAATTAAAGAAAATTTGGTCCAAAAAGATTATCAATCAATCAGATCATCAAATCCGAAACCGAGCCGAGCGACGACGACGGCGCGAGGGGAGACCCTCTTCTTAACCCTTTAGCAACAAGAAGGAGTACTTCTACTTATAAGTAGATGAACTTTTCTTTCCACTACCGATGAGGGACAAATGCTTATTTTATAAAGCAAGAGGGAACTCCCTCCATTTCCCATTCAATCTATCATTTAAATCCAACAGTTATATCCCCACCCTCCCAACCAAATTTAGTGTACACTTCAAAATTAATATATGTATATATCGCTTTATAAATATGCCAATTGTCTAGAAAGCGGACATATTGAAGCTGCAGGAATTAATGCTACCCCTCTTACTAAGCAAAATAAATGCAATTTTGATATAATACTGTTTACCAAAAACATTGTGGTGCCATCTATGGATGATGTTCTGATAATACTTAATTGCTTTGGCACATAATTGAAGTCGTCCCCCCACTCCCAATTCATTAATTTGTCTACAAATGGTCCCCACGTTGACAAAAAAAATCATGTGAGGTTAAATCACCTAATTAAGGGTCGTTTAGTTGTATAGGGATTTATCTTCATATATTGCAAATTAATAAAGTTCTACATAGACATCTATCAAACCTGAATGTCTTATATGTATTTAGACTCTCAATTAAATCAGTACCAAATTTAGTTTGATATTTTGATTACACTAAGGACCCATTGGATGAAGAGATTTGGTCTTGCATGTATTTCAATTCATAAGTCAATTTTTTTATATGTCTAGATGTCCTTGATTTTTCGTTTTTAATTTAGTTCATTTCAACCTATATTTCGTATTATTTCAAAAGACACATGAAAATATGTTACTTCACATAACATTCTTGATGCATATCTTGTCTCAAGTAAATTCTTTTTGCATTCTAGTTAGTTTAACAGCCAATACAAAACTTCTTAGATTATGATAAGTACTTTCAATAATGAGTTTTTAGGACGTGTTTTCTTAAACTCATAATGCATCGACACCTAGCATTTATGTATTTTTGTTTTTATCAATACTCACTCAAATTATATTTTGGTCGCTCCTCACACATGAGTAGAGTTTAGGCACAAACGAAAAGGAGAAAAATCCAAATGAAAAACGAAAAGCAAAAGTAAAATTAAGGAAAAGATAATGAGGAATAAGGTTGGCAGCTTTGAAGTTATGTGATCCTAAAATTTGTTCCTATCAGACAGGTTTTGGTTTGTCATCAATAATAATTAGTGGTTTGTCATCAATAATAATTAGTAAGCTTTCAACATAGTCCTTTCCTGCCAAAACAATTGTCCTAGATACTTTAATAAATTTTAGAAATTTTATTTCTTCAATTCCTTGATCAATATTGAAAGAAATAATTTCTTGATTATTTTCATTAATTGAAAGAGTATATATACAATTTACATATTTTCATAATAGGCAAATCATATTCCTATTCTACTCCTTAAACATTATTCTACTTGGACACTAACTATACAATTATGGTAAGTGTACAATACTAATTAATGTAATATTTACCCTAAACTAATACAACAAACCTTACCAAATTAATGTCCAAAACGTGGGCATCCTATATACACCAACCTGAGACCCACGGTACATAAGTATACACGGTATACTTATGTATTAATTAACACCCCCTACAGTTATAGCGGGTGATCTTCGTACGCTAAGACTGTCTCAAAAATCTTCAAAAAGGACCGAGGGAAGACCTTCTGTAAAGATGTCTGCAATTTGATACTTGGAAGGGACATGACAGACACGTACTTCTCCACGGGCTACCTTTTCTCGAACAAAGTGAATGTCCATCTCGATATGTTTAGTGCGCTGGTGTTGAACCGGATTACCAGAAAGGTAGATGACACTAACATTATCACAATAAACCAAGGTAGCTTTTTGAATAGGATAATGAAGCTCTATAAGAAGATTACATAACCAACAGGATTCAAAGACCACATTGGCTACCCCTCAATACTCAGCCTCTGCACTAGAGCAGGACAATGTCAACTGACGCTTAGCAGACCAGGAAACCAAGTTATTACCAAGGAACATGCAATAGCAAGACGTAGAGCGTTTGGTGTCTGGACAACCATCCCAATCAACATCTGTATAAGAGACAAGTGTAGATGTCGATGATGCATATAAATGTAAGCCAAAGTCAACTGTCCCATGGATATACCGAATAATACGTTTGAGAGCATTCATGTGCTCAACCCTGGGATCATGCATAAACAAACACACCTACTGTACGGCATACGTAATATCTGGTCTCATGAAAATAAGATACTGAAGTGCCCCTACAAGACTGTGATAACGGGTTGGATCCTCGTAGGGGGAGCCAGCCGCAACACCCAATTTGGGTTTAGTATCAACTGGAGTCGAAGTGGACTTACAGGATTATATCCCAGCCACTCAATGATCTCGGCTACATACTTCCTTTGTGATAAGAACAACCCACATGTATGACGAGTGACATCAATCCCCAAAAAGTAACTCAAGGCCTCAAGTCTTTCATAGCAAACTCAGAACTGAGCATGGTCATGATAGACTGGCGCAATGCATCAGAAGAGGCAGTCAAGATAATATCATCCACATATAATAGTATATAAGTCAGGGAAGAACTACGATGATATATGAACAATGAATTATCAGACCTGCTGTGAGAGAACCCAATAGTCGAAACATAGTCTGCAAACCTTTTATACCAAGTCCACGGGGACTGCTTAAGCCCATACAAAGACTTCTTCAATAAACAGACATGATGAGGATATTTTGGATCCCTGAACCCCAAGGGCTGATGCATATAGACTGTCTCCTTGAGATCACCATGTAAGAAAGCATTATTCACATCTAACTGATGTATGTGCCATGATTTCGAAAGAGCCAAGCTGAGCACTGTGCGAATGGTAGCCGGCTTGACCACCGGACTAAATGTCTCACCACAATCCACACCAACCTGCTGAGTCTTACCATCATCTACAAGACGAGCCTTATGCCTCGCAAACGAACCATCAGAGTTATCTTTATGAGCAAAAATCCACATAGACCGAATAATATTAACACCGGATGGATGGGGCACCAACTCCAACGTCTTATTATCAATAAGAGCATTATATTCATCGGTCATAGCAATTTTTCAATTCGGCTCATTTAAAGCAGACACAGGATTACATGGTAGGGGTGATTTAAGAACATTAGAATTTAAATTAAAATATCTTTTTGGTTTAACAATATCATGTTGACTACGAGTAACTGGTCTATGACTCGGGGGAGAATTGAGTGAATTTTAGGAAATAACGGGACCAGTAATGGACTGGCCAGCAGGCAGTGGGCCTGCTGTCCCAACACGAGAACAGGGGACAGAGGCCAACGTCGAACCAGGGATAAGAACTGGGCCAAAACTGGGCTGGGGAGGCGGCTCAGTTGCTGGACCCATGACGGGAAGCAGTGGCGGTACTGTAGAACCAGTGGGCAATGGGCTCGCTGGCGAATTCGTGGTGCGGGACATGTCCGATAAATGGTGGATAATATATGGAGATATACCATCATCCAAAAAATTATACGAACTAGGCACGAGATTGCTTATCTTATTAAACAGAAATTGGGATTCATAAAAAATTACATGGCGACTAATGATAATTTTATTAGAGGATAAATCAAAACATTTGTAACCATGATGATTTGACGGATAACCCAAAAACACACAAAGGGTAGACCGGGCCTGAAGTTTGTTAATTGTGGTGGACGGAAACAATGGATAACATAAGCACCCAAAGACCCTAAGATGTGAATACGAAGGAGTCTTATTATATAAAATTTAAAGAGGGGACGGATATGTCAAACCTTTGATAGGAAGAATGTTAAGAAGATAGGTAGCTATGTGTAGAGCATGATGCCAAAACGAAGTGGTACGGAAGCATGCAGCAATAAAGTTCGGACAGTGTTATTTATGGTACGAATTATGCGTTCGGCTTTCCTATTTTGTGAAGACGTATGAGGACAAGAAAAATGAAAATTTATCCCATTATTAGCACAAAACTCCCGAAACACCCCATTATCATATTCTTTGCCATTATCACATTGAATGTTTTTTATTTTTCGTTCAAATTGGATTTTAATGAATGCTCTAAATTTTAGGAAAGTGGAAAAAATTGGGATTCTTTCGCTATCGGAAAAGTCCATAAAAAGTTAGAATAATCATCAAAAAAGAGAACATAATAACGATGACTCAAAGAACTGAGAACAAGAGATGTCCATAAATCGCTATGAATAATATCAAATGACATTGAAGTATGAGAATTAGAGTCGACAAACGCCAACCTAACAATTTTTCCTAAAGAACATGAATGACAATTCGGAGTACTACGCGTACCCTTACAAGAAATAAAATTATTTTTATCTAAGGAAGACAAAATAGATGACTCCGGATGACCTAGACGAGCATGCCACAAGGAAGGAGCGAGGGCTGCAAAAGTTGATGGCAAGGCTTGACTCGAGAGACTGGAACTTGGCGTGATAGGATAAAGATCTCCCCTACTATCGCACCTCATGAGAGGACTCCCCGTCTTAAAATCCTTCACATAAAACCCAAACGGAACAAATTCAACAGAAACAGAATTATCAGTGGTGAATTTACGGACATACACCAAATTTTTAATCAATTTAGGGGCTTGAAGGGTATTTTTCAAGATGAGGGGTGGATGGAGGGGCAGAATTTTATGATCATAACCACGAATCGGAATAGAATTACCATTACCAACAATTATACCACGAGAATTGCTCAAATTGAAATAAGACGAGAGAGTACCTTGATCGGCTGCCATGTGGGTAGTGGCTCTGGTGTCCATGTACCAATTCGGATCTGGAGGATTCAATCCAAGTGTGTGCATTGCGACTTCAATGTCGGTTTATGTGGGGCCTGGGGAGGCCAATGCCCAAGAATACCTGCATTTTGTCCGGGCCCATAACTTGGGCGATATCCACTGTTGGGCCGAGAAAACTACTGGGCCTAAAACTAGGCAGCCCAGTTTGTCGGTACTGGAACAGTAGCTAGACCGTAGGGGCTGTTGGGCCACTGCCCACTGCCCACTGCCAGGGGGGCCAAGGCTGGGACTAGTAGGATGGTGGCCCATTGCTGATTGGACGGGGCCCACTATCGATATTTTGGCCACCGCCACCACTACCAGAATTACCGCGTTTGCCCCCGTGATTTTTGCCATTATTTTTTTGAGTATTCTTGCCGCCGCCGTGAGTATGGTGTTGGCCAGAATTATCAACAAAAATCGGAGAGTTAGTGGAGGACGTCATCATGACTACGGGACTAGCACCGGTAGCCGCCTTCTTGGCCAGGCCGGCTTCTTCGAGCTTAAGAATAGAACGAGCCTCATAAAATTACGGAAGAGGACTGCTCTGACTAAGAAGCGTGTCAACACCACTATAGGCCTACAACCATTTGGAGGACCAAACGATCATTTGTAACGGGTGCGTCAACGTTGCGGAGTTAGTCCGCCAAATTTTTCAACCTTTTGCAATATGCTGAAACGTTGGGGAAATCTTCCATGTTGACGTGGGAGAATTCCTGCTCAAGGGTAAGTACACGTGAATTTTGATTATCTTGGAATATATCACGTATTCTATTTCATGCCGCCATCACCATAGAGTCTGGTTCGATAATCGTTTGCATGAGGTCAATAGAAATAGTGGAGTAAATCCACTGAAAAACAGTAGCATCAATGGTCTTCCATAACTTAGTATCATTCTCGGGTTTGGGCACCTCCATATCCGTTGGAGCCTCGGGGATAATATGATGGAGAACTTGATGCGAGCGTGCATGAACTTTGAACAATTCTGCCCACGTCGCGTATTGGACGTTTTCTACTTCAAGAATGATAAAGATGTGATTCTTGATATTAGAAACAATGAGGGTAGGGTGTAACGTGTTCTTAGTCATAATAGCAATGCAAGACGTGATCTAGGGATTGGGAAGAAAATTTTTTGGAAGAGAGGAGGAACCGTCGGACATGCATTTCGAGAAAAGAGGCTCGAAATTAGAGGGATTGTCGACAGATTTTTGAGAAAATTGGAGAGAGGAATTTAAGAACTAGACTTCTGATACCATGAAAGAAATAATCTCTTGATGATTTTCATTAATTGAAAGAGTATATATACAATTTACATATTTCCATAATAGGAAAATCTTATTCCTATTCTACTTCCTAAAACTTTATTATACTTGGATACTAACTATACAATTATGGTAAGTGTACAATACTAATTAATATAATATTTCCCTAAATTAATACAACAAACCTTACCAAATTAATGCCCAAACCGTGGGCATCCTATATACACCAAATCGAGACCCACGGTATACTTATGTATTATTTAACAAATATATCTCTGGTTGTTTATCTTAAAAGCAAAATTATTGGCCATCTAGTGATTGTATCTACAATGACGGCAATTACCTTTCTGAAGATGTTTGTCCATTGAATTATTCGTTCGCGGCTTTAGTAAATTATGATTTAATTTTCGGTGCTTTGTCAATCTTGATTACCACAAGTTTTTTGTGTTAGAAATTTACTAATGTGGAATTAAGTTTATCCCATTATTTATGACTCGAACAATTGGGGTCTCACACGTCGGAAATGTCGTTTTCACACACATGCACACGTAGTGCCAAATATCGCAAATTTCATTAGTGAAAGAGATATTGATATGTAAGTAAAACGTTTGAGACATAGAACGATGGACGGTTATTGGCCAAATGACAAGTATTCCACGTTGGTAAACGAAGGAAGAAATGTAAGATGAAACGAGTCGGAAATCACCGCAGAGCCGTGAAGGGCCACGGCGCAACACCGTCGGAGCTGCGGTGCCCCCATGGTAGTGCCACGACGCTAAATGGTGGATTGGGCTACTGGAGCCGAGGCGCCGCGACGCTAATTCGCAGAGCTGCGGCGTTTCGGAGGCAGAATGTTGCGATGGGAAGATGGAAAGTTCTGACTTTTGGGCTGGTTTTAGAGCATTGAATCTCCATTATTTGGCAAATGAATTCAGCCATTATTTGGTTGAATGTAACCCCTCAATAAGTGCCATTACATGACTGTTGAAGGACATTAATTAGCTAGTTAAGGGGTAATTTCCTTACACTATAAATTGAGGCATTTGGCTCAATTGTGCAACACATAGAAATTTTTCTGAAATCTTCTTCTTCCTCTCTAGCAAGTTTTCTATATTCAAAGTTCTTCAAGAGTAAAACTTGAGTTTCCTTCGCTCATTTGTTAAGTTGCTGTTGTATCTTGGGAGACTATTGCCCGATAACGTAAAATGATATATACGGGGCAATCTTGTCTTAAAGACAGAGTGACATCACTCAACTCAGCAAATCACAAGGAGTTTATAATCGTTCTTATTTGTAGTTTGTTGTAATCTTGAGTAGTTTATCCTTTCTAGCATTTGTAATATTTACTTACTTCCCGTTTCCTGCAATTGTTGTATCCCACAATTTAAGACAAGGTTGGCTTTGTAAGTGCTTAGAAAGATGACTGGAAGAGAACAACTCGCTTATGATTCTGCTGCTGCTGCTACTCAAGGACACCCCTCTGCCTCCCCTGCTATTCAAGGCACACCCAATGCCTTTCTGGTTGCTCAAGGAAACGTTATTGTTCCTCCATCCTTCGGTTTCCACAATGAACGCCTAGAGAAGTTTATGGGCTCCAACTTCAAGAGATGGCAGCAAAAGATGTTATTTTATCTGACTGTTATGGGAATGACTCGTTTTCTAATAGAAGATCCTCCACAAGCTGGAGATGAAGTGTACCCTCAGCCTAATGAAACGGCTGGAGGGGGCCAAGGTATCCATGTCGTCAATGGCATGAAGATGGTTCTTGATGCTTGGAGTCATAGTGACTTCAAGTGTAAGAACTATATTCTGAACTGTCTATCAGACCCACTCTACATGGTGTATTGCGCAGTAGGCACCGCCAAAGAGTTATGGGGAAAGCTGCAGAAAAAGTACAACGCACAAGATGCTGGTACGAAGAAATTCATCGTTGGGAAATTCCTAAAATTTCAAATGGTGGATAGCAAGACTGTGATGTCCCAAGTTCAGGAATTCCAAATGATTCTACATCACCTGGATTTGGAAGGTATGAAACCAAATGAGCAGTTTTTGGTTGCATCACTGATTGAGAAATTACCTCCCTCGTGGAATGAGTTACTTAAAACTCAAGACAAATTAAATGACCTTTGAGGAACTTATTATCAAACTCCAGATTCAGGAAGATAATAAGAAGGCCATGTCTAGGGGAAAACAACCCGCTGAGGCAAAGACAAATCTGGTTGAGGCCAAAGGGAACCCAAGCAAGAAGCGCAAGTTCCAGAAAGACGGCAAGATCCAGGCGGCGGAGAAGTTCAAGGGGAACTGTCACCACTGTGGAAAATCTGGTCACATGATCAAGGACTGCCGCAAGCTCAAGACTGAGCAACAAGAGAAGTCCAAGGCCAAAGGCAAGGCACATGCTAACCTCGTCAAAGACACGCTTCTTGACGATATGATTGAGAAGTTCTCGGCGGTGGTGCTTGAAGCAAACCTTGTTGAGAATCCCATGCAATGGTGGATGGACACGGGTGCTACCAAACACATCTGTTCCAATAGAGATGTATTCTCCACATATACACCAGTTATAGACAAGAAGATATTCATGGGTGACAACGTTTCCTCTGACGTGCTGGAGGTAGGAAAGGTAGTCCTGAAGACGACTTCTGGAAAGGAGCTCACTCTGAAGAAGGTGATGCATGTCCCTGAGATTAGGAGGAATTTAATTTCAGGTCATTTATTGGTTAATGCTGGTTTTAGGCTAGTATTTGAGTCCAATAAATTTGTAAACACCAAGAATTGAACTTTTGTGGGAAGAGGCTTCGTCTGTGAAGGCCTCTTCAAAGTTAACGACATGTTTGTAATGCGTGCAAACAATTATATTGAAGTTTCTTCTTACTTGTTTGAGTCCTATAATTTATGGCATCATAGATTAGGACATGTTAACTATAAGTCCATCCAAAGGTTGGTTAAGTTGGAGTTATTGTCGTCTATCGACGTAAACCCTCAACATAAGTGTGAGGTGTGCGTAGAGGCAAAACTCATAAAGATTCATTTTCAATCCATCGAAAGAAATACCACTCCTCTAGAGCTTATTCACACAGATATATATGATTTGAAGTTTGCACGAGCTAGAGGGGGGAACAAGTACTTTGTGACATTCATTGATGATATCATAATGTATTGTTACCTTACTTGTTGAAAAGTAAGGATGAAGCCTTTGAATCGTTCTGACGTTACAAAGCAGAAGTTGAAAACCAACTAAGCATGCAGATTAAATTCATTCGTAGCGATAGAGAGGGAGAATACGTAGTGTCATTTGAGGAATATTGTGTCAAATCGGACATTGTTTATCAAACAATGGCTCCATACTCACCTCAGTCGAACTGTGTTGCTAAACGCAAGAACCGCATATTGAAGAAAATGATGAATGCATTGCTCATCAATTCCGGTCTTCCCCAAAATATGTGGGGAGAAGCCGTCCTTACCGCTAATGCGATTCTTAATAGAGTCTCACATAAGGGTAAGGACAAAACTCCATATGAATCATGAAAGGGAAGGAAACCCACCTATAAATATTTAAATGTGTGGGGTTGTTTGGCAAAGGTCGAAGTGCCCAAGCCAAAGCAGGTCAAGATTGGGCCTAAGACTGTAGATTGCATTTTCATCGGATATGAAAATAATAGTAGTGCTTATCGCTTCTTAGTGCATAAGTCAGATATTTCAGATATCCATGGGGGTACAATCATGGAATCAAGAAATGCTCGATTCTTTGAGGATACTTTTTCTAGAAAGGAAAAATACATAACCTCTCGCAAACGAAGTTATGAACAAAGCTCTCAGGAACCAGGAGTCATTGACTGCCCAGATCTAGATGGTTCAGATCTAGTGGACTTCGAAGTGGCTTAATAACCTGAATCAAGTGTTCCAGATTCTCAGAACTTGCAGACTCAAGAGATGTAACCAAGGTGAAGTAAAAGGGCTAGGAAGGATAAAACCTTCGGTCCTGACTTTGTAGCTTATATGGTTGATGACGAACCAAGGACAATTGCTGAAGCATTGTCAACTCCAGAGGCACTGCTCTGGAAAGAAGCTATTGAGAGTGAAATAGACTCCATCCTGCATAACCATACTTGGAAGTTGGTTGATCTTCCTTCGGAAAATAAATCATTGGGTTGTAAATGGATACTCAAATGGAAGTATAAACCAGATGGGTCTATAGACAAATACAAAGCCAGGTTGGTAGTCAAGGGCTATCGACAGAAAGAAGGCCTTGACTATTTTGACACGTACTCCCCGGTATCTAGGATGACGTCCATACGAGTATTCATTGCTATTGCAGCATTTTGAGATACATCAAATGAATGTTAAGACAGCCTTCCTAAATGGTGATTTGGAAAAAGAAATCTATATGAAACAACCCGAGGGGTATATGGTTCCAAGGCAAGAGAAGAAAGTCTATCGACTCATCAAATCTCTGTACGGGTTGAAACAAGCTTCGAAGCAATGGCACGAAAAAATTAATAGTACTCTACTATCAAAGGGTTTCTCCATTAATGAGTGTGACAAATGTGTCTACACGAAAGGTAACTCTAACTCGTTCGTCATGATATGCCTGTACGAAGTCACATGGAGCAGTCCTAGCTTGATCCTAGAGACTAAAAACATGTTCAAACAATGCTTCGACATGAAGAATATGGGTATCACAGATGTCAACTTAAGGATAAAGATCTATAAGATATCTGACGGACTGGTCTTATCTCAGTCTCACTACAGCAAGGATGTGTTGAGAAAGTTCGAGATGTTTGACAGTTCGACTATGAAGTCACCACTGGATAGAAATCAAAAGATTGATAAAAATCGTGGTGCACCCGTATGCCGGGAACAATATGCACAGGTGATTGGAAGTTTGATGTACATAACAAACTGCACCCGACCTGATATTGCTTATGTAGTAAACAAGTTGGTTAGGTTTACCCATAATCTGAGTAATGATCATTGGAAGGCATTGAATCATGTACTACGATACCTTAAATACACGCTAACTTACGGGTTGCATTATTCATGATATCCAGCTGTACTAGAGGGGTACAATGATGCAAACTGGATATCTGATATAGAGAACACCAAGTCCACCAGTGGATATATATTTAAAATTGGTAGTGGGGCTGTGTCTTGGAAATCCTCTAAGCAAACTTGCATCGCCCGATCCACGATGGAATCGGAGTTTATCACTTTAGACAGAGCAGGAGAAGAAGCTGAGTGGCTTCACAACTTCTTTGAGGATATCCCTTGTTAGGACAAACCTGTACCTTCTGTAATGATCCACTAAGATAGTCAGTCGGCTCTAGAAAGGGCACGGAGTTCTATGTACAATGGCAAGTCTCATCATATTCGACTGAGATATAAGACCATTAGGCAGCTGATCACCACAGGTATAATATCCATTGATTACATATAATGAAAGGATAACATAGCGAACCCACTGAGAAAGGGCTTACCCAAAGATCAGATGTTCTGCCTGTCTAGGAGAATGGGCTTAAAACTCAAGCCAGAAGGACCAATACGGTGGTAACCCAACCTTACTGACTGGAGATCCCAAGAATTAGGTTCAATGGGAAAACTAAGTTATAAAGGTTCAGTTGAGCGCTTCGGTGGAAGCATGAGCACTTCAGTTAGTGATTTCTGTAAAGAAACATCAATCCAAAGTCATTCCCGCGATAGATATTAAGTGCTATCTGCAGTGTGGGTAAAGGTTAAGTTTCCAAAACCTTTAATGATCCTCAACAGTTGAGGTTAGGTTTGGCAAAACTTTTAATGGTTCCTAACACTTATAAAGTGGAGTATAGCAGGATACTTTGTAGGAGACCACCTATTTAAGTATGAGGACAAGCCACCTCAAATGAACGCACTTAAGAATCCAAGAAGTGTCCATGGCCACAACGGATAAAACATTACGAAGAACAGAGTAAGGGAAGTTGTTGTGTTGGTACCGTTGACTTGGCTTACACTAAACACTGATGGTTCAAGACATCACGTTCACCGCGCAGTAAGTATGTCCGATTGTATTCAACTATGGAAGGTTCAAAGCTGAAGCTACCTCTCCTGATGCAACATCGGTCCGCTAAAAGATTGCTGGAAAAGGCATCATGTGAGTGCGCCAAAATCTCTTTCAAGAGGGGATTGTTGGAAATTTACTAATGTGTAATTAATTTTATCTCATTATTTATGACTCAAACAATTGGGGTCCCGCACGTCAGAAACGTTGTTTCCACATACGTGCACACGTAGTGTCATGTATCGCAAATTTTATTTGTGAATGAGATATTGGTGCGTAAGTAATACGTTTGAGACATAGAATGATGGACGGTTATTGGACAAATAACAAAGTATTCCACGTTGGTAAACGAAGGAAGAAGTGTAAGATGAAACGAGTCGGAAATCGCCACTGAGCCGCGAAGGGCCGCGGTGCAGCCCCGTCGGAGCCGAGGCGCCGCGACGCTAATTGGGTGTTCAGTCACTGGAGCCGCGGCACTTCGAAGGCAGAATGCTGCGACGGGAAGATTGAAAGTTATGACTTTTGGGCTGGTTTTGGAGCATTGAATCTCTATTATTTGACACATGAATTCAGCCATTATTTTGGTGAATGTAACCCCTCAATAAGTGTCATTACATGGCTATTGAATGTCATTAGTTGGCTAGTTGAGGGGTCATCTCATTACACTATAAATTGAGGCCTTTGGCTCAATTGTTGAAGACTAACTAAGAAAAACACTTACAGAATTTTCTGAAATATTCTTCTTCCTCTCTAGCAAGTTTACTATACTCAAAGTTCTTTAAGAGTAACACTTGAGTTTCCTTTGCTCATTTGTTAAGTTGATGTTGTATCTTGGGAGACTATTGCCCGACAACGTAAAATGATATATACGGGGCATTCTTGTCGTAAAGACAGAGTGTCATTACTCGACTCAGCAAATCACAATGAGTTTGTAATCATTCTTATTTCCAGTTTGTTGTTATCTTGAGTAGTTTATCCTTTCTAGCATTTCTAATATTTACTTACTTTCCTTTTCCTGCAATTGTTGTATCCCACATTTTGTCATTTTTCTTGCTTCTAACTAAGAAACTCATTCACTTCATTTTGGGAAATATTTCATTTTTGGGGCTGGGGTGGGTGGGGTGACTAGGTGAGGCGTAAGCCTGTCAAGTGGGCAGGGCCGGTCTGGGCCCAACTCGATAAACCCGGCACGACCCGCTAAGGGAGGTAGGGGTTGGGATAGGTGGGTTTTAAGTTGACTGAGCCAGACAAGGTGGACAGCCCGGCCCACCAGTGGCCCGATTGATGGCCCAGCCCAGCTCACTTCAAAGATTGTCCATATTCTGACAAATATTAACATTTGAAGATGCATGGGTTCGAACCCATACCTCTTGCATGTAAAGCATGCTCTCAATTATTGAGCTACATCCTTATTTGTTACCTGAAACAATAGCAATCATATATGACCATTAGAAATAAATTCATTTTTTAACTCCAAACTTTAATATATTACATTTTCCCTATCCTTAAACTATAAATACTTCTTCATCCTTCTTCATTCTTAAAGTTAAATATTTAATTTGAAAATCATTTACCTTTATGCAATGATTTATAGTCACACAAAATACATGTGACTCATTTATATCAACAACTACATAAATAATTTAAAATAAAACTTAAAACTTATGTTGATAACATTGCAAATTCAAAACACACAAACTTGAACCGCGAAATATTGCAAATCAAAAGTTCAAAACATACAAATTAAACGACAACCATCAATTGAAAAATATAAAGAATAGATAAACTTCAAAGTTTAACTTCATGCCTTTTCACCAAGTGCCTACGCAACACACCGGTACCCCCCCACCCCACCCCCAATATTCGACGCTCCGAACTTATGGAGATATATGTCATCACAATGTTGACATTTAACATGTTCCTCGTCTACTCGCTCAAAATGCATCAACACCACACTTGAAGTTAATCTTCGAACTCGAGGAGAAGGTGGAGGTGGAATATTATCCATGGAAGTTGAAAGTAGAAATGTACACTAGTTAAACATAAAATTTACATAAATAGAGAATTGTGTGAAAATGAAGAAGAATGGATGGTATTTATAGTTTGAAAATAGATCCAAAGTGTAGTTTATTCATAAATTTAGGAGTTCAAATAAAATTGACAACGACTAGTTTTTAAAATTTACAACAGATAATTTTTGAATTGGGCAATCATTTTTTTTAGTTTAGCAATTTTATCATTAGATGTAAATGTTAATTTTATTATTCTTAGTAATTGTGAATGTCTATTTTAGTATTACAATTTTTTTTTTCAAAAAAGAAAACTAAAACTCGGCCTGACCCACTAACTATAACCCGACCCAGCCTGATAAGTGCATTATGTATCCCCTATCCGGGTAGGGGCTGGGCCGGACATGCTTTTCTCTCCCCAAGCCCCGCCCGGTGTGGCCCACATTAAAATGGCCCAGCCCGGCCCACTTGACAGACTTAGGTGAGGGTATGGGGAATGCTTCAAGATTTTCAAATACAGTTAAACCTCTGTCTAATGGCAGCGTCTGTCCGAAGATTTAATGGCCACTATAGTGAGGTGTTGTTATATGTGAAAACTTGCATTTGATGTTTAGTTCTCATTTAGATGTTATAAACAAAAGTACACAAATGATTATTTTTCTATACTTTTTATGCTCTAAACGAAAATAATATGCTTGTGAATTTTAAAATCTCAATTGATTTTCATATCTCATTAATTAAAAATTAAAAAGACTAATAAATTACAAATAAATCCATGATTAGTTGTACTATACCGACAAAAAATTAAAATCTAAGGAACATATGCATTTAAAATTAATTGAGAATTTAAATATAATTTCAAGTAAATGAGTATCAAATTTATACAAAATTGATAAATAAAAAAATATGATTTTAAAATTTTTCAAGTCTAAATCAGATCACTATGAGAAATATTTTTTTTCTTTTACATATTCATACTTAAAATTTACTATGTGCATGACATTAATGATAATTATCATAAATATTTTGATATTTTATTTTTTATACATATATACTTCCTACAAATATTATTACACAATATTTGAGTATGATTGTTATAGAGATGTACCGCTATAATGAATGTCATTGTTTTATATGTAGAATGTTGTTTACATAAGTAAAATATAACATGAAAAATCAGTTCCGAAGAAAATTAAGTTGTTATAATGAATGATGTTATAACGAATAATAATTATAGAGATGTTTGACCGTAATAACTTGATTCTTCTAATTTAACTCCGAATATTTTATTCCAAATCATGTTGTACTTTCAAGAATTTCCTAGCCAGGGAAGTGTTATGATTGTTTAATCGAATATACTAATTGGCTTTGATTATTCACAAAATCTATTCAATTTTTATTTTATTAGCTTCATTAATTACAATTAGTACTTGTGATATCTTGCACATGTAAAAATTAATTATTTTATTA
Organism: Anisodus acutangulus; assembly: GCA_029783415.1. NCBI lineage: Eukaryota > Viridiplantae > Streptophyta > Magnoliopsida > Solanales > Solanaceae > Anisodus > Anisodus acutangulus. The sequence goes on along the minus strand of CM056506.1, from coordinate 22,368,176 downwards.
ATCAGAATCAGGGTTTTGTTCTTGTACTAAAAGATCAATATTAGATCCAAAAAGCATATTGTTAGTTCAAAAGAATTACTTCTAAATCTATCATAAAATAATCACTTGTTCCAATAAATTTTAAAAATAATTTTGATAGTCCAAACCAAATATGCCTACTTGTCATTAAATAATTTAAATTATAGAAAAACTGATTAAACAATGCGATCAACTAAATAACGCGCTCCTCAAGGTAAGTCAAATCTATACATGGGCCCTCCGCTAATCTTTTGTCATACTATATTATGAGGCTTATCAAACTCACAAAGTATGACCGTCAATCACTCATCACGGTAGAAATGGCACAAGGTAGCCGTTTTTAGGACCGCCTTTTAAGTTTTAGCTAATATTTAATCATAGTTTAAAAAGCAGTTAGATATTACTTCGGTGCAACACCGAAGTTGATACCGAAGAGGTTGAAGATATCTAATCTCCTGAAGTACGATAGAATCACATATCCACAGGAGCACGTGACGTCGTACATTTGTGCGGTGAAGGGAAATGATATGCACCCGGATGAGATTAAATCAATGTTGCTGAAGAAATTTGGCAAAACACTATCCAATGGAGCAATGGCATGTTATTCTATATCACTTGAACATTCTATTAACTCGTTTGAAATGTTTGTAAATGCTTTTACAAAGGCACATGCCGGAGCAAAGAAGGTTCAAGTGAGGAAAGCAGATATATTCAAAATTGCTCAAAAGGATGCGAAGTTGTTGTGGGAGTTCGTGACAAGGTTACAAAAGAAACGGATGCCTCTTCCCCGGATACCGGATGAATGGGCATCGAAAGCCTTTACTAAGGGATTGAATCCTAGGAGTTTCAGTTCCTCGTTAAAACTAAAGGAGAACTTATTGGAGTTCCCGGCAGTGACATGAGCGGACGTGCATAATAGATATGAGTCTAAAATCCGAGTGGAGGATGATCAGATCGAACTTCCTCCGGGATCGGCAGGACGGAACAAGAATTTTGATAAATCAAATAGAGTAGATGAGTCGGAATTAAAGCCTTCAAAAGATAGGTATCAACCCTACGAGCAACCTGAAAGATCGAACCTCAGATCAGATAAGGGTCGTAACAATCGCAACTTCTCATCGGATAGATGGGATAGGCGCAATGATCGAAGGTCTACTAGCAGAGGTTTGCAATTTAAGAATGATATCGAGGGATCTTCTTCTAATAATGTTGAAAACTCGAGACTATTCGAGTATAACTTCAACATTGATTCGGCCGAACTTATTTCAGCTATGGTCATATTAAGGAGATAAGGTGGCCAAGATCACTTCGACGGACCTGTCTAAGAGAGATCCAAGTTTAATTATGATTACCATGGTACTCATGGTCACCGAATGGAGGATTGTCGTCAATTGAGAGATGAAGTGGCACTGTTGTTGAAAAATGGTCATCCACGCAAATTTTTAAGCTATCGAGCAAAGAGAAACTATAGAAATAGGGAAACAAACAAGCAAGTGGATCCGGTTGAACCCCAGCATGTCATAAACATGATTATCAGAAGGATAGATGTTCCAAAATGATCCGTCATGACTGCAAAAAAGATGAAAGTTTCAATAACTAGGGAGAAAATATACATGAATTAAGTATCGGATGAGACAATATCTTTTAACGATGAAGACGCAGAGGGCATCATTCAACCTCACAATGATGCGCTGGTAATTTCTGTCTTTATCAATAAATTTCAAATTAGGCATATTTTAATTAATCTAGGTAGCTCGGCCAACATCATCCGGTGGAAGGTGGTGGAGCAATTGCGTTTGTTGGACTAAATTGTACCGGCAGCCCAAGTTCTAAATGGATTCAACATGGAAAGTGAGACCACGAAAGGGGAAAAACTCTTCTAGTCAATGCAGCCGGGACAATTCGGTAAATGAAGTTTTATGTCATTGAAGGTGAAATGAGGTACAACGCACAATTCGGCAGGCCCTACATACATGACATAAAAGTCGTACCTTCGATATTGCATATGATATTGAAGTTCCCAACCCCAAAGGGAATTAAGACAGTTCGAGGAGAGTAACCGACAACAAGGGAGATGTTCATGGTAGAGGAGTCGGTTCAACCACCAAAGGAAGTGAAGGACGCGAATAAAGGCTAGAAAGTCAAATAGCAACCATAGGATTCGAGCCCGTCAAGTCTAAAGAAAGAAGAAGGGGAGAAGATAGATTACGAGGAACAGAAGGATTACCATCGCATCCTAAGGTCATTCATGTTGCCGATGATTTAGATGCTACAAAGTCCAACTGTAAAAGAGTTGGAGCAAGTCATTTTGTTCATGCATCTACCGGATAGAAAGGTATACCTGGGCACCGGGAACCTCGGAGCTCAGGCTTAAATTAATTGAATTCCTTAATGATAATGTCGATTACTTTGCCTGGTCCCATTTAGGCATGACAGGTATTCCACCAGAGATAACGACTCACAAGTTGAGTTTGGACTCGAGTTTTCCTCCGGTAAAGCAAAAAAGGAGATCAATGGCTAGTCACAAGCAAAAGCTTATCAAGGAGAAGGTGACAAAGTTATTAAATATAGGTTTCATCCGAGAAGTAGAGTATCTGGACTGGCGAACAAATGTAGTTGTCGTACCTAAAAAGGGATATAAATTGAGAATGTGCATAGATTTTAAGGATTTGAATAAAGCATGCACAAAATGTTCTTTTCCTTTGTCGCACATCGATCGAATGATTGACGCTATAGCGGGGCATAAGATACTGAGTTTTCTTGATGCTTACTCCGGGTATAACATGAAGCTGAATCTAGAAAAGTGTGTTTTTAGAGTTGACACAAACAAGTTCTTTGGTTTCTTGGTTTCAAACTTAGGAATAGAGATCAATCCGGATAAAATCAATGTTATCGAAGAAATTTCAGAGGTACTTGAAGATGCGAAGGTGGTGCAAAGACTCACCGGAAGGCTGGCCACCCTGAGTAGGTTCATTTCTCGATCTTCGGAGAAATGTCACGGGTTCTTCTCTTTGTTAAAAAGAAGAACGACTTCGATGGACATCGGAGTGCCAACAAGCTTTGAGGGATTTTAAGAAGTACTTGTCTAGCCCGCCACTGCTACACAAACCAAAGGCAAATGAGTAGTTATTCCTGTATTTGGCAGTGTTCGAAGTAGCCGTAAGTGCAGTTTTGATTCGAGAAGAGAAAGGTACACCATTTCCTATTTATTATGTGAGTAGAATATTACCTAGTGCAGAGACTAGGTATCTCCATTTAGAAAAATTGGCATTAGCATTAATAACAACTACTAGGAAATTGAGACCATACTTTCAATGTTATCATATATGTGTAGTAACAATTTATCCTCTAAAAAATGTAATGCATAAACCGGAACTGTCAGGCATGTTAGCTAAGTGGGTAATAGAAATTAGTAGATATGACATAGAATATAATCCAAGAACAGCTATAAAGTCTCAGGTTTTAGCAGACTTCGTAGCAAATTTTACACCCGGAATGATTCTCGAAGTAGAAAAAGAACTGATAATAACCTTAGGGGAAACTTTAGGGGTCTGGACCGTGTACACGGATGGAGCTTTGAACCTGAAAGGGTCCAGACTCGGGGTAGTGCTTAAGATACTTGCGGAAGATGTTATTAGGCAATCAATAAGAACTATGAAATTAACTAACAATGAAGCCGAGTATGCGGCTATGAGACTCGTTTTTGGTTGTTAATCAAGTGAGAGGTGTTTTCGAAGTGAAGGAAGAAAATATGCAAAAGTACATAGAGAAAATTAAAGTAATATTGCATTGGTTCAAAGAATGGACCATGAGACACGTATCTCAAAGACAAAACAATGAGATCAATAAGAACTCTGCGATTGATGGTGGTGATGCTGAAGACAATACGACAAACATGACTTGGGATTGGCGCAATAAGTATATTGACTACTTTCGAGATGGAAAATTGCCTACGGATCCGAAGGAGTCAAGTACATTTCGTACTAAGGCAGCTAGTTTTAGCTTGGTAGATAGCTAGTTGTACCGAATGTCCTTCTATGGTCCTTTAGCGAGGTGCTTAGGACTCGGAAAAACTGATTATATGATGCATGAGGTTCACGTGGGGACTTGTGGAAATCATTAGGGAGCAAAATTGTTGGTCCGAAAACTAATCAGGGCCAAATACTATTAGTTTCAGCTGGAGGAAGACACAAAGAACTTTGTCCGAAAATGTGATGAATGCCAAAGGCACGCACCGATGATTCGCCAACCGGCAGAATTAGTGCATCCAGTTTTATCACCATGGCCATTCACGAAATTAGGGATGGATATTATGGGGTCACTCTCATGGGCACCGGGAAAGGTACACTTCATTTTGTTTATGACTGATTACTTTTCTAAATGGATTGAAGCGAAGGCCTTCAAGAAGGTTAGAGAGAAGAAAGTCATTGATTTCATTTAGGATCACATCGTTTGTCGGTTTGGCATACTAACGGAGATTACTTGCGACAACGACTGGCAGTTCGTTGGAAATAAAGTAAATGACTTTCTTAAGGGATTGAAGATCAAGAAGATAGTGTCGACCCCGTATCACCCAAGTGAAAATGAGCAAGCAGAGTCAACAAATAAAACAATCATTCAGAACTTAAGGAAGAGATTAAAAGAGTCAAAATGCAAGTGGAGAAAAATTCTATCGGAGGTATTGTGGGAATATAGAACGACGCCAAAGTCTAGCACTGGGAGACACTCTTCTCTTTGGTTTACGGTGCAGAAGCACTAATTCAGGTGGAAGTTGGCGAGCCGAGCTCAAGGTTCAACCTTGGAATCGTAGAATCGAACAATAAAGCTATGACTGTCAAGCTTGATTTAACGGATGAACAATGTGAGTTAGCATTACTACAGTTAGTAGCTCAAAAGCAAAGGATGGGAAGATACTACAACTGAAGGACTAACCTTAGACACTTTCAAGTAGGGAACTTAATTCTATGAAAAGTGACCCTCAACACCAAAAATCCCAACGAATGGAAATTGGGCCCGAACTGGGAAGGTCCCTACAAAGTGTCAGGAATAACCGATAAAGGCTCGTACTAGTTGGAAGTCGAAGATTTTCAAAAGTTGCCAAATAATTGGAACATTGCACAATGGAAGTGGTATTACTGCTAAGGTATGTGATCGATTAATTTTTTAAAATTTATTTGTGTCGACATTGCTAACTTTTATAGGAAGAAAGACGGAGTAATCATTCAGAGACCGGAGAGTTAGAATTAGGTCTGAAAACATGTGTTGCACTCTTTTTCCCTTAGTATGGGTTTTTTTTCTCGAAAAGGGTTTTTCCTGTAAGATTTTTAATGAGACAACAATGTAAAGCGTGTTATTAAGTAGTTGAAGACTAGAGTTAAAGATCAGACAAATACTGGGAACTGGGGACTGCCCGGTAATGAAGAGAAAATAATATTTAAATTCTCATGCTTCGAATACAAAGACTAGGGGACTGTCATACCATCAGTAAAGAAGTTCGGAATAAAAAAAATTCAAAGCTATGAAGAAAGTCAAAGTTTTTTTTAATATTTTTTAAGATTATTGTGAGGGTGAAAAGATCGAATGAATCTTGCCCAAACAGTGTTAATGTTAAAACAAATCATGTAAAGGAAAAAATATCGTATGAATCTTGCCCAGTTATTTGACTATTGCAATGTTTGAATGAAAATACACTTTGTCTGAAATTTGCTTCGACTATACTTATTTGCATACTTTTACCTCTCGACAATTGATGAAACTTAAAAATCTTACGAGCCAATTGTTTTATTAAAATCCTTAACTGGGATTGTCGTTACAAAAACAACCAAAACAAAAATAAGAAATGTTCAAAGAGTACCCTTTTAAGGCACCGGGTCAAAGTGACCTTAGTCTATTCTTAAAGACACTTGAAATTGTCTAAGGAATTGGAAATAAACGAAGTTCTAATATACACGCCTGAAGTGAATAAGAGATATTTTATTCACAAGCATAAAGATAAGATCCTTATATTTAGTCATTGAATGACCTAAAACCGAAAAACATTGCCCGATGTAAAGCAAACTAAAAGTAAAGATTTGTACGAATGACTTAAGTTATTTTTAAGACCGAAATGAAATTTCATTCGGCTCAATGCAAACTGAGTGATGATTTGTTTGATTAAAACTCCGAAGCCGGAGACAATCAGCCTAAATTAGGTTGAGATTTTATTTGACTAAGTGTTGAAAATAAGAAAGCAATGAAACATACTTAAGGGTAGAAAAATAATAACAAAATGAGATATTCATTTTATATATAAGGCTGGTAAACGAATATAGCAAAACATATACAAAGGAGAAAAATAAGTACAAAGGCATGTAAGCCTAGAAATTAATCGGACTCAGATCCGGAATCCTACGGGTCATCCTCAGAGCTGTCACCATTCAGCTTAGAGTAGTCCCAGATCTTGACCTCTTCAGCTTCTGCAATCCTAGCATCAATATCCGGGATCCCATCTCGAGCTAGATCCAAAGTATATCTTCAAACGTTCCAAGTTATGTACTCAGATCGAAGAACTATTCAGGCTGCCTCCGCTTCTTCATTAGCTCAAGCTTGGTTTCTTTTGGCCAAGGCTTGGTGAAGTTAGGCAGAAATCTCAGCATTTCTCTAGTTTGAGGCCTCAAGCTCATTTCTTAGCCCTTCATTAGTTTGGGCTTGTTGGTCGGCTTGGTCCTGAGCCATTTTTAGTGCAGCATGGTCAGCGGCCCTGTCATCATCCATTGTAGTAAGTTCGGCACCAAGGCGGTCGAGTTAGACATTCAGAAATTCAACTTGCTGAACCTGATTGTGCCGAACCTCTTCTTGTTCCCCGAACTGCTGAGTGAGGACTTCGACATTTTGGAAGAGTTTTTCATTCTCATCCTCAAAATCTTATTTTCCTCGGTGACAAGCTCGAGGTCGTTCATTGCACGGAGGTAGTTGTCGTTGACCTGGTCCAACTAAGCCCGGATAGTGGGCAGTCACCGTCCTGCTGCAGTTAAGCATCCTTTTGTTGAAGAAGCCCTTTGAGATGCTGGATTTTTTTCTCTTTGCGTCCAGTTGCCCTTTAAGGTACTCATTTTCATCCAAGCACCGGATGAGACCCTCACCAACAAGAAAGAATGATAGTAAAAATTAAAAATCGAAGAAAAGTTAGAAAAGGAAAATAATACAAGTGTCAATTTGTGCAATCAAGAAGAATACGTACCCGGTTGGTGGCGTGTATACCCTCATTGAAGAGGCACTATCAAGAAACATTATATATTTTCTCCCAATCGAAATCCTATATAAGGGGCCTCATGTAGTTAGCAACCCCGATCGGATGGGATAGAAAATTTGTGTCCTCATGGAAGGAAATGATAACAGATCTCATTTTCCTCAGGTCCGCACTTGGGGCCGGGAAAATGTTCACAAGTTTTGACCGGGAGCTAGCGTGGTTTTTTGGGGTCTTGGAGGATTTAGTCATTTGTATAGTATGACCAGATGAGAAAACATGGCGGTGTGAGCCTGATCGACCCGGGCTGTAGATGTACTAGCTTCTTTGAAGAAGCAGTCAAAATCTTCTTGCCCAAAGGTTTTGGGTCGGTGGTGATGATGGAGGAAGTGTTGAAGTGGAAGTCTTGGTTTTCATAGCCAATGGCTCCTCATCCGTGGATTCGTTGTCATCTTTAATGATGATAGATTTTACGATCAGTGGTGTGTGGGCAGGTGTAGACGCAGCCTCAGTTAGAGGCAAAATTGGCTCGACTGCTTTAGTAGTAGCATTTTCTTCTCTCACTTCGGCAAGAGTGTCTTCTGCTAGAGTGGTAGTGGTAGAGACTTTGCTTACCCAGATGTCTTCTAGGGAGATACTGATATCTTGAGCTCGGGAGGAGCCTCCTATCTCTGAGCTTCTTTTCCTTTTTTTGGCGACTGAAGGTGACTTCGGAGGCATTGAGGATTTGGATTTTATGCATTTTTTCTTCTTTGGTGCCTAAGTTATACGACGAACTGAGGCCGCCAGGTCGAGCACTAGATTTGAAACAATTGGAGCAGCCGAAGGGTTGGACCTTGGGGTCGAGGAGCCCTTCGATAAATTTGAGAGTTAGAAAAAATAGAAGAAATGGAAAAAATGCACAAGGTTAATGTTGAGGCCACAAAAACAAAGTAAAAAAAGGAAGTTAGGCGTATGTTTAACATAGCTTTAGGCCATGTCTGTTGCTTATGCGGATATGTGCTGATTATATTCTCAACCCATTGGTGGACATTTTCCACGTGGGTCAGAATCCGTTGGACGGTTAAATTGATGGAAAAAGGGAAGTTAAAAAGAAGATCATCTAAATTGAAAGAAAGGGAAAGAGTTTCGATACTTACGGTGCATGTTCCACTCATCCAGGAAGGGCATGTACCTAGTCAGAATGATTTCAGCGGTTAGAATCGCAATAAAATGTTCCATCCAGCCTGGCCTCGATTCTCATCGACACTGGAGAGGATGAGAAATTTGCCTCGCTTAGAGAACTGGGTGATCCCACTGGGAAAGAATTGCGACACATAGAAACAGATCAAATTATCTAAAGTAAAACATTTGTTGACCAAGTTGGCCAAAAAAACGGAGGCAGGTTACGACCCTCCAGACGGATGGACTAATTTGTGATAGGCACAAATTGTACGTCCTGCATATCTCGAGGATCATGCGGTCGATTGGTGGGTTGAGTTTGAAAGTGAAGGGTTAGGTGTATACGTTGTAATATCAGGACCTGAAGGTGCTAGTGTCTTCATTCGGGTCGAGAACAATAATCCCAAAGAGATTGTTTCAATCGCATTCATCTCAGACTCTAGCGAGGTCGGAGGTTTTGATTGAGAACGATCGGTTTCTAGCTTCCTTCCCTCGATCGAATTTTTTAGAGGTCGTTTGAACGGCGAATTCAGTGTCGAAGTGGAAGGTTGAAGGGAGCATATCAAAGGCTCTGGGTTCAGAAACAGCCAAAGTGTAAGATTCCCCAGCGTCGGTGGCCGGTGGAGGAAAAGGATTCAGAGAATAATTTCTTGAAGAAGATCGAGTAGTTTGAGCCATTGTTTTGAAGGTATGAAGTTATGAAGGTATGAAGGTATGAAGGTTTGAAGGTTTGAAGGTTTGAGGATTTAAAGGTTTAAAGATATAAGACTTGAAGATTAGAAGAAATTCTGGGAAATTGAAGGATGACTGTTCGAAGGATTAAAGAAAATTTACCAAAATGTAAAAATTAAGGAGTGAAAAAAGAGGGATTTTTATAGAGGCAAAGTCATCATTGCAAAACGTTTCGGTTCGTGAATTGGAACGGCAGTTCAACCAAAAGGTGACACATGTCCGGATTGGCAGAGTGGAGAGACGTGAGTCAGATTGTGGAGAAGGTCAAACGGTTCGTTTTCCCGCCTATTTCTGAGTGATTTGAATGGAAGCTTGCAATAGAAGACACCAAGGAAACCATTTACACTTTCCATCACTTCGGTAAACTTTAATTCAGAAAGTGTGGGGACTACCTGTATACAGTGAAAACTGTCACGACACATGGCTTGGTTTAAGTATGAGGTCGAAGGAAGTAGCAACGCTGTGCACCGGGTGCGAGGATACCTGGGGTGAGTCCGAGTGAAGAGCACGTAGACCAAACCAAATAACACTAGGTAAGCGACCGAAGAAGCTTGATATATTTCTGTTCCGGGTTTGGTGCCAGCCGTTACTCTTTAATCATTAAGTGACCGTTATTGTCATTTAGTTGCATTAAATTAGAGAATAATTCTCGGCTTTCTTGTATTGATAGCTATAAAAGGAGTCCAACCTTCATGTTGGAAGTGCATATGATCCTCATTTCACTTATTTGTATGATTTCACTATAATCTTAAATTGTACAAGCTCTTAATATTGGCTCGATTTTGAAGCAATTTAGCTAAGGACCGGACCAAGCTCATTAACAAGTTTCAATGAAGATACTACCAATTCAGGTTATTTCTCTTACTTGCCATTGTCATTTATTTACTGCTAATTATTTATTGTATTTACTTACAAATTAATCCACGTATCTTTAAAATCACTATACAAATTTAATTGTACCTTTTTGGGGTAAATAAATTCTTTAGGACATTATGTACTTAAGTTCAGTTTTTTCGGTTCAAACCTTTAGAACATTGTGTCGTTAAGTGCATTTTTCAGTTTAAAGCTTCAGGACACCGTGTCCTGAAGTTCAAAATTTTCAATTCTAACTTCAGAATTTCAGCTTCAATGTCACGAATTTTTTTTTCAGTTCAAAAGTCAATTGCGTTGTGTCGTGAAGTTCGAACTCATGTGTGGTTCAAAGTTTGCGTCCTGAAAAGTTCGGTTGTTGCGCTTCCAAATTCATGCCATTAAAAAAGAAGAACAAGGAGAATGAGAAAGCTAATAAGCAACAATAGTAATGACCAATTTGATGTAGTTCTACGATTTGGATGTTTAAAACCATACATATGTTCATGAAATTATATCCTTAAGTTTGAACTCTGGACAACTCAAACTTCAGGACTCTGTATCCTTAGATTTTAACAGTGTAATTCAAATTTCAATTAATATTCTTGTAAAAATAAGGTGACGGAGTTTATATAGATTGAGAGTCATGCTTGGTTGCGAGATGAAAACCCCCGTTAATGTGAATATAAAGAAGAAGAAAAGGGGGCAGTGAGCAAGAAGGAGAAGACACAGAGACGCTAACGTGTTTTTTTTTGTTTTTCTCGGTATTCGTATTGGAGTCCAACTAATTTACATTCACGCTGTGTAGGGTCCATTGAAGAAAAACGCTCCCTACCAAGAATTTTTCCATACCCAAAACTCAAAACTAGGACCTTTGATTAAGGCAAGAACAACCTCATCTGTTGCATCACATTCTTTGATAAAGGGAAGCTGACGTTACCGTTTTAAGTATTATATAAAATAATTTGCAAATTTTGGTTGATACTTAAATAACGGCCCAAAATGGCTACTCGTGCACTTCGCCGGTCGTGAGGTGATAATACAAACCAACTCTATATCTAATTTCCCTAAATTATTGACTAGAAGTAGCAGTACAACATTGAATAAAAACAAAAGCTGCCACTAACAAATTCTATAATTGCTGACTTTCCAGTTCAGTAAGATTCTGGAATACTTTTCTTAATAGATTAGGTTATAATAATAGCTTTCGAGAAAAGTAATGGTTGTTATCATCTCAAGTTAATAAAATGTTGGGACCTTTGAAGTTTGAACTCAAGTAGGCCCTTTCTTTCGTTTATATTCAGAAACCCACTTAATTCGTTATAAATAAAAGCCCTAAACTTAAAAGACGAATTGCTTAATTTCATCCACAACCTTGTTGCTCAAAAAGTCTAATTAATTATATTGAAATATAAATTCTTACTATTAAAGAATGTGGTACAATGGATAAGATTGTTCCTCTCTTAATCAAAGCTTCAGTTTGAGCCTTGAGTAAATTCCTTGATAGAAGCGCTTCCTCCGAATGTCACTACAAAGCGCATGCATTAAATTCAAATATAATCAGGCTTCAATGTATGTATCGAACGTCGAAAAAAAAAACTCTTGGATATTTAGCACCACATTTCATCATTCAAAAGTCCGCTGATGATGTATACATGTCATTGTAGCAATGGCGGGTTAGCAATCATTGGGTTTCTAGAATGACCACGTCAACCATAATAATTGTCCACGTAGTGAAGTCTCTCTCTCCAACTTTTTCATGAACTCGACTACTCGAGGCTTCTTGATCTTCAGTTCAACGTAAGTCGACCTTTTTTTTATGTTCTTATTTTAATTCATATGTGAAAGAGAATAACTTTTGAATTATTTTTATTAATAAAAATATTTATATACATAATATACAATATGTAATTATGAAAAATAAATTTACTTTTTTTAATACAAAATTACTATCCTAATTATACATGTACAAGAATTATAATAATTATGGTAAGTAAATATACAATTTACATGGCCATATACACGTTCGTTCACACCCCCGTAGTCATAGCGGGCGGTTGTCGTACGCTGAGACTGTCCCTAAAATCTTCAAACAGAACTAAAGGAAGACCCTTAGTAAAGATGTCAGCATTTTGGTACTGTGAATGGACATGCAAGACACGTACTTGTCCATGAGCAACCTTTTCTCGAACAGAGTGAATATTCATCTCGATATATTTAGTGCGATAAGGTTGGACCGAATTCCTAGAGAGATAGACTGCACTAACATTATCGTAGTAGACCAATGTAGCTTTCTGAATAGGAAAGTGAAGCTTTAATAAGAGATTACGCAGCCAACAGGACTCAAACACCACATTGGCTATCCCTCGATACTCGACCTCCGCACTGGATCGCGATACAGTAGCCTGGCATTTAGCCGACCAAGAGACCAAGTTATCACCAAGAAACATACAATAACCAGATGTCGAACGTCTGGTATCCGGACATCCACCCCAATCAGCATCTGTATAAGACATGAGCGTAGATACAGAGAATGGATATAAGTGCAAACCATAATCAAGAGTACCATGAATGTAAAACATAGAGTGTTTAAGAGCATGCATGTGTTCGTCCCTCGGATCATGCATAAATAAACACACATGCTGCACTGTATAAGTAATATCGGGCCTCGTGAATGTAAAACACTGAAGATCCCCTACAAGACTGCGATAGTGGGAGGGATCCTCGTAAGATGTGCTAGAATTAGCACTCAACTTTGATTTGGTGTCAACCGGAGTAGGAGATGACTTACAAGATGACATGCCAGCTGGCTCAATAATCTCAGCTGCATACTTCCTCTGGGATAGAAATATAGACCAAATGCATGACGAGTTACAGCTATACCCAAAAAATAACTCAAAGGCCACAAGTCTTTCATAGCAAATTCAGAATTGAGGAGAGACATGATAGACTTGTGCAGTTTATCCAAAGAGGCAGTCAATATAATATCATCCACATATAACAGAATGTATGCCAGAGAAGTACCCGATGATAGATGAACAGAGAATGATCAGACCTGCTGTGAGAAAACCCAATAGTAGACGCATAATTTGCAAACCTTTTGTACCAAACCCGAGGGGCCTGTTTTAGCCCATACAAGGACTTCTTCAGCAAACACACATGGTGAGGATGACCGGTGTCCCTGAAACCCAAGAGTTAATGCATGTATACTGATTCCTTGAGGTCACCGTGTAAGAAATCATTTTTCACATCCAGTTGATGGATGGGACATGCTTTCGAGAGAGCCAGACTAAGAACAGTGCGAATGGTTGCCAGTTTGACCACCGGACTAAATGTCTCTCCACAATCTACGCCAACCTGTTGAGTTTTTCCATCACCAACAAGACGGACCTTATGCCTCTAAAAACAACCATCATATTTTTTCTTATGAGTAAAAATCCACATAGAATGAATAACATTGACACCAGGCGGACGGAGCACCAACTCCCACGTCTTATTTTTAATAAGAGCATTATATTCATCATCCATGACCATTTTCCAATTCGGGTCATGAAGGGCAGACACTGTTTTGCGTGGTAGGGTGATTTAGTTACATTAGAATTGAGATTAAAATGTCTTTTGATTTAAATATACCCCATTGGCTACGAGTAACGGGTCCTTGACTCGGAATAAAAGTGGACCGGACCTGGGTCGGTGTAGGGATGTCACGGGATTGGCTAGTAGGAAATGGGCATGTTGGCCGATGGACTAGACTAACGGGGGACGTAGAAACTAGGCCAGCAAGAAGTGGGCCTGCTGGCCTAGACGATGGACCGGGAGGAGAATTATTGGGCCAGCAGGCAGTGGGCCTGCTGGCCGAGAAATCGGAAGGAGACCGAGACCAGATGGGCCAGCATGCAGTGGGCCTACTGGCCGAGAAGCTGGATCCGGACAGGGGACATTTGGGCCAGCATGCAGTGGGCCTGCTGGAAGAATTAGGTCACAGGAATGCTAGGCCAAGTGGTGGATAATATACGGTGAGAGCCATCATCCAAAAAATTATAAGATCTAGACACGAAATTATACAATTTAGCAAACGGAAATTGAGTTTCATCAAAAATGACATGGTGACTAATTATGATTTTATTAGAAGATAAATTAAAATATTTGTAACCAAGATGATTAGGCGGATAACCGAAAAACATACAAGCGGTAGAACAGACTTGATGTTTGTTAATTATAGTGGATGAGAAGATAGGATAGCATAAACACCCAAATACCCTAAGATGAGAATACGAAGGATCCTTACGATAAAGAATTTGGAGTTGAGATTCGTATGCTAGTCCTTTGCTCGGGAGTATGTTAAGAAGGTAAGTAGCCATTTGTAATGCATGATACCAAAATGAAGGTGGTAATGAAGCATGGGCAAGTAATGTCCGAATAATATTATTAATGATGCATATTTTTCTCTCGGCTTTCCATTTTGGGAGGATGCATGAGGACAAGAAAACCGAAAAGATATACCATTAACACTACAAAATTCCCTAAACGACCCATTATAAAATTCTCTTCCATTATCACACTGAGTGTTTTTAATTTCCAATTCAAATTGGGTACGGATAAATGCTCTAAAAGATAGAAATGTGAAATAAACTTGAGACTTTTTAGACAACAGAAAGGTCCACAAAAAATTAGAATAATCATCCAAAAATAACACGTAATAACGATGGCCCACAAAGTTCAAAACGGGAGATGTCCACCAATCATGAATAATATCAAATGACATTAAAGTACTAGAATTAGACGCTACAAACGGTAATCTAACATGTTTCCCAAGCGGACAAGAAGGACAAACATTAGTACTACGCGTACTATTACACTCAATCAAATTTTTATTTTTAAAAGAGGAAAGAACAGACACTCCCAAATGATCCAAACGCGCATGCTACAAGGAAGGTGCTAAAGTGGCAAACGTCGACGGTGTGGCTTGATTGGTGGTGGTGGTGGTGGTGGTGGTGATGGGATAGAGATCGCCTCGACTATTACATCTCATTAGAGGTATTCCCATCGTGAAATCCTTCACAGAAAATCCAAAAGGGTCAAAGTAAATAAAAATCCAATTATCAGTTGTAAATTTACGAACAAGCACCAAATTTTTAATTAAGTGAGGAGCATGAAGGACATTTTTCAAGGCTAAAGGTGGGTTCGGGGGATAAATTTGTGTGATCATAACCACGAATTGGAATTGAATTACTATGACCAACAATGATGCCACGATTATTGCTCAAATTAAAATAAGACGAGAGATTACCTGGTGTGGATGTCATGTGAGAAGTAGCACCGGTGTTCATGTAACAATTTGCATTCAAAAGATTTAATCCAAGTGTATGCATCGCTGCCTCGATATCCGTGAGAGTTTGGGTCGGTGTTGGGCCCGCAATATCAAATGACTGTTGTGGCCGAGGCCCAAGCAAGGCATCCTGCTGCTAGGGCCCAGTCCGTGACTGCTATGTCTGCTGGAACTACTGGAGGTCGTTGGGCCTGGCCCAACTCATTGCTGGAAAGCTTGGAAATTGTGGTGTGGGCCACTGCCCACTAGCCCAGCCCCACAGACACTATGCACTGGCCCAAGGCTGCGGCTAGTGTTGTTGCGGCCCAGCCGGCTGGCCACTACCACCACGTCCTCTACCACTGCTACACCTGCCACCTCTACGGCTTCCACCACTGCCACCACCGCCGCCGCAGTTTTTGCCACCATTTTTCCAATTTTGGCCCTTTTTGCCACTACCATTGTTACGATATTGGCTATAATTGTCCGAAAATGAGTGAGGGTCATCGGTGTCGCGTGACGTGTCCACCATCATATCGGAATTGGCTCCGGTTGCCGCCTTTTTAGACAAGCTCACTTCTTCTAAGGTGTGCATGGAACGTGTTTGGTAGAACGACGAGAGAGGATTACTTTGACGAAGAAGCGTCACAACACCATTATAATCCTCGGAGAGGCCTACAACCATCTGAAGAACAAGACGATCATTCGTGACGGGCGCGACAACGTTCTTGAGTTGATCCGACAACTCCTTGAGCCTTTGACCATAGGCTGAGGCATTCAAAAAATCCTCCATGTTGATGTGAGGGAATTCCTTCTTAAGGGTCACGACACGATAATTTTTGTTATCTTGAAATATATCACACAACCTATTCCAAACTTCCATTGTCGTGGCGTCGTGTTCAATAATAGTCTGCAAGAGGTCCGTAGAGATGGTGGAATAAATTCACTGGAGTAACGTAGCATCAAGAGTTGCCCACAACTCTATTTCATCATCGGTGGTAGGCACATTCTCCTTGCTTTTTTCGGTGGAATGATGTGTTGGAGGACTCGATTAGACCGTGCATGAATTTTAAAGAGTTCTTCCCATGTCGCGTATTGGGCGCTTTCCATCTCAAGAACAATAGGAATGTTGTTCTTGATATTGGAGACTGCAATGGCAGGATGAAATGTGTTATTTGTGGTATGAACGGACGACGGCCGAAGAGGGCGTTAGGACAGTGGAAGCAAAATTTTGGAGAAGGAAAAGTTTTCCCTAGACTTCAGATACCATGCAAGAGAATAATCCCCTGATTATTTTCATTAATGAAAATGTTTATATACATGTTATACAATATGTAATTATGAAAAATAAATCTGTCTTTTTCTAATACAAAACTACTACCCTAATTATACATGTACAAAAATTCTAATAATTATGGTAAGTAAATATATAATTTACATGGCCATATATACGGTCAATATACACATTACCTGTGTATATTCTTTCAGTATCATTATCTTGTTCTGATGATTTGATTATACCAAAATGTATTTATAAATTTTATATGATCTATCTAATCTGAATGGAAAATATATAGCTTTTATATACCGATGTCGTCATTCTTTGTCATTCAGCAATTTGGATCTGACGACGTGGGTAGTTTAAATAGTACTACTAGTTTTTTGTAACTTTATTTTTTATTTTATGTTACTCTCTATTTTATACATAGGAGATTCCGAAAAGTAATTAGGATTTTAGTAGAATTATTTTCTTCTATTTAAATTTAAAAAGGCTTATGTTCAACCATTTGTTTTTGACAGTGGATACTTCCACTTCCAAGCTCTATATTTTGTTTGTTACTTCCTTCCTTTGATTAATCTTGAAAGGAAAATTGAACACGGTTAATATAATTGAAATTTGAAAATTTTGTGAATGCTTCTGTGGGTAAATATCTAAGTACTTTGAAGAGGAGAAATTACGTGATCCATTTGCCTAAAACTCGTGGGCATAGTTATCTGATTAGTTGCATAGACATAGCGGATATTCTATAAAATAATTAAGATATGTATAAATTAATTACATATTATCATTACAAAAAAATACGATTAAAAAAGAGTAAATTTTCTAAAACTTTTGAGTAGAATACTTTTGGCTTTAACGAATTATTAGTCCATAAGTACTCTTAGCAAAACCTGACATCGCCATTTGCTTTTACTTTATTTCATTCCTTTTTATTGTTTCTTTTTTCAAAATTTGTGGTCAAAAGGGAAAGAATAATCAGTAATGTTAGGGTGTCACAGTCTCATGGTAAGTCCAAAGGGTGGCTAGAACGTTAATATAACATGTAACGAAATGAATGGTCATTGTGATACTTGTCCATATTATGACGAAGAGGATCAAATTCATGCGTGGCCACTTTTGGTCCCTTTTTTCTTTGTTAACCTATTTTGGCAAGTGAATTTTTAGAATTTCAAAAGTAGAAAGAAAGGGAAATTTTCGGTCGTTAAACGTTTAGATTAGATTGATAATGAATAGAGAAAAGTAATTTTGAAGTAATTAAACCTTAACCTCTATTCTATTAATCATATTGTCCATAGGTGTTTTGGTTTAAAAAAAGATAAAGATTAGCAATTCTGAGATGTTTAAACCCAATTGTAGTATTATTTTTATGTTATACTGTATGTAGGATAAGTGTTTTGGAATTATTAATCCCAAGATAGAACAATATATGTTTTTTTCTAAAACGTTTCTTTCAAAACCTTTTAAGAAAAAAAAAAGAGTTTATCCTAATTTATCTCATTTTAATCAAACACATATTTTTTATTATACCCTATATATTCTATATTATTCAATAAATTAAATGTCTACCAATGAAAATGTATCTAGTAAATAATCCCGTATTATAATCTGACGTTATAATTTTGGTATAAATGATCCCTTACTTATCATTGCATTTTCTGTAACATTTTGATTGGTTTCTGTAGCGAACTGTTCTTCATGCATGCGTGACATGACGGATGCTAAGATTGTTATCATCCATAATATCTGTTTTTCCCAACTCATTTTGAAAGAATAAAAGCTTTTACAGATTTTTCGAATTTCTCGGTTCTTCTAAATTAATAAAATTCTAAAATTATCCAAAAATATTTCCTATAATTTGTCTCCAGAAAACATGTTCAAATAAGCTTTCCAAAAATACTTTACTTATAAATTATTCAAATTATATGAAATTATATGGCGCTAAAATGAAAATATGTAAATATATTAGAGTAGGCTTATATGTAATTATATTAGGTTTTAAATATATATGTTAAGTAAAAGAGAAAATATGTAAATATAATAGGTTTATATTTTGGAGGAAAATTGAGATTCTTGTAGATTCGGAATTGTCGTGTATATATGCACCTTAATTTAGCTTGTCGAGTACCAAGTTTTGGTCGTTTCCTTTGGCAAAATGAGCTCTCCATCTCCATTTGTCTCTTTGATTATAACATATATTGTCGCTTGCCCCTTGGACCTTATATTTCTCCATTTGACTGATTTTTTTTTTAGTACTCTCTTCCTCCTAATTTATATGAAATTATTTTTTTAGTCAATCTAAAAAAAATATATATATATTTAATAATAATGTAACTTTAAACCCTTAATGAAATGATTTGTAGCCAAACATTTCTCAATACCTTATTTTAGACCATAAATTTCAAAAGTTTTCATTTTTTCTTAAACTTCATGTCAAATCACCACCTTCGTATGAAATGGGACGGATGAAGTACAAATTAGAGGGGCTGAAACATCTGGTAAATATTAATGTGTATAGAGTTTAAATTTTATACATCGGCCATGTAATTTTTTAACATCATCAAGTTAAATTTAAAAGTAATTAAAAATAAATTTTTTAAGTCTAATTTATATGCCTTGCTAGAATAAATTCTTTTAACACCATCAATAAATTTTAATCTATAATAGTAAGTTACTACTTAATATTTTTTTCTCAGATTATCATTTAATTTTTAGTCATATAACTCCATAATAAGTTACTTGATTGTCTAAATATTTTTCTACATTAACACATAGGACTTAAACTCAATTTTTTTTAATATGTATTCCCTCCATCCCAATTTAAATGTTTTACTTTCCTTTTTAATATGTTCCAAAAAGAGTGATTCTTTCTATATTTCGTAAGTTGAAAATTCAAATATTGTACATGACAAGTTTACAATCACAAGATTTAAAGAATATTTTAGTATATTATACACGTCTTTAATTTAAGATTACAAGATTCAAAAATCTTCTTTTATTTTTTAAACTTTGTGCTAAGTCAAACTAAAACAGTTAAAATAAAATGAAGAGAATAGTAATTGGTAACCTATCTAGTATAAATGTTAAGTAACATATTATAATATTAATAGGTAACTTATACTGAGGTTCATATAGTGGAAGAGCTAGTCGTCCTTTATGAAATATTGGTTTTCGAGATTAAATCCAAGCCGAAGTCTTTTCAGATCTGAAAAAATGGATACGAAAGGGATTATGAAAGAATATACTGATAGTATAAATTAAACAGATTCCATCCTTAATATTTCTTCTTTATCATTCAAAAAGAAATACTCCATCGTTTGAAATTTGAATTGGATGTCATTCTGCTGTTTCAATTGCTGGTGTCAGTCTGTCAGATAATATTGACTTATCTAGAAATGAAACTTCTCCTAAAATACTTACGGATGGTCAAATGTGATGCCTTTTTACTTTTTCACCTACGACTTTAGATATATTCTATTCATCAAATGAAAAAAAATAAGGAAAAATTCTAGAAAAGTACACTTCATAACTTACATACAAAAATATAGCTCAAAAATATTTTTATACAATGTTATACACATATATTTAAAGGCAAATACATTATATATATAAGTGTATGAAAATATATAATGTGTAGGTATATAAACTAAAAAAATATAATTATATAATATTATACACGAAAATACGTACTTATACACAATTATACAATATTGTATAAGTGAGTATAAATATAGATCTGGTTCAGAGAGGTGACATCTTTGTTTGTTGTTAAAAAAAATAATTATATAATATTATGCAAGAAAATGCACACTTATACACAAATATACAATATTGTCTAAGGGGGTATAAGCATAGATCTGGTTCAGAGAGCTGACGTCTTTGTTGTTGTTAAAAAATATATTTATACAATATTATACACGAAAATATACATGTATACACATTTATACACAATTATACAAAAATTGTCAAGCTCCGGCTAGGGGGTGAGCGGGTCCGGGTACCCTAACATTTTTTAACTACCCGGACCCTACCCGGTAAAAGATCGGTTCCTAAATTTACTATCCGGAACCTACCCGTAGCAATCATTACCCGGGAACCTACCCGGACCCTGTAAATAAAAAACACAAATTAAGCAACAATTTTTAAGCCTATGAGAATAAAAAAGAGTCCTAAAATAATTTCATCAAGTAGTTTTTTAGCCTGCAATCGGAGTTTTAGTACCCTTATAAGAAGTTTTAGAAAACTTATTCATTGTAGAAAAGCTAATTCTGTAACCAAAACCTAAAATTGCAAGCCAAATTTGACACTCAATTAATTGAACGTGTTGATTTCAAAATAAATTTGAATGTATCTGAATTAAACTTATTTTCGTGTTCATAAGCTCTTCGATACAAAGAAAAAGCTTTATTAGACTAGTAAATCCCTAAATTTCATCTTCACAACTACAAAAATATACACAAATTTTAAAAATAGATTTACATTTCAAATAAAAAAGTAATACAAATTGAAGATGAGTATCGCCTGAAATAGAACATAAGCATATGATATTAAAAAGAAATTGAAGAGTTAGTTATGAACCCATATTCATTTTAGGAATGACGTGAACACAACCAAGGGAGAGAAAGAGGCAAAGGTGAAGCTTCAATGACGACAACGATGAAAGTACCTGAGAGAAAGCTTCAACAACGACGACGATGAAGCTCGGTGGTGTAGCTAAAACGCCATTGTTATTGAGAGAGTTTTTGGTGTTTTCTCTTAGGGCACAAAGAGCATTCTAGAATAAAGGGGTGAAAAAACTAAAATATTTACGTCTTGGTGTGGGGAAAATCAATGTGTAGGCGTGCAACAAACAATTTTGGAGAAAGTTAAAAGTGGTCCAAATGTTTCTAAAAAAAGTAAAAATATTTAATATTTTATAGGTTCCGGGTATCGGTTCGGTGGTACCACTGTCTCTATTCTTGGAGCCGGAATCGGACCCGACATTGATCGGTTCCTAATTTTACTACCCGGACCCTACCCGTTATTATAATATATCTACTCGGAATCTACCCGTTAGTGTCGGTTCCTGTCGGGTATCTGGGTATCCTGTACCCGTGCTCACCCCTAGCTCCGGCCACGTCACCCACTTCTAGTCCAGCACCACCAACACTAACAATCTTTGTACCTACCGATTTCTCCTCTGTCGACTCAACCACCTCCGGCGACTTCCCCATTGACAGTAACATCATCTCTACTACCCGTGCTCTACCACCGGTATAGGAAAAAGAAGAACGCGGCAGAAAGAGAGGAGGCGGAGGAAAAACAAGAAACGCGACAGAGAGAGAGAAAGAGGGGGCGGGGAAGTGAGTCATTTTTTGTAAAACTTAAAAAGGTGAATCAATTTTATTAGCATTGTTATCCTAATTAACCTATATTATAATTATTCCAAAAAGATACTACTAGTACTACTGGTAAAAGAAGTTTACCTTTTGCCCAATATATTACCTTTTGGTACTATGAATAAGAAAAATAATCCTAGGATAAAAATTAACATTTCTTTATCTCTTGTTTGATTACTAATCCAGATCCTGGGATAATATTCTAGAACTAAAAATAATATCGGGATAGGTTATCCCTAGCAAAGGGTGGAATAACAATCTCGGAATTAGTTACTTCAGGATAAAATAATGAAAATGACAAAAATAGCTCTGAGGTCCATCAAACCGTTTTTCTACTAAATAAAGTGGATGATATTTTTGTAAACGGACAACTTTTTCTTATAATTTTGCAATATATATTACTTTTAATACAACAAATGAAACAATCAATAAAAAATAATATTAGAATAATTAATTTCAACATAACTAATTCAAATATAACTAATATCAATATAACTAATCTCAGCATAACTTATCTTCAAACCAAACGACCCTTAGTTCTTATCTTGAGATCAGTGTAAAGCAAAATTAATATAATTGGCCGCTAACAATAAGTAAGCATCAGCTAGTGAACAACAATAATTGCAAAAAGTTTCTTTATGTATAAATTGCATATTCTAGTCATAGATAACAAGAATTTAATTAGAAGATAGAGAACTTCAAAGAAGATTAGATGAACAAGATAGAGAACTTCAAAGAAGATTAGATGAACCTGACTAAATGGTAGCAATTCATATAGAAGCCCATATAGAATATAAACCGAGTAAAATGATAAAACAAAAAATATTCATTGATAGTGGAGCAGCTATATGCTTAGCTAGAAAAGACGTACTAGAATCACATAGATGGGAAAGATCTAGAATACATAGAGCGAGAGTATCAGGATTTAATGAACAATCAAAAGAGTTAGACATAATAGCATAAAATATGAGAATTATACTAGGAAAAACTATTTTTAGACTACCGATAGTGTATCAACTAGATAACATGAAACAACAAGTTTTATTAGGAAACAATTTTCTAGACTACTTTAAAACATAAGTTATAAATAAGAATACATTTAGTTTACAGTCACCCTGTAATAAATGGATAATATTAAAAAGAGTATTACCAGTAAATACATTAAGATTATGTACGATAAAAACTGATAGGAATAACAATCTAGAATTACTAAAAGAAAAATACCTTAATATGTTAAAAAGAAACTTTGGAGAAAATCCAATGCAACTATGGGAAAAAGAAAGAATATATGGAGAAATAAAGCTAATAGATCCTAACGATACAGTTAGATCAAAACCTATAAGATATAGCCCAACAGATCAAAAAGAATTTGAAACCCAGATTAAAGAGTTACTAGAAATGAAAATAATACGAGAGAGTAAAAGTTCACATAGTAGCCCAGCCTTTTTAGTAAGGAAACATAATGAACAAAAATGAGGAAAAGCCAGAATGGTAATTGATTACCGATAATTGAATAAAAAGACTATTTTTGACGGATACTTTTTACCCTATAAAAGAAACCTTATCAACAGATTAGGAAATAAAAATTGGTTTAGTAAGTTCGATTGTAAAAGTGGATTTTGGCAGATAAAACTGACTAATGAATCAAGAGCTTTAACAGCATTCAGTGCCCCTCAAGGACACTATGAATGGAACGTACTACCAATGAGATTAAAAAATGCACCACAAATATTTCAAAGAAGAATGGACCAGGTATTTATAAAACTGGCAGACTTCTGCATAATATATGTGGATGACATATTAATTTATAGTAATAATTTAAAAGATCATATTAAACATTTAGAACAATTCATAGAAACTGTAAAACAACATGGAATACTTTTATCTGAAAAGAAGTCTGAAATATTCAAGAATACTATTAATTTTTTAGGATATATCGTAGACAATGAAGGAGTACAACTACAAGAACATGTTGTATCAAAGATTAAAAATTTTAAAGAAAAATTAGAAAATAAAAGAGAAGTACAACAATTTTTAGGAGTAATAAATTACGCCTCAGACCATATAAAAGATTTACCATACCTAAGAAACCCATTACAGGATTTAATAAAGAAAAACATAATCTTTGAATGGAAAGAGGAACATACAAAGGCTATAAACCGGATTAAAGAAAATGTAAAATCATTACCAAAACACAGAGTATCAACAGAAAAAGATCAACTTGAACTCTTTACAGATGCTAGTGACATAGGATGGGGAGCGGTCCTAATAGCATATGATAAAGAAGATATAGATAAAGAAAAAATGTTAATTTGTGGATATGGAGGAGGAACATGGAAACCTAATGAAAAGAATTACCATATAAACGAAAAAGAATTATTGGCAGTAAAGTTTGGAATAAAAAGATTTCATTACCATTTACTACCAGTTAAATTTATTGTTAGAACGGATAATACACAGGTAAAAGCTTTCATTACAAACAGAATAGACCCTTTACCAGAATTGAATAAAAGAAGAAAATGGCAATCATTCTTTTATTGCTATGATTTTATTGTTAAAAATATATCTGAAACTAAGAATGTTTTAGCTGATTTTCTTAGCAGATATAATGTCGATTAACAGCGAAGACTTTGAAGAATATATAGCCAAAGCCATGCAAGAGATAATCCGAACAAATGAAATAATGATTACCAAATTACAGGAGAATACCTAGATTATCAACAAGCTAGTAGAAGCCATACAAGACTTTTCAAAAATGAAAATCTTACAGAAAACACCGATTACAATACCACCAATACAACAGAAAACCTTTTCACCATTCTTATCTAAACTTGCAGCCATGCCATCATCAATACCTTCAACCTCATCAACGGTATCAATGGCAGATACCCTGAAGTATAGACCTGAAGTGATTAGTGCTTATGAAAAAATTAATAAATTTTATGATTACAAAACTAACCCTGATATTGTACACAGTGCAAAACTGAGTAAATATCCAAGGTTTATTTGCAGCGAAAGAGCAAATCCGAGTATAGTGGAAATACTATTTACATACGGATTCATTGACAAAATAATTACAGATGAAAAGATGATCAACATCACCAGATTACCACAGATTATCACAAGATCAACAGAGCTAATGATGGAATCCTTCGGCAAAGGAATCTACGGAATACAAATATTAGACGCATCAACAGATTTAAAAGGTAAACCTATTGTTATCTGTCAAATATTTAAGATAAGAAGGAATAGCACCATCAGCGGGGATGACAAAAACCTAAACATGAAAATACCCTGCACATTGGAAAAATTTCAAGATTGGCTTAGCGCCAAAAGAGTATTTGGATTAATGACACTAAAGACAAGAATATGGGACATGCTGAGAACAAGGAAAGCATCCGTAATTGGATGTTCCAAAGGTGGAGATGTAGAGGAGATAATGACCCTTTACTATGATAACGACATAGAAGTCAAGGAAACTACTGAGTTAACCTTATTGTTAAACAAGATTACCAACCTAAAGCATACCCATGCAGAGGAAACTATAAGACATTACAAGACTATGGTGAAACAAAAGAAAAGACCAATGATAAGAACAGAAACGCCATCATCATCTAATGTAAACATAAAAAAAGAGCAAAGTCCTGATCCTTTTGAATAAGGAGGGAAAAATTGATTATTTTTACAGGAATCATGTAGATTTATCTACTTGAGACCTAATTGATTATCTTGGCATGGAGCATGTAGTTTTAACTACTTGTAACCCAAATTGATTATGGCCTCACGGCCCAAAAAGATTACTATGCTGGGAATATGTAGTTTCTACTACTTATAACCCAAACAGATTAGGAGCCTCACGGCCCAAACGATTATCATGGAAGGGAACATGTAGCTTTGCTACTTGTAACCCAAAAATGATTATGGCCCAACGTAGTTTTCAACTACGGTAAAGCCCAAAAAAGATTAACAGAATACAATTGATTACTGAAAGAAATTTGCAAGAAAATCAACCGGACAACTGGAAAGCATTAAACAGAAAAGCAGTCAGACGAGAAAATGACATCCTGACAAAAAATCATCAACAAACAAGACAACTAGAAAAAGCAGCCAAATAAGGACAAGAGGAAAATGACTACTTTGAAAAGAGAAAAAGAAGACAAACAACTTTAGAAAAGTAACAGACAAGGTACTGTAGCCTTTAAGACTTTTTGAAAAGATTTTTGTCGATTACTATTTACTTTACGACTTTCTGATTAAAAGTTGAATAGTGAATAGCCGATGTTATCTATAAAAAGAGCCTCTTGTACAAAGGAGAATTCATTCGAAAATACACACAACCTTTACATTACTTCAAACTCTCTCAAATGTTCAGCTAAACAACCTTTAGTCTATAATCAAATATCGATCAAGAATATCATAGGAATAAGAGTAGATTACTTTGAAAATTCATGATTAGAACCATATCAGTAAGAATACAATACCTTTCAGACGATTATCAGAGGATATCCGTGAGGACTCCCAAGCACCCAGGCCATTATCCTGTGAAGTCAGGTGGACGTAGGGAGGCAGCGCCAAGGTGGGTTGAGCTACTCAGGTGATCAGAATCTGAATAGAGGTATGTGTTCAGACTATGTGTTTCTAATTATGATTTTGATAAGTATATTACTCTGTTATTATGATGTTTGGATATTGATGAATGATTATAGACTTCTTTATTAAAAATGAAATTGAAATCAAGATTACCTACCGTTTTATTAGATGATTATTATCTGATTAACTCTGAAAAATGATTAACTAACAAGATTACTATTTATGTCCTGACCTCTAGGGGTTATTAGATGATGAAAAGATCCGCCCGAGAATTTGGTATCAAAGTTTAAAAATTTTAAAGAACATAGTGGGTCAAAGTGTTGCCCGCGTTCAAATTCCGTTATATGCAGATATATATATATATAATCATATTCTAAAATTTAATTAATTCGGTGGAGGGTCTACTTTCACATAGTGATAAGGAGTGAAGGAAACACTTTGGCATATATTATAACATCTCATTGTCTATCCCTTGCAACCAGGTGGGTCGGTTCTGACTGAATACTGACACGAATTCAGAATTTAAATGTAATATGTCTTTAGGTGATTCAAATTATCCAATAGAGTATCTAGCTCTATATATATTTTCATATTTATATACAGGTATCTATATCAAAATATTAAATTTTGCTGAACTAGTAAATTCATAATTACAGATATCACACAATCCAGGTGGACATGAGATTGAAAGTAGGGTGATAAATAAATAGGTTGGTTCGAATTTGGGTGGAATGAATAGGTTGAGTAAATAAATGGGCGAGTCATAACTCGTTCAAGATTACTTGGACTAAAAGTGATTGAATTAAGATAAACTAAATAATGAATCATAACTTAATACGTGTAATTCTTACCAAAAATTTAGTTTAGTTCTTTGCTTTCTTATAATTTATTTAACTATTCATTTTTTTTTATTATGACATCAAACAAAAAATATTTTAAAATATATTTTGTCAAAAAATCATGAGTCAATTTTGATTATAATTTAGTCTATATTAGATCAAATTTTAAATAAAATTATCAAAATGAGTTACGTTAATAAATATACTAGTCATTAACCACTCATATATTGCTGAATTGTATTTTCATGAGCTGATTTTCTCACCTAGTTGAAAGAGGTCCAGCTTAGGGCTAAGGCCCAATGGAGAGGGTCCCACGTTAAGCTCCTATATTTTGGCCTTGTTATGAAGCAACTAAGCAACCCCTGCATTGCATATTGGCATTGCTTATTTGCTATTATTTGCCTCGTCCCCTTTGGGATTAAGCAAAGGGACACAAATTTAACCAAGAATCATCCATGTTAACCACCCGAGACAAAATAAACCAATCAAAACCACAAAATTTCAAAAAAATCCACCTGTCGAAAATTAGGTCCCCAGGATGGGTGGGAAAAAGCATGGAGGCTGAAGATGACATTGATTTTAATAAGGTGGTGGCATGTCTCTTGTGTGAACAAGTTAAGGCATCCCTTTCAAATTTATAGCTCTGATAATAAAAATAATATGCTATCTATTTGCTAAAAAGTTAGTTACATTGAAAGTAATATCTACGAAATCACAGTTTAAATATGAAAATATACTCGGTTATACACATACCTGGTGTATACCGTGTATATCACGGAATTCCATAACAATTGGAAAACTGTGATATACACGGTATACACAGCTGTGTATATCGTGTATAGAGTAACATATTTAGTTGTATATTTTGTATATAATTAGTATTGTATACTTACCATAATTGTGGGATTCTTGTACAAATAGAATAGGTTTTTAGGAGTAAAATAGGAATAGAATTTTCCATATTATGAAAATTGTAAATTGTATATATATGAAAATAATCAAGAGATTATTTCTTTCATAGTATCAGAAGTATAGGTCAAATATTTCCTCTCCAAAAACTCCCTTCTCGTGCCTCGATTTCCGAGAACATACTCTCGGTTTCCGTGCACTCTATTCCCTTCTATCTTCACAAATTTTCTTCCAAATACCTACGTCACGTCTTGCGTTGTTGTTATGGATAAGAACACGTTTCACCCTGCCCTTACTGTTTATAACATCAAGAACCACATCCCTATCGTTCTTGAAATAAAAAACGTCCAATACGCGACGTGGGCCTAACTGTTCAAAGTTCACGCACGCTCGCATGAAGTCCTCCATCACATAATTCCATCGGCTCCTGCTGATGCAGATGTGCCGAAACCCGAGGATGATCCTAAATTATGGACGACCCTTGATGCTACCGTTCTTCAGTGGATTTACTCCACTATCTCTACCGACCTATTGCAAACGATTATCGAACCAGACGCTACGGCGATGGATACTTGGAATAGAGTAAGGTGGCGATGGGTCGACGACCCGACCCCGACCCCCGCCGGCCCCGCCCGACCCACCTAAAAAAAAAAAAATTTAATCTGAGGCGGGACTCGAACTCGGGGCGGACGATGTCTCGCCCCGCTGCACTCCGAGCCCGCCCAGTTCGCCGACCCGAGACCGCCTGAGCCCGCCCCGAGCCCGCCGCCCGACCCTTAAACCCTCTTTGCAAAAATGGCCGTTGCACCAACGACCATTTTAGATTACGTGCTGGCCAACGGCCATTTTAGGCCCCCTCCCCTACCCCCTTAATATTTATTTTTAACCCATAAGTTATTATATTTACACTTTAACCCAATTTTTCAACTATAAATAACTCATTTTCTCTTCATCTTTCTCACAAATCTTCCTACAATCTCTCTAATTTCTCAATATATCTCTCTACATTGTTTGCTAAATATTCAATTTTATTAATTCATTTGGGAATTGGGAGTGAAGTTGGCAACTAGCTTGAGGATCTTCCATCGAGCAAAGTTTCAATTTTCAACCTCTCGATTACACGTCGACGTTACGTCGGGGTTTGGTACATTCGTTCCTTCATTAAATTATTATTGTCTGTTTATTTTATTTAGCGCACTTAATTTTATTGTCTTTAATTATTTATTATCATAATTAAAATGGAAGGATTAAAAGGTATGTTTAAGGGTAAGGGTAAGGGTGCTTCTTCTAGTAGAGGCAACCAGGGCAAGGGTACTTCTTCTAGTCATCTTATTCCTACACAGGATGATTTTGTTGATACTCAACATTTTCCTACAATACCATTAGATTTAGACGAGGAGTTATTTTCTGGAACTCAAGAAGACTTTAATTTAGACGATGATCTAGACGATACACCCACTAATATTGATGACAACACGCCCACTAGTGCACCTTCAACTGAAATACCTCCTATTCCCCTAGTATGAGGCGAGGTCCAAAGAAAGCGACCATTAAAATCGGATGCATGGACATTTTTGATAGGGACGTAGAGAATCAAGTAGCCATATGTAAAATTTGTAAAAATGTTTTAAAATTTAAAGCTGGAAAAGGTCACGGTGGGGCGGGGTTTAATTAGACACGTAGTAAGTGCTCATCCAGCTAGGTATGCCCAATACCAGGCTTCAAAACCGGTGCGCATAACGCCGCTCCATCGGGACAAGGTTCACATCGACATCGTCCCGGACCAAGCATCTGGTCAAATTAACCCTATGACGGGGAATTGTAGGCTCTAAATACAACAAACATAGAGATAGGGAAGCAATATCAAAATTAGTTCTTTGTGGAGGGTTTGCCTTTTTCATTTCCTTCATCTCCTGCTTTATTCATTACATTAGAGATATATATAATCCTGCTTTTAACGGTTTTCCTAGGTCAACTGTTAAGAGAGATGTATTTAAATTTGCGCATGAATATCAACAATATTTACGTTTTTCATTATATCATTTTAATGGCAAAGTATCTATCACGTCTGATATAGGTCGTAGTACTAACGGCCATGATTATTTAACTGTAACTTGTCATTGGATAGATTATAAATGGTCTATGCAAAACGTATTTTAGCGTATAGATATATAGATGATAGGCACACTGGTACTTTTATTGCAGAAAATATTTATCAAGTGTGCGATTATTACGGAATTACCGATAAAATTATGACTATTACATTAGATAACGCTTCTAATAACAATTACGCAATTACAATTTTAAAAAATAGCTTAGCTCCATCTTTTCAGGACCATTTTCATATAAAATCACGCGTGCCATATATATAACTTAATTGTAAAGGATGGTCTATCAGTTTTTGAAGTCATTCTTAGTAAAATACAATTTGCTATAAACTTTATTTTTAAAAGTAATAAAGTACAACGAGAAAAGAATATAAAAACTTGTCACGATTGTGGACTACCTTATAGAAGAATTCCACAAGAAGTATCGACTAGGTGGAATTCTTTATACGAGCAACTACTTGTTGCTTATGACTATAAATTACCTATAACTTTATTTTTAACTCTCATAATAAAAACCCAATGATATGATTTTAGATAGTGATTGGGTAAAAATTTCCGAACTTATTGTATTTTTAGAGAAATTTTTCAAGCAACAAAAGAATTTTCCGTATATATTATCCTACTATTTCAACTATGTTATTTTATATAACTCTAATATTTTTATTACTTAGTGAATATATGGAAAACCAGTTTATAAGGCAGCTATTAAAAATGTTTGTCAAAATAAAAAAATATTTTATTCCTATTCCTTCTATTTATATTATTGGTTCTGTATTAAATCCTACTATTAAAATAGACGGTACTAAATCACTAATTGAAACTATTTACGATTGTATAGAAGTACTACCACCTCCAAGTCCCAAAAATCTAAATCACCCACCACCTATTGAACAAACTAAAGAAGAAGTGTTGAATAGCGTAGAACACCAATGCAAAAATATATATAGATTTTATCAACAAGAAAATGCTAGTAACGTACCGGCTACCATACCATCTTCTTCATCTTCAACACAACCTCACAAAAGACATGCTGTTTCTGCGGCTAGTATTGAAAGCCTCAGAAATAGAATGTGCGGCCGTACCTCTACTAACCAAATTAGCGAGTTGGATATTTTTGTTTTGCAGGGTTTTGTACCGTATCAAGAAGTTATCAATGAAGATGGACAAGAAGACTTGCTTTGAAATCTTGGAGGGAATGAGAAGACCTTTCCGACACTTTCATTGATGGCTCGAGATGTTTTGAACATTCAAGCGCCATCAAGCTGCGTCGAAAGCGCTTTTTCTCGCAGCAGATATCAAATAGGAGACCACAGACACTCATTGGCGGAGACGACTTGGAAATTGCGGTATTATTGAGAGATTGGATACGGCGGAGCGGAGAAGGTGCGGTCAACCGAGATCAACGAAGAAGATGATGAAAACTACAACGAAATCTTAACCGAAGGTAGTGGAAGCGGCGTGGATCAATTTGATCAACAAATACCTATTCCAACCGAAGAACCACATGAAATCATCAAGCAATTAGAATGATTTTTTGAAAATGTAATTTTTTTAATTGCAATTTTATTATGTAATTTGCAACTTTTGGACAACACCATAAAGTTGCAATTTAGATTTTAGACAATTGTATTTGTATTACAAAAAATCATATGTCTATTAAATAATATAAGAGGCACAAAAGCGACCTTGGGATGTTTTTATTACACTATCTTGTTTTGTTTATTGAGTTTTTTATACATATGTTATTTAAAAAAAAAGGAAAACCCGACCGCCCGCCCAGGCCGAGGCCCGACCCGAGCCCGCCCGCCCGATACCGACGGGATCGGGATCGGAACGGGATCGAGCAGTCCCGCCAGCACCCGACCCCGCTAGGCCCGCTAGTCCCGACCACCCCGGCTCGTCCCGCCCAGACCCGCTTAGACCGACCCGCTGCAGACGAGCCCGGCCCACTGGCCACCCCTAGAATAGAGTATGTGATATATTCCAAGATAATCAGAATTCTTGGGCTGTTACACTTGAGCAGGAATTCTCCCACGTCAATATGGAAGACTTCCCGAACGTTTCAGCTTACTGCAAAAGGTTGAAAGAATTGGCGGACCAACTCCGCAACGTTGGTGCGCCTGTTACCAATGATCGTTTTGTCCTTCAAATGGTTGTCGGCCTATCGGAGCCCTATAGTGGCGTCGGTACGCTTCTTCGTTAGAGCAATCATCTTCCGCAGTTCTATCAGGCTCGTTCCATGCTCACGCTCGAAGAAGCAGGCTTGGCTAAGAAGGCGGCATTAGGGCTCTTTCTATCATGATGATGACCGCATCCGACTATTCTCCATCCATCTCTGACAATTTCGGCCAACACCGCAACAATGGTGGCGGCAAAAAGGGTTAGAATCGCAAAAATAATGAAAAAAACCGTAGTGGAAACTGAGGTGACAATAACGGGGGGGTCAAGCGGACCGGAGGCAATGGGCCTCGGGGCAGTGGACCGCCAGCCAACTGGCCACAGCCCTAGGGTCCACGGCCGTGGCCTTGGGCCTAACAACCCCTATTATCCACCGAATGCCTTCCCGGGAAGCTGGGTCCAGATTCTCAATAACAACAGACCCAATTTTTTAGGTCAATAGTGGTACTCGAGAAACAGTTCTAGGCCGAGGCAGCAAGCGGGTGTGCTTGGGCCTCGACCTCCACAGACCCACCGTGCTGCAGGCCCTACCCCAAACCGACATAGAAGTCGCAATGCACACACTTGGATTAAATTCTCCGGACACCAATTGGTACATGGACACCGGTGCCATTTCTCACATGATGTCCGACCAAGGCACTCTCTCGTCTTATTCCAATTTGAGCAACAATCATGGCATAATTATTGGTAATGGCAACTCAATTCCAATTCGTGGTTACGGTCATAAAACTTTGTCTCCCCCCATCCACCTATTGTCTTTAAAAATGTCCTTCATGCCCCTAACTTAATTAAAAATTTGGTGTATGTCCGTAAATTCATCACTGATAATTGAGTTTCTATTGATTTTGATCCTTTTGGGTTTTCTGTGAAGGATTTCAAGACGGAAATTCCTCTTATGAGATGTGATAGTAAGAGAGATCTTTATCCTATCATGCCCGTATCCAGTCTCTCGAGTCACGCCTTGCCATCTACTTTTGCAGCTCTAGCTTCTTCCTTATGATATGCACGTTTGGGTCACCCTGGGTCGTCTATTGTTTCTTCCTTACATAAGAACAATTTTATTTCTTGTAAGGGTACGCGTAGTACTCCAGTTTGTCAATCCTGTCCTCTAGAAAAATATGTTAGATTACCATTTGTACCCTCTACTTCTCGTGCTTTAATGCCATTTGATATTATCCATAGCTATTTATGGCCATCTCCCGTTTTAAGTTCTATGGGCCATCGTTATTATGTTCTGTTTTTTGGATGATTATTCTAATTTTCTATGGGCCTTTCCGTTAGCGAAAAAATCACAAGTTTTTTTCACATTCTTAAAATTTAGAGCATTCATCTGTACCCAATTCGATCAAGAAATTAAAAATATTCAATGTGATAATGACAAAGAATATGATAATGGGTTGTTTCGAAATTTTTGTGAAACTAATGACATAGTTTTTCTCTTCTCTTTCCCTCGTACTTCCTCACAAAATGGGAAAGCCGAACGAAAAATTTATACCATTTATAATATTGTCCGAACTTTATTAATCCATGCTTCCGTACCCCCATCATGCTCTACAAATGGCTACTTATCTTCTTAACATACTTCCTACCAAAGGTTTGACATATTCATCCCCTCTTCAAATCCTATATAATAAGACTCTTTCGTATTCACATCTTAGGATCTTTGGGTGCTTATGTTATCTGCTATTTCCGTCAACTACAATTAACAAACTTCAAGCCTGTTATACCCCTTGTGTATTTTTGGGTTATCTATCCAATCATCGTGGTTACAAATTTTTTGATTTATCGTCTAATAAAATCATTATTAGTCACCATATTATTTTTTATGAAACCCAATTCCCGTTTGCTAAAGTAAGTAGTCCCGAACCTAGTTCGTATAATTTTTTAGATGACGAGATCTCACTGTATATTATCCATTATTTATCGGACTTGTCCCGTGCCCAAAATCCTCCAGTGGGCCCACTGCCCGCTGGCCCCACTGTTTCATCAAATCTGCCCAGTGGGCCAACCACTCGGCCCAGTACCGATCTCGGTATTATTCCAGCGGTCCAGCCCACTGCCCCAGTTCCCGTTCCAGGCATTGTTTCAGTTGTTGGGCCAGCTAGCCCATTTCCCACTCCATCACCTGCTCCTGTTCCTATTCCTATACTGAGCCATGTTTCACGTGTTGGGCCAGCAGGCCCAATACATGCTGGCCAGTCCGTCCCCCATTTGAATTTCTCCCAAAATCCGCCCAATTTTCCCTCGAGTCATAGACCGATCACTCGTAGTCAACGGGGTATTTTTAAACCAAAAAGACATTTTAATCTAAATTTTAATGTTCTTAAATCCCCCTACCCCATAACCCAGTATCCACATTAAATGACCCGAATTAGAAATTGGTTATGAACGACGAATATGATGCTCTTATTAAAAATAAGACGTGGGAGTTGGTACCTCGTCCTTCTAGTGTTAATATTATTCGGTCTATGTGGATTTTACTCATAAGGATAACTCTGATGGTTCTTTTGCGAGGCCTAAGGCTCTTCTTGTAGGTGATGGTAAAACTCAGCAGGTTGGCGTGGATTGTGGTGAGACGTTTAGTCCGATGGTCAAACCGGCTACCATTCGCACTGTTCTCAGTATGGCTCTTGTTGACACCCAATTTTGTCCCATCTTTTATGATTTTATTCATAATTTTTAATATTTTGACACTTTTAAAATAATTTTAAAATATAGGCATATATGTGTATACCTTCGTATTATTATTATTATTCGCATATTTTATATCATTTGCATTTTTATAATAATCATTTTATCCATAATATTCTATGTTATTTTATTCTCGCAAAATTGCATCGCATTTCCATTTTTTATTAAGCATTAAACATTTCACAAATATTAAATTTTTCATTATTATCACATCGTTATGTTATTTTAAATAATTCACATCTTATATATATATATATATATATATATATAATATATTTTAATTTTAAACCCCTCTTTTATATTTTTCCATGACCCATTTTTTTTATTTCCTAACCCAAAACAATTCCTACCCAACCCAAACTAAAACCCATTTTTCGTCCAAGCCCAATCCCCAAGTTAAATTCCCACAAGCCCAATCCCAAAATAAATTCCCAACCCGTCGGCCCAACCGGACCAGCCCAACTCCGCAAAACAATTAAACCCAATTCCCACAACCCACTCGTTGGCCCAACATTCCCTTCCCCTTTTAATTCAAAACACACACGAAAAGCCCACCCGCCAGCCCACTCACCCGACCAGTCGCCTCACCCAAACCCTTACTCCCTTTATTATCCCCAAACCAAACAAAAACCAAAATCAGAAAAAAAAAAAAGGGGGGGGGACCGAACCCTACCCTTACCCGATCGCGCGACCCCACACTCCCATCTGGCGACCCCACGTCGCCGGCCACCTCGCCCGCCACCACCGACCCACGACACCACCAACCCCCTCATTACGCCGACACCCGCAAAATCCGCGACCCATACCCACAAAATCAGAAATCTTTACCTTTATTTTTGAATTTCAAACTCGATTTTTGGGGGGGAATCCACCTATAAATACCCCATGATTGTTCTTCATTTGGGGGGGGGGGATTTTCGGAGAAGAAAAAAAAAGATTTTGGAAGGATTTTCGGAATATACATAAAATATTTTATTGTGTTCTTGAGTTTAAAGCATTTTGGCTTCTTTGTTGTTCAAGAATCAAGTCCGAAAAGGTTTGTCATCCCCTTTGATTCTCTGATTTTTTCATCGATTTGGTCGGGTCGACCGATGGTCGATCTTAGGGTAACATTCTCGTAAATTCTTGCATTTCATATTTATGTATGTTGGTTATCTGAATTTGGTGTTAAGATTTGATTTGGATCACCGATTTCGGGTCGGATTCTTGACCGGTCAGTCGACCGATTTGAATTTCCAAATTTCTTGCATTATTCTTTGTTGTTATCATTGGTTATCTGAAATTGTTGAATTTATTTGATTAGGGTTGAAACACCGATCCGGTCGGGTCATCGATCCGGTCGGGTCGAATTGGGTAGCATTTCCGAATTCTTGCATTTCATATTCTTGTTATTGGTTATCCGAATTTGGTGTTGAAATCGATTCGAGTTTGGATTGTCGATCCGGTCAACATCGACGGTCGGGTCGATCTTATTGGGTAACATTTTGAATTCTTGCATTACATATTCTTGTTATTGGTTATCTGAATTTGGTGTTAAAATTTGATTCGGGTTTGGATCACGATTCGTCGGTCACCGACCCGATTCGGGTCGATCTTGTCGTAATATTTTCAGAATTCTTGCATTACATATTCTTGTTATTGGTTATCCGAATTTGGTGTTAAAATCGATTTGGGTTTGGATCATTTGATTTGGATTCGGATCATCGATTCGGTCGATCCGATTTGGATATTTTCGAATTCTTGCATTTCATATTTTTGTATGTTGGTTATCCGGAATTGATAGAATTATTTGATGACGGGTTGAATCTCCTATTCGGTCAGATTCTTGACCGGTCGGTCGACGGTTTGAATTTCCAAATCTCTTGCATTATTCTTTGTGGTTATTATTGGTTATCTGAAAAATTGAAAAAGTCCGATTCGGGTTGGCATCCGATTCGGTCGGTCATCGACCGGATCGGTCGACCCGATTTTTGGCGTATTTCCAGATTATGGCATTTTCATAATTGTTTGCTAGTTATCTAAAAATCGAATTTCGATTTTCATTCGTCATTGCTCATGATCCGGTCGGATTTTTCCATAAACATCTCTTAATCCTGTTCGGTTCCAACATTTAATTTGGTTCGGATAATTTAATTGCTCACCGCTCGCTTTCTTTGGCAATCGCTTTTATTGTTTTATTAATATCGCATCTTAGGTCGATGAAATTGAAATCGAGGCCGCACTTTTTCGATTCTGTTTCAAAGATTAATTCTCTCGTTGATTTGCCTGTTTGATTTCTTTGTTTTGATAGTTCTTGATTTACATTTCCGTA
Organism: Anisodus acutangulus; assembly: GCA_029783415.1. Classification (NCBI taxonomy): domain Eukaryota; kingdom Viridiplantae; phylum Streptophyta; class Magnoliopsida; order Solanales; family Solanaceae; genus Anisodus; species Anisodus acutangulus. The sequence goes on along the minus strand of CM056506.1, from coordinate 22,330,600 downwards.
TTATTTCTTGTTTCTAAATCCGCATTTAGGTGATGAAATTGAATTCAAAGTAGCGCTTTCGCTTCTCTGTTTCGGTTCTTTGTTTTAAACATCTGCGACGGATATCTTCTGTTTTATTGTTTCTTGTTTTACCGCTCGAACAAATACCGCGTCTGTTAGATCGCTTTTTCTGTTTGATTTCTTTGCTCGGCTTGATTATTGTTTTTACTGCTTTTACGTTTATCGCTTTTAAAATAAACACCGCACCTTTCAGATATTTGCTTTCTGTTTCACCAATCGCTTCAAAGATTCAAATTACCGCTTTATCGCTTTCTTGCTTTTAAACTAGACACCGCGTCATTTTCAAAACTGCTTTTTTCTTCTCTGCCTCTGTTTTTCATATCTTTATCGCTATCGCTCAAGCTTTCGTTCCGATTTAAAATTTTACTGATTTGAACACGATACTACATCGCCGATGAAAAATATCCGTCGATTTTGAGGCCTACGGTTGCAAAAGCGGAAATATAACTTATGGGCAAGGATGAAGACTTAAACCTTTATCCGAGATCAACATGTTTAGTAGGCGAGGTGACTAAAATAACCAACAAGTTATATATTCGCAGCCACGACGTGATTATAGTGATCTTTTCTATTTCACCCGAGAGACCGACACGTTTAGTAGGCGAGGCAATCAAAATAAACTACATTAGTCATATGTTTGCAGCCACGACGTGATTGGAATGTTCTTTTCAAAATTTAAGTCTGAGCCCTCCGCGATCAAAACATTCACTGTTTTGAATACGGATATGAAGTTATTTGTATTTAAATGTTTCTAACCGTTTGTTCTTGAGAGCTTGCAGGGATTAAAGTAAATAACGACAAATATTCCTCGGAGTTTATTTATTGTTATTTCTTTCTTTAATTCAGCTTTTATCTCGCTTTGTATTGTAATATTATTTATCGCACTTATGTAATTATTGAAATGCTTAGAATAGGCAAACTTAGGATTTATTCATAGGTTAGTTTAAGATTTGAAAACCGTCGCTAGCTTATTTATTTGTAGGCTCGCAAACTTAGAAATCCTTCGCTAGTTTATTTATTTTAGGCTCGTCACGCGAATTCAAGATTTTCAAAACAACTTTTGTCATCTTTTATTTTGCTTTATTAATCATACTGAATAAGTTTATCTTTTGTCAGTTTACAATTCATTGATTCTCAAAATTTTACTTCTTTGGCATTATAAATAAATTGTTTTACTATCAATTGTCAAAATACATATTTTTTCAACTCTACATGTATTTCTCTTTAGATATCATATAAATGCATATTTTGAAAAATCTCTACATTTATCTATCTTTTAAAATGCATCCCTTTTTTATTAATTATTTGTAAACATCTTTTAACTTCATGCTTCAAACATGCATTTTTTCTAATAATAATTAACCTGAGTTTGACCGGATAACCGCAAGTTAGCGGATCTTAAAGGATGTCTAACCCCTTCCCTTTAGGATAATAAAGAACCCTTACCTAGAATCTCACTAGTTTCGCAGACCTTAAAATTGGAGTTTACATTGCAGCACTTAGTTTAAATATTTAGGTGTCCTAATTCACCGTAAAAAATAATTAGGTGGCGACTCCTCAATCCTTTACCCAGGAATCACCCGGACACGTCCGCGCTCCGCTTTGACCCGAGCGAGGTCAAAATAGGGCGCGACAGCTCTTTCGAAAGCTTGGCCCATTCATCAGTTAGATGTGAAAAATGATTTCTTACATGGTGATCTTAAGGAGACCGTTTACATACATCAGCCCTTGGGTTTTCGAGACCCCAAATATCCTCATCATGTGTGTTTATTGAAGAAGTCCTTGTATGGGCTTAAGCAGGCTCCACGGGTTTGGTATAAGAGATTTGCAGACTATGTTTCATCTATTGGGTTTTCACACAACAGTTCTGATTCATATATCGTCGTGGTACTTCCCTGGCTTATATGCTATTATATGTGGATGATATTATCCTGACTGCCTCTTCTGATGCTTTGTGCAAGTCTATCATGACAATACTCAGTTCTAAGTTTGCTATGAAAGACTTGGGGCCTTTGAGTTATTTTTTGGGGATTGTTGTCACTCGTCATGCAGGTGGGTTATTCTTATCACAACGGAAGTATGCAGTTGATATCATTGAGCGAGTTGGTATGTCCTCGTGCAAGTCTACTTCCACTCCCATCTATACTAAACCCAAGCTGGGTGTTGCGGCTGGCTCGCCTTACGGGGATCCGACTCACCATCGTAGTCTTGCAGGGGCTTTTCAGTATCTTACATTCACGAGACCATATATTATGTATGCCTACAATATGTGTGTTTGTTTATGCATGATCCCAGGGTTGAGCACATGAATGCGCTCAAACGCATTATTCGATGCATCCAGGGGACGCTTGACTATGGCTTAAATTTATATCATTCATCGACGTCTACACTTGTCTCGTATACAAATGCTGATTGGGGTGGCTGTCCAGAAACCAGACGCTCTACGTCTGGCTATTTTATGTTTCTTGGTAATAACTTGGTCTCTTGGTCTGCAAAGCGTCAGTCTTCATTATCACGCTCTAGTGCAGAGGCCGAGTATCGAGGGGTAGCCAATGTGGTCTCTGAATCCTGTTGGCTACGTAATCTTCGTTTAGAGCTTCATTGTCCTATTCAGAAAGCTACATTGGTTTATTGTGATAATATTAGTGTCGTCTACCTTTCTGGGAATCCGGTTTAACACCAGCACACTAAACACATCGAGATGGATATTCACTTTGTTCGTGAAAAGGTAGCTCATGAACAAGTACGCGCCTGTCATGTCCCTTCCAGATATCAACTTGCAGTGCATATGCCGAGAGTCTCCATTTATTTTGATAGAAAAAGTAGAGGTTATCTTTACTTGTTTGACTTAGGCCAAACTAATCACTTTTGAAATCCATTAAGAATCATTTTCATCATGTTTATACATTAAGGGCAAAATGAAATCCAAGTCTATACATTAAGGACCATTTTGATCATTTTCTCAAGTTATTAAATTTTGGTTTATTAAATTTTGGTTGATTAATCTACCAATTGCCACACTAACTTCTATTCCCACATATGACATGGGCTACGTGACTAGTCTGATGCTAAGAATGTGAAGAACCTGAGTCGTGGGTAGGGCTGGCAATTGATCGGATGTGGATCGGATGTGGATCGGGTGGAGCTCAATCCGCCTCCACCCGCCAACGATCCATCCACCACCCGACCCATCCATCACTCTATTTTTTTTAATCCACATCCAATTCACCCATCATCCACGGGTGAATCGGGTGCTTCGCGGTTGTAAAATTCTGGAACCCAACACAATAAGCAGATTGTAAAATTCCGTCCAATCCACTGTAAGAAACTGAAGGGAAATCCCTCTAAAAATCTCTTAGTCATATAAGATAGGCAGTATTTTACAATAAAGAAATACTGAATCACAAATCCACAATATGAAGATACTGAACTATGTCTTCTAAACTAAGACAAGAGCAAGGAGCAACTTTCTGAGAATGAAATAAACTAAACTAAACTAAACTAAACTAAAGAAATAGCAGAAACTCTGAAACACTACTGATAAAACCAGCTTAAATTACATTTCACTTCTAATAGCAGACATTATTTTCTGAGAAATAGCAGCTGAAACTCTGATAAAACCAGCTTATAGCAGTTATACACTTATTGAGAAATAGCAAAAACTCTGAAACAGTGAAACACTATTGATAAAACCAGCTTAAATTACATTTCACTTCTAATAGCAGACATTATTTCTGAGAAATAGCAGCTGAAACTCTGATAAAACAAGCTTATAGCAGTTATACACTTATTGAGAAATAGCAGAAACTCTGAAACAGTGAAACACTATTGATAAAACCAGCTTAAATTACATTTCACTTCTAATAGCAGACATTATTTTCTGAGAAATAGCAGCTGAAACTCTGATAAAACCAGCTGAAACTCTGAAATAAAACCAGCTGAAACTTTGAAATAAAACCAACTGAAACTCTGAAATAAAACCAGCTAAAACTCTGAAATAAAACCAGCTTATGTTCCGTCTTCATATCACATCATTGAAGATCCATTCATTTTCTAAATCACATATACATGTCCTCTCCATCCTGCCGTTAATGAAATAAAAGCATATAAAAACAAAACATTATTAAAACAAACATTATCGTAGGAAATAAATGTGATTAGTTTATCGAGTTAACATCAATGAATTCACTTGTAGTTGTAGAGCTTCCATCACCTCCCACATCGGCATCATCCAAAATAGTTGCACATGTGTGTGCATTATCAAAAGAAGATTCTAAAAAAAATCCACCCGAACTCATAAATTATCATCATATCAATTTTAAAAAAAATGGTTCAAGTGAGTGTAAATCAAAAATATATATTACCTGAATACTCTCCAAGGATCCAATTTTGCATGCACATAAGTACTTCCACTGTATCGGCATGAAGGCTCGAACGATGGGGACTAACCACCCTTACTAAAAGCACTCTCAGAAGCTACTGTTGATGCAGGTATTGCTAATATATCTTTAGCAATTTTTTTCAAAGTTGGATACTTCAAGTCAGTCTTCCAAAAATTAAGGACATCAAACTCACTACTCTCTGGTAATGCATCCTCTTCAAGGTAGTGGTCTAACTCACACCGCACATTGCCTTTTCTTTTCTTAGTCTTTTTCATCAAAGTCCATTTATCAGAAGCATTGCAATCACTAGGCCGCTTCCCAAGAAGTACATTATGTCTACAAGTAGGAGACACAACATCCTCTATTTCGAATTTCTCATGGTACTCATGCAACAAATCATACAACAAACTCTTTATCCTAGATACCTCAACATAAGCTTCATCACCAAATATTTCATTAAAATAAAACTCCACACATTCTAACTTATTTCTAGGGTCTAAAATTGCAGCAACCGACAGTATTCCATTGATATTAGACCAATACTTGTTAAATTTTTCAACCATTTTTTGAGCCATATCCTTAACAACCTGCTCATTACTATTTCTCCACAAGCGCAAAGCTAATTTAATCTCACATACTTGATGAAAGAACAAGTTGGCAGTGGGATATTTTCTGCCAGAGAACAACTGAGTCACTATGTGAAATCTTTTCAATTTATCACATATAATTTCAGCCAACTCCCAATCACATTGAGTAGGAACCACAAATCTAAACTTCGAATTTTGAGTTTTCAAGTTAGCAAAAATATTCTTATATGGTAGAGCACTTTCAAGCATTAAAAAAATCGAGTTCCACCTTGTTTTACAATCAAGAGACAACTTTCTAGAACAATCAACTTTCGAACATCTCGCCTTATCCTCAAACTTTTGAAGTCTTTTTTGTGTTGAACCCCAAAAAACAACACAATTACGTATCCTTTCTATTCCAGATCCAATCACCTCCAAACCATCCTGGACAATCAAATTTAATATATGTGCACTACAACGCACATGCAAAAATTGACCAGAACACAAAAAGACTATCCGAATCAAACTTTTCTTGTAATAGATCAACCATGGCATCATTTGTGGAACAATTATCAAGAATCACAGAAGATATTTTCTCAGCTATATTGTATACATTCAACGTATCCACCAGAACTTGAGCAAGCATATTGACAGTGTGTGGACAAGGAACGTAAACAAACCTATTTTGAAAACAATATATCAATTTGGTGGAAAACAATATGCATAAAATTAAACAAGCATATATACAGCCACTAATCAGTAAATAATAAATAACAAGAAGCTTCAAATTTTAAGTACCTCAAAGTTTTGTTTCGCAAAACCCATTGATCATCAATGAAATGTGATGTGACGGCCATATAATCTTTCTTTTGGTGTGAAGCAGTCCACATATCGGTTGTAATAGCTACTCTTTCCACATGACCATCAAACAACTTCTTGAGATTTGCTTTCTCAATCACAAACATCTTCATAATATCACTTTTTAAAGTGTTGTGACTTATTATCTTGAAGTTTGGATTCAAGCAATTAACAAATCTCTTAAACCCAATATGCTCTACAATTGACAATGGGTACTCATGGAGAACAACCATGTGAGCCAACTCTTTTCTTGCTTTTTCTTGACTAAAGACATGATTTTTTAGACTTAAGCTTGAATCTTGTCTACGATTAACCGACAATAATTTTTGACGTATATCACCCTTAATGTGTTTTTTAGTGCATCTACGATCAAGATGGTCTTTCAAATAAGAAGTCTCATTCTTACTATTGCCCGAAAATAATAATTATAGTGCAAACATCTAGCCTTTTGTTCACCATTGATTACGGTCTTCTCGAAGTGATTCCACACTTCTGATTTAAGTCTCCTGGGCTGACGTAGAGGTGACGGTCCCATTTCTTCTTCTCCTTCTCCTTGTTGAGGTTGAGTAGTTAGACGAGAAAGCATTGGGACTGAGATTTCAGGAGACAACGGAGAAGGGGATAATGAGACAGACTTGGAGCCAGCACTACTATCTCCCGTGTCCATCACTGTCATACATTAACATTACAAAAAATAATTAGAAAGCCTCTTTTTTAATAACTGCTTTCACTGAAATTGACAATTAAGTTAGAACAACACAACCTAAACAGTAATCAATATACAAACAAATACAGAACAAAACTCACACTTGTTGCCAAACCTGAATGTTGGTAATTTCTACAGACAAATACAGAACAACACAACCTGAATGTTGGTAATTTCTACAGAGAAATAACAGAAACTAATTGTCAAAAGGAATAAAAAATTTATCGTAGCCTTAACTACAGAGAAATAACAGCCGTAGCGTAGCGTCGTTGCCTTAACTACAGAGAAATAACAGCCGTAGCGTAGCGTCGTTGCCTTAACTACAGAGAAATAACAGCCATATAAATGTGCTGAAAATGCACAAAAACACCTCCAACATGAACAAAAACACCTCCAACATGCATAAAAAATAACTTAAAATATTAAATTTTAGTACTATTACCTCAACAGTATTGGGTGAAGAGTGAAGACGAGCGAGGATTTTACCTTGTGTGGTGGCGATTGCCGCATTAAATGTTCAGGAGGACTTGCCATTTCTGGCTGAAGAACTCTGAAGACTGGCTGAAGAACGACTGATGAGAGGGTTGATTGACTGAAGACTGGCTGAAGAACGGCTGATGAGAGGGTTGTGTTCTTTCAGTTCAACGGCAGCTGGCTGAAATGAAGAGATGAGGGTTTTATGGTTTAGGTCGTCTAGGTTAGGACTTAGGAGTTGTGTTTGTGACTTTGTGTATAGTGAAAAATGAAGATAGGGTGGACTGTGGAGACGTGGAGTAGAGAACTGGATTAGGGAATATGGATGTAAATTGGGCTTTGATATTTTGGGCTTTACAATGATTTAAGAGATGGCGGGCCGTGTGGTGGACTGGACTGCTGCACCGTGGTATTAAATTATAACGGGTTGGTGGGTGGGTCGGGTGATGGGTTGGATGTATGTCCACCCGAATCCGACCCGATCTGTCACCCGATCCATCCGTCACCCGATTAAAATCCATATTTTATCGGATTTTCGTCCGTATAATCGGGTCGGGTGGATGAATATCCATCGGGTTAGGGTGAAATTGCCAGCCCTAGCCGTGAGGATATTAACTAGGACCACTCATTATGGCATTTGTGCTAAGGGAAACTATTCTGCATAGACTTTCTTCTTTCACAAATTTATTACTCGTCTTCACATGCTTTAAATTTACGACTTTTTGATATATAGTAGTACTAGTAGTAAATCATAAATGGGTCCAACTCCCATTTTCTCCATTTGACTGTGATTAATTTGGGGCATAGTCCATTGTTTCTCTTATTTTTCCTCTTTTGCGTTCAAATCCCACTTTCAACTAAGGCTGGCCAATGGGTCGGGTTGGCCCGATCCCGACTCAGCCCGTCCTGATACCCGCCTCGCTTCGATCCCCCCCCAAAAAAAATTGGTGTCGGAGTTCGAATTCGGAACGGGACCTGGGCTCGTCCCAATCCCGATAGGACCCGTCACACCCCCGTCCTGCCCCTCAGTCCCCTCTCCCTTTGCAAAAATAACCGTTGCAACAACGACCAAATTTTGATTTTGGCCGTTGTGCAACGGCTATAACGGTCATTTTTGCCCCCCCCACCCCATAAACCCCCTACCCTCTTAATATTTATTTTTAACCCCTAAGTTTGTATATTTACACTTTAACCCTATTTCTCAACTATAAATACCTCATTTTTTTCTTCATTTTTCTCACAAATCTTCCTAACATCTCTCTAATCTCTCAATTTATCTCTCTACAATTCTGCATTGCCTACTAAATATTATATTTTTTTGCTCATTTATATCAAAGTTAAAACATTGGGAGTGAAGTTGGCAACTAGCTTGAGGATCATCCAACGAGCAAAGTTTCAATTTTCAACCTCGATTATACGTTGACGTTACGTCGGCGTTTGGTACCTTCGTTCCTTCTTTAAATTATTATTGTTACTTAATTTTAATTATCGCACTTAATTCTATTTACTTTAATTATTTATTTTCATAATTATAATGGAACGCCTTGGACGTATGATTAAGGGTAAGGGTGCTTCTTCTAGTATGGGTAACAAGTGTAAGGGTACTTCTTCTAGTAATCATATTCCTAGTCCCGATGATTTGATTGATTTCACTCATATAGATGAAATTACTTTTTTTAATGATATACCATTAGATGATGAGGTATATTCTGCATATGAACCAGACTTTAATTTTGACGATAATGACACACCCACTAGTGCACCTCAACCTCAAGCTCAGACTGAGTCTCAGCCTCAAACTAAAACTAGAATGCCTCATATTCCCCCTAGTATGAGTCGAGGCCCCACACAACGAAAATTAAAATCAATTGCATGAGATTTTTTTGACAAGGACAAAAAGAATAAAGTAGTTAGATGTAAAATTTGTAAAAATATTTATAAATTTAAAAGCGGAAAAGGTCAAGGTGGGACGGGTGGTTTATTAAGACATGTACAAGGCGAGCACACAACTAGGTGGAATCAATATCAAGCTAAAAAATCGGGTGTGCCAATGCCCTCTGAGTCAGAACAAGGTTCACATAATGTCCCCGACCAAGTATATGGTTATATTAACCCGACGACGGGGGGAATTTTTGGTCCTAAATATGATAAACACAAAGATAGGGAAAATATGGCAAAATTAGTTGCGGTGGAGGGGTTTCCTTTTTCATTTCCTTCCTCTCCTGGTTTTATTCATTATATTCGAGAAATGTATAATCATGCTTTTAACGGTTTTCCTACATCAACTGTTAGAAGAGACGTTTTTAAATTTGCAAATGAATATCAACAGTATTTACGTTATGCATTATATCATTTTAATGGCAAAGTGGCTCTCACGTCTGATATAGGCCGTAGTACTAACGGTAATGATTATTTAACTGTAACATGTCATTGGATAGATCATAATTGGTCTATGCAAAAATGTATTTTAGCATATAGATATATTGATGATAGGCACACTGCAACTTTCATTGCATAAAATATTTGTTAATGTTGGGTTTGGTGTTGTGGCATTCTACCCAACATATCGTTTTAAGTACTAATTTGAATTTAAGAAATGTTGGAACAAATGTCACAAAATTCGGACCAATATTTTATGAAAAACAGTTTTGCCTTACTTCACGGAATGAAGCAATATTCATGGAAATATTACTACGAAGTAAAAGTGACTTGGCAAGGTAATTAGGAGCTGATGAAAAACGTGAGAAGAAAAAGTCAAATTCGTTGTTATGCTTGAGGGACAAATCCAAGAAGTTAGATTATTTTACTCCATGATCTTCTCCAACAAACCCTATCAGCTGCCCACCTTTTCCTCAACCTCCACAATCAATCGATGAGTTTTTCAAGGAGGACTCTCTACTATAAATAGAGAGGCTACAAGATTGAATCGATATCCAAAAACAGATTGCAAAAATATCAAGAGAGTTCTCGAGAATTCATCTCAGAAAACTGGATCACAAGTATTGCCTGAGCGTGTCGACAACATTCTGTGCAACATTACAATTGCAGTTTAGATTCTAGATAGCTTTGTATTGTGTAATTGTAATGAGAAGTTGTCTATGTCTATTTAGGTAGATTTTTCAGGCAGAAGTCATCTGCGACTTCAACTTTTAATTCCTTTCCATTTTGTATTGTAAAATTGTAAAGAAATGAATTTGTAATTTTGTATATAAAATATATACAACACTTTCGATCATTGACCGTCATAGGTTATATATATATTATATAACCTATGTAAATATTAAATCTTTGTGTTCTTTATTATTTTCGCTGCATTTTACTCTTAAAGGTTTTTCAGTTTTATCGTAGTGTTGTCACTTGTATCAGACGACATTGTCACTCACATTCTGAAACAGAATTGACATTCGATTTATTTTTATTTTTTATTGTTCCATAGCATACCCGGACCTATCAATATTCATGAAATTTGTGATTATTATGGAATAATAGATAAAATTATGACTATTACATTAGATAATGCTACTTTTAATGATTATGCTATAAGACTTTAAAAAGTTCAATTAACTCCATTTTTTCCTAATCATTTTCATATAAGATGTGCGTGCCATATTTATAACCTAGTTGTCAAGATGGCCTAAAAGTTTTTGAAAACATTCTTGATAAAATACAATTTGCTATAAACTTTATTTTTAAAGGTAATAAAATACAAAGACGCAAAGAGTATAAAAAAACTTGTCACGATTGTGGATTACCTTATAATTTTTTTTTGAAGAAGTAGTGACTATATGGAATTCTCTATATGAACAACTACTTGTTGCTTACGATTATAGAAGACCTATAACATTATTATTTAACACCCATAATAAAAATCCAAGGGATATGCTTATAAATGATTGGGAATTTTTTTTAAAACTTATTGGATTTTTAGAGAATTTTTTCAAGCTACTAAAGAATTTTCTGGTATTTATTATCCTACTATTTCAACTATGTTATTTTATATAGCTCTAATATTTTTGTTACTTAATGAATATATGGAAAACAAACTTATAAGACATCTATTGAAAAAATGTTTAAAAAATTAAAAAAAATACTTTTTTCTTATTCCCATTATTTATATTATTGGTGATGTATTAAATCCGACTATTAAAGTAGACGGTTGTAAAACACTTGTTGAAACAATTTATGATTGTATAGCAGTACTTCCACCTCTAAGTCCAAATGAAGAACCAACTCACGAACCAACTAAAGAAGAAGTTACGTCTATCATACACACTGAATGCAAAAAAGTATATATGTATTACCAACAACAAAGTGCAAATAATCAACTGACTTCTGTACCATCTTCTACTACTTCGCTGCAACCTTATAAAAAATATGTAATTTCTGCTGCTAGTATTCAAGGCCTTACAAAATAAAATGTTTAGTGGTTCAACTTCTTCACAATTTAGCGAATTTGATGTTTATGTTTTGCAAGGTGTTGTACCGTACAAATTAATTGTCAATGATGAAGGACATGAAGACTTGCTGAAATACTGGAGGGGCAATGAGAAGACATTTTCGACACTAGCAAAGATGGCCCGAGATGTGTTGAACATTCAAGCGTCATCAACAACGTCTGAAAGCATTTTTTCTGCGGGAAGATTTCAAATAGGAGAGCACATACGTTCATTGGCGGGAGACACATTGGAGAATGCAGTTCAATTCAGAGATTGGATTCGAGTGGAGCGTAGAAGGTGCAGTCAACCGGAGATCAACGAAGAAGAAGACTACAACTACAACGAAATCTTGTCTGAGGGAACATGAAGCGACGTCGAACAATTTGACCAACAACTTCTAATTCCAACTGAAGATCATCAATACATTGTAAGGAAATTAGAAAAAGTATGGTTAACTATGTAATTTTTTTAATTGCAATTTTGCTATGTGATTTGCAACTTTTGAACAACACCACAAAGTTGCAATTTTGAAATTGCATTACAAAAAAATATCATATTTTTATTAAACAATATAAGAGGCACAAAAGCAGCCTTGGGATGTTTTTATTACACTATCTTGTTCAATTATTGAAGTGTTTATTTATTTTTTTTTAAAATTAAGTGTCTAGAAAAAACCGAAATCCCCCTACCGACCCGACCCCGCCCCGCTCCGTCCCCCAACACCGGTCCCCTTTTTCGGAGGAATGTGGGACTGGACGGAACATCTGCTTGTCCCGCTAATCCCGTCGGAGCTCCGGTCCCGACCCTTCCCCCGTCCCACCGGGACCGGCCCACTGGCCACCCATACTTTCAACTATTACAAATATTTTGAACATATCAGGTTCCTCAGGCATATTTTGAGTTTATGTATTTCAAATTATAGAAAAGGCAGCTTACTGAATTTTGGATAAATTATTTATCCATATTAAGTGATTTAATAAACATAAATACAGGGTTTGAATCAAAATTATCAGGTTCTGTCGAACACGTAAATGTAACTGGGAGGAGAAGATTCTAGTGAGCGAGCATCATAGGCCTATATAGCATATCAATAGATTCAACAACACTTTCAACACGAAACATAACAATATATATGTGGCAAACAATCACTAAAGTATAAGCAATTATCAAAATCGTGAACTCATAATTTAGAAGTAACGTATTTAACGGTAAGAACCTAAAGGTTGAATCCACCTCTAGTAGATCCGAGTAAATTGGCGTCAAATCAGAGTACGTATATTGGCACATGAAGCAGACACAAACTTGTCCAATTTGGCAACTAGTCCAAAGCACAAGCTGTTTGTTTTCTGTTTCCTTCCAAAAATTGTCTGATGCCTATGTGAACAAACTCTAATGACAATATGCGAGTAAATAGTCTTTTTGTTGTGCATTATTGACACAAATGGGAACTGTAAATTTAATTTAGAACGTGAGATCTCCAACCAAAGAATTATACAAATAGCTCGTCATTTTCCGACTAGTGGCTAACTAGACAGAAGCAACATGTAATATGTATAATAGGGCCATTGCTCATGTTGGTGCATGTGGGTCATCAATCATCATTTTGTTGGATTACCGGACTACATCTAAAGAAGATACATTGCAGAGCTATGAACCAAACCCAAGTTTTTTGGAGTTTAACTTAGACATAGCTGAGAATCGCCCAAACATCTTTTTCAATTACAGCCTATATGCTATGTAGATCCTCATCCCAACTAGCCAGGACCATATACCCTACTACACCAGTGTTCTGTTTTTGCGATCAACTTTACAAATGCATCTAAGTTACTGCTGCAACTGTTTTTTTCCTTTTGGTTCCATTTCTAGCAGAACTTACCCCAAGTCCTGCTCATTGTTTAACCTGATTTCCTACTCACTTTTCTAGCAGAGAAAATTTGTAACAGCCCAACCCACTAATAATATTGTCCACTTTGGGCCTATGCCAGCACGGCTTTAAAACGTGTCACTAGAGTCTTAGGCATGCTTACTTATATACCCAACATCTCTCTTGTATTTTGCCGATGTGGAACTCCTAAGCTAGGGTGGCACAAAATTGTACAACTTAAGTCACGATGTTCGCAAATAATTTATGGTAAGCAGTCATTTTGGCAATTAACTTCGTATGAGTTTGAAGACGGGCAGAGTAAAACTAGTCAAATTTAAGACTGCTTGGGATTGAGTAATCCTTTGTCATTTTGGAAATTGCGTGTGCTCAAAGCTTCTCTTATAATCGAAAAACCAATGGCATCTATGTCTTGCCTGTTGCCTCGACTCACAAAGATCAAGCTAGCTAAGAGTAAAAATGCATTACAATAGACCAAAGAGGATCATATTTAAAGAAAGCAACAACGAGATACAGGCTTAAAACAAGAATAAGTTACATTTAGTTTCTCAATGGAATAAAGCTTCCAAATACGTAGCAAAGCATAACTTTCGGTCCAGTGAAGTACTAATTTGGAATACAATCAACCCCTATAAAGGAGGCAAGAGGAAAAAAGATATGTTTTACAAATAAAGTTGTAATAATAAAACAATAATTGGACAATCCTCTCTATTGTACAAGTGGGCGACCTGCCCTTATTGATGATGGCAACTAGAATCAAACCAATTGCAATGGACAGACAAAAACCATTCCTCTGAACTCAAACAAGATTTATGGTGAAGGAGACGTAAGGATGAGCCTCTGTATCACCTCCAAAACCAGCCATTCCTCCTTCATCCTCAGCTTTCCAGAAATTGCTGCAGTTGAATTAAAAAACAATATAAATGGGGAACATGGTAACAGAAACAGTTAATAACCGCCAGTCAAAGGTTGAGCAGAAAAACTTGTAGGTCCAAGGACCACATAGATGCGGCCTATTGCAACTGAAGAAATGCATGTTCTTTTTTACGATTTACTCAGTGGACCATTATAAGAACTTAAGCCTCAAGTAAAGATAGAATGGAGGAAATGTACCCAGGACCAGTCAAGTCAGGCTAACTAAAGATAGAATGGCCTATTTCCTGTTCGGTGGAAACTGGCAGAAAATATTATGTGCTTTATAATCACCATTGACAGTCACATGCAATACAATTTTAACGTGTTAAAAGCTTTACACAGGTTTCTTCTAGATGGAGTTCAAGGGAAAATATCACATGCTTACAAAACCCAGTTCTTTTAAGTAGAGCAAATAGGCACTATTCACAACGGGGAGTGAGCAATGGAAATTTGGGGGTTCTGTCATTCATTCCCAAGCACATAAAACTCTTGCACATGTAGCGTTTCAGTGCATCTAGATCTAGGAGGGTATCTCTGTCAAATGTGGTTAGGATTGGGATTCTTTATCACATACCTGTTTGAACTGTCGCAGAGTGACTCGAGAATGGAACGTACTTTCTTCTCACTTTTGGTTGAGGGTGCCAATACAACAGACTGAAAATTTATGTCAAGTCTTTTAGTAAATGATTAATGATAATAATCTAAGTACAACAAAAAGAGTAGTTAGACAACATAATATAGGAGGGTTCAAATGAATTACCAAAAATGATGGAGGCAAACCATATCTCAAAATGCTCTCAGCAAAGATACGCACAGCGCAGAAGTGCATCCAGGAGCTAAAAACCTGTAGGATGATGACAAGACTTTTTAGACAAGGATTCCAATTTCATCAATTAAAATATGGTGAGTTGGAAATGAAAATAAATCAATCAGCACTAAGAAAAGAAAAGGAAATAGTGAACCCAGATCGAGATGGATGGTGAAATCTAAAATGTAATTACAATTTACAGCAGTCGGAAGAACAGAAATCACAAGAGGGAACTTGGACCATTAATCATTACTTTGTACAGCTTTTAACACGTATGAGATCACAAGAGGGCACTTAATCCATTAATCCTATGAATATGGCGACAGATAATGACTGCTTTCAGGGAAAGCACGAATTTGGGGGTCTAGATCAATGAACATTCAGGCAGTCACTGTTGATTAGATTAAAAAACATAATTTATTGACCCAGTCGAGCGAATTTCATGACTCTGCACCTCCTCATCTCTCACTGCTACTCCCTTTAGGGCTGTTCAGATGGTCAGTTCACTTGTCAATTAAACATTAGGTCCAGTTTCCAAATGTTTTGATCCTTCATTTGAGCAACCAAAATCAAATATTGACTAGATATTGGACAAGTGGCTGGCTATTATTAGTCTTCAATAACCAAATTAGAGGGATGTAAAGATGTAGCAAACAAGTTTATTAGGATTCTCCGACAACATAAATCATCTTGTCTTCTCCCTTAACAATTTTACGATGTCAAGTGAAAAGTAAAGTACTATTATAGTTCGATGGGGTATCTCAGCTCATTAAATGCATCCTCTTGGAGCATAATACCTTGTTGAAGACCTTCATCGTTGGAAACAAGCATAGGTAAAATGAGCGTAGTTGGCCCGAGCTGAAATATGAGCAAGCTCAGCCAAGTATAAGTCAGATCAATTCAATGTCGAGGCCTAAGAGTTAATTTCTTCTCATGATGTTGGTTCTAACTGAACCCTCAATTATGAACTTACTCATTCAAAACTCTAATGAGATCTCATGTACATGCCCTACCTCAACCCTTGGTACGCCACATCACCAAAGTTGGACTAGCCAAAGGGTACACCTTGGAACGTGCCTATTTCTAAGTAATCAAAAAGTAAACATTTGGTAGCAAAACAAAATACTAGAATTACGAAACCAAACGGACATTTTTTTGCAAGAAGAGTATCATTTTGCAATCAGAAAGTTGGAAATTGACTTCTTCAGATGACCTCTGCCGAGTATCTCAATTTAGCATAGAGGTTCTAGAAGTAATAGAAGGAAGTGAATTAAGATAAAAAGAGAGCGGAGTGATTGAATGTGTACATGATTCTGGTGCTTGGGATTTCATCAAGGATGATATTATGGGAGCTCTTAACCATTTTCATCAGCATTGCCACATGGTCAAATCCAACAATGCCTCATTTATAGCTCTTATCCCAAAAAGAAGGGAGCCTTGCACCTTAGAGACTTCAGGCCTATAAGTTTCATAGTGAGGGTTTATAAGATCTTGGCCAAAGTTTTAGCTGAGAGGCTCAAAACAGTGATCTGGAAACTGGTGTCAGGAGAACAAAATGCCTTTCTTAAGAACCGGCATGCCTCTTTGATTGCAAATGAAATGCTAGATGGCAGACTGAAAGCAGGAACACTTGAGATTTTATGCAAACTAGATGTGGAGAAAGCCTTTGATAAAGTGAGTTGATCCTATCTGTTAGACATGTTGAAGCAAATGGGTTTTGGAGATAGATGGATCAAATAGAGTCTTTCAACTGTAAAATACTCCATTCTGGTGAATAGGGGGCCAATTGGTTTTTTCTCTCCTCAAAAAGGAATAAACAAGGGAATCCTCTTTCTCCCTTGTTATTCATTCTAACCATGGAGGGCCTGAGCAAGATGCTGGACAAAGCCAAAGAAATCACTGGATTGAGGGTTTCAAGGTGGAAAGCAGCCCAAATCATTCTATCTCAGTTTCCCACTTATTATATGTTGATGGTAGTCTAATCTTTTGTGGATGGAAACACTTCAAGTTCTTTATCTGAATCTAACTCTCATGCTATTTGAAGCTATTTCTGGACTTCACATTAACATGATGAAGAACAAGATTTATCCTGTCAATGAAGTTCCAAACTTGAATGTCCTGGCAGGAGTCCTGGGGTGTCACACAGGCTCCTTGCCTTCTACTTATCTGGGCCTCCCTTTGGGTGCAAAATACAAAGCAACTGAGGTTTGGAATGGAGTGGTGGAGAAGGTGGAAAAGAAGCTGGCAAACTGGAATATGCAATATCTATCTATGGGAGGAAGGCCGACTTTAATCAATAGTGTACTGGACACAGTGTTTTAGATGGCGCGCGGCAATAAAAGGCGACAAGGGCCTGCCTCGCCTTTTTTAGAGGCGAGAGGCGAGGCGCTCGTCTTTTTGAAGTGTGGCGCCAATTAATACCAAAAAATTAAAATATTTAATTGTGTATATAAATAATCTAAATCTCAATAGCAATAACATATTAGCAAATATTTCAATTCAAAAATTTAAAGTAGATAGTACATACTAGAAGTCTAGATCTTGAATGACTCAATAATTCATAAGACGAGCAATACTAAAGTCAATTATTACGGAAGAACAGAGGACAAAAGAATTATCAATTATCAACAAATCAGAGGAGAAAAAACTGGGCAGAACACAGAAGAGAAAGAAACAAAGGAGAAGAAACAGAGGAAAGAAACAGAGGAAAAAAAAAGAAAGAAGAAGAAAATAGAAGAACTGAAGGAGGAGGACGAAGAAGAAGAAGAAGAAACAGAAGGCGTACCATAGAACCCTAGATTAAGTCCAACGCTATAAAATTTAAGTTTTATTTTCCTTTTTTTTCTTGATAAAAACAAAAGGCGTCGCCTCTCGCCATTCTGACTGCATCTCGCCTCAAACCTAAATGGCGATAACCCGTCACCTCTCGTCAAAGGCGACGAGGCGCTCGCCATTCACAACACTGATTGGACAGCATACCTACTTACATTATGTCCCTCATTCCAATATATGAGGTAAAGGAGCAGCTAGATGGCCTAAGAAGGGCATTTCTATGGGAAGGAAACATTGAAGATCATAAATTCCATATTGTGAAAAGGGATAAGGTCATAATGCCAAAGGAAAAGGGAGGTTTGGGAGTCAGAGATCTTAGCAAGCACAACAAAAGCCTTCTTTTGAAATGGTAGTGGAGATATGGCCAAGAAGCCACATATCTATGGAAGAAAGTTGTGAATGCAAAATATGGCAAGCTGGATAATTGGTGCACCAAAAAGAATACAGCCCCTCATGGTGTTGGCCTTGGAAGCATATCAACAATCTTCAGGATGAGTTCTCCAGAGAAGTATCCTTTAAAGTTGGAAATGGCTCTAAAGTCAAATTCTGGAAAGACAAGTGGGTGGACAATCAACCCCTCAAAAACTCTCACCACAGGATATTCCTTTTAGCTGCAGAACCTGACTCATTTTTAGCTGATAATAGGGATGGCAACACTTGGGATATTCACCTAAGAAGGAACTTGCAAGACTGAGAGTTGGAGAAACTAACTGATCTATGTAGGTTACTGGCAGATTATTCAATGAATCCTCAACTTCCAGACAGCTCAAGGAGGGAGAATTCAAAGAAAGGCATCTTCACAGTTAAAGCAAACTACAAGCATTAGAATGCAGCAGAGGGAGTGGTAACTTCTGGGCCCTGGAAGCTGGTTTGGAAGAAAACTCCCTCCCAAAGTTAAATGTTTCACCTGGACAGCCCTTTACAAAGCTATTTTAACCCACGACAATCTCATGAAGAGAGACATTACAGTGGTGAGCGGGTGTTTATGTGTCACAACAGCTTAGAGACAGTAAACCATTTGCTATTGCATTTCCCTGTGGCAGCTGACCTTTGGATTATGTTTTTGGCTATCTTTGGAATTAGTTAGACAACCCCCTTCAGTCTAAAGCAAGCAGTTGAAAGTTGGAATTTGTTGAAAGTAGACAAGTCCATCAAGAAGATCTGCCAGATGATCCCAGCATGTATTTTTTGGTACATGGACTGAAAGGAACAAAAGATGTTTTGATGGGACTTCAACTCCTAACTGCTCTCTTAGGTCCAAGTGTTTGATGAATCTCTTTAGTTGGAGCAATCTTTCCCCTGTAAATGATGTCATCCCCCTTTTAGATTTTATCAGCTCCCTCAGTGGCTTAGCAGCCTTGAGCTTTTGCTACTGGTTCTTAACACCCAACTCATACTTGTTTTTTGCAGTATCTGGAGTTATAACCATGTGATTTGTAATCATTTATGCATCTTCTTGATGCATTTTTAATACAACTACTTCATAAAAAAAAGTAGTTTAGATATCTTTTTGCCTGATGAAAAATCAATCCACTTTTTCATTTCCTTCAAGACTGCAAAGCATCTCAAATTTGAAGCCAGTACCACAGGCAGAAGTCTATGAATCTTATAAAATTAACAGTTAGCACAAAATGTATTCAGAAATTCTAAGAAGTCCAATAGGTTCTTAAGAGGGGAGTACCTCCCCATAACTGGTATAGCACCACTGCAACAGAGAGCTTCTGAATGTCTCTTGGTCTTGAATCAGTTTTTCCAGCTCTTGTTTCTGGGTTTCTTGTGTCTCTGGATTATGTTCAAAATCGCGAATCTGAATCAAATGTAGCATAAGACTCTCTTTAGATGAGGCCTTCTTCTGACAATAGTTCTTGCCACCGCACAACATATATATACGCACACATACAGCAACTTTACATAATAAAAAGCTTTTCCACCTGCTGGGGGTAGTCCTGGGGGAAGAGAGACTTGAAAAGGGTACGGAAAACTCACCTGGAAGCCTCTTTCACGCGCCTTAATCTTGAAATTGTCGGCATCACGATTGAATAATGTTACAGTATAAAGAGCATATTCATTGTCCTCATAGAGCAACTTAGAAGATCTGGGAACCTAAACAATTAGTAAAATGAAAAAGTAGAACTTGTGGGATAGCACTATAAAGAGTTCAGAAAGAAAGAAAAACATTTTCAGATTCCAGAAACAAGTAACATTCCAGTTTGTCCTCGAAGGAGAATAAAATAATCCAAAATGCATTGCCACAATCAGAACCACTATGCATAGCAGAGACACAATCCAAGCAAATAGAAGATATGTGAAGCTATAAACTGTATCCAACAAAGTTCTTACCACATAGGTGGTCAGGGTCTCGTAACTTGATAACCAGTCTTTCTGTGAGTATTTAGAAACAACAGCAAGGAGAGTTGTTAAGTGTTCTGAGCTAACAATATCTGTCGGCTTTACTAAATTGGACAGATCACGGACAGCTAAGCTGGAACAAAAACACATAGCACATCAGCTTTTTCTTTAATAAGGTAACACCAAGCACATCAGCTAGAATGTCAAAATACAAATTCAGAAACAATTATAGCGACCGAGATCAGAAATTCCAAAGATTATTTAAAGCCACATGCCACCCCTCAAATCTCAGAGGAAGTACCACTGATTAACCCATTAAAACAACAAATAGCAAAGAAATCGAACATTGAAGAGCAGTCTCCCTAATCCTTTGATAAGGATAGGTTCCAAGACCCGAGTACCCAAACTTCAGATATTTTGTAATCTTCTCCAAGAGATTATAAAGTTTCTATGAGCAACATGAATCTAGCACTCTGTATGGAAGTTCTAGTTTGATTTCTCTTATCTAGGTGGATTTCCTATAATCCCTAAAATGTCATTCTGTTAGTGACATACCTAATGAAAAAATATCTATCACCACATAATGTTTTTAAGTAAATGATATATCACCACCACATGTAAATTCAAGATTAATCTAGATCATAGGAATATAATTGATTTTAGGTACATTTTGACAGTAGCTGTTCTCTCCAGCTTCTTTCTCTGTCCCCCCCCCCCCCCGGGCTTCTTTTGTGTGTGTGTACAACTCTAACCGACCAGATAATACGAGGGCCACTTTTATTTTTAACAACCAAGAAATCCCCGAGGGCCATGGGCACACAATTTGGAACTCTGTGGATAATGGGGCCATCCCTCTAACCTTCTCCACTTAAATACCAGGTTTTTGCCCGCGGCAGCGGTTAAACCCGTGATGCGTGCTTAACCCACACATCACAAGCTGAGCTCTTACCACTATAGCAAAGCCCTGGAGCATAAGGGCGACCACCTTTAATATCTGTCGACCTTTAACAAAAATATGGATGCATTTTCCAAGTTCAATCTTTATCAACGAAAAGCATATTTTGACATAACCTTTATTACATTAGCTGCCTCTTTTCCTTTTTAAATTCCACATCTAGGCAGTAGGTAAATCTCCCTTGATGGTAAATCAAGAATGACAGCTGAATACTCAAAACTGATAAATCACCATTTAAATTGAAATCCATGTTTATCCAATGGAATCACATCTCTTACATACCTTCCGGTCTGCTTTCGGTTGATGGCATTAAGTTGACTACGCACATTGTTATACTCAGAAACACGAACCTGTCATAGATAACCAACAGAAATTGTAAGGGAGAGCAAAATATCTAATTATTAACACATTTTATGTCATTTTGCAGCAAACCTATACAAATTTTCAAACTATCAGAATATGAGGTAGTATCATCCGGTGTCATATCATAAGGAAAAGACATTGTTCAAGCAATTTACCAATACTATGATCAGAAAACTCTTAGTAGTAAATCCAGATACTCAACATTTAATCCAATGAAGTATCTCATAGAAACTGTTTTTTTATAACCATAAGTATCTCATAGAAACTTAAGCAAAAACTCTCAAACTTACCGTGGCTGTACTTAATTGACAAAAGGACGTTATTTGATGGTTTTGAGTAGGAATAGTTAAGTTCTGAGGAAGCACACTCTAGGAATACGTGGAACCAAACGGTGAATGTTTACTTAGGTAATATATTGTATCTTCAACAAGTACTTAGCACTTTACTGCCATGGACCTATAGCACCAATGTCACATAAATTTAGACATTAGGATTGTGGGCCAACTAGGGTTAGGCCATCTAAATCATAGAGGATAACAAAGAAAAATTGTCTTAGGTCCCGTCTGTTCGACTGAATGAAGATCTTAATCTGAATCATGTACATCTCAATCCATTTAGTGCATTTCATTTTTTATCTTTAACAATTCCTTATTTGCTCAGAATATGCCTAATTTATTCAGATTTCGTACACAGTCAAATCATTAAGACATTTTTTAAAAATTTATGTGATATTTTACTGCTACTCTATCAACTACCAAAGCACCGCCGCCGCCAACCACCTCTACCACCTGCCGCCACCACCAACTACTAGCCTCCAATGCACAACCACCACATTGGTTATGGACATATAAGAGGGCTCCTTATATAGAAGTTTAGGCTACATAAAATAAAGATATCTTACACAACATGAAATAAGGAAGTTTTAAATTAAAGAAACTTTCCTCAATACCAGAATTCCTAATTATGACACAACCATCTAGATAAAACATACTACTAACGTAGATATTTTTAAAACGTACAACAGCATTAATTCTCTAAACTTTCAACACACTATTTCAAAATCAAGGTAGTGAAGCAACTTGAATTAATCAAAACTAAAATGCCAAGTAGAACATAATGAAAAAGTCATTATTGACAGAACACTATTCTGTATAGCTGCTGGTATACAACTCGTATATGGGTGTTTTCCGCCCTTCATTAATAAAATTTTATTATTTATCAAACAACTAATCTGAATAGCATCATCGAAATAATGCCTTCGAGATAATAGACAATCATTGAAAAGGAAAGAACTGCTTCAATTATTTCCTCCGGACAGTCACCAGTAACTGCAAATCGAAAAGTGCTTATTGCAGCACCTAGTTTTCAATAACTTCTCAATTACCAAAAAGAACTATGGTGATGCAAATATCGGGGACATTTTCGTTGTAAATCGAATAAGTGGCAGAAGAGTAGCCAAAAGAGTTGTTGGAACAATGACTAGAAATCCAATAGTTCTCGTTGTAGCTTGAGGAAGAGGCTGAGAATAACCAAAAAAAGTTGTTGAAACAGTGACAAGAAATGCAATATCTGGATGAGGAACTTAATACCTAGACTCTAATGCCATAAAGAAAGAGAAATGGAGAAGACTTCCAGAAATAGCGTCTACAGAATCAATGTTCACGGAGGACTCAATACCCACACTCTAACCACAAAGAAGAAAGACAGGAAGATCTTTTCCATAACAGCGGAATTCAACACTTAGAGGAGGGACTCAATACCAAACTATATTACCACGAATAAGAATAGAAGAAAAAAGCTTTGGGGATATCTTGGTTTGAAGAGAAGCTGGAATAGTGGTCATAAGAGAATATAATTTCACTAATGGTGGAAAATTCTCCCGTATGCAAGCGTGTAGCAAAAAGTAAAATCTACAAAAAAATATATGATTTCTCCAAAAGACACCCAATCTTTTACACAATTATTATCTTACGGGTGCACCCAAAAGAAACTAGGAATGAGAAGTTACTCCTAAATGTAAAAGCCATCCTCTATCTAGTCAAAAGCTCTCAAGTTTCCCTCCTTCCATAGGACTCACATGAGTGCTAGTGGCACAACATCCTAGAGCCTCCATTTTCTCTACCTTCTTTATATGTCCAACTCAACTCAACCGTCCACTATGGTCCTCCACTTTTTTTTGGATAAAGAAGAGACATCCACTTCATTGATTATCAGAAAAAGGTCCTGAGATTTAACTAGTTACAGACGTTGAGGATTGATAAAACGAATATGGAAAAAAACACAAGATTGTCCAGCATCTAGAAATTAAAATGACTCGTTAAGTCCCTGAAATGGGCCTATTTACTTCTGTAAAGAGCTAACACAAGACTTCATCGACCAAAAGTGAAACTAAGGAATGATAATTCATCTTTGTTTTCTCCCTCAGTTACGGTGCTCTTCTTTCCTTCAAAATCTCCACTCTCTGTTTACATACTAGAGCTATTTCTTCGTTTTACTTCACCGTATACCACCTATACATACTGGTCTAATCATAACTTGCATCGCAAATGTTTTATGTGAGCATTGAAAAGGAAATCCCTACCACCATCACCACCCAACAAAAAACGAAAATTAGATAAATAAGATCTCCGACATTCTCATACCCAATACTGCTTCTGACAAAATCACATGTTTCATATAACACAACGAAATAGATACCTTAAGGTCATCCTCAATCTTGGCAACTTGGCTGTGAATTCCATCCACAATCTCCTTAAGAGGTGACACTGTTGGATACTTTGCCTCATCCCATGCAAACCTACAACCAAAATCAAATTTCTTGTCAGAAGAAAGTTCACATGATGAAAGCAGTCAAATTAGGTGATTACCTAGTGAGGTATGAGTCAACAGGAACCCCATCCACAGTGAGAGAACTACTGAGGACACCAGAAACCCTCTCTAATTCCTCGATCTGACGTCGTGTCTTCGAACAGACCCCTTCAATGAAGGTATTTGACTACAAAAATTCAAACTTACAGCATCAGATTCGCATCAATACCACATTAAACATCCAATTCTGGATTCCAAAATACAGCTTTTGCCAGTTGATAATCAAGTTCTACCTATCCCCTTCCCCAATTGCGAAATTGCAGTTCGTAGCTACTAAATACGAGAAAACGATAACAATCCGTTATAGATCACACATTACTAATGCTTCGCAACTGAAATACAGAAATGTAGAGAGAGAAAAACAAACTTACCTTGACGAGATCATCGCTGAGAGCTAAAAGCAAATCCAATGTACCGACACGAAGATTAGGGATGTTAAACTGCAAATTCACCGAGAAAAATAAAGGTGATCCAAGCAAATTGAAGTCATTGAATTTAGATCTCAGTAAAATATATTAGGGGAAGGGGAGAGCTTACTCTATAGAGAGGAGTGTCGAATGAATGCCTGGAAATGGATTCTTGAAGGCGACTCCAGAGAGAAGTAGTGGATGAGTTTTGCTGAACGGGGAGAGAAACAACCCAATACCTCGAAGCCATTATTCCACACTTGTTCTAGATGCAGGAAAGCAACTTAGATAAAAATACGAGTCGTTTGTGACTTATGTGCGTTCATTGAAGCACCGTCTCAATAGTTTACCCAAACACCCCTTCTTGTTTGAATTCGGTGGTGTCAATTGGACCTAAACTGTTCAAACCAGCACACGACACTACGAGACATAAAAAAATGAAGAAATTGCACGTTTTTCCCTTCAAATGGTCTGGTCTTTATTTTTTTACCTTCAAATGGACTGGTAGTTAATTTTTGCCCTCCAACCATGGAACTTATTTCTAGCAGGGCAAAGGTCATGCGAAACATAACTTGTGAGTAATTGTAATGTGAAAATATTAATTTATGTCCTGTAAAAAGTTATTTATTATGAGAGGCAAAAATTAAAGACCATCATAAAATAGGGACAAAAGTGTCAATGACCCCAAAAACATAGGGGAATTTGATTGAATAAAATACACATTTGAAGGAAAGTTTTTCATTTACCCCAATAGAGTGCTTCGAATTGTTTGATTAGTGTAATAAGAGATGGTTATTTTGGGAATAAATTATTAGTGGAGATAACATACACTAAAATTAGTGGCTTAAAGATTAGGAGTTAGTATTAAGATACACTACATTTCATTTGTTCAAATATATAAACTTAAACCTGGTTAATGTACAACTTAAAATTTTAATATATCAGGTAAAGATAAACAAATCATTCAGTTGAAAAATTGATCATAAAATCATAGTTGAAGCATGCTGACAATAATGTAGAAATACATAGTAATACATAGAGGTGGCCACTGGGCTCGCTCTGGTCTCAAGTGGGTCGGCTGGGCGGGCGAAAGGGTCGGTCGAGTCTGGCGGGTCGGTCTCAGCGGGACTTGCTCCAGTCTCGTCCGGATCCCGATCCCGTTGGTATCGGGTCGGGGCGGGGCGGGGTCTGACGGGTTTTCCTTTTCTTTTTTTTTTTAAAATAACATATGTATAAAAAAAACTCAATAAACAAGATAAGATAGTGTAATAAAAACATCTCAAGACTGTTTTTGTGCCTCTTATATTATTTAATAGACATGATTTTTTTGTAATACAAATACAATTGTCTAAAATCTAAATTGCAACTTTGTGGTGTTGTCCAAAAGTTGCAAATTACATAATAAAATTGCAATTAAAAAAATTACATTCTCAAAAAAACATGTTCTAATTGCTTGATGATTTCCTGTGGTTCTTCGATTGGAATTGGTATTTGTTGGTCAAATTGATCCACGTCGCTTCCACTACCTTCGGTTAAGATTTCGTTGTAGTTTTCATCTTCTTCGTTGATCTCCGGTTGACCGCACCTTCTCCGCTCCGCCAGATCCAATCTCTCGAATAATACCGCAATTTCCAAGTTGTCTCCGGCTAATGAGTGTCTGTGGGTCTCCTATTTGATATCTGCCGCAGAAAAACACTTTCAGACTTGATTGATGACGCTTGAATGTTCAAAACATCTCGGGCCATCAATGAAAGTGTCGGAAAGGTCTTCTCATTCCCTCCAAGATTTCAAAGCAAGTCTTCATGTCCATCTTCATTGATAACTTCTTGATACGGCATGTAACCCCGCAAAACAAAAATATTCAACTGGCTAATTTGGTTAGTAGTAGAGGTATGGCCGCACATTCTATTTCGAGGCTTTCAATACTAGCCGCAGAAAACAAAGATGTCTTTTGTGAGGTTGTGTTGAAGATGAAGAAGATGGTATGGAAGCCGGTAAGTTACTAGCATTTTCTTATTGATAAAATCTATATATTTTTTTGCATTGGTGTTCTACGCTAGACAACACTTCTTCTTTAGTTTGTTCAATAGGTGGTGGGTGATTTAGATTTTTGGGACTTGGAGGTGGTAGTACTTCTATACAACCGTAAATAGTTTCAATTAGTGATTTAGTACCGTCTATTTTAATAGTAGGATTTAATACATAACCAATAATATAAATAGTGGGAATAGAAATAAAATGTTTTTTTATTTTGACAAATATTTTTTTAATAGCTGCCTTATAAGGTGGCTTTTCCATATATTCACTAAGTAGTAAAAATATTAGAGTTATATAAAACAACATAGTTGAAATAGTAGGATAATATATACCGGAAAATTCTTTTGTTGCTTGAAAAAATTTCTCTAAAAATACAATAAGTTCGGAAATTTTTACCCAATCACTATCTAAAATCATATCAGCTGAATTTTTATTATGAGAGTTAAAAAATAAAGTTATAGGTATTCTATAGTCATAAGCAACAAGTAGTTGCTCGTATAAAGAATTTCACCTAGTGGATACTTCTTGTGGAATTTTTCTATAAGATAGTCCACAATCGTGACAAGTTTTTTTATATTCTTTTCTACGTTGTATTTTATTACTTTTAAAAATAAAGTTTATAGCAAATTATATTTTACTAAGAATGTTTTCAAAAAGTGACAGACCATCCTTTACAATTAAGTTATATATATGGCACGGGCATTTTATATGAAAATGATCTGGAAAAGATGGAGTTAAACTATTTTTTTAATTGTAATTGCGTAATTGTTAGAAGAAGCGTTATCTAATGTAATAGTCATAATTTTATCGGTTATTCCGTAATAATGGCACACTTGATAAATATTATTTGCAATAAAAGTACCAGTGTGCCTATCATCTATATATCTATACGCTAAAATACATTTTTGCATAGACCATTTATAATCTATCCAATGACAAGTTACAGTTAAATAATCATGGTTGTTAGTACTACGACCTATATCAGACGTGATAGATACTTTGCCATTAAAATGATATAATGAATAACGTAAATATTGTTGATATTCATGCGCGAATTTAAATACATCTCTCTTAACAATTGATCTAGGAAAACCGTTAAAAGCAGGATTATATATATATCTCTAATGTAATGAATAAAACCGGAAGATGAAGGAAATGAAAAAGTCAAACCCTCCACAACAACTAATTTTGATAATGCTTCCCTATCTCTATATTTTATTGTATTTAGGGCCTACAATTCCCCCCGTCATAGGGTTAATTTGACCCTATACTTGATCCGAGACAGTATCAGTATGTGAACCTTGTCCCGATGGAGCAGGCGTTTGCGCACCCGGTTTTGAAGCCTGGTATTGGGCATACCTAGCTAGATGAGCACTTACTACGTGTCTAATTAAACCCCCCGTCCCACCGTGACCTTTTCCAATTTTAAATTTTAAAACATTTTTACAAAATTTACATATAGCTACTTGATTCTCTACGTCTCTATCAAAAAATGTCCATGCATCTGATTTTAATGGTCGTTTTGTTGGACCTTGTCTCATACTAGGGGGAATATGAGGTATTTCAGTTGAAGGTGCACTAGTGGGTGTGTTGTCATCAACATTAGTGGTTGTATCATCTAGATCATCGTCTAAATTAAAGTCTTCTTTAGTTCCAGAAAATAGCTCCTGGTCTAAATCTAATGGTATTGTAGGAAAATGTTAAGTATCAACAAAATCATCCTGTGTAGGAATAAGATGACTAGAAGAAGTACCCCTGCACTGGTTGCCCCTACTAGAAGAAGCACCCTTACCCTTACCCTTAAACATACCTTTTAATCCTTCCATTTTAATTATGATAATAAATAATTAAAGATAATAAAATTAAGTGCGATAAATAAAATAAACAGACAATAATAATTTAATGAAGGAACGAATGTACCAAACGCCGACGTAACGTCGACGTGTAATCGAGAGGTTGAAAATTGAAATTTTGCTCGATGGAAGATCCTCAAGCTAGTTGCCAACTTCACTCCCAATTCCCAAATGAATAAATAAAATTGAATATTTAGCAAACAATGTAGACTTGTAGAGAGATATATTGAGAGATTAGAGAGATTGTAGGAAGATTTGTGAAAAAGATGAAGAGAAAATGAGTTATTTATCGTTGAAAAATTGGGTTAAAGTGTAAATATAATAACTTATGGGTTAAAAATAAATATTAAGGGGTGAGGGGTTGGGGGAGGGGAGGCCTAAAATGGTCGTTGGTGCAACGACTATATTTGCAAAGGGGGAGAAATCGGGCGGGGTCGGGGTCGGGACGGGCTCGGGCGGGCTCAGGTCGAGCGAACTGGGCGGCTCAGTGCAGCGGGGACGAGCCATTGTCCCGTCCCGAGTTCGAGTCTCGCCACCGTTTTTTTTTTTTACGCGGGGTCGGGGCGGGCTCGGGACGGGGTTGGGTCGGGCCGTCCCGGCCCACTGGCCACCCTTAGACTAATACTAATACATGATTGGATTGGCAATATTACAAAAAAAAAAATTATTATTTTCCCCCCTTGACATGGTTTCCGTATTTTGGCAATTTCTTTGTGGTCTAAAGTACAATTAGTACTAATTCAATGGGAAGTAGAAGGAATATTGTAAGTTTACGAGCCTAAACTTGGACTAAAAATAATCTGGAGTGACTACAAGACACGCTTTTTAACTTCATTTGTTAAAAAGAACAAAGAAAAAAAAGTTAAAGGGGAGCTTCCGGTGCATCAGTGTGTCCAGTGATTTGAGAGCGAACAATTAACACGCCATTTCAATTTCGTCCTCCAGATCTAACGCTCACCATATGAACACTACCAGTAAACACATCAGTAGATTCATTGATTGATCGACTGAAGTTCAAAATTATTGGCTAATAGTAGTAATATAGATTTGGATGAAGCTATTGAAGCTTGCATTTGCAGTTGCTTTGGCCTCTGGACTCGGAGCTATTCTCATCTACATCCTTGGTCTCTCCACTCCATGTGCGTGTAAAATTTACGTATCCGTTCTTTTATTCGCAGTTGAAACATTTAGAAAATAATTTATAATTTCGTTGTGCATCGAATTGATATATTTTGTTGTTTATTTGTAGATGGATCATTTCATCTATCCGATGAGGATTTGGAGGCATTACAGTCTTTACAGTCTGGTTTCCAGAAGTGTGTGGTGAGTTGGACTTTGTGGCGGTTTTTGGTTATGCAATTTCAATTTTGTTATTGAAGTTTGTTCTCATTGCTATAGTTAGTTAAGCTCTGAAGTATCTGAATTTTCCAAATGTCTAGGCTAATTCTCTATTTCGGGCTCATTTTTTAGTTACTGCATTGTGGAGACGCTTGAAAATTAGGTGCCTTAGGCTTGATTAGTATATTTCTGTTTATTTACTGCAATTTATAAAAATTACTCCCTCTGTCCCAATTTATATGACACACTTTACTTTTTAGTCAGTCCCAAAAAGATGACAAATTTTCTTATTGGGTAACAATTTAACTTTAAACTTTACCTTTTTACACTTAACGAGATATCTATAAGCACACAAGTATCTTTGACTCACAAAATTCAAAAGTCTTACTTTATTTCTTAAACTTCGTGCCGAGTCAAACTACATGGAGGAGGGAGTATTATTGTTTATTTACCTCTAGCTTGGATCTCGGGATGCTAAATCTTAGTCTGTAATCTTATCTAGCACATCTAAACTTGTCTGATTGAACTTGTTATTTTTTACCTAATTTTTCTTGTTTAATTACGGTACAAAGATCAGGATTTGTTGATTGCTATTTTAGCAGTGGGTAATCTTAGGTAAGCTTAGGTCAGTATTTGTTACCTCTATTTGTATGTCTTCTCATATCATTACTTGTAGATGTCTGTAGCATTTTCTTTTTGTTTAAGTATATGGAATAACATTCTTCATAAATTTAAGATGAAAGCTGAAGAATATTTTTTTGCTAAGTAAGAAAACAGTTCTCATAATGCCCAAAATCCACACACTAAGGCAACGTGTCATTGCAAAAGAGAACCATGTCTTTACAATCAGCTTTGCTGTAACGCATCTATGAGATCTACAGTCTATTCTCATTATACATAATGCAATTTACACCAGAGAGCTAACATACTAATTCACTCTAACTTAAAAGCATGTGCAGTCGCGG
This sequence comes from Anisodus acutangulus, assembly GCA_029783415.1. Classification (NCBI taxonomy): domain Eukaryota; kingdom Viridiplantae; phylum Streptophyta; class Magnoliopsida; order Solanales; family Solanaceae; genus Anisodus; species Anisodus acutangulus. The sequence goes on along the minus strand of CM056506.1, from coordinate 22,299,546 downwards.
GCTTTCCTTATAAATATCTTTGGTTTCTTTGGTTCCACAAAATCCAAGCAATGCATGCTGGTATTTTCCTCCACATCTCCTTCAACTCGTATCTGATCTTACATCCATACCCACAACTAAAAAAAGTTTTCAAGTAGGCATCACCCATTCAACTCCAAAAATTTGAGAAAGAGTACCCAAATTTTGGGCTGCCACTGGGCAATGCAAAAAGGTGTTCATTGTCCATTTATATGCTCCACACATGTAGCATTTGCTGCATTATATACCTATAAAAAAAGCATATGCTGCATACTTTGCAGTCCTCTTCTCTGCAAGTTCCTCTGTATCAAGCAGGTATCATGCACCATTAACCAACTGAAGAAACCCAATTTTTAAGGGGCATTGGTTTCCGTATCATTTTCCACGTCCATTGTAAATCTGAGTCCAGTTTTGGTGAGGCTTTGGTATCAAGACTTCACAGTGAACCTTCCACTACTGATAGCAGTCCAGACCAGTGCGTCACGTTCGTCTGAGAGTGTACTAACCTGCCCCAAATCTTGTGGCTATGTTATCCGTTTTTCAATCAACACATTCCTTCTAAAACCAACAGTCTGGTCATTCCTAGTTCTGCACTGAGCAATAGTTGCTTATCTCTCTGCTGCAAAGCTAAATAGATCTGTGTACTTTGGCTGCAGGAGAAGTTGAAAAAGATTAAGAATATTATTCTGTGCAATATTTTCATAGTTAGTGCTTTTTTCCCTTGGCATCTTCAGTTGAAAAAATAGTGAGGATTTACTTTGTTCTGGTTACTGTATTTATGATTTATATGTAAGGCCTGAACGGAGATTACTGTACTTTAGCTATAGATCTTTAAGACTGGTTGAAAGCATATGCCATCCTACATGTTTGTTGTATTAGCTAACTGGAAAGTGATGCAGAGTGCAAATGGATTAGGTGTACAAGCTGCAAGTGGCAGGGACTACTGTGAGGTTATAATGAGGTTTCCCAGTGAAACAGTACCAAAGTGGGTAAGTTTTCTTTCATGCACTGCATCCCCCCCCCCCCCCTCCTATAGGGCAACTGTCCCAGCTACCAAGATTGTTTAATCTTCTTCATCATAATCCTAATTCTCTTTCTTGCACGCGCACTTGATTTCCCTCTCACTTGATACTTATTTCACAAAATGGTAAACTCGCAATTAGTTGTTGAATATCCTCAGCTAGTACTTAATCACCTTTTTTTTGGTTTCACATATAATAGAAAGATCCTAAAACTGGAGAACTTGAGGGCTTGTCTTATGAACTGAACTTATGTGAAGCTGTGGCTACTTGGGAACAGGTCAGTATGTTTTTCTCGTGACTACTAGATTAAATTTGTACAATTAGTGTTATTATTGAAATTAAGGTGTTCTGTTATAGCATTTGCTTGAAGCTGGATTACGTGAAGTTTACAGCTTGCGTATAATTTTACATACTACAATTGATTTAAATACAGTGGGATGATTGGTAGGTGAGGAACAGTACCACAGTACTCACAAAAGAGTACATTGATGCCCTACCAAATGGATGGGAGGACTATGCATGGAGAAGGATTAATAAGGGAGTACTTCTGTAAGTGTGATCCCACTCTTGACATTTGGTTGTCGATATTGTTGGTACTATCACTTAGAAGTCCATAGATATATAAGTGCGTAATTAGCTGCATAACCATGATCGGAGTGATTAACGTTTGCTTCTAAAAGGCAAATGTAAACACTCTATTACTGTGATACACTATGTTGATTGTTGCTTGCTTTTGACGTAATATAACTAAAATATTCTATGTGATCTTTTACAGCACTGCGAAATATGTACTTTCGTACGGTTGTTCCTCTTAATGCTTATAAAAGTTCTTCAATCTTTCATGAAGAATTTTACAATTAGCGTGAACTTCAACTTCCTGTAACTAACGAATCTGGGTGGTTTGCTGATTTTTGTGGATGTATCACTTTTCTGGTGCAGGAACCAATGTGAAAATAGAACTCTTTGCATGGAGAAGCTCTCTCTAGTACTTCCAGAAAGACCACCATTATTTCCAAGGCAGTATGGTCGATGTGCTGTTATTGGCAACTCGGGAGATCTTCTTAAAACAAAATTTGGTGATGAGATTAATAACTATGAAGCTGTTTTCAGGGAAAATGGAGCACCGATACAGGTTTTGCAATCTGATCAACTTCTCCTTTCACTTGATTTTGTGTACTCCTAACACCTCCCTACTTTATTGTTTTCACAGAACTACACAGAATTTGTGGGCTTGAAAAGTACATTTCGCCTTCTTAATAGGGGTTCTGCTAAAGCTCTTGACAAAGTAGCAGAGTTATATGGTATTGGCATAATTCCCACTTGTTGTAGGGTTTGATCTTTTATCACGATCATGCTAAATATCTTAAATTCTACAGAAAGAGGAAAGGAGGTGTTGATAATCAAAACAACTATACATGATGTAATGAACAAGATGATTCGGGTGAGTACTTTCTTCTGCATTTGATGTGCACGGACTTGTAAAATTCCCAGTTGTTTTGCATGATGTGTATTTACATAGACTATATTAGAGAACTATCCACCAGTGGAGGAAGTAAGAGAATATGTCCCATGAAATTTTAATATCTGTTCTGAATCCTGGTGCACTTAAGAAATGCACTTAACAAACCCATGGCCAATGTTCACCAGCATGATGATCCATGTTCATATGATAATGGTTAACTATCAATTTCATGCAACTTTTCCTTTATGATGCCTTAGTATTTCATCTGTATAATCAGAAGATATAGAGAATAATCCGTATATTACTCAAAGAGTACAAGTATATAAATACATAATGAGACTAAGTTAACTGTGGTAACTAGATCATCAAATCCCTAGAAATCAGCTACACTATCCATATACATAATTGTACAAATTCTGTAACACCCCCTCAAGCTGGAGCATAGATATTGATCATGCCCAGCTTGTCACAAAAGTAGTCAACTCGAGTTCGACTCAACGGTTTTGTAAACAAATCAGCTACTTGCTCTCCTGTGATTCACATAGCCAGTGGAAATCACATTTTCCTGAATTTTCTCACGAATGAAATGATAATCAACCTCAATATGTTTAGTTCTTTCGTGATACACCGGATTTGAGGCAATATGAAGAGCCGCTTGATTATCACACCAGAGTTTTGCTAGTATATGATGCTTCAACCCAATTTCAATTAAAAGATGATGTATCCACATAATCTCACAAGAAGACTGTGACATAGCTCTATACTCGGATCCTGCACTAGATCGAGATACAACGCTTTGTTTCTTACTCCTTCATGATACTAGGTTCCCTCCAACAAATAGGGGTGGGCATATATCGGTTTATATCGGTTTTGTATCCAAAAAATATGAACCGAATAAAAATCGTTTTTTTTTAAAAATGAATACAACTTTTTTTTTTAAAAAAACCGATATGTTCGGTTTATATTGCCGAACGTATCGGATTATATCGGTTTTTTCTAGTGGGCCGGGTCGGGTCGGGAATTTTTTATTTTTAAAAAAAAATTGAATTTCCAAAACTGAAATTGACATTCACACCTACACTATCATGAAATTTCGACGTTGAAATCTATTGTGTATCGTGAGATATTTATTAAAGAAAAAGAAAAATTAGAAATCGATTTGGGAGAAAACACAAATTGATTGGGAAAATGGACGTATTTTTAAAAATTGGCTGCGCACCGCCTTTCGGCAGTTTGACCGGCCCCATCTCGAAAAAATACGCAAAATCAAAACAAATCGGGTAAAACGGACATCCGAGCGCAGAGTAATGACCATTTAAAGTTTTACCAATTTACAATTACTCTCTCCCTACATTTTATGTCAATGCTTCCGTGATATGTTAATCAAGTTCATGCCGCATGCGACTTCCATAAAAGCTTCATAGATTGGCTATGATTCAAGAGATAGTAGTAGCCTAATATATATATATATATATATTTAATTCGGTGTTCGTATCCAAAATTAAAAAACCGAACCGAATCACTAAATCCTGATTCGGTTTGGTTTTTCAAAAAATCATTTTTTTTTCAAAAAATCGAGAAAACCGAATCGAAATTCGGTTCGGTTTTTTCGGTTCTCCGGGTTTTTTGCCCACCCCTACCAACAAAGACACAATAGCATGTGATAGATCTTCTATCGATTTTAGATCCAACATAGTCAGCATTTGCAAAACATTCAACACGAGTGTGGTCGTGATTGCTATACTATATGTCAAGTCCAGGAGCTCCTTTCAAGTAACATAGAATTTGTTCCAATGCTTCCCAATGTTTGACCATAGGTGCAGACATGAACTGGCTAACAATACTTACTGCAAAAGCAATATCTGGACGAGTCACAGTGGGATAATTTAACTTTTCAACTAACCTCCTGTATCTCTCTGGATCATCAAAAGGATTGACATCATCTTTCATAAGATGCACATTAGGAGCCATTGGACTACTGTAGGGTTTGGCTGCCAACTTTCCAGTTTCTGCAAGCAGGTCAAGAATATACTTTCTCTGAGAAGAATTTCCTTCTTGCTTCTACTTACTTCTACTCCCAAAAAGTACTTCAACTGGCCCAAGTCCTTTGTATGAAATCTAGTGTGCAGGAAAGACTTGAGGGAGGAGATCCCCGCAAAATCACTTCCTGCGATGACAATGTCATCAACATATACAACAAGGAGAATAATGTCAGGTGCAGATTGCCTATAGAAGACTGAGTGGTCACATTTGCTCATTTTCAGTCCAAACTCTTGAACTACCTCATTGAACTTTCCAAACCAAGCACGTGAACTATGTTTCAAGCCGTACAAGGACTTCTTCAAGTGACAGACTTTCCCATACTCCCACTGAGCAGCAAAACCGGTGTTGCTCCATATATACTTCCTCTTTAAGGTCACTATGAAGGAACACATTCTTGATATCCAACTGATGTAAAGGCCACAACTCTCAGAAGCAGCTAGAGAAATGAACAGCCGGACAAAAGTGAGTTTGGCAATCGGGGAGAAGTGAGTTTGGCAATCGGGGAGAAGTTGTCTGAATAATCCACCCCATAAGTCTGAGCATACCCTTTGGCCACAAGTCTAGCCTTAAGTCTAGCCACAAAACCATCTGAATTAACTTTAACTGTGAACACCCACTGGTTTCTTTCCCTTGGGTAATTCCACCAAATCCCATGTGTGATTTTCCTCTAAGGCGCATATTTCCTCAAGCATTGCAGCAGACCATCCAGAATGACTCAAAGCCTTCTTCACTGTTTTAGGTACAAAGATAAGTCTAGAGAAACAACCAAAGATCTGGACGTAGAGGATAAGCGGTCATAGGAGACAAAATTAGCAATGGAATATGTGGATTTGCAAGTTCGTGTACCTTTACAAAGAGCAATATGGAGGTTAAGATTTTCTGGAGGATCAGTCGAAGGAAGATCTGATGACGAAGAAAAACTGGTGCAGGACATGTATCATTGGTCTCTTGCCTCCTCAAATAAACTTGAACAATTAGAGGTCTTTCCAGCGTAGACGAAGTAGGGGCTGAGGGCACAATAACCGATTGATGCTCAACAGAAGAACTGGGAGACGGATTGTTCTGTCGAAGCACGAGTAACCTAATAGACTAAACAATCATCTTCCTTCTCCTGACTTGTAGAAATGGGAGGTGCGTAGAAAAATGGGTAGTTTCTGAAAATACCACATCGGTTGACACCAAATATTTTCCAAGTTCAGTAGAATAACACTGATACCCCTTCTGAAGGCGAGAATAGCCTAGGAAAACACACTTCAATGCCTTAGGATACAACTTGGTAACAGATGGTCGAACATCTCAAACATAACATGTCCTTCCCCGAAATAGTGACTTGTTTGGAAAAAAGAACATTGTAAGGCATATTACCAGCAAGCACAATCGATGGCATCCGATTAAACAGAAAACAAGTCGCAGAGACCGCATCTACCTAAAACTGTTTAGGAGTCTTCATTTGGAATAGACCTGTGCAACTGGTCGGGGACCCGCCCGACCCGAAAAATCCAGGGCCAGGGTCGGCTTATAGCTGACCCGCGAGCCACCCGACCCGAAAAAATGGGGACCTGATCTTATGTAGGGTCGAGCCAGGGTCAGAATATTTTACCCTTCTGACCCGGCCCGACCCCGACCCGACCCCGACCCGCGTATTTTTTAATATAATTTATATTGTTTTTCCTTCATTAATATTTATTTTGTACTTATATATATTTTTGTCATTAATAAGTGATATAATGCATGATTTTATAATATATGTATTGCTCTAATCTACATTGAGCTCGACATAAAATAAGATAAAAACGGTAGCTGATTATTAATTATATGTTTATATTATTAGTCGTTCTGTTAATATCACGGAAGCATAATGTAGGAAGAGAAAGTAGTTGTAAATTGATGAAACTTTAAATGGTCATAACTCTTCGCTCGGATGTCCGTTTTACCCGATTTTTTTTTATTTTGCGTATTTTTTCGAGACAGAGCCGGCCAAGAATGCTATAAGTTAAGACAATAAGGGTAAATACAAAAATGTAAAGTCACGAATCAACACAGCGAAGCGGCAAAATTTAACAACAAGAACAAGGACAAAGAATGGATACGGGCAATCGGAGGTACCAACTCCAGTTGAATCGAACATGTTCGCCCGCGAAAATCACTGTTCACCGGCACCGGAAGTATTGTTCACATGAGTTTTCACCAAAAAGTCGAACACCTGTGTTTTGAGGGAAAAAGAACAAAAAGAAGAGAGGAGAAGAGAGAAGGTTTGTGTGTGTGTGTTACCATTTGGGGAAGGGAGAGAGGAGAGAGGAGAGAGGAGAGAGAAAGCAGTTCAGATCTATGAATGAGTCTTGTCCAGTGGCGACAAATTCGACACCTAGGGTGTGGGGTAAAGAAATGAAAGGGAGATTGAAAGTTCTGTCCAGTAGCGAAAGTACGCCGGTATCAGTAAGTGGCCGGAGCGAATCAGTTGTCGGTCAAAACAGATAGATAAAACAGATCTGAGAGTTGAGATCGCAATCTCAATCCTTCAAAGGAAAAACGCGACTACCACAAAATTATAGCAAGTCTCAAATAGATCAAAGAACCAAGTAAAATCTGATTCCAACCAACCAAACTAAGAGAATTAACCAAGACCCAGCAAATAGCAAGTCTCAAATTGTAACAGAGGAAGAACACCCAAATACGTCACAAATTGATCTCAACAGAAGTCTCAACTAACAGATGAAGAACACCCAAACAAATCACAAATTGATCTTTATCACAGATTATTGTATGCCTGGGATGACTGACTATGATTTGCTCAAGAAAATTAAAGAATCTTCATCTCTGAGAAACATACCTGTGGTGATTATGTCATCTGAAAATGTCCCTTCAAGAATCAATAGATGCTTAGAAGAAGGGGCAGAAGAATTTTGCTTGAAGCCACTGAGATTATCAGATGTTAATAAACTTAGACTCCATATGATGAAAACCAAATGTAAAAGCCAACTACAAGAAGAACCAAACTAAGTGGCGACAGATCTGGTCTGAGTTTGTTCTTCGTCAAAACGTGGTTATATGATCTAAGAACCACCAGAAATCAGCCGGAAACACCAAGGCGACCTCGGAGCTTGAAGCCGGACTGAGAATGGTCCACACACACGCTTTCACGCGCTGTACAGTGTGACCGGAGTTCAGTTTGCCGGCGCGTGAGACACACGAGCGTCTCCTCCGGCCACCGGAATCTGGTTAATGACAGACCGGACAGAGGCGGTCCTTCCCAAGTAGGTGATGAGAGTTATACTCCAAGTCAGCGATCACCTCAACATTCAGTCAACTTCCAGCGAAGTCAGTCACTTTTCCGGCGGAGTTACTGACCCAAAATTGGTGAATCAAAAGGCTCTTGATACTATGTAATCAGAAGATATAGAGAATAATATGTATATTATTCAAAGAGTACAAGGATATAAATCATAATGAGACTAAGTTAACTATGGTAACCAGATCATTAAATCCCTAGAAATCAGCTACAGATTCTGTAACAATTTGAAAATAATAGTCTTTACTATTGTTAAAACCTCAAAGCCTCAATCTGTCAAAGTAACAAACTTGGTCTTTCCTAAGCAGTGTCTTCACCTCATTTCATCTTTCTACATGTTAGTGCACACCTGCTTTCTTCATTAACATTTCACTTAGAATGTTTGCATTTTGTATTTTATAAGATAATACAAAATATTAAAGTGGTGCCGTGAGTCAAGCGTGCTCGATTAGCTGGTTTTGAAGAACAGATGTGTCTTTCCTCTATTTAATGCATATTACATATTACTCTCTTTAGCAGACAGATTTTACCTTAACCCAAATTTTTTGGGGGTGGAGGAGGCTCAGTTTTCCTAGCATGTATTGGAATACCTTACCATACACTAATATGAAGGAGCTTTCCTCTTTTGAGTTATATAGGGATATGGTTTCCTAAGAGATCAGCTTCTGCAATCCTTTTACCTGTGAATTTGGATTTAGTTTCCAAGGTGCAAGGACTTTCGTTCTTGCTATAAGAGGAAAAAGTTGGAAAAGAAATTAAGAGAGAGATATTAGAGTTCTAGTCATTTGACTGAATCTTGGTATGAATTACTAATTAGATATGTTATATGGTTAAAGAAAAGATGACAATGGAATGTTTAGTTTTGCACTATTTTGGAATGGAGAGCGTCATGTAGGTTGCATAACTACGCAGAAATTCTGTAATATAGAATGCTAACACAAGTATAATCATAACAGTGACTGTAAATCCCTAGCTGACTTGTGTGCTTTTGTTTGGGAAGGTCTATCTACTAAGCCAAATCTTGGTGAGTTATTTCTAATCTCTAGTTTGGGAAGACCTTTTCCCTTTCGAAACGAAATAAAAAACAGAATTTTGGTTTTGTTGTCTGTATACATAAAATAGTTTCTGCAATATGTGCTGCTTGTTATTCTATAGCTAATGTATCCACTATGATATATCTTTGTCCATGCGATGCAATAAAGTCGTTTCTCAGGCAGACTGAAAATTATTTATTTACACCTTCCTGTTTGGTAGTATATCCTTTTGTTGGAAGATTCTCAACCCAGTATTTCTGCATCAATATGGTTGACTGGAAATGATTTATTTACACCTTCCTGTTTCGTATGTCTTTCTGTAGGAAGTTCCTATTCTCAACAAAGTATATCTCATGTTGGGTGCATCCTTTGGTTCAGCAGCAAAAGGAACTGGACTGAAGGCTCTAGAATTTGCCCTCTCCATCTGTGACACTGTCGATATGTATGGTTTTACAGTTGATCCAGGCTATAAAGAATGGTAAGATGAAGCTAAAACAGCTTATGGCAGATATTATTTGTTTTAAATATTTCTAGAACTTATCAAAAAACACATTTCTAGAGCATAGTAATCATGTCTTCCTTTACTGCATACCTGATCATAAAGTGTTTATATCATCACAGGACCAGGTATTTTTCAGAGTCTCGGCAAGGTCATACGCCTCTGCAAGGAAGGGCATACTATCAAATGATGGAATGCCTAGGGGTTAGTTATAACTACTTCTATAAATATGCTAATCTGTTTCTTTTTCCCCAAATAATGAGGGCCTTCATTCCTGTTGAAATAGTGCATTGTCATTACTTAAGTTGTTTTAATAAGTCTAAGGGGAGGGAAGTTGGCCATACTATGAAGATTGTATCGTTAACCATGTACTTCAATTGTCAAAGAAGAAAGTAAGCACACTTATCACTAAATAGAGAGCATGGAGGTCACAGATTTTCCAGTAACACACTCAGAAATACGGACCCATCAGATACAACCTGGAGAAACATTTACACAATACTCTTAAAATAGACAACTAAAAACTTGAAACATTTACACCATGCTCCTAAAATAGAAACAACTAGAAATATTTAGAGCATACTCCTAAAATAGAAGCTTGAAAACAGTCATAAGACAGCTAGTAATATACCACTTGGATGCTTCCGCTTCCAGCTGTTGTTACTTTTTCTCTTTTTGGGTATAAGAATGTTCTTCATTGATAAATTGCAAATCTAACATTTATCAATTTTTTTAAAGCTTATTAAAATCCATTCTCCAATGCGAGCTGATCCAGATCGTGTTGTGAAGTGGTTACCCAGCCGCAGCACAGTCACTGCTGCCCGAATTGCATCAGAGAAGTTGCTCAGGTAAATGACTGTTTCCTGCTGCGGCAATAACCTTTACTTCAACTGTCAAGAATATCTACATCCCAATGTAGTCTCAAGTTTCTTTGTTCAAATTGTTTAACAATCTTATGTAAGCTTGGTTTGCATGTCTGTAGGAGGGTTGGAGCTGGATCGACCAATCTTTCGGCTACATGTTCCATAATCAAGAAGCAACAGAAAGGAAATGACGTGGACATGTCAAACCTTAGAAAAGCAGCTGTTGAGCATCACAAATATGTAAAAGGCACTACAATGTATCCTTTGGAGCACAATCCAGGGCATGGGCAACTCTGCACAGTTCCCAAAAAGTTGATAGTCAGAAAACTGAACTAACATGAATTCATTAGACCAGATTTCAGGGTTATTCTGTGAAAAAACCTTGCGTTCTTTGTGAAGATGGTCTGCTGACTTTTTCTTTTGATGCATTTTTTTACCACTCCAGTCTTCAGAATTTGCGTGCTTGATGCCTGAATGTTACGCTCAAAGTTGGTTTAAGTCAAGGCAGGTGCAAGGTTAAGGTGGCTCTTACCAATATAAGGCATGAGTTTTCTTTTGATTTATGTATTCTTTTCGCGGCTTGTATGGGACTAAGAGTTTTTCTTTAAGTTTAGCCCTTTCAAATGTATATCAGCAACATTCTCTCTTTTGTATTGGTGGTTCTAGCACGAAATGAAGTCAAGCAGTAATTGGCATTAGCTACGGATTAGAAAATTAGGATCTTTGTCCCTTTTATTGAGGGTGTCATTCAGCAAGAAAAACTCATCTTGACATGTAGCACTCTTATTCTTTGTACTTTTCTGTTTTTTCCTTTCCCCTTGCCTTTTTCAGAACATACATCGTTGGAGTTCTTGAATTCTAGTTTTGACTTTTGAGTAGCAATGGAAATGGCTCATACCACTTCTGACGTATATAGTTGTAAGTACGGCTGTCCAGTGGGCCGGGTCGGCCCGACCCGCCCGGTCCTGATCCCCCATAAAAAGAAATTGTCGGGGTTCGAACTCGGGACGGGGCCTGGGATCGTCCTGCCCGTTCCGATCCCGCCAAACTCCTCCCCCTTTGCAAAAATACCATTGCAACAACGATCAAATTTTGATTTTGGCCATTGTGCAACAACGGCTATAATGGCCAATTTTTGCCCCCCACCATAAATTCCCCTACTCCCTTAATATTTATTTTTAACCTCTAAGTTAATATATTTACACTTTAACTCTATTTTTTAACTATAAATATCTCATTTTCCTCTTCATTTTTCTCACAAATCTTTCTACAATCTCTAATATCTCAATTTATCTTTCTACAATTCTACATTGCCTACTAAATATTATATTTTTTTTGCTGATTTATATCAAAGTTAAAAAATTGGGAGTGAAGTTGGCAACTAGCTTGAGGATCATCCATCGAGTAAAGTTTTAATTTTCAACCACGATAATGTCGACGTTTGGTACCTTCGTTCCTTCTTTAAATTATTATTGTTACTTTATTTTAATTATCGCATTTAATTTCATTATTAATTATTTATTTGCATAATTAAAATCGAAGGATTAATAGGTATGTTTAAGAGTAAGGGTGCTTCTTCTAGTAGGGGTAACAAGGGCAGGGGTACCTCTTCTAGTAATCATATTCCTAATCCCGATGATTTTATTGATTTCACTCATATAGATGAAATTGCTTTTTTTAATGATATACCATTAGATGATGAGGTAGATGAACCAAACTTTAATTTAGACGATAATTTAGATGACACACCCACTAGTGCACCTCAACCTCAGACTCAGACTGAGTCAGTCTCAAACTGAAACTGGAATGCCTACTATTCCCCCTAGTATGAGTCGAGGTCCCATACAACAAAAATTAAAATCAGCTGCATGAGATTTTTTTTTATAGGGACCAAGAGAATCAGCTAGCTAGATGTAAAATTTGTAAAAATGTTTATAAATTTAAAATCGGAAAAGGTCAAGGTCAAGGTGGGACGAGAGGTTTATTGAGACATGTACAAGGCGAGCACACAACTAGGTGGAATCAATACCAGGCAAAAAAATCGGGTGTGTCAGCTGAGTCTGGACAAGGTTCACATAGTGTCCCCGACCAAGTACATGATCAAGTTAACCCGACGACGGGAGGAATTCTTGGTCCTAAATATGATAAAAACAAAGATAGGGAAAATATGGCAAAATTAGTTGCGGTGGAGGATTTGCCTTTTTCATTTCCTTCCTCTCATGGTTTTATTCATTACATTCGAGAAACATATAATCCTGTTTTTCAAGGTTTTCCTAGATCAATTGTTAGAAGGGATGTTTTTAAATTTGCAAGTGAATATCAACAATTTACGTTATGCATTGTATCATTTTAATGGCAGAGTGGCTATCACTTCTGACATAGGCCGTAGTACTAACTGTAATGATTATTTAACGGTAACATGTCATTGGATAGATTAAAATTGATCTATGTAAAAACGTATTTTAGTATATAGATATATTGATAATAGGCATACTTGAAGTTTTATTGTATAAAATATTAATGAAATTTGTGATTATTATTAAATAAATAATAAAATTATGACTATTACATTAGATAATGATACTTCTAATGATTATTCTATAAAACTTTTAAAAGTTCGATTAACTTCATGTTTTCCTGATCATTTTCATATAAGATGTGTGTGTCATATTTATAACTTAGTTGTAAAAGATAGCCTAAAACTTTTTGAATGCATTCTTGATAAAATACAATTTGTTATAAATTTTATTTTTAAAGGTAATAAAATACTAAGACGCAAAGAGTATAAAAAAATTGTCATGATTGTGGATTAACTTATAAAAAAATTTCAGAAGAAGTTTCGACTAGGTGAAATTCTCTATATGAGCAACTACTTGTTGCTTACGATTATAGACAACCTATAACTTTATTATTTAACACTCATAATAAAAATTCAAGGGATATGCTAGTAGATAATGATTGTGAAATCTTTTTTAGAACTTAATGGATTTCTAGAGAAATTTTTTCAAGCTACTAAAGAATTTTTCGATATTTCTTATCCTACTATTTCAAATATGTTATTTTATATAGCTCTAATATTTTTGTTACTTAATGAATATATGCAAAAACTAACTTATAAGGCATCTGTTGAAAAAATATTTAAAAAATTAAAAAAATACTTTTTTCATATTCACTATTTATATTATTGGTGCGGTATTAAATTCGACTATTAAAGTAGACAGTTGTAAAACACTAATAGAAACGATTTATGATTGTATAGAAATACTTTCAACAGACTCAACTGAAGAACCAACTCATAAACCAACTAAAGAAAGAAGTTACGTCTAGCATACACACTGAATGCAAACAAGTATGTATGTATTACTAACAACAAAGTGCAAATAATCAACCGGCTTCTGTATCATCTTCTACTACTTCGCTGCAACCTTATAAAAAACATGTGGTTTCTGCTGCTAGTATTCAAGGCATTAGAAATAAAATGTTTAGTGGTTCCACTTTTTCACAAGTTAGCGAATTTGATATTTATTTTTTGCAGAGTGTTGTACCGTACGAATTAATTGTCAATGATGAAGGACATGAAGACTTGCTGAAATACTGGAGGCAGAATGAGAATACATTTCCGACACTAGCAAAGATGGCCCGAGATGTGTTGAACATTCAAGTGTCATCAACAACGTCTAAAAGCGTTTTTTCTGCTGGAAGATTTCAAATAAGAGAGCATAGACATTCATTGGCGGGAGACGCATTGGAGATTGCAGTTTTATTCAGAGATTGAATTCGAGCGGAGCGTAGAAGGTGCGGTCAATCGGAGATCAACGAAGAAGAAGACAACAACTACAACGAAATCTTGTCCGAGGGAACAGGAAGCGACATCGAACAATTTGACCAACAAATTCCAATTCCAACCGAAGATCCTAAAGACATTGTGAGTAAATTAGAAAAAGTATGGTTAAATATGTAATTTTTTTAATTGCAATTTTACTATGTGATTTGCAACTTTTGAACAACATAAAGTTGCAATTTTGAAATTGTATTACAAAAAATCATATTCTATTAAATAATATAAGAGACACAAAAATAGTCTTGAGATATTTTTATTACACTATCTTGTTCAATTATTGAAGTGTTTATATATATTATTTTTTTAAATTAAGTGGCAATAAAAACCCCAAATCCCGATCGACTCGACCCGTCCCCCGAATCTCGGCCCCTCTTCCGGGGGATGTGGGACAGGACGGGACCTCCCCCGTCCCGCCGGGACCCACCTCGGCCCGCCCCGTCCTGCCCCGTTGGACAGCACTAGTTGGAAGGTATCCGATGTCCTGTTTTGAATCAGAAGCCGGAAATCATCAGAGTCGCCTTTTTTTCATAACTGCCACGTTGTTATAATCATTACAGAAAAGGGTCAAAATTGTCCCTATACTAAATGAAAAGGTTTTAAAATACCCTTTATCCACCTATTTTTCTAAATATGTCTTTCCTCCACCTATTTTGGCTCACTTATGCCCTTAAAACTAACAACTCTCTCTTTTTTATTTTTTATTTTTACTATTTATTACGTGGTGCCTTCCTATTGGTCGAAATAAAAACCCCACCCCCATCAATTTTTTCCCTTCACCTGACCCGACCCAACCCAACCACCCAGTGATAGCAAAAATGAGAAATTCTTAGTATTTCCTAATGTGATAGTAAACTGTCCAATTTTACTCTTGACAAATAGGCAAGTTGGCTGACTTTATCCATGATATATTCTCTCCAGTTTCTCTGGTCTGATAATCACATCAAGAAGGAATCCAGTTTTATTTTTTTGTTACTTAAGTTTCTCAAATAGCTTTGGAGCAACACATTTTGTCAATGCATTGCCAATAATCAAAATACTGTGCTTGCTACCCGATTCATCGCCTTCTATCCTTCTAGTACATGCCTGATTCTCCTTTAGTTGTCTTACACACTTAGGCTTGCAAGTTACTTCCACTCTAGCCCTTGGGTCAACAACTTCCTCGTCCGACATGGCAAAGAGATATTGGAGATGACGACTTTGATTCTACAAATTCACCTGACTCTTCCTAGAATGAGTTGCTTTCCAGTTTGATTGAACATGGTGAAAGTAGCAAATTTTAATTGCTTATAGTAGAAAAGGAGAAGGCGAAGGAGGGAGGTCATGGGTCGTTTGGTCGGGTTGGGGCGAAAAGAAAAGATTTGATGGGGGTGGGTTTTTATTCCGATCAATAGAAAAGTGTCACGTAATAAATAACAAAAAATAAATAAAAAAGGAGAGGGTTGTTAGTTTTAAGGACATAAGTAAGCTAAAATAGGTGGATAAATGATATTTTTAAATCTTTTCATATAGGACGGGCATTTTTGGCCCTTTTCTGTAATCTTTAAGTGAGCAGTCAGAAAATAATCCCGATATCATGTGCAATGTGAGAACTGAGAAACCAGAAATAACCATGCGTCCGTGCTGATTATCACATTGCCGTAATCTGGCAAAGGAGTATTTACATCCTTGCGAAGTTGAATACATCTCTTTGCAGAAGAACTTAACTAAATTTAGTAGAACGAACTTTATATATCTGCTCGAGCATGCGAGCTCCCTCATCCCTTTATTGTTTTTATAATTGGCAAAATTCGTCCAATCAATCAGGCGACATCAAGCTAAAAATGCTATCATGAACATCATGTCAATAAGCGCTTGGAAAGTGAAAGCTAAAGTAGAGAATATCATGATACACACAAACCATTATCCATCCAGGATCATGTTTCACACCATCTGAGGAATCATTTTTCCGTCTTAGGACTCAAATTAGAAGTTCGTGCAAGAACAGAAACTGCAATTTGCTGGCCCATCTAAAAGATATACAGGGTTCTGCACATTTGTGGTGGA
Organism: Anisodus acutangulus; assembly: GCA_029783415.1. NCBI lineage: Eukaryota > Viridiplantae > Streptophyta > Magnoliopsida > Solanales > Solanaceae > Anisodus > Anisodus acutangulus. The sequence continues at coordinate 22,283,432 of CM056506.1, read as the reverse complement.
CCTGCTCGTCCAGAATATCAAGAAGCAAATTAAAGATGAAGCGAAGCACATTGAATAACAAAACAAAGTGGCATCTCAACAATCAATTCCCTTCATTTGGATAAGAGTCGCAAACATGCTGAAAATCCATATATGTGAAAAGCAGAACTCTCAAAAACAATTTGAGCCTGTTTTCAGGACAGACCTTTTATTTAGATTTTTCTTGAACAAAAGATTCTGGATGAACGAGCAACATTAAATGTAGGATCTTCAAGGCTATGGATTACAGAACGATTAATGAATTATCAGAGAAGCTCGCTTTTGTTGATATTTATTGTACTGACCAGCAAAATTATCTCCTCCAAAGCCTGTCAAACACCAAAGAAGAGGAAGGAAGCATTTCCAATTACAATTTGTGCCACAAAATGAAATTCATCCAAGGTGGTTTGGGAGGAGGGGCAGGCAGGGGAGAATGCAAGAAAAATGTAGTGGGTGTGTTTGGATTCAGCCTCTGTATGTGTAGCAACTGTAGTTAAATATTTTTCAAAAAATGTAGATATACCAAGTTTGCACCAACTGTCAATGACACAGAGGCGCGGTGGATGCAACAGTAATCCGCATTCACTGACCAAAAATCTTAGATCCATCTTGAGTGGGAACGTGGTGGATGCAACAGTAATCCGCATTCGCTGACCTAAAATCTTAGATCCATCTCAAGTGGGAAAGGGCTGGCAAACTCCTAATTTTGGAGAGGACAGGCCCGCCAGTGCATACCTTCTGTTTGCTTGAGGTTGTCATACAGGGAAAAGGGGACAATGGTATTCACTTCACCATCTTGTTGTCCTGCAATACTGGTGATGACAAGCCTACTATTGTGATGGTTAACAAATGACCAGCACTACTGTCTACTGGTGATGACAAGCCAACTGTTGTGATGGTTAACAAATGACCATCTTGATCAGGAGGCAAAGCCAAGCTCATTTTCTAAAGAAAAATTTCGTAAACATCAATATATGCAACTCAAAGTGCTTTCTAAATCTAGTATGTCTCCCTGCTCTTGTGTGGTCCATCATTCTATCTAAAAAATTCACAGCAACATTCCTACATGTCAATGTTGTTTTATCCCGCAACAGTTTCATTTAAGCAAGAAATCTTTGAGACATTAACCGTGAAGCTTAGAGTTCACATCACAATTGCCAACTCCCAAAATTTAGCAAGAAATTAAAAGTCAGCACCACACAGTTCATACAAATATGATCTTGACAAGGACATACATAAGCATAAGAAAACAGGAACTACAAACCACTAAAAGATCATTCTCAGAGTATTAGTTTCACACAGATGATATAGACCTGACAATGTAGCAAGCACGTCAATAACCAAAACTCTGCAGTACCATGTACAATATTGGCTACTGAATCAAATTTAAGCAGACATTAGCTAATGGCCGAAGGGAATGTTCTCTACAGCTCATTCCCATCATCAATAAAATTCTTATACCTTATCACAAAGAAAATGTTCTCTAGAGCTCCTCATGCTACAATAGATTGAAGATATAATATACAATGTTGCACGTACTCAAGAAGGGAAAAGAATGCCAATGGCACAATGCAAGGTCATTTCAAAAGTAACAGCAATGCGCATTCAGCAACCAAATAAGATTTGCTTAAATAAGATTGTGAAATGAAGATTGGACAGCAAAATTTATTAGGCAAACTAAAAGAGTATTTTTTGAACGATGCACTTATATTTTGCAGGTCTCAAAAGTTTTGATCTATTTAGGACCAAACTAACAAAGATGTTACCAACAGTTAGAGCATTATACACTACAAAACCATGCTAGTATATCCGGATTGCACCTACACTACTACAAAAACACAAAATCTGCAAAATTAGAGGCTGCAAGTAATGCTATTCTCTGGCAATATTTTAACAGTAGGCGCTTACGCAGCTACAAAAGCCTTATCCATTCTTTTCGCTGGTAGAAACTCATGAGAACCCTTTATTGAGGTTCTGAATTGAGCAATACATTTTCCTTCGCGATCCAACCGCACTGATTCCCATATCCTTGAGATCCTCCAATGTTAGCATTGGTAAAACCTCATCAACAACCTCATGAATCTCAAACAGTGATGCATACTGTCCAAGTCCCAACTGGTTCAGCCATACCTTAACCCCATTTCGGTCCTCTGTATCAGTCAGGGCCTCCTCAGAAACCCTAGTTGCCCTCTTCTTACTATTCACATTACCAATTCCTTTATAAATGCCAATACCCATGTTCACATTATCATTAATTTTGTTATTATCATCAGAATGAACTGGGCTATGTCCTGAATTTTCATTATCCTCCAAATCTTCCACATCAGTAGTACTGAGTATTTTGTCATCTTTTTCAACATCATTAGCTTTGGAACCCCAACCAGACCTCATTTTCTTGGTTACTGTGCCTTTCTTGGATTTCAAACTCCTAATTTTCCAACTACCAATTGCAACATCATCCAAATTTACATCCCTAATATCCACGTCATCATCAGCATTACTACTACAATTTTTCAAATTTTTCCTAGAATTTCTATTGTCATTAGTGTTAGTATCAACTAGGGAAAGGATTTGATTACTTGATAAGTTGGTCCGATGGCGATTCTTGGAAGCCCTGTTGGACGAATCCTTGGGTTTTCGTTGGTCGAAAGAAGAATGATCACCGCCAATGTCGCCTAACCTGACGCTGGGTCGACGGTGGTGCTTTGAGCCGACGTTGTCGTGTGCCGCCATTTTTCCGACGTCCTCTGGTGGCGGAAGCTCCGACATTGACAACTCCGGTTAGGGTTTGGGGGATGAGAAGGGGTACATTGAAGAGTAGGGTTGATTTTATATGGATAATTTGTGAAGAAGGAGTTATGGAAGGGAAATTTTTTGAGGTTGATGAACAAAGTGAGGGCAGATAGAGAAGGAGTGAAAGATCAGTTATACTTATATATAACTTCTAGATGCCGGGTCATTCCATTTTGCATGGCTTGCTCCACCACCACCTGTGTAGCGATTCCCGGTTTTTCATTTTTGTTTTACTCCCTACCTCTCAAATTATTTATGGCGGTTAGAGGTGACAAAATGGGTTAAAAGATATAGTTATTTGTCCCATCCAACCTATTTTAAAATGGATTGAACATTCAATTCATTTAAAATGGATACATCTAAAATATGAGTAATTTAATGGATAAAATGGATAAAATGCATAACTTTAGTAAAAACAAGTTTCTTACATAAAAAATGACTTTCCTAATAAAATTATTAGGGGTAAGGCTGCATCTTCTAGTAATCCTAATTACGATGATTTCACTCATGTAGATAAAATTGATTTTTTTTAATGTTAATAATAATATATCATTAGATCATGAGTTATATTATGCATCTGAACTAGACTTTAATTTAGAAAATGTATTAGAAGATAATTTAGATAACACACTCACTAGTGCACCTCCACCTCAGGCTCATACTGAATCTCAGGCTGAAACTGAAACTGGAATGCTTCATATTCTCCCTAGTATGAGTCGAGGGCAAAAATAACAAAAATTAAAATCACTTGCATGAAATTTTTTTGATAGGGACATTCCTAATCAACTAGCTATTTATAAAATTTATCACGAAGTTTATAAATTTAAAACTGGAAAAGGTCAATGTGGGACATGTGGTTTAATGAGATATGTAGAAAACTCTCACAAAGCAAGGTATAATCAATAATTGGCTGAAAAATTGGATGTGCAAATGTCTTTTGAGTCGGGACAAGGTTCACATAGTGTCCCCGACCAAGTACAGGGTCGAATTAACCCGATGACGGGGGAGTTATAGGTCCGAAATATGATAAACACAAAGATCGGAAAAATTTAGCAAAATTAATTGTTGTAGAGGGTTTGCCTTTTTCATTTTCTTCTTCTCCTGGTTTTAGTCATTACATTCGATAAACATACTGTTTTTAACGGTTTTCCTAGATCAACTGTTAGAAGAGATGTTTTTAAATTTGCGCATGAATATCAACAATATTTACGTTATGCATTGTATCATTTTAATGGCAAAGTGGCTATCACTTCTGACATAGGCCGTAGTACTAATGGTAATGATTATTTAACTGTTACATATCATTGGATAGATCAGAATTGATCTATGCAAAAACGTATATTAGCATATAGATATAATGATGATAGGCACTGAAGCTTTTATTTCAAGAAATATTCATGAAATTAGTGAATATTATGAAATTACTGATAAAATTATGAATATTACATTAGATAATGTTTCTTCTAAAGATTTTGCTATAAACATTTTAAAAATTCATTTGACTCCATCATTTCCCGATATTTTTCATGTTAGATGTGCATGCCATATTTATAACTTAGTTGTACAGGATGACCTAACGTTTTAAAGACATCCTTGATAAAGTACAATTTGCTATCAACTTTATTTTTAAAGGTAATAAAATACAAAGACGCAAAGAGTATAAAAAAAATATGTCATGATTGTGGATTACCTTACAGGAAAACTTCAGAAGAAGTTGCAACTAGGTGGAATTCTTTGTATAAACAATTAGTTGTTGTTCATGAGTATAGAAGACCTATAGCTTTATTATTTAACGTCCATAATCAAAATTCAAGGGATATACTTGTAGATGATGATTGGAAAAAAAAATTGGAACTTAATGTATTCTTAGAGAATTTTTTTCTATCTACTAAGGAATTTTCTTGTATTTATTATCCTACTATTTCATCTATGTTATTTTATAGAGCTCTAATATTTATGTTATATAATGAATATATGCAAAAACCAACTTAGGCTCCAGCTATTAAAAAAATATTTTTAAAATTAAAAAATATTTTTTTCCTATTCCCACTATTTATTTTATTGGTGTTGTATTAAATTCTACTATTAAAGTAGACGGTTGTAAATCACTTGTTGAAATAATTTATGAAAGCTTAGAAATACTTTCAACTCCAAGTCCAACAGACCCAACTGAAGAACCAACTTACAAACCAACTAAAGAAGAAATTATGTCTAGCATACACACTGAATGCATATATATATATGTATTACCAAGAGCAAAGTGCAAATAATCAACCGGTTTTTGTACCATCTTCTTCTACTTCACTGCAGCCTTATAAAAAACATGCAGTTTCTGCTTCAAGTATTCAAAGCCTTAGAAATATAATGTATAATGGTTCAAGTTCTTCACAAATTATCGAGTTTGATGTTTATATTTTGCAGGGTGTTGTACCGTACGAATCAATTGTAAATGAAGATGGACGTAAAAACTTGCTGAAATACTAGAGGGAGAATGAGAAGACATTTCCGACACTATCAAAGATGGCCTGAGATGTGTTGAATATTCAAGCGTTATCAACAGCTTCTGAAAGAGTTTTTTCTGCTAGAAGGTTTCAAATAGGAGAGCACAGACATTCATTGGCGGGAGACAGCTTGGAGATTGCAGTTTTATTCAGAGATTGGATTAGAGCTGAGCGTAGAAGGTGCGGTCAACCAGAGATCAATGAAGAAGACGACTACAACTACAATGAAATCTTATCTGAGGGAGCACGAAGCGACGTCGAACAATTTGACCACAACTTTCAATTCCAACATAAGATCCTAAAGAGATTGTGAGGAAATTAGAAAAGTATAGTTGAATATGAAATTTTTTTAATGACAATTTTACTTTGTGATTTGCAACTTTTGAACTACGAAACAAAGTTGCAATTTTGAAATTGTATTACAAAAAAATTATATTTCTATTTTATAATATAAGAGGGAAAAAAACAGCCTTGAGATATTTTTTTCACTATGTTCAATTATTTAAGTGTTTAAATATATATTTTTTAAAAAATTAAGTGTCAAAAAAAAATTAAAGTCCCCCCAAATCCCCCTACCCGACCCGACCTGTCCCCCTAAATCTCGTCCCCTTTGCCGGTGGGATGTGGTATGGGACGTGACCTCTTCTCGTCCCCCCTATCCCGGCCCGCCCAGTCCCGATCCCGATCACCCACCCCGTCCCCTCATCCCATCCCACTGGCCACCCTTACCCCACATTAATCCCCTAAAAAAACGATTTTGGTTTTTGGTTTTTGATTTTCTACACCACTCACCCTTACCCCGTCACTCTCCACAAAAAAAAAAATTTCTTTTAAATTATTTTTAAAAGTTTTTCATTATATTTTTTTACACCTCCCTCCATGCAACCCCCCCCCCCCCACATCCCTACCCCATCTCAATTTTTCTATTTTATATATTTTATTTTTATAAAAATTATAAAAAAAATGAGAAATATGCGTGGTTAAATTTTATGCGGGATGAGTGGTGGGTGGTGGTTTGGGGGATTTGATTAGGGAGTGGGTGGGCGTAGGGTGGGTTCTTGGAGTGGGGTGGTGGGGTGGGGTAGAAATGATGGGGCTTGAATGGATATTTTCCGAAAAATATTTTTTTGGAGGTCGTGTCATTGGAAAGTTTCAAAGTTCTATTCTTCCCGCAAATGCTGAGGTGCAACTAGTATAAATAGTAGTATTTCTTATTTCCCTAGGTAGACTATTTTGATAATTAATGACAAATATTTTCTTGAGCGTTAGAGAGCTTGTTAAGCTTTTAATTGTGTATTTGTTGAGAGAGTTGGTTGCTTGGGTACTTGATTACCCTTAGGTCACTCTAAGAGATTGATGTTTGACTTAATATTAATTTGGAGGTTTTGACTAATCTAGAGTCTTAATTGTCAAATTATGTTGATCTTATGTCAATTTAGTTATTTTCTTTTTGTTTCTTGTTAGTTTCTTTGTTATTCCTTTGTTTCCATATCCTTTATTATATCAATCCACCCCCTTTGCATCTTCCTTATATACCAAGTGATTCTTCTATGGATACTATTGAGGATATTCAGCTACTCAGAAAATTCAAGTTAAACTTGGCTAAGTTCCATTTGGGAAGAGCTCAGTAGAAAATGCAGGCTCAAGCTAATTCCCATAGAATTGATAGTGGTGATTGGGTGTATGTTAAACTGCAGCCTTATAGGCAATCTTCATTATCAGCTTTCCCTTATCACAAGTTGACTTCCAGGTTCTTTGTCCCTATCCTCGAACGTATTGGTACTGTTGCCTATAAACTACTACTTCCACCTGAAGTACTTGTCCATCCTACTTTTCATATCTCTCAACTCAAGTTTTGCCATGAACTTCCTGATGCTGCCATTCACCCTCTTCTCATTGAATTATCTAAGTCCATTCTGTCCCATCCCAGAGCTTATCTTAGAAAGGACTGTTGGAAGTAAATAAATATTACAAGTGTTTGAAAGGATAAATAAACAAGTCAATATTCAGAACTGTCGCAAGCTTATTGAGTCTAGAATCTTGATAACCTGAAATCAAGAAACACTAAATCTGGATTGTTACAACTGTGGCTGAGTCGAGAGATGGCTCTCTGTCTTTAAGACAAAATTTCCCCGTATATATGCTTTTACGTTAACGGGCAATAGTCTTCCAAGATAAAACAACAACTAATCAACACTACAAAGCAAATAGGTTGATTCTGACGAAGAAAAGAAACACGAAACGACTTGCTGAAGAATGGAAAAGGAAGGAAGAGTTTTCTGTTTTTGTCCACTGTTTCTGCTCACGTTTTGGAAAAACGACTTGCTGAATTTCTGTGTTTCACTCTTCTGTTTGTCTCTGTGTAGTATTCTCTAGTCTCAACAATTGAGCCAAAGCTTTAATATATAGCAAAAGGAGGGACTAGACAACTGCCCAACTAATGGTTGTTAATAGCCAAGTAATGGCCATTAGTGAGGAGTTTAATCAGTCAAGTAATGGCTGATTTAATGTGCAACATAAAGGAGCTGTTAGGGAGGAGTTAAGATGCAGATTAATGGAGTTTTAACGCATCCGTGACCCGAGCCCGGACGGCGGCGGCGCGCGTGTGGACTTAGCCTTGAACCCAAGCACATCTAGGTCCTCCCTCCTTCAAACACATGGGTTACCCCTTGGGGTCCCAAACCCTTAGCCAATTTTGAGACTTTTAAGGAGAACAATTCTTCCTTTTCCCACCGATGTGGTAGACTTGTCCCACACCATATTTTCATGTCTCAAACACCTTACTTCGTGGACCAATATCTCTTTCATTTCTCAACGGAATTTGACGATCCTTGGCCCTACGGTCATCTACTCACTTAGTAGATTATGCACGTGTGAAGAGACAAAGCCTCCAACATGCGGAACCCTAGTGTTTAAGTCATTAAATATGGGTGAACGCACTCCCCACCAAAGGAAAATTTCCAACAACGAGGATGATCAAAAAGGGTAACAAGGCTGTGGCACAATGTTTGGATGCTTCTTATGCTACTTGAGAATTGGCTTCTTTACTTAAAGTAAGGTTTCCTTCTTTCACCCTTCAAGAGGGGGTGTTGATACGAATATTACCACCTAGACTGGTATTGCTGAGCTGGATCCACATCAGATGCTGAGTTGGACAAGATCACATGAATTGGGCTGTGCTATTTTTGGCGGGAAAAATTGTTACAAGGCAGTTATATGTTTTTACTAGGGGTGGCCAGTGGGCCGGGCTCGGGTCTGGCGGGCCGGGTCTGGCGGGGTCGGGGTCGGGGCGGGATGAGCCGGGGGGTCGGGATCGGGACTAGCGGGCCTAGCGGGGTCGAATGCAGGCGGGACTGCTCTCGATCCGTCCGATCCCGATCCGTCGATCGAAGCGAGGCGGGCTCGGGTCGGGCTCGGGTCGGGCGGGGCGGGTCAGTTTTCCTTTTTTTTTAAATAACATATGTATAAAAACTCAATAAACAAAACAAGATAGTGTAATAAAAACATCCCAATTTGTTTTTGTGCCTCTTATATTATTTAATAGACATATGATTTTTGTAATACAAATACAATTGTCTAAAATCTAAATTGCAACTTTATGGTGTTGTCCAAAAGTTGCAAATTACATAATAAAATTGCAATTAAAAATTACATTTTCAAAAAATCTGTTCTAATTGCTTGATGATTTCATGTGGTTCTTCGGTTGGAATTGGTATTTGTTGATCAAATTGATCCACGCCGCTTCCACTACCTTCGGTTAAGATTTCGTTGTAGTTTTCATCATCTTCTTCGTTGATCTCCGGTTGACCGCACCTTCTCCGCTCCGCTCGTATCCAATCTCTGAATAATACCGCAATTTCCAAGTGTCTCCGGCCAATGAGTGTCCTGTGGTCTCCTATTTGATATCTGCGTCATAGAAAAAGCGCTTCCGACGCAGTTGATGACGCTTGAATGTTCAAAACATCTCGAGCCATCAATGAAAGTGTCGGAAAGGTCTTCTCATTCCCTCCAGATTTCAAAGCAAGTCTTCTTGTCCATCTTCATTGATAACTTCTTGATACGATGCATGAACCCCGCAAAACAAAAATATCCAACTCGCTAATTTGGTTAGTAGAGTGCGGCCGCACATTCTATTTACGAGGCTTTCAATACTAGCCGCTAAACAAAGATGTCTTTTGTGAGGTTGTGTTGAAGATGAAGAAGATGGTATGGTAGCGATGCGTTACTAGCATTTTCTTGTTGATAAAATCTATATATATTTTTGCATTGGTGTTCTACGCTATTCAACACTTCTTCTTTAGTTTGTTCAATAGGTGGTGGGTGATTTAGATTTTTGGGACTTGGAGGTGGTAGTACTTCTATACAATCGTAAATAGTTTCAATTAGTGATTTAGTACGCTCTACTTTAATAGTAGGATTAAATCGAAAACCAATAATATAAATAGAAGGAATAGGAATAAAATATTTTTTTATTTTGACAAACATTTTTTTAATAGCTGCCTTATAAACTGGTTTTTCCATATATTCACTAAGTAATAAAAATATTAGAGTTATATAAAATAACATAGTTGAAATAGTAGGATAATATATAACCGAAAATTCTTTTGTTGCTTGAAAAATTTCTCTAAAAATACAATAAGTTCGGAAATTTTTACCCAATCACTATCTAAAATCATATTAATGGGTTTTTATTATGAGAGTTAAAAATAAAGTTATAGGTAATTTATAGTCATAAGCAACAAGTAGTTGCTCGTATAAAGAATTCCACCTAGTCGATACTTCTTGTGGAATTCTTCTATAAGGTAGTCCACAATCGTGACAAGTTTTTTTATATTCTTTTCTACGTTGTACTTTATTACTTTTAAAAATAAAGTTTATAGCAAATTGTATTTTACTAAGAATGTCTTCAAAAGTGATAGACCATCCTTTACAATTAAGTTATATATATGGCACGCGATTTTATATGAAAATGGTCTGGAAAAGATGGAGCTAAACTATTTTTTAACATTGTAATTGCGTAATTGTTATTAGAAGCGTTATCTAATGTAATAGTCATAATTTTATCGGTAATTCAGTAATAATCGCACACTTGATAAATATTTTCTGCAATAAAAGTACCGCAGTGCCTATCATCTATATATCTATACGCTAAAATACGTTTTTGCATAGACCGTTTATAATCTATCCAATGACAAGTTACAGTAAAATAATCATGGCCGTCAGTACGACCTCCCATATAACACGTCATAGATACTCTGCCATTTAAATGATATAATGAAAAACGTAAATATTGTTGATATTCATGCACAAATTTAAATACATCTCTCTTAACAGTTGATCTAGGAAAATCGTTAAAAGCAGGATTATATATATCTCTAATGTAATGAATAAAACCGGAGATGAAGGAAATGAAAAAGGCAAACCCTCCACAAAGAACTAATTTTGATATTGCTTCCTATCTCTATGTTTGTTGTATTTAGAGCCTACAATTCCCCGTCATAGGGTTAATTTGACCTGTACTTGAGTCGGGACGATGTCGATTATGTGAACCTTGTCCCGATGGAGCGGCGTTATGCGCACCGGTTTTGAAGCCTGGTATCGGGCATACCTAGCTGGATGAGCACTTACTACGTGTCTAATTAAACCCCGCCCCACCGTGACCTTTTCCAGTTTTAAATTTTAAAACATTTTTACAAATTTTACATATGGCTACTTGATTCTCTACGTCCCTATCAAAAAATGTCCATGCATCCGATTTTAATGGTCGTTTCTTTGGACCTCGCCTCATACTAGGGGAATAGGAGGTATTTCAGGTTGAAGGTGCACTAGTGGGCGTGTTGTCATCAATATTAGTGGGTGTATCGCCTAGTTCATCGCCTAAATTAAAGTCTTCTTGAGTTCCGTAAAATAACTCCTGGTCTAAATCTAATGATATTGTAGGAAAATGTTGAGTATCAACAAAATCATCCTGTGTAGGAATAAGATGACTAGAAGAAGTACCCTTGCCCTGGTTGCCCCTACTAGAAGAAGCACCCTTACCCTTACCCTTAAACATACCTTTTAATCCTTCCATTTTAATTATGATAATAAATAATTAAAGACAATAAAATTAAGTGCACTAAATAAAATAAGCAGACAATAATAATTTAATGAAGGAACGAATGTACCAAACGCCGACGTAACGTCGACGTGTAATCGAGAGGTTGAAAATTGAAACTTTGCTCGATGGAAGATCCTCAAGCTAGTTGCCAACTTCACTCCCAATTCCCAAATGAATTAATAAAATTGAATATTTAGCAAACAATGTAGAGAGATATATTGAGAAATTAGAGAGATTGTAGGAAGATTTGTGAGAAAGATGAAGAGAAAATGAGTTATTTATAGTTGAAAAATTGGGTTAAAGTGTAAATATAATAACTTATGGGTTAAAAATAAATATTAAGGGGTAGGGGGTTGGGGAGGGGGCCTAAAATGGTCGTTGGCCAAACTGCCATAATCTAAAATGGCCGTTGGTGCAACGGCCATTTTTGCAAAGGGGTTTAAGGGTGAGGCGGGCGGGCTCGGGGCAGGCTCGAGGCGGTCTCGGGTCCGGCGGGCTGGGCGGGCTCAGTGCAGCGGGACGAGACATCGTCCCGTCCCGAGTTCGAGTCCCGCCCCCGTTAAATTTTTTTTTTTTTTAGAGCGGGGTCGGGGCGGGACCGGGGCGGGGTCGGGCCGGGGTCGGGTCGTCCCGGCCCACTGGCCAGCCTTAGTTTTTACTGTTTTATTCATTTTAGCATTGCAATTGTTTTTCCTTTTCCGATTTAATTAACAAGGGTAAGTAGTTAAATTGTAATAGAGTCACACACTTTTTGAATGTTAATGTGATCAGTCCTCTTCCATTTCCTCTGAACTTTCTCTCTCTCTTCTTCTTCCTCTCAGTTCTTCTATTTTGTGTCATCGATACTTAGTTTTGGGTATCATTCCACCACATAGTTTAGATTGCGTGCTATAAAAAAAATCTTGTTAACTAACTACCCGTTATTGGTCATTCTAGTTTAACATTCATGAACGTATCTTGATTTATGCATCTAGTTGATTATCATCTCACTTAGATTGGAATTGGTGAAAGTGGTTATTAAGAATTTGACTAGGTGAACATCTTCAATCAAAGTTAAAAAAAAAAAAAATAGAAAGGCATTCTAAATACTGAAAGTCTGAAAATTTCGATGTAGAAGGAGTACCTATTTGGGATGGACTTAACTTAGGAATTAACTTATATGTACAGATAGTTTAATTTTTAAACACTATCATAAAGTTACACCTATTACATAACAAGTTGGTTACCATATTTGTCAAGTGAACAATGTTTATTATAAAGATTTGCCTGTAATTACCTTATAAGTAACTAAGATTGTATAAATATTTTTAGAAAGTCACTACAAAGAACTTAAACTCATTGGAGATGATAATGAAAGCCGGACTCCAGTAGTTGTTAGTCATAAGTTTTTTTTTTCATATAGTTCAAGTGGACTCATACAATACATTTTTCAGTTCATAAAGATGCAATTACACGGATTTGCACTCTTTTAAATGGAGGTGAGTTTCCACATTGAGATGAACCAAGTTCTGTATAGAGCTGTGCCTTTGTAAAAGAACTTTGCTACAACTGATGGACAATCAGTGTCTTTTCTTTGCATTCATCACACTTGATTTCGCTGATGGACCAGATATAATTCGCACAAACAATACGACGAGGAGAACTACAGAAACATGGGATCCATATCGTGCAAGTAGCTTCTGCAAAAAGACAAGTATTTATGAGGAACGTCACTTGCTTTTTCCATTTTGTGGCAGTGAAACTGAGACTTTGAGCAGTGGAAAAATGGTTAGAATAAAGAAGAGGTTTCAAGTTACCTTTGCCTGAGAGTGAGCAGCCAGTCCAAAGCAAAAGCAGAAACAATGTTTAGTCAGAACAGCAAGAAATGTTTAAGGAACAATTATAAGGAAACCATAAGTCATGCTTGTATTAGGAGAAAATAAGTTACCAAATCTAATTTGTAGGCAACAGTTTTTTCTGCCAAGGTTTCTAGTGCAGGAATTGGGGTAGAATATGCTTCCTGCAAATGGTCAACACATAGCAAAAATAGAATTGAGAAATAAAAGGTTGATGGCTACCATTAAGTCTCTTAACAAATCTTCTATTAATCAAACCTGTAGTTTTGATTTTGTAGGAATACGAAATGTTATGACAGCAGGCGGACTGTAGTAAGTTGTTTTCACTTTGGATTCCAACTCAAAAGAGTGTGAAACATGAGAGCCACTGCCAATCACATACACCAAAAGAGTAGTAGTGAATGAAACAAACAAACTCAAGGACATGAAGCGAACACAAGTTTGAATATGCAAAAGGTTTCACTTACGCATCAAGCTTTTCCCATGATGTGGATGTGTTTCCAGCCACGAAACCAAATATTTCTGAAGACCATCTATCATCAGTAAGACTCACATCATATATAGCTCTGCAAACATTCGGAAAAGATAAACGAAGTTCCTTCAGATAGATTGAACTTATCATCCTTTCAAATAAAGGCTTAAAGAACAGGACCTAATTATGGATGTGAGTGACTACAACCACAAACACACACCCACTCAAGTAAACTGGTGTGCAGTATCATCCCAGTATCCTTTACCACACAAGTATTAACTTTGCATGCAATTTAAAATTAAATTAAGAGAACATTATGAAACTATGGCAATTAACAAATGCAAATCGACAAAGATCAAAGATTTTAGTATAAACAGATAATATTTTCCTATTGGAGATCAAAGCTCAAATACTCAAGCACGACTAGAAAGAAAGATTAAAGAAAAGCAGATGAATGCAGTGACAATGGACTCAATCATAAAATTTTACTAACTATTAAGTGCGCAATTGACCAGAGCCCCTTAAGACTGTAACAATCTCTAAGCAGCGAACGATGGATTAGTAGAACAAAACGGAGTACTTTTTGATAATGAGAACATAAAGGAGTACTTGTTACCTGCAAGTTTCATCCTCTGATTTGCCATTTCCTTCATTATTTCTTGATTCGTTTTTTATGACAAGAGAACCCACAACCACTACTCTTTGGGTGCGGACAGGGTAAATCCGGTCTAGTGTAATAGCCCGCAAACAACACAGAAGAAATAACCCGCGAAGCAAGCCTAGTGCGACGAGCTCGACCCTGTTGTCGTAGGCAGGGAGTTCGAACCTGAGACCTCCATTATGGAAGCCTCAAGCTCAACCAACTGAGCCACCCTTGATTCTAAGAGCAGCAAAATAAGAAAACACCGATGAAATGCTTTAAGGAGTTGGGATTCAGGCAAAACCATTTGCACAAGCTGAGGAAAGAACCAAATGTTCATAGTGGTTGGGGAATCCTCTCCAAACCGCAAGGTCATTTATGGATGGAGGTCAATTTCTTTCAGGGTCCCTTCCCAATTCATTATTCATATCTCTTGCTTCGACCATCACATATTATTTGTTCTCAGCCTCTACTATTCAAGAATATCACCACACTTCTCGTACCATATCATCTAACTACCCTGTATGATTATCACATGCCACCTCCTTTTATACTCACCAAAAACTAAGAACAATCTAGGAGCGTTATTTTTTATTTTCCACAGAATCTATTTCTCATTAAAATATTATATATCATATCATGTCCAATTGAACAAATAGACGTGCACATCTTACCATTGTAATTAGAGGGACACGTAATCCATTCAATCAAGCTCATAAAATCGAAAAATCCGCAGCGAACAAAAACATGACCAGATTCACAGATGTTTTAATGCAATAAAGGTTCTAGCTGAGCATACGTAACGCATTCAAAATTAAAAGAAAATTACGTAATTGATTGTGAAATTCACCATCTCATTTTACAGATTTACTACAGGAATTAAGCCATTCTAGTGTAAACAAACTTTAAGAAAAGGAATAAACACATACACATACACGCAAAAAATAGCACATGAGTGTTATGAATTTGAATATAAGATTACAAAAAGAGTAAGGAGTATATACTGACAGAGATCCATGATTATAGACGTCAATGGTAACGGAGACACGTTCGGGACCGGACTTGATCTTCAGGACTGAAGCCTTCTTGTGGGCCACCACAAACGGAGTTTCAGCTGCCGCCGTTAATGAGGAAACAGCAAAAAGAGCAAAGATGGTGAAGATCGTCAACGTTGCTGTCGCCATTAGCAAATGTTTTCGAGCACGTGGATATGGAAAATGATAAAAACGTGGAGGCCTAAATATATACATTAGGGTACTGGAAAAGA
Source organism: Anisodus acutangulus (assembly GCA_029783415.1). NCBI lineage: Eukaryota > Viridiplantae > Streptophyta > Magnoliopsida > Solanales > Solanaceae > Anisodus > Anisodus acutangulus. The sequence continues at coordinate 22,267,806 of CM056506.1, read as the reverse complement.
GGCTAATGTCAGAAGTGAGCTTCTCAATTTGTCCTAAGGAAGCCCATTATAGAGTGAAATACGTAGTTGAGAAGAAACCAGAAGTTCCAGCCCAAATAAAATAAATTTTGAGCCTGTTAGGATTGGTTTATTTTACTGTTTTTAAGCTAAAAAATAATTTTTAAATATTTTTATAGCATTTAAGTAAGATAAAAAAAAGGATCAAAAATACCCCTCATTTGAATGAAACCCCAAATATCTCTAACCAGAGCCCCGTTATTAAAGTTATCAAAAATACCTCTCATTTGACTGAACCCCAGATACATTCAAATAACTCAATTTCAACCGAAGTTATGCGTTTTTACTCTTTTAATCCGACCCACCGCCCACTAAACTAAATCAAACCAAATGAAACCCGCGACCCATTTTCAAAACACGGCCTCTAATAACTTTGTTTTCTTATTCATTTGAGAGTAACATTTGTCTGGAGGGGTTAAAACTAAGAGTGGCGATGGGCTCGTCTGCGGCGTCTGGCCGGGTCGAGTGGGCGGAGACGGGAGAAGGGGCGGGGTCGGTCTGGCGGGCTCTGGCGGTCGGGTCTGGCGGGGCTGGAGCAAGTCCAGTCCGATCCCGATCCCGTCTGCCTGCCTGAGTCGAACTTCGGTCTGAGATCTGACGGGTTTTTTTTTTTTTTAAAATAAGATATGTATAAAAAAACTCAATAAACAAAACAAGATAGTATAATAAAACATCCCAAATTTGTTTTTGTGCCTCTTATATTATTTAATAGACATATGATTTTTTGTAATACAAATACAATTGTCTAAAATCTAAATTGCAACTTTGTGGTGTTGTCCAAAAGTTACAAATTACATAATAAAATTACAATTAAAAATTACATTCTCAAAAAAACACATTTCTAATTGCTTGATGATTTCATGTGGTTCTTCGGTTGGAATTGGTATTTGTTGGTCAAATTGATCCACGCCGCTTCCACTACCTTACATTAAGATTTCGTTGTAGTTTTCATCATCTTCTTCGTTGATCTCAGGTTGACCGCACCTTCTCCGCTCCGCCAGATTCCAATCTCTGAATAATACCGCAATTTCAAGCCTCTCCGGCTAATGAGTGTCTGTGGTCTCCTATTTGATATCACTGTCACAGAAAAAGCGCTTCAGGCAGCTGACGACGCTTGAATGTTCAAAACATCTCGAGCCATCATTGAAAGTGTCGGAAAGGTCTTCTCATTCCCTCCAGATTTCACAAGTCTTCATGTCCATCTTCATTGATAACTTCTTGATACTGATGCAGAACCCCGCAAAACAAAAATATCCAACTCGCTAATTTGGTTAGTAGTAGAGAATGCGACCGCACATTCTATTTACGAGGCTTTCAATACTAGCGCAGAAAACAAAGATGTCTTTTGTGAGGTTGTATTGAAGATGAAGAAGATGGTATGGAAGTCGTAAGTTACTAGCATTTTCTTGTTGATAAAATCTATATATATTTTTGCATTGGTGTTCTACGCTAGACAATACTTCTTCTTTAGTTTGTTCAATAGGTGGTGGGTGATTTAGATTTTTGGGACTTGGAGGTGGTAGTACTTCTATACAATCGTAAATAGTTTCAATTAGTGATTTAGTACCGTCTATTTTAATAGTAGGATTTAATATAGAACCAATAATATAAATAGAGGGAATAGGAATAAAATATTTTTTTATTTTGAGGAACATTTTTTAATAGTGCCTTATAAGTTTGGTTTTTCCATATATTCACTAAGTAATAAAAATATTAGAGTTGTATAAAATAACATAGTTGAAATAGTAGGATAATATATACCGGAAAATTCTTTTGTTGCTTGAAAAAAATTCTCTAAAAATACAATAAGTTCGGAAATTTTTTCCCAATCACTATCTAAAATCATATCAGCTGGCTTTTTATTATGAGAGTTAAAAATAAAGTTATATGTAATTTATAGTCATAAGCAACAAGTAGTTGCTCAGATAAAGAATTCCACCTAGTGGATACTTCTTGTGGAATTTTTCTAAAAGGTAGTCCACAATCATGACAAATTTTTTTATATTCTTTTCTACGTTGTACTTTATTACTTTTAAAAATAAAGTTTATAGCAAATTGTATTTTACTAAGAATGTCTTCAAAAAGTGATAGACCATCCTTTACAATTAAGTTATATATATGGCACGCACATTTTATATGAAAATGGTCTGGAAAAGACGGAGTTAAGCTATTTTTTAAAATTGTAATTGCGTAATTGTTATTAGAAGCGTTATCTAATGTAATAGTCATAATTTTATCGGTAATTCCGTAATAATCGCACACTTGATAAATATTTTCTGCAATAAAAGTACCAGTGTGCCTATCATCTATATATCTATACGCTAAAATACGTTTTTGCATAGACCATTTATAATCTATCCAATGACAAGTTACAGTTAAATAATCATGGCCGTTAGTACTACGACCTATATCAGACGTGATGTATACTTTGCCATTAAAATGATATAATGAAAAACGTAAATATTGTTGATATTCATGCGCGAATTTAAATACATCTCTCTTAACAGTTGATCTAGGAAAACCGTTAAAAGCAGGATTATATATATCTCTAATGTAATGAATAAAACCGGGAGATGAAGGAAATGAAAAAGGCAAACCCTCCACAAAGAACTAATTTTGATATTGCTTCCTATCTCTATGTTTATTGTATTTAGGGCCTACAATTCCCCGTCATAGGGTTAATTTGACCTTGTACTTGGTGGGACAATATTAGTATGTGAACCTTGTCTCGATGGAGCGGGCGTTTGCGCACCGGTTTTGAAGCCTGGTATTGGGCATACCTAGTGGATGAGCACTTACTACGTGTCTAATTAAACCCCCGTCCCCACCGTGACCTTTTCAGCTTTTAAATTTTAAAACATTTTTACAAATTTTACATATGGCTACTTGATTCTCTACGTCCCTATCAAAAAATGTCCATGCATCCGATTTTAATGGTCGTTTCTTTGGACCTCGTCTCATACTAGGGGGAATAGGAGGTATTTCAGTTGAAGGTGCACTAGTGGGTGTGTTGTCATCAACATTAGTGGGTATATCATCTAGATCATCGTCTAAATTAAAGTCTTCTTGAGTTCCAGAAAATAGCTCCTGGTCTAAATCTAATGGTATTGTAGGAAAATGTTGAGTATCAACAAAATCATCATGTGTAGGAATAAGATGACTAGAAGAAGTACCCTTGCCCTGGTTGCCCCTACTAGAAGAAGCACTCTTACCCTTACCCTTAAACATACTTTTTAATCCTTCCATTTTAATTATGATAATAAATAAATAAATAAATAATTAAAGACAATAAAATTAAGTGATCTAAACTAAATAAACAGACAATAATAATTTAATGAAGAAACGAATGTACCAAACGCCGACGTAACGTCGACGTGTAATCGAGAGGTTGAAAATTGAAGCTTTGCTCGATGGAAGATCCTCAAGCTAGTTGCCAACTTCACTACCAATTCCCAAATGAATAAATAAAATTGAATATTTAGCAAACAATGTAGAATTGTAGAGAGATATATTGAGAAATTAGAGAGATTGTAGGAAGATTTGTGAGAAAGATGAAGAGAAAATGAGTTATTTATAGTTGAAAAATTGGGTTAAAGTGTAAATATAATAACTTATGGGTTAAAAATAAATATTAAGGGGTAGGGGTTGGGGGGCTAAAATGGCCGTTGGCCATGACCATAATCTAAAATGGCCGTTGGTGCAACGGCCATTTTTGCAAAGTCGAGTCTGGTCGAGGCGGGCTCGGGCGGGAGTCGGGTCTCGCGGGCCTGGGGCGGGCTCGGGTCTCGCGGGATGAGACATCGTCCCGTCCCGAGTTCGAGTCCCGCCCCAGTATTTTTTTGCGGGTCGGAGGCGGGACCGGACGGGCTCGGGTCGGTCTGTCGACCACTGGCTAGCCCTGGTTAAAACTGGCCCTGCTGAACATTATAATTTGAAACATAAAGATGGTTGAGATCAGATTGTAGATCCACCACAGGATTATGGCCCTTTTGACCCTCGAATTTTGCACAGGATCAGTGGTTTTATGATACCTTTGCGAGAGGAACAATATTTCTGTAAAACAAGTTCTATAGGTTCATTTCCATATGTTTGTTTCTTCCTGAAAGAAATAATCCCCTTGATTATTTTCATTAATTGAAAGGTATATATACAAGTTATAAAATAGGATAATCATATTCCTATTCTACTTCTAAAACTTTATTCTACTATAATTCTAACTATACAATTATGGTAAGTGTACAAGACTAATTAAGGTAACCTTTACACTACAATATACCAACAATATACATTCCATATATACAACACTGCTTCTGAAGCCACTGCCCGTGATGGGCTTCCGAACTGGGCCACTAGCCACTGTCGATTTGGGCCACTGCTTTTGTATACATGTGATATATACTTCTGTATATTGAGTGTATATCACAGGTATATTGCTCTGTTTAACACACCCCCGCAGTCATAGCGGGCGGTCTTCGAACGCTGAGATTGTCCCTAAAATCTTCAAAAAGTACCGCGGGTAGACCCTTTGTAAAAATGTCTGCAATTTGATAACGAGACAGGACATGGCATACGCGAACTTGACCCTTAGCAACCTTTTCACAGACAAAGTGAATGTCCATTTCGATATGCTTAGTGTGTTGGTGTTGAACCGGGTTACCTGAAAGGTAGATGGCACTAATGTTATCACAATATACTAAGGTTGCCTTCTGAATTGAACAATGAAGCTCCAAAAGTAAATTACGTAGCCAACATGATTCGGAGACCACATTCGCTACCCCTTGATATTCTGTCTCTGCACTTGAGTGGAATAGAGTCGCCTGACGCTTTGCAGACCAGGAGACCAAGTTGTTGCCAAGGAACATACAATATCCTGACATAGACCGTCTGGTGTCCAGACAACCACCCCAATCCGCATCTGTGTACGAGACAAGTGTGGATGTAGAAGAAGGATACAAGTGCAAACCATAGTCCAGTGCCCCCTGAATATATCGAATGATGCGTTTGATTGCATTCATGTGCTCAACTCTGGGATCATGCATGAATAAACACACCTGCTGAACATCATACGTAATATCCGGTCTGGTAAAGGTAAGATACTTGAGGGCCCCTGCAAGACTGCGATAGCGAGTCGGGTTCTCGTATGGTGCACCTGCCGCGACACTAAGCTTGGATTTTGCATCAACTGGAGTGGAAGTGGACTTACAGGATAACATCGCAGCCCTCTCTATGATCTCAACAGCATTCTTTCGTTGAGACAAAAACAAACCACATGAATGACGTTTGACAGTAATCCCCAAAAAGTAACTCAAGGGCCCTAAGTCCTTCATAGCAAACTCAGAACTGAGCATGGCCATGATAGACTGGCGCAATGCATCGGAAGAGGCAGTCAAGATGATATCATCCACATACAACAGAATGTAGGCCAATGACGAACCACGGCCAGTCCGAAAAAATCAAAACTAAAAAGGGTCAGTTTTGTACCTAAATTTTGGTTTAAAATATTCATCTTTGTTCCTTAATTTTAATCCGAAAATACTCTTTTAGTTCTTAATTTCAATTCGAAAAATCCCTTTGTTCTTCACATTTCGAGTTGGGTCAAAAAATCTGAAAATTCTAAGATTTGGCTGACTAGACTCAAGGTTCCCGAGCGGACTGCTCGAGTGAGAAGGCTACGCGGCCAACCGGATGGTCTGGACGCTCCGCGCATATACCAACTCTCCTAAAATTTGGTAAATTGAAAGAAATTTGCGGGTGCGCAAAACACACCTCGCGTGTAATGTGTGATAGTGTCAATTTTCCAGAGTGGAAGAAATATGAGCGAAATGCCAATTTAAGGAAAGCAATAAGAGAATATAGTAATTAAAGCAGTTATGCATACAAAATTTCAACAGACAATAATTAAAAATAATAGATCAAATAAGGAGCAATATAAAGCACAATAATGATTAACCTGAACTTGTTATGGTTAAGAACCTGAATCCCCAGTGGAGTCGTCATGCTGTAGCGCCCTATTTTGACCCGGCTCGGGTTAAAGCGGAGCGCGGACGTGTTCGGGGGATTCCTGGGTAAAAGGGGTTGAGGAGTCGCCACCTAATTATTTTTCACGGTGAATTAGGACACCTAAATATTAAACTAAGTGCTGCGATGTAACTCCAATTTTAAGGTCTGCGAAACTAGTGAGATTCTAGGTAAGGGTTCTTTATTATCCTAAAGGGAAGGGGTTAGGCATCCTTTAAGATCCGCTAACTTGCGGTTATCCGGTCAAATTCAGGTTAATTTTTACTAGGAAAAATGCATGTTTTTTACAAGTATAATAGGTAAAATGATGTTTGCAAATATGATGCATTTTATACAAGTAAATATGATGCATTTTATACAAGTACGTATTCGGATGACATAAAAGAAAGATACATGTAAAGTTTTTAGAAAATATGCATTTGTGACAATAAATTCTTTATAATGCCAAAGAAGCGAATCTTTCGAAAATCAACAAGTTGCAAAAAAATAATAATAAAAAGATAAACTTATTTGTACAATTAATTTGAAGCAAATAAAGATGACAAGAGTTGTTTTAAAAATCTTGAATAAGCGTGACGAGCCTAAAATAAATAAACTAGCGAAGAATTTCTAAGTTTGCGAGCCTACAAATAAGTAAGCTAGCGACGGATTTTAAATCTTAAACTAACCTATGAATAAATCCTAAGTTTGCCTATTCTAAGCATTTCAATAATTACATAAGTGCGATAAATAAATTTACAATACAAAGCGAGATAAAAGCTGAATTTGAAGAAAGAAATAAAATAAATAAACTCCGAGGAATAATTGCCTTTATTTTACTTTAGTCCCTGCAAGCTGTCAAGAACAAACGGTTAGAAACATATAAATACAAATAACTTCATATCCGTATTCAAAACAGTGAATGTTTTGATCGCGGAGGGCTCAGACTTAAATTTTGAAAAGAACATTCCAATCACGTCGTGGCTGCAAACATATGACTAATGTAGTTTATTTTGATTGCCTCGCCTACTAAACGTGTCGGTCTCTCGGGTGAAATAGAAAAGATCACTATAATCACGTCGTGGCTGCGAATATATAACTTGTTGGTTATTTTAGTCACCTCGCCTACTAAACATGTTGATCTCGGATAAAAAGGTTTAAGTCTTCATCCTTGCCCAGAAGTTATATTTTATATAGAAAAATACATATTTTGGCAATTGAATAATAAAAGAAGCAAATTTTTTATGAAAAAATCTTTCAAGGTTGCAAATATGATAGAATGCAAACCTTATTTTTTAGGATTAAAGAAAATGAATAATAGATAGCCAAATTATTTTTTGAAAGATATTAAAGCATGCATAACGAACCTAAAAAAAAATAGAACAAAGTAACTAGAGGCTAAGTTTGGAACACACAAGACGGTCCTAAACAAATAAAGCTAGCGGTTGGTTTCTAATTCAAACGAGCCTAAGAAATGAACTAACGACAGTTAGATTATCCTATTCATTCATCTATTCGCAGCCTAATTATTCTAAATATCCTAACAATCACACAAGCATTGAAATAATTATTACATGCCCAAGAATAGAAATAACGAAATTAAAGAATAATAATAAAAGAGGAAACTGGGGAGGATGATGATGTCATCCCGCCCTATTTGTGTAGAAATTCCGAGGCCGGAGAATGCAATGAACGTAGATGCAGGTCTTGATTTGAGAAAGTTGTGATGAGTCTCATAATGAGACTCTTCGTAGCTCCCGATGTGTTTCACGTAAATAAAAGAAAAGAAAAGGATTAGTAAACGGAACATGAATATATATACCTATATGTATATTTACATATATACATATATGTATATACATATATGTATATATACATATATATATATATATTGGGTGAAGGGAAAATGAGTAGCATAGTTAGAGAAAAATTATCACACATAATTAAATATCATTAGTAGAACTATCTTATCTATTTTTGTATTTTGTTATAACAAGTCACATAAACAAACTAACGAGCCCAAAGAGTAGCAGTTAAAATATTTCATCTTACTACTGGGCTTGGCAGAACGCATCACACACAGAAATAAAAGGCATGCCCAATAACTTATAATTTCAGTTTTTAAGGGAATAAACAAAGAAGACAGGTCCAATACGATATCAGTCCAATTCTTAATTTTAAACAAACATGCAAGCCCATTTTTGCATGCAAATGAAGCTGATATATAAAGGATATTCGTGATATACATGGTTCAAGCCTACTAGATGTACTAATCTCTTGAAATAGATATAGGCCGACTGACATGAGGTTTGAATATGCTGGAATTTGATCACCTCATACGAACAGACCCAACACGAAATAAACCAAACATAAGACAAACTCATTTCAGAATTTCGCTAAAGGGGCATGTATTATAACCCAACAAGCGGTTCTTAGAGCAAAAGTATCAACATTTAGCATATAATATAGCATGGTAAGGCTTATGAAAGAGTAGAACATTCATGAAATCAATTTTGCAACAACATATGAAAATAAGAGTAGCTAAGGAAGAACTTCGAAGATGACATGTTTAGATATATTTCTAGATCAAGAATACATATCATGTTCGGATTACGCATATAGGCAAGATAATAACAAGAAAAATATATTGGATCCTTTTGTCCACGTCCAACCCATATATATACAAGCTTAAAATCACTCAAATATACATGCTTGTAGACAACTTAGACCTAATTTCTAATGGATAGAAGGTGCAGAACATGCTGGGAATCAACCATATCATAGATTCTGTGCTATATGACTCTAGAATAGGACCTCAGGGATAAAGCAAACAATAGCAAAATTACATCAAACTTAAACACCTAAACTGATTTTTTAAGCATCGTGTAAGACTAGATGGGACCTCAATACAACATACTTAGCCATAACAGTCAATTTAAACAAGTAAACATCACATAATACTAAACTAATCAACCTCATGATCCATTTGATAGGCCGAGACTTAACCCACACACTTCAGTCCATCATATAACTAAACTAAATGACCCTACCGAAATTTAAACATGCTAAGATAATCAATGACAACTAAAATCAGTAGTAAACACACCTAGCACATAAATAAAAATGAAATACGAGGAATTTTGAGTTTACGGACTGATCATTCAAGTAGCCTAAATAATAATCTTGCTAGACAAGTACTTAAAACAGCATATACATCACATCATATTAAACACAAACATTAACAGAGCATTATCTAAGCACCAAACAGTTAACCAAACAGGTTCATAAATCCTCGTACTAAACAAATTGTAAACACCAAACTCCTATATAATTAACACACAAAAACAAGCACAAAAATGTAGAAAACAACATTGAGAGGGATATATTTATCGACCTTCTCCTGGTAGCTAACCGAGGCGTGTTTCAACTCGTCGACCGCTCGGAGAAGTTTGGAATTCTGATTTTTGCGTTTTCGGAATTCTGATTTTTGGATGCTGATTCTTATCTTTTTCTGCTTCGATGTTCGACCACCCAGATGACCCGACCCTAAGAAGGTTGACCCGACCCGAATTCGAACCAAAAATAAAAAAAACAGATATTTTGAGGGTGAATTTAAGGAAAAGAAAGGTAGTATTTTCAGATTTTTTGACCCAACTCGAAATGTGAAGAACAAAGGGATTTTTCGGATTGAAATTAAGAACTAAAAGAGTATTTTCGGATTAAAATTAAGGAACAAAGATGAATATTTTAAACCAAAATTTAGGTACAAAACTGACCCTTTTTAGTTTTGATTTTTTCGGACTCCCAAAGACAGATTTCCGAACCTCAAAGACGGATTTTCGAACCTCCCAAAAATGAAGAACAAGGGGGATATTTATAGGTGGATTCCCCCCCCCCCCAAGAACGAGTTTGAAATTTGAATTAAAGGCAAAAGAAATCGCGGATTTGAGGGGCACGGGTCGCGGATTTTATGGTGTCGCAGAGGGGTCGATGAAGGCGAGGGTTGGTGGTGGTGGGCGAGGTGATCGGCGGCGTGGGTCGCCGGTATGGGGGTGTGGGTCGAGGCAGAGTGCGGCGGATGGGAGCCTTTAGGCTTAGGGTTTGAGAATTTTTTTTTTTGGATTTTTATTTGTTTGGGGGGGGATTAAAAGGGCGCAAAGGGGAAATGGTTTTTGGGCTTGGGTCGGCCGGTTGGGCCTTGGGCGACTTGGGTTGGTGGGAATTTAATTGGGGAGTTGGGCTGGTCCGGTTGGAAGGGTGAAATAAGGGAATGAGCTTGGGAGTTTATTTTGGGATTGGGCTTGTGGGAATTTAATTTGGGGATTGGGCTTGGACGAAAAAATGGGTTTTAATTTAGGTTGGGTAGAAATTGTATTGGGTTAGGAAATAAAAAATGGGTTAGGAATTGAAAAATATAAAAGGGGTTTAATATTAAAAGATATTATATATACATATATATATATTGTAAAAGATGTGAATTATTTAAAATAACATAACGACGTGATAATAATAAAATATTTGCGAAATGTTTAATGCTTAATAAAAGGGAAATGCGATGCAATTTTGCGAGAATAAAAATAACATAGAATTTTTTGGATAAAACTTATGATTGTGATAAAAAATGCAAATGACAGTAGAAAATGCGAATAATAATAATAATAAGAGAATAATATGCATATATATATATATTTTAAAATTGTTTTAAAAGTGTCAAAAATGTTAAAAAATTACGAATAAAATCATAAAAGATGGGACAAAATTGGGTGTCAACAATGATCTCAACAGCATTCTTTCGTTGAGACAAAAACAAACCACATGAATGACGTTTGACAGTAATCCCCAAAAAGTAACTCAAGGGCCCTAAGTCCTTCATAGCAAACTCAGAACTGAGCATGGCCATGATAGACTGGCGCAATGCATCGGAAGAGGCAGTCAAGATGATATCATCCACATACAACAGAATGTAGGCCAATGACGAACCACGGCGGTAGATGAACAAGGAATTATCTGACCTGCTGTGAGTGAACCCAACAGTCGAAACAAAGTCAGTAAACCTCGTATACCAGGCCCGTGGAGACTGCTTAAGTCCATATAATGACTTCTTCAACAAACAGACATGATGAGGACGGTTGGGATCCCTAAAACCCAACGGCTGATGCATATAGACTGTTTCCTTGAGATCACCATGTAGAAAAACATTCTTGACATCCAACTGATGGATAGGCCATGCCTTTGATAGAGCCAAGCTGAGCACAGTGCGAATGGTAGCCGGCTTGACCACCGGACTAAACGTCTCACCACAATCTATCCCAACCTGCTGAGTCTTACCATCACCCACAAGCCGCGCCTTATGTCGAGCAAATGAACCATCTGAGTTCTCTTTATGAGCAAAAATCCACATAGACCTGATAACATTAATACCATATGGACGGGGCACCAACTCCCACGTCTTATTATCAATAAGAGCATTATATTCATCAGTCATAGCAATTTTTCAATTAGGGTCATTTAAGGGGGACACATGATTACGGGGCAATGGGGATTTAGAGACATTGGAATGTAAATTAAAATGTCTTTTAGGTGTAAAAATACTCCGTTGACTACGAGTGACCGGTCTATGACTCGAGGAATAATTTAGTAAATTTTGAAAATTTGCCGGGTTCAGGACGGACTGGCCATCAGGCAGTGGGCATGCTGGCCCAAATCGAGAAATCGGCGGATTCTCGAATAGTTCGCATCAATGGATCGCCCAATCGCTGAACTGCTTCGATGATCGAAACAAAGGATTTTGAGCGATGGAGTCCAACGGGCAGGATTTTAAAAGTAGATATGTCCGAAAAATGATGAGTAATATACGGAGATATACCATCAGCCAAAAAATTATATGAACTAGGGTCAGGAGTAAGGACTTTAGTAAATGGAAATTGAGTTTCATCAAAAATGACATGGCGATTAATGATGATTTTCTTGGAGGATAAATCAAAACATTTATAACCACGATGATTAGACGGATAACCCAAAAACACACACGGAGTAGACCGGGTCTGAAGTTTGTTAATTGTGGTGGATGGGAATAACGGATAACACAAGCACCCAAAAATCCGAAGATGAGAATACGACAGATTCTTATTATACAGTATTTGGAGGGGGGAAGAATATGTCAGACCTTTAGAAGGAATTATGTTAAGAAGATATGTGGCCATTTGTAGAGCATGATGCCAAAAATATGAAGGTATGGAGGCATGAATTAAGAGAGTTCGGACAATGTTATTTATGGAATAAATTTTGTGTTCGGCCTTCCCATTTTGTGAAGATGTATGAGGACACGAAAACCAAAAATTGATCCAATTATTAGCACAGAATTCCCGAAACTCCGTATTGTCAGACTCTTTCCCATTATCACATTGAATATTTTTTATTTCTCTTTCGAATTGGGTACGAATGAACGCTCTAAATTTGATGAAGACGGAAAACACTTGTGATTTATTCGCAATTGGAAACGTCCACAAAAATTTAGAATAATCATCTAAAAAGAGAACATAATATCGATGACCCAATGAATTAAGAACAGGAGACGTCCATAGGTCGCTATGAATAATATCAAATGGCATTGAAGTATGAGAATTGGAGTCTACAAACGGCAACTTAACAATTTTTCCTAATGAAAAAGCTTGACAAAGTGAAGTACGACTCGTACCCTTACAAGAAATAAAACTATTTTTATCTAAAACTGATAAAATAGAAGAGTCCGGATGACCAATGTGAGCATGCCACAAGGAATGAGAAATGGCTGCAAAGGCTGACGGCATGGCTTGACTCAATGGACTGAAATCGGGCATGATAGGATAAAGATCCCCCTACTATCACACCTCATGAGATGACTCCCCGTCTTGAAATCCTTTACAGAGAAACCAAAAGGATCAAATTCAACAGACACAGAATTGTAAGTGGTGAACTTTCGGACAGACACTAAATTTTTAATCAAGTTGGGGGCATGTAAAGTATTTTTCAAGATAAGGGGTGGATTGGGGGAGACAACGTTTTCTGACCATACCCTAGAATTAGAATAGAACTGCCATTACCAATAATTATCCCCCGAGGGGTGCTCAAATTGGAATAAGATGAGAGAGTACCTGATTCGAAAGTCATGTGAGTAGTGGCACCGGTGTCCATATACCAATTTGGGTCCGGTTGAGTTAACCCCAATGTGTGCATCGCGGCCTCGATATCGGTTTGAGTGGGGCCTGCTGCATAATGGGCTTGCGGAGGTCGGGGTCCAAGTATTCCAGGTGGAGCTCTGCCAGTGGGCTTAGGCTGCTGAATCGCTATCGTTCTTGGGCGATGGGCATTGGGCCGTCTGGGCTGTTGGAAAGCCCACTGGTCAGTGGGTGCAAGCGATCTTTGGAGCTGGTCAGACGGCCCCTGGTCCAAGCCCACGGCCCAGAGGCCCAAGGCTGAGACCAGAGGTTTGGTGGCCTTTGGATACCGGAGGGCCAGCTGCTCGCTTGGCCACCGTGGATCGCCGCTGAACCGCCGCGTTTGCCCCCGCGATTTTTATTTTTTCGACCATTCTTGTTGCCACCGTGGGATTGGTTTTGGTGCGAATTCGTGCCATAATTTTGAGTACTTGGGGAGGAAGTCATCATGACCACGAGACTAGCGTTAGTAGCCGCCTTTTTCGCCAAACCGACTTCTTTCAATGTAAGCATGGATCGTGCTTGATAGAATCTTGGAAGATGATTACTTTGACGAAGGAGAGTCCCAACGCCACTATAGGCCTCGGATAGGTCAACGACCATCTGTAAAACAAGACGATCTTCACTAACAGGCGCACCAAAGTTGCGGAGTTGGTCCGCCAATTCTTTCAACCTTTTGCAATATGCTGAAACGTTCGGGAAATTTTCCATGTTGACGTGGGAAAAATCCTGTTCAAGTGTAACAGCTCTGGAATTTTGATTATCCTGGAATATGTCACGCAGTCTATCCCATGCGGCCATCGCCGTAGCGTCTGGCTCGATAATCGTCTGCAATAGGTCGGTGGAGATAGTAGAATATTTCCACTGAAGGACAGTGGCATCAAGAGTTGTCCATAATTTAGGATCATCCTCGCGTTTAGGCACCTCTGTATCATCAAGAGCCGCGGGGATGATGTGATGGATAACTTGATGCGAACGAGCGTGAATTTTGAACAACTCAGCCCACATCGCGTATTGGACGTTTTCTATTTCAAGAATTAACGGGATATGATTCTTGATGTTAGAAACCACTAGGGCATGATGAAACGAGTTCTTTGATGTAGACATACCGAAAGAACAAGAGGTGAAATAGGGATTAGTAAGAGAGAATTTTGAGAGCGGAAGACAAAATTTGGTAAAACCCGAGGGGGGGGGGTCTCGGTCGAGGTTGGACAAAAATATTTGAGAGAAGAAAATTTTTGTGTGACCTAGACTTTTGATACCATGAAAGAAATAATCTCATTGATTATTTTCATTAATTGAAAGGTATATATACAAGTTATAAAATAGGAGAATATTATTCCTATTCTACTCCTAAAATCTTATTCTACCATAATTCTAACTATATAATTATGGTAAGTGTACACGACTAATTAAGGTAACTTTTACACTACAATAAACCAACAATATACATTCCATATATACAACACTGCTTCTGAAGCCACTGCCCGTGATGGGCTTCCGAACTGGGCCACTGGCCACTGTCGATTTGGGCCACTGCCCACTGCTTTGCTGGGCCACTACTTTTGTATACCTGTGATATATACTTCTGTATATTCAGTGTATATCACATGTATATTGCTCTGTTTAACACTTCCATCTCACCTTATTCCTCGTGCTTGATTGGGATTCTATTATGTGAAGTGGATTATACTTCATCAAAGAGCTCGAACTTGTATATCTTTGGTTCACTTGGCTTATAGAAATTACTGTCTTTTTGCTACTCCTAGTGTAGCTAATTCTTTTCTTTTTGCTTCTGCTGTAATTTACGTGTGGGTCAAAATGCCTCAAATATGTTCTTGCTAGTTTATCTAATTTCAGCCTGTTTTAGGAAATTTGTTTCTGTTATGCAGGGAATCAAGTTTCTATCTCTTGCTTCCCAAGAAATATTTTTCTTTCTCCCAAAAAAGGGGAAGCAAAACCCCAGCTCCTATATATATATAGGTCCATTATATGTTTATCAACTCATTATGAGCAGTGTTATAAGAGAAAAGCTAAACTAGTAGTAATAAAATTTGCACTCCGACAGCACCCACAAAATTTTAGGTTTATGTGGGAAATAGAGATGAAAAACTGGTGTTTACAGGGAAAATGTGGAGGTACCGAAGAAGAAGACGAATATTATGTTTCCGGGAAACATTGATAGCGTATATCTTTTATATTTGATTAGTTAATATTCTAATTATAATTAGTTAAATTATTTACCCAGTTTGTAGTCTAACTTGTTGCTTTGTAAAATAAGTATGTACTACTATATATATTCTCTGCATTTTCATTCATTATTGTGTATAATATATAGTAATACATGTTTATTTACAAAGATATAAGTTAGGCTACAAACTAGGTAACTAATTTGATTAATTACAATTAAAATATTAACTAATCAAATATAAAATATATACGAGAATATTCTATCACTTTTGCTGGAAAATAATAAATCGATGGGGAAGAGAAGGTATTGCGGAGGTGTGAAATGGAGTTAGAACGGTTTTAAGAAAATGGGTTAGGGTTCAATTATGTTTAGTTTAGTGGATCGCAGGTCGGGTTAAAAGAGCGAAAATGGGTAATTTCAATTGAAATCAAGTTATTTGGGTGGATTTGGAGGTTTCCGTCTAATGAGGGGTGTTTTTTATAACTATAGTAATGGCAGGAACAAAAATAGTCTCAATTTATAACGGATGATAAAAATGATCAATAAATAAATGTACTTTTTCATTAAAAAAAATACTTTAAACACTTATTTTGAAGCTAAAATAATAAATTATAAGCCATAAATTATAAGCACATACAAACATCATGTTCTTTGTCTTTTTAGTGACCTGGTGATTAGTGTAACAATTTCAGGATGGAACCTTTTGACACCATCATTTAATTTGTATCTCTTTTTTTTTAATTATATATATTCCACTTCAGACAATATATTTGAAGTCGCATAAGAGTGAAGTTCATGCAATTCTGTCTGAAGTTCATGCATAAATGGTTAGATTTCAATTAATTTTTGCGTACATTTCTGTCATATATGACTACAGTTTAGTCATTTTTTGCCTGACTTCAAGCATTTTGTTTGAACTTCAGTGATATATGCATGAACTTCAGACAGAAATGACTGAACTTCAGTCATATATATTTGTCTAAACCTCAGACATTGTGTCTGAAATTACATTTTGTCAAGACTAACTTCAGACCTTGTATGTCTAAAGCAATCCCAAAATGGGTACACGTATATAAAAATTTAAACAACGGCCACAAGTTAAATGACACCGTCAAAATCGGGTAGATATGCTATCCACAGAAAATATTTTTCTTCATACCAAACACAACTTTATCTTCACACATACATATAGGAAGAGAAGGTGTTGCATGAAAGATAAGAACCTAAAATCTCATTTTTTAGGATCATACATTCATACATACATATGACCTAGAGGTCTCGGGTTCAAGCCGTGAAAACAACCTCTTGCAGAAATGCAAGGTAAGGCTGCGTACAATAGACTCTTGTGGTCCAACCCTTCCCCGGACCCCGCGCATAGCTGGAACTTAGTGCACCGAGCTGCCCTTTTTACCTACATACATACATATATATAACCCTAGCTTTTAATTCAAGATTTTAAGCAAGTCATCCTTGGCTACCAAAGCAGGTTCTTTATCTTCATACAACCTCTCTTCCACCTAATTTGATTTCTGATTGATGATGCCAATGCCTCATCCAAAGCTTACTATAAATAGGCCTCTCAACAACATAATACTCTGTACTTCCCACATGTATGCTATTTTTTAAATATTGGAAATTGGTTGAAGAATCAATTTATCCTGAGCAGAAATAATAAAGGAACATATTCTTGTTTTTGTGAAAGGGACCAACCATATCTCTTAAATCTTCATTCTGCTGCTGATGTTTTAGGAATGATCCACGAAAAAAGATAATTATAGGGAATAGAATAAAGTACGTAAAGGATTTGATCATCTAGAATTTACTGAATCGTAAAGCTCATTGAACTATGGCTTATAATAGTGAAGTATATGATCTGTAAATTAGTACCTTGATACTTCATACTTCATATATATTAAGGCTGCTTTTGAGTTTGAATAAGCAAGATAATTAACCAATATTGATACTCATCAATTGGTTCCCTTGACTGGATCACTAGTGTGCCATGCTACGTAGGTCCATTGCATAGCCTAATAACTAAGTCGATCTCTTGTCGTAGTTAATTAATCTATATTAGGTGATGTGTCACTATGGCCATCATTTCTATTTATCTTTTTTCTTCTTTTTTGGTATTTTTTTCATTTGTCAACATAATCTACTAACTAATTGGATTAACAAAAGCCGCATAAATTAAAATATCCCTTTACAATACTCATCCCACGTAGCAATAAATGATCTAATAATTAAAATACCATATATTATTTATTATATAGTAGCATTAAAAAGTCCCCAAAACTCTCTATTAAATAAAAGTTGAAACCGTCCCTGTGCTTTCCTCACAAAGCCAAAATAACAGCAAATTTAGTAAAATACAGAAATTACTTTAGGTATTTATCATGCCACTATCTGCTGCCCCCTGTTACAATTTTTATAACCTTTCATTTTAATGCCTTTTCATTTTCTAGTACCAAACGAAGGAAATCAATGGTGATCTTGCAAACAATATTATGACACGGTATAAGTGTATATCATCACACACACATATATATGATAGAATAATTTCCCTTGGGATTCCTTTCATTATTCACAATATATATAGTTGTACAAAGGTTGATTCCTAATACAGTACGAATCCTAACTTACCTTAAATGGTTGATTCCTAATACAATTAGAATCATAAGTTATCTTAAATATACATCTATCATAATTACAAAATAAATGGTGAATATTCGGAGAATATTCGCTAATACTCCCCCTCAGACGGAGCGGGAGGAGGCCGAATGCTAAGGCTGGATCGGAAGTCGGTGAATAGCTGTCGCGGTAGTCCTTTTGTGAAAATGTCTGCATATTGATAAGAGGAAGGCACGTGTAATATTCTGACCTGACCACGGACAACTTTCTCTCGTACAAAGTGGATATCCATCTCAATATGCTTAGTCCACTGATGTTGGACCGGATTATGAGACATATAGATGGCAGATATGTTGTCACAATAGACTATAGACGCCTTTCGTAGTAGACACTGGGGCTCCAAAAGAAGATTTCGGAGCCAACAAATCTCAGCAACGACATTAGCAACTCCGCGATACTCTGCTTCAGCGCTTGAACAGGATAATGTGGCTTGCCGCTTGGCGGACCATGAAATAAGATTATCCTCAAGAAATACACAGTAGCCTGAGGTGAAGCGACGTGTATCGAGGCATCCTTCCCAGTCTGCATTCGTGTAGGATAGTAACTTGTTTGGGGCAGAGGGGTAGAGATGTAGTCCAAACTCCAGTGTGACCTTAACGTATCTGATAATACGTTTGAGGGTGGCAAAATGAGACTCTCGAGGGTCGTTCATAAACAGACACACCTGCTGAACGACATATGCAATATCAGGCCTAGTGAAGGTAAGATACTGAAGGGCACCTGCAAGACTCTGATATATAGTGGGATCCGAAACTGGCTCACCGTCATTGGCACTGAGCTTAAATTTTGAGTCAACTGGAGTTGGCATAATTTTACAATTTGCCATCTTAGCCCTATACACTATCTCTTCTGCATACTTACGTTGACACAAGAACATAGTAGTTGCAGATCTGGTCACTGATATACCCAAGAAATAGATGAGCTTGCCCAAGTCGGTCATAGCAAATTCTGTCTTGAGCAGAGCAATGATTTCATTCTTCAAACCGTCATATGAGACAGTAAGAACAATGTCATCCACATATAATAGCAAATAAGCCGTGCTGCCACCTAGATGAAAGGTGAAGAGAGGGTTATCACACTTGTTGCATATAAAACCGATCTGCAGAAGATATCTGGCAAAGCGATCATACCAAGCGAGGGGTGCCTGTTTCAAGCCATACAATGATTTTCTGAGACGACAAACATATTGCGGGACTGCCAGATGAACGAAGCCAGGGGGCTGATGCGTGTATACAGTTTCTTTCAAATCCCCGTGAAGAAAAGCATTCTTGACATCAAGCTGATGAATTGACCAATGCATGCCCATAGCAATACTGAGAACAATCTGAATAGTAGCCGGTTTAACAACCGGACTGAATGTTTCACCACAATCAATACCTTTCTGCTGATTATTACCATTGGCAACCAGTCTTGCCTTATACCGTTCCATGTCACCGCTATCTCTAAACTTGTGACGAAATAGCCACATACACCGGATATCATTCACACCTTCTGGTCTAGGTACTAAATCTCAAGTGTTCTGCTTGGTTAAAGCGTTAAACTCCTCGCACATGGTCGCATTCCAATTGGGGTCCAGTTTTGCTAGTTTTGAATTTTTTGGAATAGGAGATAAGGTTTGTGTAGAAATTCTCTTGTTAAGACCCTATGAATCGATTAAAACTTCAGATTCATACTAGAACCACGATGATTCAATAAAAACCTAACCTAAATCAAATCAAGAATTCCATGAGTAAGAATCCTCGGATCATCACTTATTTCCTGAATAAATAAAATGACTAAAAATTCAAAGAAAGGTTTTGCTTTTGGTCAAAATATAAATAGGAGTTGAAAGAAAAGAATCTTTCGATTTAGAAATTAGAATTCTTTGTTTGAAAATTTTTTGAAGCCCGGCCACGAGATCTGAATATTAAGTATGAATCATAGTTCTAATATTTCTTAATCTATTTTGTGTTCCAAATATCTGGCGAAGTAGAATCATCATTATCAAGATGACAGGCCCATACTTTGTACTATCAATAGGATCAATTATAACAAGTCACACACTCATACTCCGGAAATACAGAAACAAAGAAATTTCACGATCGAACTACCAAAATAAAATATAATGGACTAGAAATCGAAGTTCTAAATGATTCATTTTGGACTCAAAAGCAAGGATTTTGAGGCTCTTATAGATCTAATTCATTGAAATTTCATCCAATAAAATGGAAGAATTATAAATCTCCAAAATAATAGATAGAAATACCGCAAATAAGGACATTGCGACACCCATCAAAGGAGTAGTTCCCCATCCAGGAGCTACTTTACCATATTCTGAATTCAATGATTATAATAAATATCCTACCGCAGTTCGTCGTGGACCAGATCTAGAATTGTTCTCAATAGTTTGTGTAACCATAAATCCTATTATATTCATTGAGATTTGTTGACTTTGTATATCATTCCATTGTAAATAAACGATCATAGAACCATTGGGGTCTTGAAATTATATAAATATGATAAGAATGGAAACACCAAGCCTAGTCGCCATCTTTATATCTGGTTTACTTGTAAGTTTTACTGGGTACGCCTTATATACCGCTTTTGGACAACCTTCTCAACAACTAAGAGATCCATTCGAGAAATATGGAGACTAGTTGAAGCACTGAGCCTCCCGATATCGGGACGCTCAGTACTTCAACTAAGATAATGAAAAATTATTTTACCTTTTTAGTTCTTTTTAGTTGAAAGTTTAGGCGATTCTCTAAAAAATGTAGCAAAAAAATTATCCCTAGAGTCGAGACTAATAGAAATGTATAAATCAACGCTTCCATAGATTTGATCGTGGTTTACAATTATAGCTTTCATACCTATTTGTTTCTTTTTATTTTCTTTTTTTATCATCTTTCGGATAAAGAACGAATAAGAGTAAAAATGAAGTTGATTCAAATAAAGATTTCTCTTTTACCCTATGTCAATAAAAGTAAAAGAAAGAAAATAAGGGCGAAAGAAAGATACCAAAGCAATGTTGTATCAGATTGCCTGTCTTTTTGTAGTTGGATCACCAAATTTTTGGAATGCTCCAAATTTGACTTGAGCATCTAAATCTGGGTCAATACCAGCAACTACATCTCTGAACAAGGTTCTAGCACCATGCCAAATGTGTCCGAAGAAGAGCAAAGAAAACGAAGCATGCCCAAAAGTAAACCAACCCCTTGGACTACTACAAAAAACACCATCAGATTTTAAGGTAGCACGATCTAATTCAAAAATTTCACCTAATTTAGCACGTCTAGCATATTTTTTCATAGTAGCATGACCACTATAACTGACGTCGTTGAGTTCACCGCCGTAGAACTCAACAGTTACACCTACTTGTTCAAAACTATACTTCGATTCTGCCCTTCTAAAAGGAACATCGGCTCTAACAATTCCATCATCATCTACTTAAATGACCGGAAATGTTTCAAAAAAGGTAGGCATACGACGTACAAAAATTTCACGCCCTTCTTTATCTTCAAAGATAGGGTGTCCTAACCATCCAACCGCTATCCCATCCCCGTTATACATTGAATTCCTTTTGCCGCATTATTGTCGATGTAATCATAAAAAGCTAATTTTCAGAAATTTTAGACTAAGCTTCTGATAAATTTTGATTTTCTGCCAGCCCAACACTAACTCTTTGATATATTTCTTGCTGGAAGTACCCCTGATCCCATTGATAACGAGTGGGCCCAAATAATTCAATCGGGGTAGTTGCTGAACCATACCACATAGTTCCGACAACAACAAAAGCTGCAAAAAAGACAACATCGATACTCTCACGCAGCGCCACGACGCTAATTGGTTGGCCAGTCACTGGAGCACCGACGCTAATTCACAGAGCCGCGGCGCTACGGAAGCAGAATGCTGCG
Organism: Anisodus acutangulus; assembly: GCA_029783415.1. Lineage (NCBI taxonomy): Eukaryota > Viridiplantae > Streptophyta > Magnoliopsida > Solanales > Solanaceae > Anisodus > Anisodus acutangulus. Next base: position 22,245,784 of record CM056506.1, on the reverse strand, counting down.
ACGGGAAGTTGGAAAAATCTGACCTTTGGGCTGGTTTTGGAGCATTGATTCTCCATTACTTGGCACATGAATTCAGCCATTATTTGGCTAAATGTAACCCCTCAATCAAGTGTCATTACATGGCTATTGAAGGCCATTAGTTGGCTAGTTGAGGGATCTTCAACTTACACTATAAATTGAGGCATTTGGCTCAATTGAACACAACACTCAACACTTAGAAAATACTCCAGATTTTCTGAATTCATCTTCTTCCTCTCTAGCAAAGTTACTATACTCAAAGTTCTTCAAGAGTAACACTTGAGTTTCCTTTGCTCATTTGTTAAGTTGATGTTGTATCTTGGAAGACTATTGCTCAACACCGTAAAAGGAGATATACGGGGCAATCTTGTCTTAAAGACAGAGTGTCATCACTCGACTTACCAAATCACACAAACAGTTTGTTAAGTTCTTAATTTCCAGTTTATTGTAATATTTAGTTTATCCTTTCTTACTATTGTAATAGTTACTTACTTCCCGTTTTCTACCACTATTGTATCCCAACAAATTATTCCTAAGTTAAAACTATGCATATTATGTTTAATAATTCACGCTCGTTGAATTTAATTATTATCAATTAATAACTAAATCTTATAAACTATTCCATTTTATGTATTTCTAATATTATTTTCTGACTGTTTTTTAAAAAGAGATCACTGATAACTGCTTCATTTTCAATTAAAGAGTCCTACTCGAAATTTATAGACCGAATTTTGAGTAGCAATAAAGATATAGAACAACTAGCATATATAGTAGACCGTAGATGACAAATAAGGTACTACTACTGTTTTTAGAAAAGGAAATAGTATAGATGACTAAGTTATGATTGCACTGTCAACTAAACCAGCAATTATAGAAATTATATAATTTAAAGTGCATTAGGTATGTTTTAATTTTAGGAAACAGTCTCCCTTTTAATTTATTTTTTTGTTTTATAAGAAATACATATAAATGGTGCATGCAAATGTAATAGGCATAGCATGGCAAGTGCACGTACCTGACGTGCAATTTGTCACAATAATCTCGGCTGTGAAGGAGGATCTTGTTTCTTTAAAATTAGCATGACTTGCCTCATTGACCTACTCCAACAAAATAATAGTATAATACAATATAGAAATAATCATAACAATAATAATAGCTGTAATAATATTTCTATTTCACTAAGTCAATGACCGACTGACCATAAAATAAAAATTAACCACATGAAAGATTTATAATTGAAAGTCGGCACAATATTCCAGAGGTTGCAATTTGTTCCTTAATTGAGTCAATGTTAAAAAAAGATTCAGTCAATGTTTGTAATGTGTACTCATTCTCGTCGTCGGTACAAGGCCAGCTTTTCATCTTTAGTCAATTGTTGTTAAGTAATTTTCGAGAAAATACAAAAATGGTCCCTTAAATTTGGCATAAGTTGAAGGTGATACTCAAAATCTCAAATGTGTTGTTGAACTGTTTTAGTTTTTAAGCAATAATTAACAAACTCTAATTTTTACATTTAGTAGAAACTGTGAAAAAAATAGTATAGTATACTATTTGACATGAACTCAGATTTGGACGTGAAGTTTTTGTAACTCCTTTTGTTTTGGTCAATTTTTTGGAGTTTGTTGCAATTTGTTAAGGTGCAATTTCTACCTTTTTATCATCTATTTTTAATGTTTGGTATCAATTTTTTGGAGTTTAGTGAATTTTTTCGAGGTAACAATCTCTATTTTTTCTTATAGTCTATTTCTAATGTTTGGTGTAATTTTTTATATTGTAGCTTCTGGGATTTGATGGGATCTGAAGCAGAGCTAGAATTTTGATTTAGATTACGTTCTATATTCTAAAAAATAGTTTTATTGATTTCGGATAAATTATTTATGCATATTAAGTATATTTCAACATACAAACATATGAACTGCGCTAAACTTATTGAGTTCTTCCGAACTCGATCACAAGTCACAACTAGAAATGTCGCTCCAGCCCTGCATGGGACTTTTTTGGTGTTACTCCCTCTGTTTTAAAATGTGTGTCTGATTTTGACTTGACACGAAATTTAAGAAAGTAAAGAAGATTTTTAAATCTTATAGTCTTAAACTAAAGTATGTAGGATATACCGAGATGTCATTTAATCTTATGATATTAACTAAACATATCATGTGAAAAATTAAAATTAAAAAGTTGCCAAAAAATAAAAGAAGCGTTTTTAAACTGATTAAAAGAAAAGTAAAAAAACATTTTGAAACACAGAGAGTACTAGTTAAGAAAATACATAGTTCTTGTTATATCTAACAATTAACATTTATTAAATACTTGATGGGGACCGAAGATAATTATATTTTGCAAATATAAAAGACAAATTATTTAAAATTATATTTCAGGAAACACTCTAAATATACCCTATATATAAGGGATATTTTATATTTTCTAAGTTGCATTGTTAACAACTTCACGTGAATGTTTTTCAATATGGTATGTTCCTTTAATGTGTTGTATGTTCTCTTTAGAAGTACATGAAAATTTTCGCTTTCCAAAAGTGATGTCTGATTGCCTAGTAAGACCTAAATCATGAAAATTTAGAAACTAAACATATTAACCTAAAAACACACACATGAACTCTGTATTTTTGTATCCCGAAGCGGTTCCAAACTTTTAAATCGGAGTGAAATATCATTTACATTTAAGTGTAAATCCTTTTAGGATTTTTGTTAAATACATCGAATATTATATTCTTGCAATATTACTATAAAGAATTCATGTATTAATAGTGTTTACGTAAAATCTGACTTAAAGATTAATAATTGAATTTATATTATTAGGCCACATGCATTTGAACTATTATTACGCCTTTCGTTGATACAAACGAGATATAAAATAATGCAAGATAGAAAATGAATTGCACGAGATCAATAGAATTATTATAAATAAAGAAATGGATGAAATCTTATTGAAGAGTCGTTGATTGAGCTGATGAACGACGTCGCTAACTGAAAGATAATCGTTGTGATGACTTTAGTACAAAAGCACTGAGTAGTAAAATCCGAGTGGAGTACAATTAGAGGAAAAAGAGTGTATTTATAATATAACCTTAATGAAATACTCCCCAAAATATCGCACTTACACGTTATGAGTACTTAAAAGGATTATGTTCACCGGCCTTTTCATTTATTATTGTGCATAATATATAGTAGTACATGTTTATTGACAAAGCTACAAGTTAGGCTATAAACTAGGTAACTAATTTAACTAATTACAATTAGAATATTAACTAACTAAATATAAAAGATATACAATGATATGGCAATATTCTATCACATCCCCACAATTGAAGCGAAAGGTTCTCATACGCTGAGACTGGCTAGGAAATCATCAAAGAGTATGAGCGGAAGTCCTTTAGTAAATATGTCAACAATTTGATAATGAGAGGGGACATGAAGGACACGAACTTGTCCACGAGCAACTTTCTCACGTACAAAATGAATATTCATTTCAATGTGTTTAGTGCGCTGATATTGAACGGGATTGCCGGAAAGATATATCACACTTACATTGTCACAGTAAACCAATGTTGCCTTGCGGATTGGGCAGTGAAGTTCCAACAAAAGGTTGCGTATCCAACAAGACTCGGAAACAACATTCGCTACTCTTTTGTACTTGGCTTCGACACTGGACCGAGACAAAGCAAGTTGTCGTTTAGAAGACCAAGAAAGCAAGTTATCCCCGAGGAAAACACAGTAACTCAAAGTGGATCGTCTAGTGTCGGGACATCCACCCCAATCAGCATCAGTATAAGCGGTGAGACCAGATATTGAGGACTTGTACAGGTGCAAGCCGAAGTGGAGAGTACCTAGGACATATCGCAAAATTCGTTTGAGAGCATTCATATGTTCATCATTTGGGTTGTGCATATGTAAGAAAATTTGCTGCACAACATAGGATATATCTGGTCTCGTGAAAGTGAGCTAATGTAATGCTCTTGCTAAACTGCGATAGTGAGTGGGTCTTCATATGGAGAACCCGAAGAGGCACTAAGTTTGGATTTAGTGTCCACCGGTGTTGGGGCAGGTTTACAAGAAATCAGGTCGGCTCGTTCAAGAATCTCTTCGGCATACTTTCTTTGACAAAGAAATATGCCACTTGCATGTCTCGTAACGGTAATGCCCAAAAAATAGCTGAGGGAGCACAAATCTTTCATAGCAAATTCAGAAGAAATGAGTGACATAATGGATTGGCGAAGTGCATCAGAAGAGGTTTTATAGATGAAAAATGAATAATCAGATTTGCTATGTGAAAAAATAATAGAGGATGCAAACTCAGCAAACCGCTAATACTATGCACGAGGAGCCTGTTTCAGTCCATAGAGTGATTTATTCAAATGATACACATAATCTGGATGAATCAGATCCCTGAATCCCATATACTGATGCATATAAACGGTTTCATGAAGGTCCCATGCAAGAAGGCATTTTTGACATCAAGCTGATGAATATGCCATGATTTGGATAAAGCAATGTTGAGAACAGTCCGAATATTTGTCGGTTTTACCACCGGCCTAAGAGTTTCATCACAATCCACACCAACTTGTTGAGATATGTCATCACCTATTAGACGGGTCTTATGCCTCTCAAAAGAACCATCAAATTTCTTTTTATGTCGAAAAATCTATATAGAACGAATAACATTAGCATCAGGAGGACGGAGAACTAGATCCCACGTCTTATTTTCACTAAGAACATTATACTCGTCTAACATAGCAGCTTTCCAATTTGGATCGGACAAGGCATTTTTCAGGTTGCGAGGAAGAGGTGAAGGGGCAACCAAAGTCGACAAATTAAATTGCCATTTGGATTTGGAAATGCCCTGCATAGCACGAGTTTCCATGGTCCGAAGAGGTGCGTGTGAGGCTGGATTGGTGTGGTCTGGACGGGTTGTAGCTGGGCTGGCTCTTGACTTTAAGGATGTTTCATAGGAAAGGTTGTGGATGTGGGCCGAGGGAAGCCAGACGGGCTGGGATAGGGAAGGTGGGGCAATGCCGCAGGATGAGAAGAAGCAAGGGCGGGGCTGGGAAAATCCATAGCTCGAACGGATCCGGGACAGTGATGGGAGGGTTGTGCCGTGTTTCCCGTGGCTGGGTTTGGTGGCCCACCCGACACGAGACGGTGGGAATTGGGTCGGGCTCCGATAGTGGTAGCGACTGATTTGGTAATTGATGTATTAAAAAGGGATTGAGTCCATCGTTTAAGAAGTCACAGGAATCCGGAGGCGGAGAATGCAGCTTGGCAAAAGGGAATTGAGACTCATCGAATATGACATGCCTAGAAACGATTATTTTTTGGCTTGACAAATCGTAATAGTTATAACCTCAATAATTAGACGGGTAACCAAGGAATACACACAGGTTAGAACGAGGTTGAAGTTTATTGATTTTGGTGAAAGGATGAACGGGGTAGCATAGACACCAAAAAGTTCGTAAGTGCTTATAGGAAGGATCCAGAAGATAGAGAACTTGAGTCGGGGACTTGTGTTTGAGAGACTTGTTTGGGAGAATGTTCAAGAGATATGTTGTCATTGATAGAGTGTGATGTCAAAAAGATGGGGGATAGAAGCGTGGACAAGGAGGATACGAACTAAGTTATTTATGGTTCTTATTTTTCGTTCAGCTTTGCCATTTTGTGGAAAGATGTGGAGGCATGAAAATCGAAAAACAAGACCATTTTTGGCGCAAAAAAGTTTGAATTGTTTATTGTCGAATTCCCTCCCATTGTCACATTGAAAACATTTGATATACTTTTTAAATTGTGTCTTAATTAAAGCACTAAATGATAAAAATATATAATAGACTTGGGACTTATTGCCAATAGGAAAAGTCCACATGAAATTAGAATAATCATTCAAAAACAAAAGATAATATTGATGCCAATCGTGCTTAAAATAAGAGAAGACCATAAATCATTGTGTATGATGTCAAATGACATTAAAGTGTTAGAGCATGAAGAATAAAATGACAACTTGACATGTTTCCCAAAAATACAAGATTCACAAACATGAGGGCAAGGAAAATATTTGCAATCAATAAATTTATTTTTGCTAAGGGAGCGTAAAACAGAGTCTCCCGGATCTCCAAATCTTGTATGCCATAGAACATACGAAATAGCTGTAAAGGTTGATGAAGCAGAGGTTAGATGGCCGATGGTGGTGGTGATAGGATAAAGATCCCCGGTGCTATTACATCTCATTATTCTCATCCCTGTTTGAAGGTCCTTCACATAAAAACCAAAAAGATCAAATTCAAGAGAAACATTATTGTCAGTTGTGAAATGACACACATAGATCAAATTTTTGATAAGTTTTAGGGCATGGATGACATTTTTAAAGTTAGTGGGGGATGTGGAGGGGAGATGGATGACTGTCCATAACCTCGAATGGAAATGTTTTGTCCACTACCAATAATAATATTACGGTTTAAATTGTTCATATTGAAATAAGACGAGAGAGTACCTTGAGATATCGTCATATGAGATGTTGCACCGGTATCCATATATCAATTATCATCTGGAACGTTGAGAGGCATCGTGTGCATTGCCTCATCAATATCTATTGGTACGTATGTTGATGAATGAGAAATATGTGCATTATATGCTTGCTATGGACGCACCCCGAGAATTTTGGGCAGGGGTTGTCGAGCTAGAGGTCAGGCCCAGGAGGACGTCAGATAGGGGCAAGGTGGAGCAACCCATTGTTGTTGGCCCCATGCTGCCTACGGTGGGTACGCAGCCCACGACAGAGGTTGCTGCTGTCGCTGTGGGTGGCTACCGATTGGCGGTGGCTATCCCCTTCCACCACTGTTGCTACTGCCACTACAGTCACCGCGGCTTCTGCCGTAATTTTTGCCTTTGTTGTTATTCCAGAGATGTTGACCTCATTTTGGATCATTGGTGTGTCGTTGATGCGGACCATAACCCGAGCCCCTTTCATCGGCAGGTGAGCCGCCAGTAGTAAGGAGGGTTGTGTCGGCGGTGCTAGCATTAGCCGCTGCCCGCTTGTCTTTTCGGATTTCCTCAAGGATAAGTCTCGAACGGACCTCATTGAACGGAGGCAATGGGGTGCTTTGTTGAAGGATTGTAGCAACACCATCATAATTTTCATTCAAACCCGCAATTAGTTGCATGACCAACCTTTAATTTATAACCGGTGCACCGACGTTGGAGAGTTGATCAGTAATCATTTTAAGTTCTTGACAATAGGCCGACGCATTTGAAAAATCCTCTTGTTGAATGTCCTTAAATTGATTTTCTAAATACAAGGCACGTTGGGTTTTATTGTCATGAAAAATGCTCTCTAATATTTCCCAAGTTTGTCGTGCTGTAGCGTCAGTTTCGATGATGGTATGCAAGAAATCGTTCGAAATTATGTCGTAGATCCATTGTAGAACAACTGCATCTAATCGTGACTAAAGTTCTTCATAAAAACATCATATTGCTCCATGTTTTTGTCGGTTGGCTTGGGTTTAGGAGAGATGATGTGATCGATGATTTTGTACACACGATAATAAATCTTAAATAATTCTGCCCAAGATGAATGCTGAATTTTTTCCATCTCAAGAGTTATGGGAATGAAATTCTTGATGTTGTTAACGGCAAGAGAATGATGTAATTTAGTTTGTTCAGCCATTGAAGAGGGGGAGAAAAAGGTTGGCGAGAAGAAGAAAAGAGAGGAAGGTGGTGGCGGCAGAGGAGGCCGACGGCTGAGGTTTAGGGTTAGATTTGTCAGATATCATAAAGGAATATGTTCTTCGGCCTTTTCACTTATTATTGTGTATAATATATAGTAATATATTAAAATATTTACTAATTAAATACAAAAAATATACAATGATATGACAATATTCTATCAGTACTATTAAGTAGGTTAGGTCGGTGAATTTGCAATGGATGTGGAGTAGACGAAGATATTTCAAAGTTTGTTCGCTTGAAAGAGCTTATCTTATCGGGATACTGATCAGGGGCCGGATGGTATACATCGGGATGGATATGTCTAGTTCCGGTTGGTTGAATTCAGGATGAGCTTCTCGGATGCTTCTCCCATTTTCGCTCTAACTGAATCTGGTTGACTTAATGTTTACTTACCACGTGTCAATTCCTGTATCTAGCTTGCATTTTTATTATTAGGAGTATTAATTATGTTTTCTATCTTATTTTATGTGATGTATTTTTTTAATTCATTTCAATAATAATGATGTTCTTTATACATTTGAAAATAATTCAACATTACACTTTTCACCTTATTTTTAATGTGATGATTTATAAGTACATAAATATTTATCTTTTATTTTAGATCATAAGTTTCAAAAATATTTTTTTTCTTAAACACCATAATCAATCAAACACGCCACGTGTAATTGGACGGGAGGAAGTAATATTTCTCATGGCTACTTTGATTTAATTATTTTATTAATGACTTAATTGTGTTGGTATTTATAAAACATATATAAATAGTACTCCCTCCATATAAAAAAGAATGTCTATTTATTCATTTGAACACCCCTTAAAAATACTAATTTTCAGATAAAAATAGATAATTTGATTAAAATATTTATAATTAAATAGATATTAGAATTTGGTCATCTAACACATAATGAGGGAAAATTTGAAGAATAAGATTAATTCTTTCTTGATTTGTTAAATGAACACTCTTTTTAATCCAAAAAATAAATTCTAAGTGGACACTTTTTTTATCCGAAGGGAGTACTAGTATATAAAGTATCTAATGAACTCCCTATGTCCCAAAATACTTGTCACATTACATTTTTCAAGGGTCAAATTATATTAATTTTGATTAATATTTTGAGTTATATTTTTTTATCATATTAATATGAGAAAAGTTACAACTTATAGTACTTTTCGTATAATTTTTAAATATATAAATTTCAATTTTAACATATTAAATTAATATGATCTAATTTAATTTTGAAATTTAATCATTTTTTTTTGTAAAAAAAATATGATAAATATTTTGAGATGGATTAATAACTTCGTGCAGTGTTAAAAAGAAGTGGAACAGGTTTTGACTTTCACCTAAAAGGAAAAAAGAGCAAATGTAAAAGGAAAATCCACATGGGCTCTACATACGATTCTAGTTTAGTGCAGGGGTGCAGTACATTTCTTCATATTACTCGCACCTTTCCAATGTACATTTATGCATTTTGCTTTTCCGTTTCTCTTTAAATATGGCGAATTATCATTATAGCCCCTATTTCCATTTTTCGAACCGAAGTCAACCCCCCTCCCCCAGAAGAATCTACTTTTTCTCTCTCTTTCCCACCTTTTATTTCAACCCTTTCCAATTCGTTTACTCCGAGAAAGGATTTTTTTTTTTTCATTCGGTGTCCAATATTTATATTATAACTTGATTATATTTAAATTGTGAATATGAACTCTTTATATATTTACCCTATAAGTTAACTTTTGAGATTGAATTAAACCTAAGATTCATTCTTATATGGTATCAGAGTCAGACACATTCTAATTCTATTCCTTATATAAACTTAGACAATCATCATCCTATAAACTAACTTTTTAATTTAATTTAGGCCTAAAATTTATTCTTTATCATCTATTATAATACAGCGCACTGCTTAAAGATGGAGTGATCAACCATCTCACAACTACCCATGTTGATGAGAAGGAATATTCTTTGCAAATAAAAGGCATGATATACTTTAGGTAAAGATAAATACAACTCGCCTGTTTTTTCACTCTCATTAAGAAAAATAATAAATTTAATATATAGTTTATTAAGTTACTCCTATTTATTAGATATGTTTTTGTGAATTGAACAATATTAAAGAAGACTACTTCTTTAATGTTACCAGCATAGTTAAAAATACATGCGAATTATATTTTAAAATTTCTAAAGTGATACTTATTTTGAAACGAAGGAAATAATTGATACTAATGATTCTCTTTAAATTCCCAATTCGCTTTCAATAAAAATGCATCAGCCAAAAAAAAAAATCAGGCCTATTGTTCCAAAGCAATAAAATGAGAAACGAAAATATTACACATCTATTCAAAATCAATCACTATTGATGTTATGTGATAGAGCAGGTGTGCCAAAGTGCAAGAAGTATTTTATAGGATAGTTATAAAACCAACAATATTATATAGGAGTGAATTATGAGCCGGTAAAGTCCAACAAATTCATAAAATAATTCTTGCAAAAATATAGATGCTGCGATGATTAAAAACTCATATAATCAACTCCAATATATTTGAGATTTAGACATAATTATTGTTGATTAAGCACGGAGTTCAAAGAAGAACTTATAACATATCTTAAAAATATTTTTAGAATTTGTAAATTTAATATATTATATTTTTTTTATATCTATAAGAGTTTTAAAATCAAAATCTTTTGTTAAATAGAAAAGGTATCCCGCAAAGAAAAGGTACTCCCTTTAATCCTAAAAATATTGCGTTACTTTCTTTATTAGTTTGTCCTATAAAGATTGACATATTTTTATATTTAAAAATAATTTAATTTTATGAAATAATTTACAGTCATATAAATATCTAAAATTTGTTTTATAGCATATATTTCAAAAATTTCTTTTTATTTCTTAAAATTTATATTAAGTCAAACTAAGATAATTTTTTTAAAATGAAAAAAATATCTTTTTTAAATACAATTAAAGAGAAAAAAATGGAACACAAATAAGACATATGTACAGGATACTACTTTTTTCCGTAATATGTACAGGATGGATAAATAACTTTCTCATTATCAACCCAACCAATGAGATTCCTTAGCGTCCGATGACTCAATAAAAACAGCGAAGGGAAGTGTGAACGCCTGTGAGGATATGTTTTCTTCTGTGCGGATTGTCCCTCGAACGCACTCTGGTCTAAGGCTGGCCAGTGGGCCGGGACGACCCGACCCCGGCCCGACCCCGGCCCGACCCCGCCCCGGTCCCGCCCCGACCCCGTTCTAAAAAAAAAAAAAAAATTTAACGAGGGCGGGACTCGAACTCGGGACGGGACGATGTCTCGTCCCGCTGCACTGAGCCCGCCCCAGTTCGCGGACCGAGCCCGCCTCGAGACCGCCCCAGCCCGACCCGCCCGACCCTTAAACCCCTTTGCAAAAATGGCCGTTGCACCAACGGCCATTTTAGATTATGGAATTGCTGGCCAACAGCCATTTTAGGCCCTCCCCAACCCCTACCCCTTAATATTTATTTTTAACCCATAAGTTATTATATTTACACTTTAACCCAATTTTTCAACTATAAATAACTCATTTTCTCTTCATCTTTCTCACAAATCTTCCTACAATCTCTCTAATTTCTCAATATATCTCTACATTGTTTGCTAAATATTCAATTTTATTAATTCATTTGGGAATTGGGAGTGAAGTTGGCAACTAGCTTGAGGATCTTCCATCGAGCAAAGTTTCAATTTTCAACCTTCGATTACACGTCGACGTTACGTCGGCTTGGTACATTCGTTCCTTCATTAAATTATTATTGTCTGTTTATTTTATTTAGCGCACTTAATTTTATTGTCTTTAATTATTTATTATCATAATTAAAATGGAAGGATTAAAAGGTATGTTTAAGGGTAAGGGTAAGGGTGCTTCTTCTAGTAGAGGCAACCAGGGCAAGGGTACTTCTTCTAGTCATCTTATTCCTACACAGATGATTTTGTTGATACTCAACATTTTCCTACAATACCATTAGATTTAGACGAGGAGTTATTTTACGGAACTCAAGAAGACTTTAATTTAGGCGATGATCTAGACGATACACCCACTAATATTGATGACAACACGCCCACTAGTGCACCTTCAACTGAAATACCTCCTATTCCCCTAGTATGAGGCGAGGTCCAAAGAAACGACCATTAAAATCAGATGCATGGACATTTTTGATAGGGACGTAGAGAATCAAGTAGCCATATGTAAAATTTGTAAAAATGTTTTAAAATTTAAAGCGGAAAAGGTCACGGTGGGGCGGGGTTTAATTAGACACGTAGTAAGTGCTCATCCACTAGGTATGCCCAATACCAGGCTTCAAAACCGGTGCAAGAACGCCGCTCCATCGGACAAGGTTCACATCGACATCGTGTCCGGACCAAATCTGTGGTCAAATTAACCCTATGACGGGGAAATTGTAGGCTCTAAATACAACAAACATAGAGATAGAGAAGCAATATCAAAATTAGTTCTTTGTGGAGGGTTTGCCTTTTTCATTTCCTTCATCTCCGGTTTTATTCATTACATTAGAGATATATATAATCCTCGCTTTTAACGGTTTTCCTAGGTCAACTGTTAAGAGAGATGTATTTAAATTTGCGCATGAATATCAACAATATTTACGTTTTCATTATATCATTTTAATGGCAAAGTATCTATCACGTCGATATAGGTCGTAGTACTAACGGCCATGATTATTTAAGCGTAACTTGTCATTGGATAGATTATAAATGGTCTATGCAAAACGTATTTTAGCGTATAGATATATAGATGATAGGCACTTTGGTACTTTTATTGCAGAAAATATTTATCAAGTGTGCGATTATTACTAATTACCGATAAAATTATGAGTATTACATTAGATAACGCTTCTAATAACAATTACGCAATTACAATGTTAAAAAATAGTTTAGCTCCATCTTTTCCAGGCCATTTTCATATAAAATGCGCGTGCCATATATATAACTTAATTGTAAAGGATGGTCTATCACTTTTTGAAGACATTCTTAGTAAAATACAATTTGCTATAAACTTTATTTTTAAAAGTAATAAAGTACAACGTAGAAAAGAATATAAAAAAACTTGTCACGATTGTGGACTACCTTATAGAAGAATTCCACAAGAAGTATCGACTAGGTGGAATTCTTTATACGAGCAACTACTTGTTGCTTATGACTATAAATTACCTATAACTTTATTTTTAACTCTCATAATAAAAACCAGGTGATATGATTTTAGATAGTGATTGGGTAAAAATTTCCGAACTTATTGTATTTTTAGAGAAATTTTTCAAGCAACAAAAGAATTTTCGGTATATATTATCCTACTATTTCAACTATGTTATTTTATATAACTCTAATATTTTTATTACTTAGTGAATATATGGAAAAACCAGTTTATAAGGCGACTATTAAAAAATATTTGTCAAAATAAAAATATTTTATTCCTATTCCTTCTATTTATATTATTGGTTACGTATTAAATCCTACTATTAAAATAGACGGTACTAAATCACTAATTGAAACTATTTACGATTGTATAGAAGTACTACCACCTCCAAGGCCCAAAAAACTAAATCACCCACCACCTATTGAACAAACTAAAAAAGAAGGATTGAATAGCGTAGAACACCACTGCAAAAATATATATAGATTTTATCAACAAGAAAATGCTAGTAACGTCTGGCTACCATACCATCTTCTTCATCTTCAAAGACAACCTCACAAAAGACATCTTTGTTTCTGCGCTAGTATTGAAAGCCTCGTAAATAGAATGTGCGGCAAATACCTCTACTAACCAAATTAGCGAGTTGGATATTTTTGTTTTGCGGGGTTACTGCAGTATCAAGAAGTTATCAATGAAGATGGACAAGAAGACTTCTTTGAAATCTTGGAGGGAATGAGAAGACCTTTCCGACACTTTCATTGATGGCTCGAGATGTTTTGAACATTCAAGCGTCATCAAGCTGCGTCGAAAGCGCTTTCTCGCAGCAGATATCAAATAGGAGACCACAGACACTCATTGGCCGGAGAGACTTGGAAATTGCGGTATTATTCAGAGATTGGATCTGGCGGAGCGGAGAAGGTGCGGTCAACCTGAGATCAACGAAGAAGATGATGAAAACTACAACGTAAATCTTAGCAGAAGGTAGTGGAAGCGGCGTGGATCAATTTGATCAACAAATACCTATTCCAACCAAGAACCACATGAAATCATCAAGCAATTAGAACGATTTTTTGAAAATGTAATTTTTAATTGCAATTTTATTATGTAATTTGCAACTTTTGGACAACACCATAAAGTTGCAATTTAGATTTTAGACAATTGTATTTGTATTACAAAAAATCATATGTCTATTAAATAATATAAGAGGCACAAAAAATTGACCTTGGGATGTTTTTATTACACTATCTTGTTTTGTTTATTGAGTTTTTATACATATGTTATTTAAAAAAAAAAGGAAAACCCGACCCGCCCGCCCGGCCGAGGCAGGCCGCCCGTCTGACGGGATCGGGATCGGACGGAGGCTGAGCAGTCCCTTGAACCCGACCCCGCTAGGCCCGCTAGTCCCGATCCCGACCCGCTCGTCCGCCCGAGGCCAAACCCGGGACCAGGACGCGCCAGACGAGCCAGCAGCCACCCTACTCTGGTCTTTAATTTTTTGCCTTGTTTTTTGTGGTCTTTAATTTTTATTTTTACTATTTATTTTATAAAAATATTCAGATTTATTTCGCAAAACATGACCTCTATAATATATATTTTTTTCGAAAACTGAATTTATGTCGCGCGTTGCCTCGTATGACATAAATTATGTAGGAATTACGTTAAGCGATATAGTTTTATAATAATTTTTAAAATTATATTAAATGTTGAAAATTATGCCTTATCCGTCATAGTTTGTGTGGATGTTATGATACATATCTTGAAATTAAACGTTTACTATGCCTCTGAAATCTGAAATTATTTATTTTTCATATTATGTTGAGTGTTGACAGTTATGCCCTATACAATATAATCTGTGGGTTGTATATAATTCATATGCCAAAAATAAATACTAATTATGTTAAGTAAAATTTTAATTATAATGTGCTAAAAATAATAAAAGGAAAAAAAATTAAAAACTTATATTTGAAAGGCAAAATTAAAGACCATCCCAAAATAGGGAGAATGTCCCTGAGGATACGGTAGCGCGAAATCACTTGGGCCCTCTCCCCCAAGAAAGCCCACTACTTAAAGGGGCCCAGGAAGGAAGGGCTTATGGACTGTACTTCTTACCTCTTGTCAGACTGACCAACTTTTGGCTCGACTTTCCAGGCTATGCTAGTTGTATGCTACACGGTCCTCTCTACTACTCTCGCTCATAAGCGCGTACACCTCACACCACCACATTAAAAGTTCTATTTTTCCTCCATGGTTGACTGACCTCTTAAAATCATTTGTAGCTTACAAATCGTTTGTATAAGGTGAAATATATGGGTCTTTTAAAATTGCCAGCATATTTTATTTAATATTTAAATTATAACATATTCTAATTGAGAATACATGATAAAAGCTTCCTCTAAACACTTTCTATTAGGGGCGTGCAAAAATCAATTTAACTGATACATTGAACAAAAACAATTATTGATTTATTGATATCGGGTTTAATGGGTTAACAATTTCTAAACGGTTGGTAACTTTTTTGTTGGTTTATCGGCTCAATTTTCGGATTTAAGGTTTTTGTTAATGGCTAACCAATAATCCAATAACATTATATTAAATTATTTTTTATTTCTAATTATATAATAGTGGCTTTAGATTTTAAATATATTGACATAACACTATGTTAGGGTTTGACATGAATTCTCTATCTTATTTGGATTCTACAATAATTGTGTTTTACTTTAAAAAAATTCTTTGTGAAAAAGAATTCTATCATATTTATCATTTTCTTGAATGAAAAGTTTTAGACTTCTATAAATATGATAAATATTACTAATATGTCTGTGATATACACGGCATATACACTTCCCTGTGTATACCGTGTATATCACGGAAACACGAGCCATATAAGGAAATAAGGAGACCGTGTATATCACGGTAATATTGATAGTATATTGTTGTATTTAATTAGCATTGTACACTTACCATAATTGTAAAATTCTTGTACAAATAGAATAGGATTTTGGGAGTAGAATAGGAATAAGATTTTGCATAATATGGAAATTGTAAATTGTATACATACTCATTCATTAATGAAAATAATAAAGGGATTATTTCTTTCATGGTATCAGAAGTATAGGCCTAAAACTTACTTCTCGGTTTTTTTCACTATTCCGCTGCCTCGGAATTCACGTCCCTTCTTGGATTTCGTGCCAATTTTACATCCTCTTCCTAAATTTTTCTTCCCAATTCCTTTGTTCTTTCGTTATGTCGACGTCAAATTACCTGTTTCATCCTGCCCTTAATGTTTCTAACAGCAAGAACCACATCCCTATTGTTCTTGATATGAAAAACATCCAATATGCGACGTGGGCAGAGTTGTTCAAAATTCACGCAATCTCACATCAAGTCCGCCATTACATAATTTCCCGCTATCCCTCCACCCGCGGAGGATCCTTAGTTATGTATCACTCTTGATGCTACTGTCCTTTAGTGGATGTCCTTTAGTGGATTTACTCCACTATTTCTACCGACCTTTTACAGGCGATTATTGAACCAGAAACTACGACTATGGCTACCTGGAATAAATTGTGTGATATATTCCAGGATAACCAACATTCCCGCATTGTCACCCTTGAGCAGAAATTTTCACAAGTCAGCATGGATAATTTCCCAAATGTTTCCACTTATTGTAAATGGCTCAAGGAATTAACGGATCAACTCTGTAACGTTGGAGCGCCTGTTACCAATAATCGTCTTGTTCTACAAATGGTTACAGGCCTATCTGAGGCCTATAATGGCGTTGGGACTCTCCTACGTCAAAGTAAACCGCTTCCTTTTTTTTATCAATCCCGTTCGATGCTCACGTTAGAAGAAGCTGACTTGGCAAAAAAGGCGGCTACCGGCGCCAGTTCTGTGGCGATGATGACTTTATCCGATAACTCTTATGGGTTTGTTGACAATTCGGGTCAAAACCGCAACAACAGTGGCAGCAAGAAGGTTTAAAATCGTAAAAATAATGGCAAAAATCCCGCGGCGGGAACAGTACCAACAACGGGGGTGGGCCTCAGAGTTCTAGGCCCCGTCCTGCCTGGTCCCAGCCTTGGGCCCCTTGGCAGTGGGCCTGGACCAGTGGCCAGTGGCCCAGTCCCGCCTACTGCTCGGTCTAGCCCCATAATAGGCCTAAAACTTACTTCTCAATTTTTTTTGGGTCGGGTCGGGTCAGCATTCCAGTGTGATTGGGCCTCGGCCCTAGCAGGACTTCAATGATGCGGGCCCAAATTTGATGCCGACACCCACCAATATTGAGGCCGCCATGCACACACTTGGATTAAATTCTCCAGACGCAAATTGGTACATAGACACCGGCGCCACTTCTCACATGACGTTTGACCAAGGTACTCTCTCGTCTTATTCCAATTTGAGCAAAAATTGTGGCATTCTTGTTGGTAATGGCAATATCATTCCAATTCTTGGTTATGGTAATACAACTTTGTGTCCCCCACATCAACCTCTTGTCTTGAAAAATGTCCTTCATGCCCCTAACCTAATTAAAAAAATTGGTGTCTGTCCAGAAATTCACCATTGATAATTGAGTTTGTGTTAATTTTGATCCTTTTGGGTTTTCTGTGAAGGATTTCAAAACAGGGATACCTCTCATGAGATGCATTAATAGGGGAGATCTTTATCCAATCACGTCCGCCTCCAGTCTCTCAAGTCAAGCCTTGCCATCGACTTTTGCAGCTCTAGCTCCTTCCTTGTGGCATGTACGTTTGGGTCACCCAGGGTCGTCCATTGTTTCTTCTTTGCATAAAAATAATTTTATTTCTTGTAAGGGTACGCGTAGTACTCCAATTTGTCATTCATGTCCTTTAGGAAAATATGTTAGATTATCATTTGTAGCCTCTACTTCTCGTACTTTGATGCCTTTTGATATTATTCATAGCGATTTATGGACTTCACCCGTTCTCAGTTCTGTGGGTCATCGTTATTATGTTCTATTTTTGGATGATTATTCTAATTTTTATGGACCTTTCCGTTAGAGAAAAAATCTCAAGTTTTGTCCACTTTCTTAAAAATTCGAGCATTCATCCGTACCCGATTCGAACGGGAAATAAAAATGTTCAATGTGATAATGGCAAAGAATATGATAATGGGGTATTTCAGAAATTTTGTGATGCTCATTGCATACTTTTTCATTTCTCTTGTCCTCATACGTCCTCAAAAAATGGAAAAGCCGAACGAAAAATTTCGTACCATTAATAACATTATCCGTACTTTATTGGTCCATGCTTCCGTACCCCTTTCCTTTTGACATCATGCTCTACAAATGACTACTTATCTCCTTAACATATTTTCTACCAAAGGATTGACATATTCATCCCCTCTTAAAATCCTCTATAATAAGAATCTTTCGTATTCACATCTTAGGGTTTTTGGGAGCTTATGTTATTCACTATTTTCGTCAACTACAATTAACAAACTTCAAGCCCGTTCTACCGCTTGTGTGTTTTTGGGTTATCCATCTAATCATCGTGGTTACAAATATTTTGATTTATCATCTAATAAAATCAAAATTAGTCACCATGTTATTTTTTATGAAACTCAATTTTCTTTTACTAAAGTGAGTAGTTTCGTGACTGGTTCGTATAATTTTTAGATGACGAAGCCTCACCGTACATTATGCACCACCTTTTGGGTCAATCCGGTACCTCCGGACGGCCAGCAGGCCCACTGCATGCTGGCCCGCCAACGCCCACTGCCCAGCACGTCCCATGTCCAGCAACTGGCCGATTGACCAGCCCAATTCAGTCCATGTTACAGTTCCAGTTCTCGGTCTCGGTTCCAGTGTTGAGCCAGTAGGTCCACTGCCTGCTAGCCAGTCCATCCCCCATTTGATTTTTTCCCAAAATCCACCCAATTCTCCCCCGAGTCACCGACCTGTTACTCATAGTCAACGGAGTATTTTTAATCCAAAAAGACATTTTAATCATAATTTTAATATTCTTAAATCCTCACTACCCAGTAACCCAGTGTCTGCATTAAATGACCCGAATTGGAAATTGGATATGAACGACGAATATAATGCTCTTATTGAAAAAAAGACGTGGGATTTGGTCCCCCGTCCTTCCGGTGTTAATATTATTCGGTCTATGTGGATTTTTACTCATAAAGATAATTCAGATGGTTCTTTTGCGAGACATAAGGCCCCATGGTCAAACTGGCTACCATTCGCACTGTTCTCAGTCTGGCTCTTTCCAAATCATAGCCCATTTATCAGCTCGATGTGAAGAATATTTTGTTACATGGTGATCTTAATGAGACAGTCTACATGCATCAGCCCTTGGGTTTTCTAGACCCCACATATCCTAATCATGTCTGTTTATTGAAGAAGTCCTTATATGGGCTCAAGTAGGCCCCACGGGCTTGGTATAAGCGATTTGCAGACTATGTATCTACTATTGGATTTTCTCACAGTCGGTCTGATAATTCTCTGTTCATATATCGTCGTGGTACTTCCCTAGATTATATTCTCTTATATGTGGATGACATTTTCTTGACCGCTTCTTCTGATGATTTACGCAAGTCGATCATGACACTACTTAATTCTGGGTTTGCTATGGAAGACTTGGGGCCCTTGAGTTATTTCTTGAAAATTGTTGTCACTCGTCATGCAGGTTGGCTATTCTTATCACAACGGAAGTATGCCGCTGAGATAATTGAGCATGCTGGTATGTCCTCATGTAAATCTACTTTCACTCCAGTTGATACGAAGCCCAAGTTGGGTGCTGCGGCTTGCTCACCTTACGAGGATCCTACCCACTATTGCAGTCTTGCAGAGGCTCTTTAGTATCTTACTTTCACGATACTGGATATTACGTATGCCGTACAACAAGTGTGTTTGTTTATGCATGATCATAGGGTTGAGCACATGAATGAGCTCAAACACATTATATGATACATCCATGGTACAATTGACTATGGGTTGCATCTATATCCATCGTCAACCTCTACTCTTATCTCGTATACATATACTGATTGGGGTGGTTGTCCATACACCAGACGCTCTACGTCTGGTTATTGTATGTTTGTAGGTAATAACTTGGTTTCATGGTATGCAAAGCGACATTCTACATTATCACGCTCTAATGCAGAGGCCGAGTATCGAGGGGTAGCCAATGTGGTATCTGAATCATGTTGGTTACATAATATTCTATTAAAACTTCATTGTCCCATTCAGAAAGGTACATTGGTTTACTGTGATAATATTAGTGCCGCCTATCTTTCTGGTAATCCGGTTCAACATCAACGCACTAAACACATCGAAATGAATATCCTCTTTGTTCGCGAAAAGGTAGCTCGTGGACACGTACGCGTTTGCCATGTCCCTTCCAGGTATCAAATTGCAGACATCTTTACTAAGGGTCTTCCCTCGGTTCTATTTGACGATTTTAGGGACAGTCTCAGCGTACGAAGATCGCCCGCTATGACTGCGGGGGTGTGATAAATATTACCGATATACCCGTGATATACACGGTATATACACTATCTGTGTATACCGTGTATATCACGGAAACACGAGCCATATAAGGAAACAAGGAGACCGTGTATATCACGGTAATATTGGTAGTATATTATTGTATTTAATTAGCATTGTACACTTACCATAATTGTAGATTTCTTGTACAAATAGAATATGGTTTGGGAGTAGAATATGAATAAGATTTTGCATATTATGGAAATTGTAAATTGTAAATTGTATATATACTCATTGATTAATGAAAATAATGATGGATTATTTCTTTCAAAATAGAAAATCTTTTTTTCTCATACACAACACAATAACATCCACAATGTAGCCTCTAAAAAGTTTTGTTTAGGGAGAGATTTTCTCTCAATACTTTTTAAACTTTCTTTTATATTATAATATTTTTTTTCTATATATAGGTCAACTGATCAAATCATCTGAAAATATTATGCGTTTTATCATGGGTTCAAATGTTCCATTAGAATGAATGGTAATTTGAGCATCTAAAAAAGTTATACTGACAAATCTAAATGACTATCAATGTAATCCGCCGTTTGTATAATGTATCCTTATAATATTGCATAATTTTTTTAGTTGATCGCTACTAACGAGAGTTGATTAGAAAATAATTAATTAAAATAATATATTGCAGGGGTCGTTTGGTAGATTATATTAGAGAATATAATGCACGCATTAGCTTTGTGTATTATGATATGCATAACTAATATCTAACAAATCATGATATTAGCAATGCAATGAATTTTAATGCATGCATTAGCATGGTTAAGGACATATTTGCCCATGAAGTCCCTCAAAAAATATAGTTTGGAGGATGTTTTTGTAAACAACTAATTATTTTTAAAAATTATGTAATACATGTTATTTCTAATATATCAAACCAAATGATGGATAAAAAACAATTCATGTATAACTAATGTCAGCATTACTAATATCATTATTACTAATACAAAAATTACTAATACACCCTATTTAATATTATTTTTATACACTCTACCAACCGCGTTTGGAGTAATTATTTTTAGAAATCATCACAATCACAACAGAAGTTAAGGTTTTGAACTAGCGCTTAGAACGGTTGAAGAAACTGACTTTTTGGTAGGGTGAATTTCTTCAACGGAAAATGATAAAAGTTAAACCACGTGAAATTGAATAAAAATGCTCTCTTAATAGTTTAATTAAAAATACTCACATAGTTACTTAATTAGTTTTAAAATGCCCCTTTCCTAAAAAAATTATTGTTTTTTCTTTTTAAACATTCTTTTTTAATAATTGTTTTTAAAGAACCCCTCTCTTATTTCTTTTCTTTTAAAATTTAATTTTAAAAGTAATATTTTATTATAAAAATGTATTTAAAAAGAAAAAAAAATATTTGTATTAGAAAAAGGTTTTTTAACCAATTAAGTAACTATAAGGGTATTTTTAGACCAAACTATTAACGTAAAACATTTTTATTTAATTTCACATATTTTAAGGATATTTTTGACCTTTTTTGTTTCTTCTATATTTTAGTAAATTTGTTATCTATCGGTGGATTGAAAAAATTGAAAATAAATGATACAACTTTCTGTTTTGTTTTTTTTTCTTCAAAAGGCAAGTCTAGGTTTATGAGCGCATTATTTCCGTGTATACCTGTCCAAAGCTCGGGTCAGGCCGAATCAGTGTCGGGTCAAGTTGCTTTTTTTTTTTGCTTGCCCGATCCTGATCTTATTATTTTTATTTTTTCGACCCTGGCCTTGACCCTTCGGGACCCTACGGGTCACGGGTCGGCCTTGACCCGCTCTACAAAATAAAAAAAAGTAATTTTTTATTTTAATTAAAATAACAGTCTAAATTAAAGTCCAAAAACATAACATATATTCTTAAAACATGTAAAAAAACTCCAATAGTGAATTTGTTTTTTGAAAATTGAATTTCCAACACTGAAATTGACATTCACACGTACATTATCACGGAATTTCGACGTTGAAATGTATTGTATATCATGAGATCTTTACTAAAGAAAAGGAAAATTAGAAACCAATTTGGGGGAAAACACAAATTGATTGGAAAAACAGACGTTTTCCTAAAAATTGCCGGCGACGGTTTGACAGGCCGCGTCTCGAAAAAATACGCAAAATAAAAAAAATCAGGTAAAACGGACATCTGAGTACAGAATTATGACCATTTAAAGTTGCACCAATTTACAACTACTTTCTCTCCCTACATTTTATGTCAATGCTTTCGTTAATTAAGTTCACGCCGCATTCGACTTCCATAAAAACTTCATAGATTGACTTCAATGGCTATGATTCAAGAGATAACAGTAGCATAAAATCAAAAATAAGATTAATTACATAGGTAGGTTCGATTTTTCGATTCGGTTAATCCCCAATACTAAAGAACCAAACCGAAGTACCATAAATAAACATTAATAAAATATACCTTAAATAAATATTCATAAAATAATAATAAAATGAACGGGTCGTGGTTGGGTCACTGGTTGGGCCGGCCCGGGCCGTACAGGACCATGCGGGTAAAAAGTTATGACCCTAGCCCGACCCTGACACTGATCGAGTCCCCGCTTTTTCAGATCAGATGGCTCACGGGTCAGATATATGATAATCCTGACCCTGATTTTTTTGGGTTGGGGCAGGTCCGCCGGGCAGGTCCCGACCCGATGGACAGGTACGTGACATGCTATGTTATGGTAAACAAAATGTGAAAAAATTTCCACAATAGTCCCTCTTCTTCTTCCTTTTCGATTCCTGGCTTTTCCCCCTCTCCTTTCTGTTTCTTTAAAAAGGGAAGGAAAAGAAAAGGGTTCTGGCTCCCTAAAAACGTGATCATTATTTGTCGTAATTGATTATGATTATACTTCTCCATTACCAATCCATTAAACAAGATGGCATGATAAAAAAGACTTAAAATTTGAAAGAAAACAGTGCAGGTAATTTACACTAATCTAACAATTTCACTGACATATGTGTTTACATAATCATTATTATTAAGTTATAGTTAATTAATACACATTACGTATACAACATTTGAAAATATTTAATTTTGTGAACAAATTTAGGTTTTATTGTGGAACATAGGCTTTGTTTTTTTTTCTTTTTAACTCGAACTAAAATGACTACCGGCTACAAATTTGATGAAAGATGTGCAAATTTTCTATTTATAATAATTAATATTTAATTTATGTACACCACATTCTTTTACCTAAAGTGGCATCGTCCATGGCTCCAAAGTAGGGGAATTTCCCTACGGATTAGGGAAGGAGACAACTTGCCCCCAGGGGCACAGACGAGTTGGTAAGTGACAAGGTGATTGAGGTACAACCACTCCGACGTTGCGGGTTCAAATTCGTGTGGTGACAGTCTTTGTTGAAATATTGCAAGGGTTGTTGCTGGGTTCGTGTCCCGTTGGTCATCTCCCTTGCAGGGCTGCCACTCGCGCATATCCCTCGATTTACATTTCACCTGACCAGGAGATCTCTGGTACAGGTGGGGGGTTTCGCCTTCGGGACTTTCCCCTTCACAAAGGAAAGGAGACAACTTTGGGATTCTCTATCTCCTCCTCCTAGAGTTGTCAACTACCCTAATCCTAAGTGGTGGGGTTAGTTAGCTAGCTTATGTATCGATTTTTTTAATGATACTATTTTTATTAAGTTGTTTTCATAAAAATGAAAACAAAGAAACACATTGAAGGATCCAACTCGGATTAATAAAGTCTAATGAAAAATATGAAAGGCCAGGCAGCAGAAACAAAAAAATAATATATGTGATTCTCCCACATCTGCAGCAGTTATTTGACACATGACCATTAGCAAATATCCAATAAACCAATATGCATGTTATTATTATAAGGGAAAAGGAAGAACAAAATGTTTATACAAGTTGTAGTTTATAAGGGTATATAAACATAACTGTGGCTAATCGGGGGAATCTATTACAAAGACAAAGTTACCAACAAAGTTAGTCCAACCTAAGTACGCATTTCCATAAAAAAAAAAGTGATATTTGCAAAAGACACTTTTTAATTAATTTAATTTAATTTAACTTCAAAAACTAATTAAATTACCTCTCAACAAATAAAATTATAATTAAATTAAAAAATATATCTAAAAAATTAAAATTCACTTGAAAAGGTGATTTAAACTTATCTTCAAAAGTTTTAAAGAATCAATTCAAACATATAATTAAACATCATTTGAACTTGTTTAATACATAAATCATTACCAATATTAAGAGATTGGAGAAGTGATTAGCACGCAGTTGAAGTTTATTTTTCCCTATTTTAATTCTTTTCATGTTACCTCTCATCACTTTCCTCTCTTTCTTTCTTTCTCTCTGTGCAAGAAAAAACCGCCATGAAAGTAGCTGAAAACGATCTCCCCATTCATGCCAATTCCCACCTCCTTCAATCTCTACTGGATTCAATCCCCAAAACCCAAAGCTTCAAAGGCAAATGGTCTTTAATCAGAACCAAACTCTCTACACTCCAATCTCATCTCTCTGACCTCTCCACTGCTTCCAACAACCCTCTCTACAACGACATCCTTCACGCTCTTTCAACCACTCTCTCCGACGCGCTTTCCCTCTCTTCCATTTGCCATAACACAAACCCACCTGACGGGAAACTCAAAACCCAAAACAACATCGACTCTGTTTCCGCGAAACTTGATAACCATATGAGAGATTTGGAGGTACTTGTTAAGAGTGGGGTGCTTCATGAAAACGGCGCGAAGAGGGAATGTATTAGGGCTGAGTCGAGGAATCTGATAACTCGGCTTCAGATCGGGACAACTGAGTCGAAGAACTCGGTGTTAGACTCGTTGCTTGGGTTGTTACAGGAAGACGACAAAAATGTATTGATTGCGGTAGCACAAGGGATTGTTCCGGTGCTGGTGCGGTTACTCGATTCTAGTTCCTCGCCGGAGATCAAAGAGAAAACAGTCACCGCTATTGCTAAAATCTCAACCGTTGACTCAAGCAAGCATGTTTTGATCGCTGAAGGTTTGTGTATACTCAACAATCTTCTTCGAGTTCTCGAATCTGGGAGTGTTCTAGGGAAGGAAAATTCATGTATAGCTTTGCAAGCGTTGGGGCATACAAAGGAGAACGCAAGAGCAATTGGGTCAAGAGGTGGAATTTCATCTTTGTTAGAAATTTGCCAAACGGGAACACCCAATTCTCAAGCTATAGCAGCTGCAGTGCTAAAAAATTTAGCCGTTTTCCCAGAAATTAAAGAGAATTTCCTCGAAGAAAACGCGATTATGATCCTTTTAAGGTTGTCTAATTCGGGTACAGCATTAGCCCAAGAAAATGCAATTTCTTGCTTGTGTAATTTGATTTCTAGAGATAATAATATGAAGCTTTTGGTAGCTAGGGAAGGTGGAATTGAAAGCATAAAAAATTTCTGGGATTCTGCTCCTTCAGTAGAGAGTTTAGAAGCCCCTGTTCTTACGCTAAGAACGTTAGCTGCCTGTCCATCAGTAGCTGAGTTAATTGTGGACAATGATCTTTTACCTCGAATTGTCGGGGTTTTGAATTGTGGGGTATTAGGAGTTCGAATTGCTGCAGCTAAAGCAATTTATGATTTGGGATACAACACAAAAGCCCGAAAAGAACTAGGCGAAATCGGGTGTATTCCACCATTGGTGAGACTGACAGAAGGTAAGACTGTGGAAGAGAAAGAAGCAGCTGCAAAGGCGTTGTCGAATTTGATGATTTATGCGGGAAATCGGAAGATTTTCAGCAAGGAAGAAAGGGGTATTGTGAATGCAGTTCAGCTTTTAGATCCTGTCATACAAAATTTAGATAAAAGACATCCTGTTTCGTTATTGGCTTCGCTTGTTTACTCCAACAATTGCCGGAAACAAATGGTGGCTTCGGGTGCTTGTGTGCATTTGCAGAAGCTAGCTGAGATGGAAATTGATGGAGCTAAAAAGCTCTTGGATTGTCTTGGTCGAGGCAAATTGTGGGGAGTTTTTACCAGACACTGATCAAATGCAATCTATCTGTATGTATAATAAAGTCTCTAAATTAAATTTTACGATTTGTTTAATTGAAGTCTTATTTTTGCTTGATCATGTTCATAGATTGTGGTTATATGTTAGTGGTAGAAAAAAATAAATGTTGGTTAGTAGGCTAGATTGCTACAAGAAAGATGAGAACTTTTATGTAATAGTAGTATCTCTTTGGGTTGTTGACCTAACTTGATAGGTGTTTCTTGTTTTTTTTTTCTACCAAAAAAACTCAATAAATTAAGTGAAGACGTCTTCTCTTTGAGTTCTTACTTCGTTGTTATATTTATTGAGAATTTGTTCCCCAAAAGAAGAAACTAGGGCTGGCCAGTGGGCCGGGACGGCCCGACCCCGACCCGACCCCGTCTCGAGCCCGCCCCGGTCCCGCCCCGACCCCGCCAAAAATAAAAATAATCTGGCGGGACTGAACTTCAGACGGACGATGTCTCGTCCCGCGAGACCAGAGCCCGCCCCAGGCCCGCTTGACCTGACCCCGCCCCGACCCCGTCCCGAGCCTGACCCCGCCCTTTCCCCCCTTTGCAAAAATGACCGTTGCACCAACGACCATTTTAGATTATGGCCGTTGGCCAACGACCATTTTAGGGCCCCCCCCTACCCCTTAATATTTATTTTTAACCCATAAGTTATTATATTTACACTTTAACCTAATTTTTCAACTATAAATAACTTATTTTCTCTTCATCTTTCTCACAAATCTTCCTACAATCTCTCTAATTTCTCAATATATCTCTCTACAAGTCTACATTGTTTGCTAAATATTCAATTTTATTTATTCATTTGGGAATTGGGAGTGAAGTTGACAACTAGCTTGAGGATCTTCCATCGAGCAAAGTTTCAATTTTCAACCTCTCGATTACACGTCGACGTTACGTCGGCGTTTGGTACATTCGTTCCTTCATTAAATTATTATTGTCTGTTTATTTTATTTAGCGCACTTAATTTTATTGTCTTTAATTATTTATTATCATAATTAAAATGGAAGGATTAAAAGGTATGCTTAAGGGTAAGGGTAAGGGTAAGGGTGCTTATTCTAGTAGGGTCAACCAGGGCAATGGTACTTCTTCTAGTCATCTTATTCCTACACATGATGATTTTGTTGATACTCAACATTTTTCTACAATACAATTAGATTTAGACCAGGAGCTATTTTCTGGAACTCAAGAAGACTTTAATTTAGACGATGATCTAGATGATATACCCACTAATGTTGATGACAACACACCCACTAGTGCACCTTCAACTGAAATACCTCCTATTCCCCCTAGTATGAGACGAGGTCCAGCAAAACGACCATTAAAATCATATGCATGGACATTTTTTGATAGGGACGTAGAGAATTAAGTAGCAATATGTAAAATTTGTAAAAATGTTTTAAAATTTAAAACTGAAAAAGGTCACGGTGGGACGGGGGGTTTAATTAGACACGTAGTAAGTGCTCATCCAGCTAGGTATGCCCAATACCAGGCTTCAAAATCGGTGCATAAGCGTCCGCTCCATCGGGACAAGGTTCACATCGACATCTGTCCGGATCAAGTCTGAGGTCAAATTAACCCTATGACGGGGGAAATTGTAGGCTCTAAATACAATAAACATAGAGATAGGGAAACAATATCAAAATTAGTTGCTGTGGAGGGTTTGCCTTTTTCATTTCCTTCATCTCCCGATTTTATTCATTACATTAGAGATATATATAATCTTGCTTTTAACGGTTTTCCTAGATCAACTGTTAAGAGAGATGTATTTAAATTCACGCATGAATATCAACAATATTTACGTTTTTCATTATATCATTTTAATGGCAAAGTATCTATCACGTCTGATATAGGTCGTAGTACTAACGACCATGATTATTTAACTGTAACTTGTCATTGGATAGATTATAAATGGTCTATGCAAAAACGTATTTTAGCGTATAGATATATAGATGATAGGTACACTGGTACTTTTATTGCAGAAAATATTTATCAAGTGTGCGATTATTACGGAATTACCGATAAAATTATGACTATTACATTAGATAACGCTTCTAATAACAATTACGCAATTACAATTTTAAAAAATAGTTTAACTCCATCTTTTCCAGACCATTTTCATATAAAATGCGTGCCATATATATATAACTTAATTGTAAAGGATGGTCTATCACTTTTGAAGACATTCTTAGTAAAATACAATTTGCTATAAACTTTATTTTTAAAAGTAATAAAGTACAACGTAGAAAAGAATATAAAAAATTTGTCATGATTGTGGACTACCTTATAGAAAAATTTCACAAGAAGTATCCACTAGGTGAAATTCTTTATCTGAGCAACTACTTGTTGCTTATGACTATAAATTACCTATAACTTTATTTTTAACTCTCATAATAAAAACCCAAATTGATATGATTTTAGATAGTGATTGGGAAAAAATTTCCGAACTTATTGTATTTTTAGAGAAATTTTTTCAAGCAACAAAAGAATTTTTCGGTATATATTATCCTACTATTTCAACTATGTTATTTTATATAACTCTAATATTTTTATTACTTAGTGAATATATGAAAAAACCAGCTTATAAGGCAGCTATTAAAAAAATGTTTCTCAAAATAAAAAAATATTTTATTCCTATTCCCTCTATTTATATTATTGATTATGTATTAAATCCTACTATTAAAATAGACGGTACTAAATCACTAATTGAAACTATTTATGATTGTATAGAAGTACTACCACCTCCAAGTCCCAAAAATCTAAATCACCCACCACCTATTGAACAAACTAAAGAAGAAGTGTTGTCTAGCGTAGAACACCAATGCAAAAATATATATAGATTTTATCAACAAGAAAATGCACTAACTTACCAGCTTCTATACCATCTTCTTCATCTTCAACACAACCTCACAAAAGACATGCTGTTTCTGCGGCTAGTATTGAAAGCCTCAGAAATAGAATGTGCGGTCGTACCTCTACTACTAACCAAATTAGCGAGTTGAATATTTTTGTTTTGCAGGGTTCTGTACCGTATCAAGAAGTTATCAATAAAGATGGACATGAAGACTTCTTTGAAATCTTTGGAGGGAATGAGAAGACCTTTCCGACACTTTCATTGATGACTCGAGATGTTTTGAACATTCAAGCGTCGTCAAGCTGCGTCTGAAAGCGTTTTTCTGCGCAGGATATCAAATAGGAGACCAGGACACTCATTAGCGGAGACTTGAAATTGCGGTATTATTGAGAGATTGGATCTGGCCGGAGGCGGAGAAGGTGCGGTCAACCGGAGATCAACGAAGAAGATGATGAAAACTACAACGAAATCTTAACCGAAAATAGTGGAAGCGACGTGGATCAATTTGACCAATAAATACCAATTCCAACCGAAGAACCGCATGAAATCATCAAGCAATTAGAACATGTTTTTTTGAGAATGTAATTTTTTTAATTGTAATTTTATTATGTAATTTGCAACTTTTGGACAACACCACAAAGTTACAATTTAGATTTTAGACAATTGTATTTGTATTACAAAAAAATCATATGTCTATTAAATAATATAAGAGGCACAAAAACAGCCTTGGGATGTTTTTATTACACTATCTTGTTTTGTTTATTGAGTTTTTTTATACATATGTTATTTAAAAAAAAAAGGAAAACCCGCCGTATCCCGCCCCGAGCCCGAGCCCGCCCCGAGCCCGCCCCGACCCGATACCGACGGGATCGGGATCGGGATCGGGACGGGACTTGCTCCAATCCCGCCAGACCCGACCCCACCAGAGCCCGCCGACCCCGACCCCTTCTCCCGTCCCGCCCCGACCCCGCCAGACCCGGCCCGCCAAACCCGAGCCCGGCCCACTGACCACTCTTAGAAGAAACCGAGAAGAAGGTATTAGCAAAGAAGCTGTTGGTGAAATAAATTTCATAGCTCATGTATGATGTTGTTAATTGGTGTCAGAAATTGATCATTACTTTTATTCAATCATGGACCATATGATTATACTTTCTTCGTCTCAAATTATTTACCGCGGTTACTAAAATTAATTATCTCAAATTATTTATTGTTTTTGAAATTCAAGACATAATTAATTATGTTTTCTTTATTTTATCATTTTTAATTAATAAAACTGACACATAAATAAAGTAAATATTTAATAGAGAAAAATTATAACTTAGATATAAATAAAAGTAAATTAGATCAAATAACTCTTTTAATTAATATTTCTTGAAGGATGTTTAAATAAAAAAATGAAAAATAATTTGATACGGAGTGAATGTTATTAATGTATGATAATCTTTGTTGGCCTCGTGAATAAGGCTTTTGTGTTTTTGGAAATGGAATTTATCAGAATTCAAGAGCATTCAATCATGGTCCATACGAATTTATTATGATCATCATTGTTCGGCTTGTGAATGAGGGAAACTGCAGTCAACTATTTGTACTACCGCTATATGATCCTGGTAAAAAAAGTTGTACTATTGGACATTTTGCCTTTTGTTTATTACTCCAAAAAGGTGGAATCTCCCACCCCACGAGCCTCCATACCCCGGTTCGATAGATCCGTAAAGGAGGTAAATAATGATGACTCAATTGATTTCAAAGATTAGACCAGTACCACGCTGCGCACAAGGACCCTCCTTTATTTCAAGAAGAAATCCTCACACTGCCGCTGACGGGATTCGATCCTTGGTCCTTACTCCAAATATCCCCCTAGAAACCAATTGAGCTGCCCAAGCGGATTAAACTGTGGTAGGGTAAACTTTTTAAAGTGACTGGTCCCACCGCATTACGGCCCAATACCCCAGAAAACCCCACCTCCGGCCTGGCCCTACGGATTAGTATACACCGCTTGGTCCTACGCAGTTCAGAGGACTCGAACACGGAACCTCAGACAACAATACCCTAATGTATTGGCCACTGGGCCAAACACTTTGGATGCCTTTTGTTTATTATAGTGAAGTGTCCATTGAATATGCTAGCCGAGTTAAGCAATTTTTTACTCTATTGAAATGTGTATAAGTTGTGTTTCTACGGGAAGCCCTTTTTTCACAAGTGTTTACTTTTAGATTCTTGAATTTAACCATTGGGGAATATTTCTTCATCTAATACCTCAAAGTAAACTGTCCATCTTGACAATCACTGCATTTGTAAACTGCAAAGGTGTGTTTGCAAGTTACAACTCAGAAAGAAGAAAAAACGTGCTAGTCGAAGTGTCTCACATAACTTTCACATTTTCTTTCCATTTAATGAAAGTTTTGATTAAAAGTTTCGAGGGAAATATTTTTCTATATTTTGGAAGTTGGAAAATATCCATCCATAACTAAGGGGACCAAGCGTTGGCTTCTCTGGAACAGCCTCTTCCATACGTTTTTAAACTACAGCCATCAACTATATTTAATATAGGGCTTTTGGTGAAATGTTCAACGCAGGGTAGGTTAACCTAATCGTTTTCTTTAATCAAATTAGGAATACGGAATACCAAATCCTAATTGATTCGTCACAGAAGAAGTCTCAACTCGCCAATCCCTTAAGAGCTTTGGTCCAATGATTAGAGCGTAACACGTGATGTACGAGCTTGGATATTCCGTAGAGCTTTGATCTAATGATAAGATCACAATACATGGTGTATGAGTTAGAAGCACGTCACACATTGACACTAGGAAATTTGCAGAAAAAAGATACCTTGCTGCTAGTATTTAAATTTTATCCTTTTTGGCATTTGTGCGAAACTGGCTCTTTTAAGTTTAATAAAGAAAAATTGGACTAAACTATCCTTAAGCTGGCTGGCAAAGAGACGCGACAAGCAGAACCAATTTACTGCTGGCAGGCAAGTCATGGCATACAGATACCTATGACTTCGTGCTATATTCAACTTTAGTGATTTTGTTGGATCACTCATAAATCATGCTTGGATCGTGTACAAACAAAGGAGAGGAGAAGAAATGCATTTGAGAAGTCATGATTTGTATGATTTTGTGTTATATTCAATCAAACTGTCCTTGTTATGTTACACACAAATCATATCGAATTGTCACATTGTTGTAAGATAAAAAGAAAAAGCTGCAGGTCGGCAATTTAAGTGTGAGGGAGTAGGTAATTTTCGTGTGCTACTGATCGATAATTGTGATGAAGATAGTTTTTTTTTTTGATATCTAGCTTCTCGACTTATGCCAGACTATTTCTGAAGATAATAGTCACGCTAAAAAAAATGTGGTAACAATGTGGGGGTTTTAAAAAATGAAAGTAAGCGGAAAATAAACATAAAGAAATGAAGAAGAGAGAGATACTCAGGGATTATCAAATTGTTGCAATTATGAAAATGAGATTCGATGATGTTAGCCTGTGGTTAGTGTGTCAGTGTGAAAGTAGTTATAAACTGTGGTCCTCTGTTTCTAAACATCATACATTTATATGCAAAATTCAATATTGTAAGGAGAAATCCCCCACCATTTCATTATTGTTAGACTAAGAAAGCAAAAATTTAAGAAGAGAGGGCATCATACCAATATTGTATTAATTTTTTCCCTTGTCCGTCTATTTAACAACCACTACTAGTACTATTCACCGTAGTAGTTATTTTAACCATTTATTAAGTTTGAGCTATTTCAATGTCCTGTTTTAGTTTTCATCTTTTAATTTGTTTTTGTTCCAGCACACCATAATTTTTTTCAAAAGCCTATAATCAGGAATCACTATTATACTTTTTATTTTATAGAATATTGGTATTTGCGTTAACATATGCTCGTCTTGACTATTCTACTGGGTAACATGTTACCTCGCTAGTCACTATTGCACAGGTAGAAATGAAAAGAACAAAAAAGCTAAAACACGACATGGAAAATCCTACGATTAGAGTCTACAACTGTTTTTTTTATAATACAAGTATTTGCATTAATTTGTGTATACCTCAACTATTATTCTACTAGATAACTTGTTATCTTACATCAACACACGTAGAAATGAAAATAACAAGAAAGCTAAAATTATACCATAGTGAAAAGCTTATGATAAGGATCACACCCATTGGTGGAGCCTGTATTAACTAACCATATAAGGAAGACAATGAGATTCAATATTTACAAGATATTCATAAAAATAATTTGACTTCACATATAAAGTAATTTTTATACAAAGTCGAACCCCTTTCACCCTCTAGTTCCGCCCCGAATCACAGTTAATGTCCTTGTTAGTTTATGTGCACCTCATGTATATTACCAGATACTTGTTATCTCATACTAACACACATATCATATAACTCTACTTACCAAGGTATAGATAGATGGTAGTAAAAATACCTATTTTTCAACTTGTGACTTACATAATCTATTCATACTTTTTTCAGTCTATGAATTCCAGTAGTAATGATAAATGTGGAACAAAGTTAAGTTCCTTCTCATATTATTACTCTCCCATGGAATATCAAGGAGGGTTAAGGTTATTCAGATTAAGTTAATTTGTAGTTTTGTTAGGTTTTGAGATAATAGTTAAGTAGTATCTGGTAGTTACCTACTGGTAGTAGGTCATAGGTCTGGATTTGGAAGATTGGAAGTTTGGAACCATGTGCCTTTGTCTTATGCATTATCTAAAGCTCATTTTTCCTGCTGGTAGTTACCCAAACAGGCAATGATCTATCTTTCTAAATTTCTTTCATAGTCTTATTCTATCAACCAAACATATGCTAGTAAATGTTTGCTGCTTGCAATGGCCGAAAATGGATATACAGATTAAGCTGTCCAATCTCAACTAGCTGCCAGAATACCTATGCTATATTCAAGTTGGCACTTGTGACTTGTTGTACACTATCTCCATTTTTTTTTTGATAATCCAGGTTTCCAGGCTTGCGCCTGACTACTTCACTGGTATTACCCAGACATCCTGGAGGTAATAGCACCGGTCCTTCAACAACTATCACCAGGTAAATCGCGGGATGTGCTCGGTGGCGATTTTACGGAGCGCATAACCGATCAATGAGACAAGGTCAAATTCCCCAACATGCAGAATTTCTTCGTGCTTGCAGGGAATCGAACCCACGCTGTCCCATGCCAGAGCGCCTTATAGCGCCCAGGCTTTGCCACTGGACTATGCCCCGGAGGACACACTATCTCCATTTTTAGTAGGAGTAGTGACATGAATTAGTTGATATTTGAGAAAAAGTAGTATTGAAAGTTGAGACAATAAACCCAAAAATTAGCTAATGAAGAGAATTATCCAAAATTATATAAAGAGACCTTCCCGTCATTAAAATCAAATGTAGGACCCTCATCTCCCACCCACGCCCACTCAGGATTGAAATTTCAAACCCGCAAGGGTAGCCAAGTTGGTGTAGCAGTAGAGCGCGGGACCGCAAGGTCACGAGTTTGATCCCCTGCATAAACCTTCTTGGTTGAGCCTGTCACACATGGCTTGCCAAGTGTGGTTAATCGGCTGACGTGGTTTGCAGGCTATTGCGTCAGTCCGGGGTTTACCATGTGCGCACTCGAGAGAGTAGCGGCTGCGGGTTCCTTCGTAAAAAAAAGGATTGAAATTTCAAAACATGAACATCATAAGACAGGGCCCACTATAAGGTACATAAACAATGCATTGAAAAGTGTACTATTGATAGAAGACGAATATCAAAGATCGGGTTTTGTATATTCTTTTACCATGTGTAGAATTCTTGTACAAATATAATTATGGTATTAGTCTTGTATTAGAAAAATCTATTAGAATTATAGTAGGAAAATATAGACTTATTTTTCATATTTAGGAATTATTTATTTGTATATATATATATATATATATATATATATATATATATATATCTTCATTAATGAAAATAATCAAGAGATTATATTTTTTCATGGTATTAGAAGTCTAGGGAAAATATTTTCCTTCTCCCCGCAATTCCGCTGTCATATCTGGCCGTCGACCACCCTTCTTTTTTTTCCTTCCCAAAATTTTTCTCAAATCTCTAATTCTCCTCTTGTTCTTTCATTATATATAACTCAAAGAACACCTTTCATCCAGCCCTTACAGTCTCCAACATCAAGAACCACATCCCTATTATTCTTGAGATGGAAAACGTTCAATACACGACATGGGCAGAATTATTTAAGGTTCACGCACGCTCGCATCAAGTCCTTCATCACATCATCCCCTCGGTAACAGGCAAAGAGAATGTGCCTACCCTTGAGGATGACCCTGTGTTATGAACAACTCTTGATGCTACCATTCTCCAATGGATTTATTCCACTATCTCTACAGACCTATTGCAGACGATTATTGAACCCGACGCCATGACGATTGAAACTTGGAACAGAGTGCGTGATATATTTCAAGATAACAAAAATTCTCGTGCTATCATTTTTAGCAGGAATTTTCACATGTCAACATAGAAGATTTTCCTAATGTCTCAGCCTATTGTAAAAGGCTGAAGAAATTGGCGGATCAACTCAAAAATATTGGTGCGCCCGTCACCAATGATCGTCTTGTTCTTTAGATGGTTGCAGGCCTATCTGAGGCCTATAATGATGTTGGAACACTTCTTCGTCAAAGTAATCCTCTCCCACCTTTCTACTAGGCCCGTTCCATGCTCACATTAGAAGAGACCGACTTGGATAAAAAGGCGGCTACCAGAGCAAATTTCATCATGATGATGGCCTCGTCGGACGACCCTCACTCGTTCTTGGATAATTCTAGACAAAACCGTAACAACAGCGGAGGCCGTGGCAGTGGCGATGGTCGAAATAATGGCGGCAATGGTGGTGGTTGGAACAATGGGCCGCAGACCCACTGGCCACAGCCTTGGGCCAACTGGCCATGGGGCTGAGCCAGCGGCCAATGGCCCAACTCACCTTACCCGCCGTTGAATTTTCCAGGACATTGAGCCCAATTCCAGAATATAACCAGGCCTAGTTTTTCGATCCAGTGCGGAGGCCGAGTATCGAAGAGTAGCCAATATGGTGTCTGAGTCATGTTGGCTGCGTAATCTTTTATTAGAACTTCACTTTCCTATTCAGAAAGCTACCTTGGTCTACTGTGATAATGTTAATGCCGTCTATCTATCTGGGAATCCGATTCAACATCAGTGCACTAAATATATCGAGATGGATATCCACTTTATTCGTTAAAAGGTAGCTCGTGGACAAGTACGTGTCTTGCATGTCCTTTCATGGTACCAAATTGCTGACATCTTTACTAAGGGTCTTCCCTTAGTTCTGTTTGAAGATTTTAGGGACAATCTCAGCGTACGACAACCGCCAGCTATGAATTCGGGTGTATGATAGAAGACGATATACACGGACAAACCGTGTATATCAAAGATCGGGTTTTGTATATTCTTTTACCATATGTGTAAAATTCTTGTACAAGTGTAATCATGATATTAGTCTTGTATTAGAAAAAACTATTTGAATTATAGTAGGAAAATGTAGAGTTATTTTCAATATTTAGGAATTGTATATTTATATATATGTAGTTAAAAAAGTGTATCCGAAAGGTTAAACAAAACAAAAGCTGATTCTAGAGATGACTCTCTGCCTTTAAGAAAAAATTGTCCCGTGTGTATGCTTTTACGGTAATGAACAATAGTCTCCCAAGATAAAACAACAACAATCAACAATACAAATCAAATAAGGTTGATTCTAGCAAATAAAAATAAATATAGAATAGACTACTGAAGAGGAGAGGATCTGTGTGTGTTTCTGTATATATTCTTCGAACTGAACAGAAGGGTTTAATTTATAGGAAAGAGAAGGGAGTTTCTGACTGTTGAAGTCAGATTAGTTGCAACGTTTCAGAGTCGTTGCAACGTTTGGTTATCCCCTAAACTTTCAGGACCAAAATATAAATAAGAAATATTTCAGGGACCAAAAAGAAAATTCTGGAAGACAGCCCGTGATCCGTGACCCAAGCCCGAGCCTAAGCCCAGACCGAAGGGGCGGGCGGCGGTGGCGCGCGTGTGGGGCTTAGCCCCGAACCCAAGCTCACCTAGGTCCTCCCTCTTCTTAACACATGGGTTACCCCTTGCGGTCCCAAACCTTTACTCAAAACTAGAGTTTATATAGTGCTTAATCC
Organism: Anisodus acutangulus; assembly: GCA_029783415.1. Taxonomy (NCBI): domain Eukaryota; kingdom Viridiplantae; phylum Streptophyta; class Magnoliopsida; order Solanales; family Solanaceae; genus Anisodus; species Anisodus acutangulus. Next base: position 22,208,276 of record CM056506.1, on the reverse strand, counting down.
TTCCATCTTTTACCTATGTGGGAGATTTGTTATTTGGCCAAAACAATCCATCTTTTCATGTCTCAAACACCTTACTTTGTGTACCAATATATCTTTCATTTCTTAACAAAATTTGTCGATACTTGGCACTAATATCATCTACTCATTTAGTAGATTAGGCATGTGCGAAGAAACGATATTTCCGACATGCAGGGCCCACGTGTTTAAGTCACTAAATACAGGAAAAACTCAATCCCACATATTTAAATTTCCAACAATCCCCTCTTGACCTCTTGAAAGAGAATTGGTGCACACAGGGTGCCAAAGTTCAACAATCTTTTAGCGGAAAGATATTGCATCAGGAAAGGTAGCTTTCGGCTTTGAACCTTCCTTAGTCGATTACCCTCGGATTTATTTATTGCGCGGTGAACATGATGTCTTGAACCGTCATTGTTTAGTGTAAACCAAGACAATGATATCAACACAATAACTCCCCTTATTCATTTCTTCTTATAGTTTTGTCCTTTATGGCCATGGACAACTTCTTGGATTCTTAAGTGCGTACTTTTGAAGCGGCATGTCTTCGCACTTAAATATGTGATCTCCTATAAGGTATCCTGCTATACCCACTCGCAAGTGTTAGGAATCATTAAAAGATTTTAGAAACTTATCCTTTACCCATTATGCAGGTAGCACTTAATGTCTATCATGGAAACAACTTTGGAATTATATTTCTTTAAAGAACAATAATCCAAAGTGCTCTTACTTCAACTGAAGTGCTAAAACTGAACTTTTATAGTTTCTTTGTCCCATTGAACTAACTTTTTGGGATCTCCAGTCAGTAAGGTTGGGTTACCACTATAAAGATTCTTATATTTTTGGGTTTTAAGCCCATTCCCCTAGACATGCAGAATATTTGATCTTTGGGTAGGCCTTTAGTTAATGGATCTTTTATAAAATCCTTTGATTTGACGTAATCAATGGAAGACACCCGTGGTGATCAACTGCCTAACGGTATTATGTCTCCGACGAATATGTCTAGACTTGCCGTTGTACATACTGTTCCGTGCCCTTTCTAAAGCCAATTGGTTGTTATAGTGAATCATCACCGAAGGTACGGGTTTATCCCAATAAGGGACATCCTCTAAGAAGTCGTGAAGCAATTCTGCTTCTTCTCCTGCTTTACCTAAATCAATAAATTCCGATCAATCATGGATCAGGCGATGCATGTTTTCTTAGAGGACTTCCAATACACATCCCCACCACCAATTGTGAAAACATACCCACTGGTGGATTTGATGTTTTTATGTCCGATATCCTGTTTGCATCACTGTATCCTTCTAATATGGCTGGATATCTTGAATAATGTAATCCATAAGTCTGCGAATATTTCAGATATCGTAGTATCCGATTTAACGCCTTCCAGTGATCATTTCCATGATTACGAGTAAACCTATCCAACTTATTGAATGGATAAGCAATATCGGGTCGAGTGTAGTTTGTAATGTACATTAAACTACCAATGACCTGCACATATTGCTCTTGGGATATGGGTGCACCACGATTCTTATCAATTCTATGATTCGTATCCATAGGGGGACTGTCAAATACATCAAATTTCCTCAAAACATCTTCAATGTAATGAGATTGAGATAAGATCAGTCTGTCAGATGTCTTAGAAATCTTAATTCCTAAGATTACATCTGCAATACTCATATCCTTCATGTCGAAACATTGTTTCAACATATTATTGATTTCCAGGATCAAGTTTAGACTACTTCCGGTGATGATCATGTCATCTACGTAAAGACATATCATGACAAATGAGTTAGAGTTCCCTTTTATATAGATACATTTATCACATTCATTTATGGAGAAACCTTTTGATAATAAAGTATTGTCAAAATTTTCATGTCATTGTTTCGGGGCTTGTTTGAGTCCGTACAGAGACTTAACAAGTCAACATACTTTCTTTTCTTGTCCTGGAATTACATACCTCTCGGGTTGTTCCATGTATATTTTCTCTTCCAACTCTTCATTTAGGAAGGCTGTCTTAACATCTATTTGATATATCTCAAGGTCACACAAAGATGTTATGGCTATGAGTACCCTTGTGGATGTTAATCTAGACACATGTGAGTATGTGTCAAAGTAATCGAGGCCTTCCTTTTGTTTGTAGCCTTTGACTACTAATCTGGTCTTATATTTGTTAATAGTTCCATATGCTTTGTACTTTCTTTTGAGTATCCACCTGCAACCCAAATGTTTGCTTCCCGGAGGAAGGTCAACCATTTCCCAAGTATGGTTCTGCATGATGGAATCTATTTCGCTTTCTATAGCTTTTTTCCAAAGCGGTGCTTCTGGAGTTGACAATGGTTCCTTAATTGTCCTCGGTTCATTTTTAACCATATAGGTTATAAAATCTGGACCAAAGGTTTTGTCATTTTTAGCCCTTTTGCTCTGTCTTGGTTCAACCTCTACAACCCCTAAGTTTTATAGATCTGGAACATTAAGTTCCGGATAGTCATCAACTTCTGAGTCCTGTAGATCTGGAACGTCTAGCTCCTGATAATCAGAAACTTCCAAGTGTTGTTGATTTTGAGCATTTTGTTCATAACTTCGTTTGCGCGAAATTAGCTCTTTTTTCCTTTCGAGGAAAGAGATGTTCAAAGAATTCAGCATTCCTTGATTATATGCTCAAAGAATTCAACAAGTCTTCACGTCCTTCTTCATTGAGAACTGCTTGGTACGGTACAACACCCTGCAAAACAAAAATATCAAACTCGCTAATTTGATTAGTAGTGGTACCACCACACATTCTATTTCTAAGGCTTTTAATACTAGCTGCAGAAACATCTTTTTTGAGGTTGTGTTGAAGAAGAAGAAGATGGTATGGAAGCCGGTTGGTTGCTATCACTTTCTTGTTGGTAATGCATATATATTTTTTTGCATTTATCCTGTATGCTAGATAACACTTCTTCTTTAGTTTGTTCCTTAGGTGGTGGATCATTTGGATTTTTTTGAGTTGGAGGTGGAAGTACTGCTATACAATCATAAATAGTTTCAATAAGTGTTTTACAATCATCTATTTTAATAGTCGAATTTAATACAACACCAATAATATAAATAGTGAGAATAAGAATAATTTTTTTTAATTTGATAAATATTTTTTTAATAGGTGCCTTATAAGCTGGTTTTTCTATATATTCACTAAGTAATAAAAATATTAGAGCTATATAATATAACATAGTTGAAATAGTAGGATAATATATATCGGAAAATTCTTTTGTTGCTTGAAAACATTTCTCTAGAAATACAATAAGTTCTGAATTTTTTTCCCAATCGTTATCTACAACCATATCTGTTGGATTTCGATTATGGGCGTTAAAAAATAAAGTTATAGGTCTTCTATAATCATAAGCAACAAGTAGTTGTTCGTATAAAAAATTTCACATAGTCGCTACTTCTTCGGAAATTTTTCTATAAGGTAGTCCACTATCGTGACAAGTTTTTTTATATTCTTTTTTTCGTTGTATTCTATTACTTCTAAAAATAAAGTTTATAAAAAATTTTATTTTATTAAGAATGTCTTTAAAAAGTGATAGACCATCCTTTACAACTAAGTTATAAATATGACACGCACATTTTATATGAAAATGATTTGAAAAAGATGGAGTTAAAAGATCTTTTAAAATTCTAATAGCATAATTATTAGAAGAAGCATTATCTAATGTAATGGTCATTATTTTATCAGTTATGCCATAATAATCGCAAACTGAATAAATATTTTTTGCAATAAAAGTACCAGTGTGCCTATCATCTATCTATCTATACGCTAAAATGCGTTTTTGCAAAAACCATTTATAATTTATCCAATGACATGTTACCGTTAAATAATCATGGCCATTAGTACTACGGTCTATATCAGACGTGATATATACTTTACCAGAAAAATGATATAAGGAATAACGTAAATACTGTTGATATTCATGTGAAAATTTAAATACATCTCTCCTAACAGTTGATCTAGAAAAACCGTTAAAAGTAGGATTACACATATCTTTAATGTAATGAATAAAATCAGGAGAGGAAGAAAATGAAAAAGGCAAACCCTCCACCACAACTAATTTTGCTATTGCTTCCCTATCTCTATGTTTATCGTATTTTGGGCCTACAATTTCTCGGCATAGGTTAATTTGACCCTGTACTTGGTCCGAGACAATATGTGAACCTTGTCCCGACTGAGAGGGCATTGTCGCACCCAATTTTTCAGACAAGTATTGGTCCCACCTACCTTTGTGAAAATTTTGTACGTGTCTCAATAAATCTCCCGTCCCACCCTGACCTTTTCCCATTTTAAATTTATAAATATTTTTACAAATTTGACATCTAACTACTTGATTCTCTTCGTCCCTATATAAAAAAATCCATGCATCAGATTTTAATTTTTGTTTTATTGGACCTCGTCTCATACTAGGGGGAATAAGAGGCGTTCCAGTTGGAGGTGCACTAGTGGGTGTGTCACCTAGATTAGTGGGTGTGTCATCTAGAATTCAGTTTCATGATCTATATGTGTGTAATCAACCAAATCATCGTCTCTAGGAATATGATGACTAGAAGAAGCACCCCTGCCCTTGTTACCCCTACTAGAAGAAACACCCTTACCCTTACCCTTAAACATACCTCTTAATCCTTTCATTTTAATTATGCTAATAAATAGTTAAAGACAATGAAATTAAGTGTGCTAATTAAAATAAAGTAACAATAATAATTTAAAGAAAGAACGAATGTACCAAACGTCGACGTGTAATCGAGGTTAAAAATTGAAACTTTGCTCGATGGATGGTCCTCAAGCTAGTTGCGTACTTCACTCACAATTTTTGAACTTTGATGTAGTTATACAAATGAATAAATAAAATTTAATATTTAGTAGATAATGTAGACTTGTAGAGAGATAGATTGAGAGATTAAAGAGATTGTAGGAAGATTTATGAGAAAGATGAAGAGAAAATGAGGTATTTATTATTGGAAAATTGGGTTAATGTGTAAATATATTAACTTAGGAGTTAAAAATAAATATTAAGGGGGTAGGGGGGTTGTGGGGTGGGGGGAGGCTAAAAATGGTCGTTGCACAATAGCCAAAATATAAAATGGCCGTTGTGCAACATATATTTTTTGCAAATGTGAGGGGACCGGGCGGGACCGGGCGAATTGGGACTGGGGAGGGACGAGCCTGGGTCCCATCCCAGTTCGAGTCCCGTTACTAGTTTTTTTTAACGGGGTCCAGGCGGGGTCGGGTCGGGACCGAGCCGACCCTCCCTGTTGGCCAGCCTTAACTTCCCCCATCTATTTTGCACAAACTTTAAATCACATATGTCGGTGTGTATAAGTTCTAGAATAGCGATATTTCTTTCGACTGAATGAAAAGATGATTTGGTTAATTTTGCCTCTACGCACACATCACATTTATGTCAAAGGAAGGCAACAATTCCAACTTTACTAACTTTTGAATGGATTTTTAGTTAACGTGTCCTAATCTGTGATGCCATAAATTAGAGGATTCTATCAAGTAGGTAGAAGGCTTTATTTCATTAAATGAACAGATTACAGACATAATATTCATTTTGAAGAGGTCGTCACACGCGAAGCCCCTTCGTACAAATATACCATTCTTAGTTATTACAAATTTGTTGGACTAAAAAACTAGTCTAAAACCACCCTTGACCAACAGTGGCCCTGAAACCAAGTTCTTGCGGATGTCAGGAACGTGCATCACTTCCTTCAGAGTAAGCTCTTTGCCTAAAGTCATTTTGAGGACAACCTTTCTAACCCCTAGCACTTTAGAGGTAGCGTCGTTGCCCATGAACAACTTTTTGCCCGAGATTAGGGCGTAAGAGGAAAATGCACTCTTGTCATAGCAGATGTGACGGGTTGCACCCGTGTATATCCACCATTGCCTTGGATTCTCCACTAAATTTTCCTTCAGCACTACAACCGAGAAATCCACAATCATGTCGTCAAGGTTCGAAGGATCATCCTTGTATTGCACAACATTAGCCTTGGCCTTGCCTTTATTCTTGGCTTTTTCCTTCTGCTCTCGCTTCAGTTTGCGACACTCTTTGATCATATGGCCAGGCTTTCCACAGTGATGGTAGTTTCCTTTGAACCTCTCCATCGTTTGGCTTTTGCCCTCTCCCTGGTACTTGCGCTTTTTGTTGGCTTTTCCCTTCTAATCAACCAGATTTGCCTTTTCCTCCATTTGCTGCTTTCCCTTAGATATAGTTCTTTTATTGTCCTCTTGTATTTGCAGTTTGACAATAAGATCTTCAAACCCCATTTTCTTTGTATTTAGTTTGAGATAACTCATGAACTCGTTCCACGAGGGAGACAATTACTCAATCAAAGATGCAATCAGAAACTGCTCATTTGGCTTTATTCCTTCCAAATCCAGATGATGAAGAATCATTTGAAACTCCTGAATTTGGGACATCACTGATTTACCATCCATCATTTCAAATTTCAGAAACTTTCCAACGATAAATTTCTTAGTACCCGTATCCTATGCACTATACTTTTTCTTGAGTTTTTCCCATAACTCCTTTGTCGTCTTCACGGTGTAATACACAGTATAGAGTGTATCCGACAGATCGTTCAGAATGCAGTTTTTGCATATGAAATCACTATGATTCTAGACAACCAGTATTAACTTCAGGGCATTTGACTTGGATATCTTCGCCCACTTCAGTCGTTGTGTTAGACTGAGTGTCTATTGCATCCCCACCAGAAGGAGGATCTTTTATCAGAAAGCGTAACAGATTCAACGTAGTAAGATAGAACACCATCTTTTATTGCTATCTCTTGAAATTGGTACCCAGAAATATTTCTGGGCGTTCGGATTTGGAAACTGGCAGGAGCAGAACCATTGCCAATGGTTGAAGATGACATCTTTCGAACACTTAAAGAAATACAATTTTGTCTTAAACTGTAGGTAAAAAAGTGTATCCGAAAGGTTAAACAGAACAAAAGTTGAGTCGAGAGATGACTCTCTATTTTAAGACAAAATTGTCCCGTATATATGCTTTTACGATAATGGACAATAGTCTCCCAAGATAAAACAACAACAATCAACAATACAAAGCAAATAAGGTTGATTCTAGCGAAGAAAATAAATATAGAATAGACTGTTGAAGAGGAGAGGATCCGTGTGTGTTTCTGTATATATTCTTCGAACGGAACAGAAGAGTTTAATTTATAGTAAAGAGGATGGAATTTCTGTATATATTCTTCGAACTGAACAAAAGGGTTTAATTTGGTTATTTCCGAAACTTTCAGTACCAAAAAGAAAATAAGAAATATTTCAGGCACCAAAAAGAAAATTCTAGAAGACAACCCTGTGACCCGTGACCTAAGCCCGGACCGGACGGGAGGACGACGCTTGTGTGGGGCTTAGCCCCGAACCCAAGCTCACTTAGGTCCTCCCTCTTCTTAACACATGGGTTACCCCTTGGTGTCCCAAACTCTTACTAAAAACTAGAGTATTTATAGTGCTCAATCCTTCCATCTTCTACCTATGTGGGAGATTTGTTATTTGGCCAAAACAATCCATCTATTCATGTCTCAAACACCTTACTTTGTGTACCAATATATCTTTCATTTCTTAACAAAATTTGACGATACTTGGCACTAATATCATCTACTCATTTAGTAGATTAGGCATGTGCGAAGAAACGATGTTTCCAGCATGCCCCCACGTGTTTAAGTCACTAAAGACGGGAAAACTCAATCCCACATTGTTAAATTTCCTCCAAAATATATCTCTTCATTAATGAAAATAATCAACGGATTATATTCTTTCAACTATATTAAGGAAAATAGATTTTGAGCCTAATTCAACAATAATTAGCTCATGTATGACTGATTTAGATTACTTTAATCTTTGTTCATTTTCCAAATTGGTTCATTGCCCATTTGCCCTTATTATTCAGACCTATTGAGAAGTGCAGTGGTAAATAAACATGATATTAAGATATTACAGTGAATTATTATCATTAAAGAGATCAAAAACATGATTGATAATGATAGTGAGATAGAAGAAATTAGTATAGACTTGGCAAATATAATAAGAATATATAGAGAATTAATAAATCTAAACACAAAAATAAATATACAAAATAATTTAATAGAAGATTTAAACACAAAAATAAATATACAAAATAATTTAATAGAAGATTTAAACACAGACCTACGAATGACTATAGATCATTATGGATGAAAATAAATTAAGTCAACTTCAAATAATAGCTGGAAAACCCTCTACACATAATAGAGATATAAACCAACATATAGTAAGCTGCAGGATGAATATAGATCTTATAAAAAATAGAGATCAACGTTTACAAGAAAATTCTAAAAGATATATGAACAAGAAAATACTATTACAACCTTAAGAAATATGATAGCACTAAAAGATGAAAGGTTAAGACAAAAAGAGGAAGAGAGTATGAAATTAAGAGAAGAAAAACTAAGAGAAATAATCAGGAGAGATAATAAAATAAAAGACCAAAAAGACATTATAGTAGAACAATATAAATATATTGAAAGGTTAAGAAATGGATAAAGGAAAAGAAATAGTAGAAAACTCTAACGAAACATATTACCAAATGGATGCATATGAAGGAGGAATAACACAAACCTTAAGTTTTAAACCCGAAATATATAAAAAAAATACAAGATGAAAAAGAAGAACTGTCAACTAAGAAAATATTTAAAACAAAATTGTTTGAAAGAAATAAAGAAATAAGATACATAGCTCAAAAACATGAAAATATAATAGACACAACCAGTGTAAATGGTAGAGCAAGAATAAATTTAATAACAGATAAAATAATAAAAAGAGAATTAGCAAAATTATCTACTAAAGAAGCTAAAAAATACAAAAACATATACTTTGGAGGAGTAGAATTTACCATAAAAGCACATTTTCAGAAATTATAGATACACCCATACAAATATACATACTAGATGATAGGATATTAGGAAATTTACAAGTTGCTTTAATATCAGTAATAAAAGGAAATTTAATATATCAAAAACTAAAATTCACAGTACAACCAGATTTTAGTATATCATTAAAAGATGATCATAAAGACTTAGCTTTAACACTATATTATAAATTAGATGGAGTAAATATACCACCAGGTAGTAAAGTAATAAGCATAGAAATAAAAATGATATATGCTCTAATAGGAAACCATCATGTAAAGAAACAACATGAAATGGACATTTTAGTATCAAAGATGTACCAAGAAATATTAGAACAAATAGAACATAAAGAAAATTTCAAAATAACCATACCTGAAGAAATAGATATGAATTTAAGTACTAGAATCCTAACACCATCACAAAGATTAAGACCACATATAGAAGGATCAAAACTAATAATTAGAAAATAACCAATAAAGTTAAGACAAACTAGCTTAAGACAACCCAAAACATTAGACCTAATAAATATACCCAGTGATAGATTGAGAATCAAAGTAATATTATTCAATGATATGATAACAACTGACTGTATAGCTGAAATAAATACATGAGCTATTAAACGTTTTATACATATAAGTAAAATCAATGAAAAAGACTGTAATTTAATAGAACCACAAACTTGCAGTTACCCTGAAAATGAAAGAGAAATAATAATAACCAAAAGTATTAATTTAAAATTCAAAATCCAAGATTTAGAATATAAAATAAATATAGGAGTAATAGAATATGATAGTTTTAATAAATTATTATTAGGAAGTGAATTTTTAACCATGATAGATTATAAAATTAATAATGAAGATATAGAAATAAATGACCAAGGAAAAACGAGATTTGTAAATAAAATATGAATATCCAACAAAAAAATACAAAAGAAGAAACAAAAATTAAAAATAATAAAAACAATTTTATCAGAAGAAATATTTTCTCAAACTTAAATACCTAGAATACAGTGCAAAAGAAATGAAATTAGAAAATGATATAAAACAATTAGAACAACAATGTAAAAAACTTGGTAAAATACGGATAGATATGGAAAATTGATGGAAGAAAAGAATAAATAACCATGAGTAACTTTAATGAAAAGGTTGATGCAATATGGAACGAAATAATAGTAATAGAACAGATAAAAAATATCCTGATAATAATGGATGAAGTAAGAGAAAATCAAACACAAATGCAACAATTAATAAGAGAAGAATTAACAAAGTTATGGAATGTATCTGAACTCTGAAGTAGCAAAATAATATTAGAACAACTTAACATATTAATAGCACATATAAATAAAGGAAAATAAGTAACAGAAGAAGAACCTAGTACTAGTCAAGAAAGAACAATTGAAAAAATAATTGATACGACAACTAAACAACCAAAATTAGTACTAATAGATGCATGGAGAAGAAGTAGATAACCTATAATGATAGATATTAGTAAAATGAAACCTAAATTATCAGAATCTGTAGAAAAAACACTAGACAGTCTAGCAATATTAAATAAAAAAAGACAATTTTAATGGAAAACCAAGAACATAGTGTAATTACATTTGTTAAAAATCATGGAAAAGATATAATAGAAAAAGAAAAATACAAGTATGAACCTATAAGAAAGAAAGACTCTAAAAATACACCAGATACTAAAGGTGAAAATGTATTTATAACTGACACAAAAAAATTGAATACATACACTTAAAGTTCAAAAAACAAGAACAACAAATATCAGAATTACAAAAGGAAAATACAAAATTAAAATCACATAATAATGAAGAATGGCTGAGTAAATATAAAAAAATATAAACACAAGTTTAAGGATACAAAGAGAAAACTAAAAGAAACAAAAGTAGAATTAAAACAAACAAAAGAAGAATTAAATCAAATAAAATAAGAAATTGAAGAATTAAAAGAAGAGTTACACATTTTAAAAGAACAAATGACAAGGTTAAAAGGAAAGAAGAAAGTAAGGAAAATAAATAAAACAAGTGATGAAAGTACCACTAGTAGTGAAAAAACTGATAGTGATACAGATAAAGATAGTAATACTAATCTTGAATTAGCTAATCAAGAAATACAAGTAGCAAAATTTATAGAAGAAGTAGATGACGAGGAAAACTCAGATGAAGAAAAAGAAAATAATCAAATATTGAGAGCTTTGAAAAAATTTAAAAATGTAAATGCAATCATAGAAGAAGAATCTGAAAGCGATGTAAAAGATGAATTTAATAGACCCATAGAAACAGAAATAGAAACGGATGATGTAGTAAATGAAGATGCAAATGATTATCCTGAAGAAGAACTAATAGACCCAAATTTAGAAATAATAACAAGAAGACGTACTAAATTACCAGAACATATACATGTAAGACAACAAGCTGAATTTAAAGAATTTGTAGGATCAATGTCCCAAGGTGTAAATTTTAATGGATACTTCCTAGATTTAGATAATGTTTATGATGAACAAGAAATAGGTAGAAGAATAAATGATTGGAATCTTGAAATGTATATAGCATTAATGAACTCTACACACATTGGTAACCTATATTATATTTATGACTTAACATCTAAAACATTAATTGGAAAAGTAGCATATTGGATGGAATCTATAGCATATCAACTAAAAGGAGAATTATTTAGTCATGCAAGAGATTGTAAATCTATGTTAATGATATTTGATATTGTACTAAAAAGAGAATTTTTAGGAGAAAAATTGTTAGTAGCAAGAGAAAATGTATTTGCAGAAAGAAAAACTGAAATTATAATGAATTTAAATAACATGAAATGTTGTAAAATTAATAAATTACCAGAATATATTATAAGTTTTAGCAAATTCTTTTATGAAGCAAGATTTTTACCACAAGAAGGTTTAATATATCAACAACTTTATTATGGCCACTTACCAACACCATATAATACTGAAGTATCAAAAAAAAAAAACCCAACTAGAACCAAGAGAAAACACATTAGGAGAAAGAATAAGAGTACTAAGAGCATACTTAATGCAAAAATGTGAAGAATATATAGAATATAACAAAAATTTAAAAAGATAAGAAATTAGGATTAAGAGAAATATGTGGATTCACATAGAGAAGACTAGTATTTGGATGTGATGATAAAAGAAAAGAAAGGAAATATAAGAAATGTCATAAAAATAAAGAATATCAAAGAAAAAGATATCAAAAATATAATAATTACATCAAACAATATTACAAACCTTATAAGAAATAGAGGTTTAAAAGATATAAAAATACCCCTAAGACCAGAAAAAAATTTAGACACAAAAGAAAATTTAGGAAAAGAAAGTATATAAAACCATTAGAGGAAAAATCTAAAGAATGTAAATGTTGTAATTGTAATGAAAAAGGACATTATGTTAATAAATGCCCAAAACTAAAGAAAAAAGGTGTAAAATATATAAATACAACACAATTTATAATGAATCTACAACAAATAAAAGAAGATATTAAAAAATGGTATGAATATGAAGACTTTTATGTCAGCCAAACTGATGAAGAAAGTGAAACAGAATAAAAAAATATTAGCCTTATTAATCAATACTCAAATAGTGAAAATAGTTCTGAATAAAATGGAATGTCAAGAAGAAAAAAGAAAAATGATAGAAGAAAAAGATTATTGGATACAATGTGAAAAGTATGTTCGCCATAAACTTATTACAATTACTAATGAAACAGGAAATAAATATTATCATGATAGATATAAAAAAGTTGCAAATAACCTTAATAATATTAAGAAAAGATTAAATGAAATAAGGTGGCAGGAAATCCAAAGAATAGGAAAAATAATAAAAGAAATAGAAATCCAAGATACTCAACAATTTGATTAAATGGTAGCAATTTATATTGAAGCTCATATAGAATATAAGCCTAATAAAATGATAAAATAAAATATCTTTATAGATAGTGGAACAAACTTATGCCTAGCAAGGAAAGAAGTGTTAGAACCACACATATGGAAAATGTCTAAAACTCACAGAATAAAAGTATCAGGATTTAATGAACAAATGAAAGAATTAGATAAAATAGAATTTAATGAACAAATGAAAGAATTAGATAAAATAGCAGAGAATATGAGAACAAGGTTAGGAAAAACAATATTTCAACTACTAATAATCTATCAACTTAACCAGATGAGACGATAAGTATTATTAGGAAATAATTTCTTATACTACTTTAAAACACAAGTTATAAATAATAATAATTTTAACTTACAAACGCCTTGTAATAAATGGATAATACTAAAAAGAGTATTACCAATACATACATTAAGGTTGTGTATAGGGGTGTCAGATGGGCCGTTTGGGCTGAAGTTGAGCGGGTCAAGATGGATTGAATCAATAGATGGGCCAATGCCCAACCCGCCCAAAACTTACATGGGCTAAGATGGGCGGATCAAGATGGGCTAAATGATGGGTCATATGGGCCAATGCCCAACCCGTCCCAAACTTACATGGGCTAAGATGGGCGGATCAAGATGGGCTAAATGATGGGTCATAACACAACTTGCCCAACTTAATCCATTACTTTTACAAATTTCAAACTTACCTTCTATGATATTATTTTATTTTGTATGATATTTGATTTTTTCATATCTTTATTTTTAAAATAAGAATAATATTTTAAAGATTTTTTTCATTTTTTTAAGAGCAAAATAAATATATAAAATAATGGGTGGGAGGGCAGGGGTAGTGGGGCGGGGGGCTGGGTAGTGGGGTAAGAAAAGTTTCTCATTTTTTATAAAAAAATATGTATAATTAAAATAAATATATAAAGTAAAAACTTCGGGTGGGGTGGGGGTGGGGGTGTGGATGAACATTTTTAATAAAAATTTATAAAAGTAAAAAAATATGAAATACAAATTTGAGGATAGGGGTAGGGCATGAGGGGGTAAGGGGAGGAGGTAAGAAAAATTTCATATTTTTATATTTTTTTTTATAAGAGTAAAAAGAATATGAAATAGAAATGTGAGGATGGGGTAGGGGGAGGTAAGAAAAAATTTCATATTTTTAATAATTTTTTATAAAAGTAACAACTAATATGAAATAGAAATTTGAGGATGGGGTGGGAGTGGAGGGGGTAGGTGGGGTTAGGGCGGTAGGGGGAGGTAAGAAAAAATTTCATATTTTTTATAAAAGTAAAAATAATATGAAATAGTAATTTTAGGATGGGGTGGAGGGGTAGGTGTGAGTAGGGTGGGGGTATGGCGGGAGTGGTAGGGGTGTAGTAGGCAAGGTAGGGGGCAGAGATGTGAGGGTGGTTCAGTGCTTGAGTGGGGGTTGGTGTAGAGGGAGGGGGTAGGGTGGATGGATAGTGTGGTGGGTGGTTGGGGTGCGTTGGTGTATTTTTATTGTTTCGAAATAATAAAGATTTTTTAAACAATTATTTATAAATAAAAATCTTAATCTAGAGTGGAACTCTAATCGTTAAAATTGAGCATTTTTGTGGGTCAAGTTTGGACATCATCATGGATTTATTTGGGTTGTTGATTTATGATGGGTCAACTTGGGCTAGTCCAAACCAACCCATCATAAAAATCACTCTTGCCCAAACCCATGAAACCTTAGGCGGGTCATTTGGGTTTGGGCTAATTTTGCCACCCCAAGTTGTGTAACATGATAGATAGGAATAATAACCTACAACTATTAAAAGAAAAACATCTTAATATATTAAAAATAAATTTTGGAGAAAATCCAATACAACTATGGGAAAATAAAAAAATATATGCTGAAATCAAGTTAAAAAATCCCAATGACACAGTTAGATCTAAACCCATTAGATATAGTCCAACAGATCAGAAATAATTTGAAACTCAGATAAAAGAATTATTAGAGTTAAAGATGATACAAGAAAGTAAAAGACCACATAGTAGCCCAACTTTTTAAGTAAGAAAACATAGTAAAAAAAAGAAGAAAAACTAGAATGGTAATTGATTATAGAGAATTAAATAAAAAGATAATATTTGATGGATATTTTTTACCATATAAAAGAAATCTTATTAATAGATTAGAAAATAAAAAATGGTTTAGAAAATTTGATTGTAAAAGTGGATTTTGGCAAATAAAATTAACAAATGATTCAAAACTTTTAACAACCTTTAGTGCCCCTCAATGACACTATGAATGAAATGTATTACCATTTGGATTAAAAAATGCACCACAAATATTTCAAAGAAGAATGGACTAAGTGTTTACAAAATTAACAGAATTTTGTATAGTATATGTTGATGATATATTAATATATAGTGATGATTTGGAAAATCATATAAAACATCTAGAAGAATTTATAAAGACGGTAAGACAACATGAAATATTATTTATTTGAAAAGAAATCTGAAATCTTCAAAAATAATATCGAATATTTAGGGTACATTATAGATAAAGAAGGATTACAATTGCAAGAACATATAGTGACAAAGATAAAGATTTTTAAAGATAAATTAGAAATCAAGAAAGAAGTACAACAATTTTTAAGAGTAGTAAACTATGCTTCAGACCATATAAAAGATTTACCACTCTTAAGAAAACCATTGCAAGAATTAACTAGAAAAAATATAACATTCGAATGGAAGGAAGAACATACTAAAGCTATAAACGAAATTAAGGGAAAAGTAAAAGCCTTGGCAAAACATAGAATACCAACGGAACAAGATCAACTAGAACTTTTTACTGATGCTAGTGATATAGGATGTGGAGCAGTCCTCATAGCTTATAAGAAAGATGATATAGATAAAGAGAAACCATTGATATGTGGATATGAAGGAGGAACATGAAAGTAAAATGAGAAAAATTATCATATTAATGACAACGAACTATTAGCTGTATTTTTTGAAATAAAAAGATTTCATTATCACCTATTACTAGTGAAATTCGTTGTTAGAACTAATAACACCCAAGTAAGAGCTTTTATTACTAATAAAATAGATCCTTTACCATAATTAAATAAAAGAAAAAAAATATTATAATTTTATTGTTAAAAACATCTCTGGAACTAAGAATATTTTAACTGATTTTCTTAGCAGGTACAACGATGTCAGCCACTAGTGACAATTTGGAAGAATATATTACTAATGTTGTAGAAATCATCAAACAAAATCATGAAATCATTACAACCAGAAAACCAAACATTCCTACACTCCCAAAAACTTTTACATCCAAGCTTGCAACCATGTCATCCACTATACCATCCTCCATAACAACGTCATCTTCCTAGATATCAACAACAATATCAATGTGTGATAAACTGAAATTTGCACCCGACTTTATTACTGCATATGAAAAGATAAATAAATTTTATGATTATAAATCTAACCCCCATATTTTAAGAAGTGCAAAACTAAGCAAATATCCTAGATTTTTATGTAGTGAAAATGCTAACCCTTATATAGTGTCAAAATAATTTACTTATGATTTAATTGACAAAATAATAGTAGATGGAACTTTTTATAATATTTCTAAACTACCTACTATTATAATAGAATCTGCTCAAGCAATGATGGAATCTTTTGAAAAGGGTATATATGGAATACAACTATTTGATGCCTCAACAGATCTGACCTGAAAATCCATTGTAATATGTCAATTATTTAAAACTGGTAAAAATAAAAATATTAGCGGTGATGATGAAGATCTCAAAATGAAGATACCCTTTACATTGAAAAAATTTCAAGAGTTGCTAAGTGCCAAAAGAGCTATTGGACTGTTAACTTTAAAATCAAAGATAAAAGATATGTTAAAGGCTAGAAAGCCTGCATAATTGGAACAACCAAAGATGGAGAAGTTGAAGAACTTATTACCCTATACTATAATAATGATATACTATCCAAGACACTATGGAACTTACAAACATGCACAATCGGATCATGAATATGAAGCATAGACTTGCCAAAGCAACTATGGAGTAATATCAACTTTTAGCAGGTTAGAGAAAAAGGCCTGTAATCAGTACTAAAAATGCTACCAATACTACCCATACTATTAAAAAAGAAGGATCATCTAATCCTTTTGCATGATAAAACAAGACCCAATGTAGTTTTAACTACTATAAGCTACAATGTAACACTTTGATACATCCTAATGTAGTCTAACTACAGTAAACTCATATATTACCATCCATACTACTCAATACAAAGACAGACGACGACAAATCAGGGGAAAACATCATGCAAAAACGCTTGTGAAAGGTAGCAGCTGACCTCAGCAATTATAAAAGCCGCCAGACCCACGAAGAATCAAAGGAAAGACGACAAACTTGACAAAGCTACAAAAAGACAAAAAACTTTGAAGAAAAATCTGCAATGATAGGAGACAAACTCCTATTTACTTTAAGACTTTAGTAGCAAACCACTATTTACTTTTAGACTTTTTTAGCAAAGAAAGAATGTAACCGATTATGAAAATAATCTGAAGGTTATCTATATAAAGAGCCTCACTATAACCATTTGAAACATTCAAAATCGGCAATAAAAATCTTCCTTTGAAAAAATTTAAATGTCTAGCTAAACCTCCTCTTAATCTATAATTAATACCAAGAACAATATCATAATACTATAGAAAAATACTTTGAAAGTTTATACTTAGAACCATATTAGTCTATAAACCTGCATCTTAAAAAGAATTTTAGAAAGAGTCTGTCGAGTCTCCTAGTACCTAGGCCATTAATCCCGTCAATTCAGTGGAGAAAAAAAAGGAGTCAAGTGCCAGGGTGAGTGAGCATTCCGGTGATCTGAAATTCTGCTAAGAGGTATGATTTTTAGACTGTATTTTTAATTATAATCTTGATAAGTGTAGACTCTGCAATTATAATATTAATATTGATTGAAGATTATACAATTTTATTTTAAAAATAAAATTTAAGTTAATAATAATTGCTTCCATGCTATATCTTTATTATTTGATAGACTTTAAAATAAATTTAAGCATACGACCATCTAGATTTCTATCATTTTTAGGATTATAAGATGATAGAAAAGATCCGGAACAGAAAAGTAGTTGCTGGTTAGAGTCCCACCTTATAAATATTCTTAAAAAATTATGAAGAGAGAACAACTTGTAGGTTGGTTGGAAATTATTGTGGGGCCAGATTTATTAAAACAAAACAAATGTGTCCATTTAACTCTTTTCATGCATGTGGGCTTTTATCAAAGAACGTTAACGCTTGTTAGGTTTGGTAACACTTAGCTTATCTTATTTCATCAATTAATCAATCAATGCATCAAATTCGATGGGGCCGAGGTCCCTAACTATATGAATAATTTGTTCCCTTTCAACCCTACTCAAGTCCAACATATTCCAAAGCTGTATGATAATTAGGATTTCTTTATATTATAAAAATCTCCAAATCTCGCCTTAATCATACATATGTATTAAAAAAAATTAGGAATTTGGGAAGGACAACTTCTGTTACTTAGCAATAAAACTTCGCCCTGATTTGGATATACAATGCCCACAAGGTCATGGTCCAATGAAAACCATGCGATATCTTTTTCTCAAGAGTCAAATACTGATAAGGTTAGTTACGAGCTATTAAGTGACGAATTTTGTGGATAATTCTATTTTTTTGTTAACTAGCTAATTTTTCTAATTACCAGTAATTCCTATTTCGGTATTTCATGTATAGTGAAACAAGTATAGCTAATTAGAAAAAAGAATTAGGAACTTACTGATATTGGTTGGTATTGCTTGTTTAAGGTACATTATTCCTTATTGACAAACATATTCATCGTAATTCAAGGTAAACTTTGGGAAGATTTAATTTTCCTACTGAACCTTATAAATTTTGAGATTCTATAATTAGGAAGTTTTCAATAGTAAGAATAATTGAATCACAGTATTATATACCATTGAAGTACACAACATGTAAAAACTATATTTCGAAGGCATACAGCTTACATATTTGCTGGTCTCGTATAAATATCTAATATTTAATATTCAGGTATTTTAAAAAAAAATTTATATATGTTGTAGCTAATTATAGGAGGTACATAAATATAATAATTACACTTTAAATAAATTATAATTTATAGCTATATTATGTATTTAATTTACCTTTCATAGCTATACTATATTTGATCTTCTCCCATATTTGGTGTATTCTCATATCTTCTTCTCTCTTCTCCCTCACCCCTCTCTCGCCATTTTTACCATTAATGCCCCGCCGTGGTGAAATCTATGTTGGAAATTTGCCTTTGGTGGGGAGGTGCGTCCACCCGTATTTAATGACTTAAACACTAGGGTTCCGCATGTTGGAGGCTTTGTCTCTTTACACGTGCATAATCTACTAAGTGAGTAGATGACCGTAGGGCCAAAGATCGTCAAATTTCGTTAAGAAATGAAAGAGATATTGGTCCACGAAGTAAGGTGTTTGAGGCAGCGACAAGGAATTTCGCTACCTTAGGACAGTTAGAGTTACTGCCGCCGTGTGGGACAAATCTACCACATCGGTGGGAAAATGAAGAATTGCTCTCTTTATAAGTCTTAAAATTGGCTAAGGGTTTGGGACCCCAAGGGGTAACCCATGTGTTTGAAGGAGGGATGACCTAGATGTGCTTGGGTTCAAGGCTAAGCCCACACGCGCCGCCGCCGCCCGCCCATCCCGTCCGGTCCGGTCCGGGCTCGGGTCACGGGTCGTGGGCCTTGGGCTTCTTTTGATAGACCCCCAAATTATTTAATATTTACAGTTTGGTCCCTGGAGTTTATAAAAATATGAAATTGGGAACGACGGAAGGCTCTGCCTACTGTTTGAGTTGATTTTTGGAGCGTTATTTCACATTAACCAGCCATTACTTGGCTGATTAACTCCCTCCTTCAATGGCCATAATCAACCATTACTTGACTGATTAACTCCCTCCTTCAATGGCCATAAACAACCATTACTTGGCAGTTGAGGAGTCCCCCCCTTATGCTATATATTAGAGTCTTTTGGCTAAATTTTGGGTAACAGAAAATGGGACTACAACATATACACACAGACACAAACAGAAGAGAGACACAAAAATTCTGTCCAGAAATAGTGGATGAAAATCGAAACTCTTCCTTCCTTTTTCATTCTTCAGTAAGTCGTTTCGTGTTTGTTTTCTTCGTAAGAATCAACCTATTTGCTTTGTAGTGTTGATTAGTTGTTGTTTTATCTTGAGAGACTATTTCCCGTTAACGTAAAAGCATATATACGGGGCAATCTTGTCTTAAAGACAGAGAGTCATCTCTCGACTCATCCCACAGTGGTAACAATCCAGATTTAGTGTTTCTTGATTTTCGGTTATCAAGATTCAAGACTCAACAAGCTTGCGGCAGTTCTGAATTGCCTATTTGTTTATCCTTTCGAACACTTGTAATATTTATTTACTTCTCGTATTGCTTTACATATCCAACAATCTATACCTTGAGTGGGAACTCTTTCAGTATCCAAATTAGTCAAAGACATCAGCAAAATCTTCATCAAGGGTTCCCCAAAAACCACTAGGAAAAACTAAACCTTTAACTGATTCTTTAACATTCATCAACCACTAAAGAAGAAACAGAGCAAAACTAGGAAAAATAAGTGTTTGTTTCCAAGAAAATAGAGTAAATGTTGTTGTTGTTGCTGCTGGGCTTAAAACTCCGGCGAAATCGCCGATTTTAGTGAAGCCTAGACTTTCTGGCTGTGGATTCTGGTCAGATCGCCATAGATTCCGGTCGTGGAACACTTCTACAAAAGAAATCTAATGGAGTTCCGAATATAGATCCGAGTCGTATAAAATCGATTAGAGATCGGAGTCCAATATCTATCAGAAATCTTGAAGTAGCTTGAGAAAGAGCTTTTGAAGATCTACTGCAAGTAGCTCGAAACGTAAAATCTTTTCGGAGTTGTTGTATTTGCCGGCGAGTAGCGACACAACAAGGAGGCGATCGGAGGCACCTCCGTCGCGTCAACAACAACATAAACATCACGCATCCATTGAAGAAAAAGACCTAGACTACGATGTTTTCTCGAAGAAGACTTAGACGATGATGTAATTGTGTGTATTCATCGATATGAGTGTATTTGCTCAATTTTTATAGGAACTTTTACATTTCTGATCGGAATTCATGGATTCTTCACCTTCCTATATCTCGATATGAGTGTATTTTATGTTTTTTATCTCCAGATTTGAGTATATTTGAGTGCATTTGTCTATTTTTAGTGTAAATATAAGGTATATGTATTTGACTGATTGTATCTTTTGGGCAAACTAGATGTATTTGGCTGCATTTATTGTTTGAATGATCTATATACACATGTATTTGGTTGACTATATTTTAAAATTGTATATTTGAATACATCCGAATACACGCAAATTTATGTATTTGAATGCACTTAAATACACACGAAATAACTATAATATAGCTACAAAATATAATTAAGAAAAAAGTAGCTACGGTTGGTCAAAAGCCTATGCTCTTTTTCACTTGTTTTTCATTTCCACACTCCTTATCCTACAAAACATCACATATACGTAAGAAATGACATAAAATGTACTCTACGATAAACAAAAACTTAAGTAAATGGCATCAAATGTACCGTAATTTAACGATACATCAATACTCGAAACTTAGACTCTTGCTTGTCCTCAAGCAACCAAAACCACACACAATCCTACGACACATGTTCTAAAATACCCAAAGTAAGAGTGACTACAACAATGATAGCAATTAGCTACAGGCATGTACTAAAGACAATTTCGAGCCTCACTCCATATTGACAAAACACGGTGCACCACTCAACAGACAAAAACTAACTCTACAACTTCAATTGGTGACAGAAAGTTATTAGCATGAGAGATATAGCCAAGAGATTCTGGTTCGAGAAGTGTTTCTCAACTAAACATTACAATCCGTATGCCCTCACAAAGATCAATGAAAATCTCCAAAATACACATACTTACAAACACAAGGGACAAAAGATAAAGAAGAAGAGAACACACTCACACTCACAAAGATGTTCGATATGTACACATGCAATACCATAGGCTTGTCCTTCATGTAGTCCTCCACTAATGTAGACACACTTGGTTCTAAATCAACTAGGACTTTTCAGGTTGTCATGTAGGCTTTGGGTTAAGGTACGGATATAGTTTGAAAATAGTGACTCAAGACCTTCATAAGCACAACAACTTGCACAAGTTCAAGCATACTTCCTTTAACAACTTTTTCTCCTTTCCTTTTCACTTTTTGATTCAACATCTAGTCTCCCCTTTATTCAAAACTTTTATTCTACCTTCTTATCTATTTTTTTGTTGTTTTCTCTTTAAAATACCAAGGAAGGTTGCACTGTTTTCTTTCATTTTTTCTTTTCTTTACTCTTTTTTTTAATTCACCTTTTCACCTTTTAAACAACTCCACATTACACTTTCTCAACTACCACCCCCAAACTTAGGCTTTTGGCATATGTTTGCACTTTCAAAGCACTTTGGGAGGTCAGGTGCCTAAAGATAGATCAATGAAAGGATAAATCTTGTAATGTGGTTGCCAAAGAAAATGTTAAAGGCTCAAAGGGGTTGACTAGAAAAATATGCAATGGTAGGAAATTTAAGGCACAAAGACGGTCCAAGGAAGGCCTAACATCCTTTTTCGAACCAAGCGTAGTCTACAATTTCACCTTAAAAAACATACTAGGCAAGTTCTAGATCATACTAATGCAAAATAACTCAACATAAACAATATCACACACACGACATATGAATTACAATCACTTCTTTCATCACAACTTCTAACCCAAATTATCAAGGCATTTATTAATCACGACTCTAATAGGCATAAGTCACAAAATGATTCATGCATGTCAATACATCATCCATTAAATATATGTGCACATCAAACAAAATCTTTCAGAGGGGTCAACACAAACCATACATGCCATAAATTAATCAAACCAACACTATATAAGTCACAATCTTCAATTATACTTGAACAATACACGACACTAAATAAAATACGACACAATACATAACAAACTAGCTAAACATTTCAAGTTCAGCAAAAAATAAATGCTCTCGAAAAAAACCTTGGCTAAGAAAACTCAAGAGCCACAAAATATCCAACAAAACTACAACTCAGACACGGTATACCCCACCCCAACAAATAAATCATGCATTGTCCCCAATGCATATATATAGTAAAACATGAAGTGATGAACTCCATGAGAATGCATCAAACATATGTCTGAGTCGTGTCTCCATCAATTGTGTCATATGGGACTGAAGACTGGCCAATCGGATCTATCTCGGATGATGGTGCAGGCTCAACACTGGTAGTGATCGTGCTCACTAGGCCCACTGATGGTGGAAGAGGAATATCTAAACATGGAGCCGAAGATGAACCAGCTCCATCGACACTCTTGCCTCTCTGCTCTCTAAGTTTCTCCACAAACATCTGCATAGATAGGACTGTGTCCACCTCATCCCCCTGGACACATGATGCTCTCACAATCGAGCGAACACTTTCTAACTCCTCATCTCCAACATCACTACCCGGCTCATCCTCACTCAGCTTCTCTGATCTATCATTGACATACTCCTCCTCATCATAAATTCCCTCGGGAGAGTGGTCAACACGAGACTCGGTGATAACTCTAGGCTGGGTAGAAAATAACTATGATGTCGGTGGTAGAATAGGTTCCGCATGTGCTATCTCTAGCGAATCCAAGGCACTTAGCTATGTTTTGACCCGCTACAAGTATGCTCTGATAGCCGGTAGACCTTCCTATGCACCCCCTCAATACGCCCTAGTCGAAGCTCAATAGACTAAAACTGGGCTCTAATACTCTTATGTGTCTCTTACTGACTCAAGGTCTGCCTTGTGAGGTGCTAAGGCTGTCTCTATAATTTCTTTTACATATGCATGGAATTCCTCCACTAATTTTGTCACCTTAGCATCAGCAACTCTAAGCAACTTCATACCATAACTAGGAATACCTTACCCTAAAGTTGGGACAGAGGAAGTGGCCACAGATGTGGCAGGAATAAACTTTGAAGTAGCGGCTGAAACATCTGGGATTGAAGTTGTGGTCGGGGCTAAAGTACCTGCTGGGGAAGATTGATCCACTGCACCAAAAATCTACGTGTCAAGCACAATCGGAGTAGCCTTAGACTGTGATACAACCATCTTTCTCTTGTTGTCATACTCTAATCGGGTATAATCCACAGTCTATTTTACCTCAGTGCCCCTGTCAATATTACCAATCTTGGGCACTCATGTCTTCATGTATAATGTTGTGATCAAGCATATGTAAGAAATAGAGGTGTTGCTCTATTGCAACCGGTCCCGAATCTCATCCTGAATAATTTATCCCACATTGACACGCTACCCATTCATGAGAGCGACAATCATAATGGCTTTTTCCAAAGAGATGTTGGTGTCGTCAAATGAAGGCAACACCCTCAAAGATATGACCGCAAGCTAGAACTTTGCTTCTTTTTTTAGTGTGTTCTTATGCATGCCAACCGTTGTATCAAGACAGTCTGGTATTTTTTTGGCAATAACCGATGCAACCCACACTATGTGATCATCTGGACTCTTCATCCTTTCATCATAATATGTGTACTTGAGTGAAAATTCATCATCATTCTCTTCTTCTTGCCTAAAGTAGTAGTTGCTGATTTTCTTGGCGCAGATATCAACACTCACCCATCGAATAGTCACAAAGTCGAGAGGCTCTATAGAAGCCTTCGTATGTCGCCGACCTCTCTTCCTGGTCTGAATTGCCCCATGGGCTGCCTAGAATTCTCTCACAAGTATTGGAATGTAGTTACCCGAGGGTTTTGTGAAGCAATCCCATCTTGACGCTCTTAACTTCCGAATAACACTGGAGCATTCGTCTTTTAATCCATTCCAACTCACCCTATTCTCCTCATATATCACCCAGGTCATCTTGCCATCATTCTTGACCTCTAGGCCAGCCAAATATAATTCTTTCGACCCGAGCTCAACAAATCGGAGGGAAATTTCTTCTTCCTTTCTTTTCCTGACTATCTCCTCCGTAGTATCAACCTCAGGCGACTCAGAAACCTCAGGAACAATGGTTGTCCCCTCTTCAAACTGGGGTACATCATCCATATGTTCTTTCCTTTTCCGAGAAGTCATTTTCTTGGCACCTTTGGATTTACTCGTTCGTGCCATCCTGTATGTCAAAGAAGATTTTTTTAATGATTTTTCTTAATATGAAAGCAAGAAAGAAAAATAAAATACGAAGGAACAATAAAATTCTTTTTTTATAAGGGATTACATGGTTTGCGGTATGACTTGAGAATCACAGGCATGACCTGCGATTCACAGGTTATGTCGCAGACTATGTTTCCAAAAGTGTTTAGTGATCTAAAATCACTATCACACTCTGCGATTCACATGTGGTTCGCAGACATGGTCTGCGATTTGCAGGTTGTGTCAATGATAATTTATTTTTCATCGAACCTTTTCGCTACCTCATTTTCAAAACACTATACAATTAACCAACACACCCACGCCTAATTCCCTTAAGAAAGTTATCACACCATCCATCATCGGGAATTTTAATTTGTACGGGCATACACAACAATCCACACACAACACACAACCAATTTGGCATTCTTATGAAGCAAACATGAATATTATTAATGATTAACTCATGTGAACCGATCGCCGAGTACTCAAGACTTCTCCGAATTCATATATATAGCACAAACAATTCATGCGAGTCAAGACAACATAAATGCTAACAAGGATTTCATTCAAATATTTCATCGAACAAATTGTGGGCATGAATGATTCAAAGTAGTTTTCATATAACGGGTACTCAAGAATTCGTCATTAATGGCCACCCACAACAATCCTACATCGCACCATATCTAATTATGAATCTCGTGTACCAAACACTTCCCCGAATTCATCTATTTACCCCCAACAAATCATATGAATCGCGACAACACCAAATTTACTTCAAAAATTCATTCAGGCATTATATCGACATGTTGTAAGCATTACTTTCATGTGAATATTCTACAAACAAGGGTACTCAAGACTTCCTCTATTTCAAATTGCAAACATGATTCACAAAATACATGACTTGAATTCTAAATTTTCTCTATGGACAACCCCACACAGTTCACACTTCACACAATAGAACTTCAATTTCAAAACTAACCCTAGTACAATTTCATAAACAGACATCAAGGAGGTTGCAATAGATGAATTTGTACAATGAGTGTGACTAACAGACTTCAGAGAAATAGAAAAGCTCAACATACCTGATTTACAATGATGATTATTGTCTCGATGCTCTAGATGAAGGGTTGTGTGAACTGTTTCTCCAAAATGACTGTGAGTGCACAGTGGTGCGGTGAAATTGTAAGAAAAAATGGAAGAATTTGAAGGATTTGAGAAGTGATAGTGATTTGGAAGATGATTAGAGTTTCAAGGATTGAAAACCATTCAAATGGAGTAAGAATTGAGTTAAAATTTAAATCGATTAAGCGGTTTTGTGCATTTAAAACAAATGCGGGCAGGGTCAGACTCGAACCCCTTTTACCTTAGACACGATTTGGGGTTCGCCAATGGCACTGCAAATAATTATTGTGGTTTGCCGTTCAACCACAGACCTTGCCCGAGATTTTCATTATTTTTGGAACTTTTGGGCTTGGTCTGCGGTTCGCATGTCACACCATGGTCTGCGATTTACGGATCAACCGTAGACCATGACTATAGTTCACCATCATATGTTTGCCAATTTATTTCCTTGTGTCTCCAATTTCTAATCTTGCACACTTCAACAAACATCAAAACATCAAAATAACCAAAAAAGAAAAATAAACACACTCGGGTTGCTTCACGAGAAACGCTTAATTTTACTTCGCGGCACGACATTGTTACCATTTTTTCATAGCTCGTTGAGGTAGATCACCTCAATTATCTTCACTTCGTTGGGCTTTCTCAAGTAGTGCTTCATTCGTTACCCGTTCACTTTGATCTGATTTTCACTTGGGCAAACAATCTCTATGGCACCATGGGGAAACACTTGTGTGACCTCAAAAGGTCCTGACCACTTGGACTTCAACTTCCCGAGAAACAATCGTAATCTTGAGTTGAATAACAACACACGATCCCCTGGGCTAAACTCTCTCTTCAAGATCTTCTTGTCATGAAAGTGCTTTATCTGGGCCTTGTAAAGTGTCGAACTCTCATATGCTTGAGGGGGAATTCATCCATCTAATTAAATTGCTCCACTCTCAAGTTTGAGGCATCACTCCTATCAAGATTCAATTTCTTCAAGGCCCACATTGCTTTATGCTTATGCTCAATAGGGAGATGAAAAGCTTTACCAAACACCAACCTATATGGAGACATGCCAAATTGGAGTCTTGAAAGCAATCTGGTATGCCCAAAGTGCATCATCCAACTTCGGTGACCAATCGGTTCTTGTGACATTGACCATCTTGGATAAGATGCTTTTAATTTCTCAATTCAACACTTCCACTTGCCCACTTGTTTGGGGATGATAGGGCGTATCCACCTTGTGTTTAGCTCCATACTTCTCAAGAAGATCTTTGAACAATCGATTGCAAAAATGAGATCCTCCATTACTAATTATAGCCCTAGGAGTACCAAACCTCGAGAAAATGTACCTTTTAAAAAATGCGGCGACACTTTTTCCTTAATTATAAGGAAGCGCTCAGCCTCCAACCATTTTAACACGTAGTCAATCGCCACAAGGATGTATTTATTACCATACAAACTCACAAATGAGCCTATAAAATCAATTCCCCACACATCAAATAATTCAACTTCAAGGATATGTGTCAAAGGTAGCTCATGCTTTCTTGAAATGCCCCCGTGCCTTTGACATTGATCATACTTTTCAGAAAATCATAGGCATCTTGATGGATGGTTGATCAATAGTAACCACTTTGAATAACTTTCGTTGCAGTTCTTGCACTACCATGGTGACCACCAATGAGAGATCAATGGCAAGCCTCAAGTATGGGTATCATGTCAACCCCGAGAATACACCTTCTTCTCATGTTATCGATGCAAACTCGGAAAAGATAGGGCTCATCCCAATAAAACTTCTGGACATTACTCAAAAACTTCTTCTTTTAACTGGTAGTGAGATCACTTGGTATAATATCACTCGCATGATATTTTATGAAATTAGCGTACTATGGGATCATATCATGTAACCCAACTATTACATACTCATTCCGAAAAGAATCATCCACTTCAAGCCCATCACTTGGCTTCCCACCTTCTTCAAGTCTAGATAAGTGGTTGTCCACTTAGTTCTCACACTCCTTTCTATCTTTAACTTCAAAATCGAACTCTTGAAAAGTAAGACCCAACATATTAACCTAGTCTTTGCATCTTTCTTAGACATGAGATAACGAAGAGCCGCATGATCCGTGTGTACAATAACATGAGTCCCCAATAAATAGGCTCATAATTTCTCAAAAGCATATACGATTGTAAACAACTATTGTTCGGTGATTGTGTAGTTCATTTTCGCTCCATTGAGAGTCTTACTTGCATAATAGACGGGATGTAAAATTTTATCTCTCATTTGTCCAAGAACAACCCCCATAGAAAAACCACTAGAATCACACATGAGCTCAAATGGCTTCGACTAATATGGAGCAACAATTATAAGGGGTCGAGGTGAGCCTTACTTTCAAACACTCAAATACTTTGAAACAAGCTTCATCAAACACGAACTTGGTCTCTTTCTCCAACAATTTGCATAAGGGGTTAACCACTTTAGAGAAATCATTGATGAATCTTCTATAAAACCCGACATGACTTAGAAAGCTTCGGACACCTTTGACGGAGATGGGTGGAGAGAGCTTAATAATCACTTCAACTTTGGCTTGGTCAACCTCTATGCCTTTTTCTGAAATCTTGTGCCCAAAGAACGATGTCTTCTTTGATCATAAAGTGAAAATTTTCCCAATTGATCAACAAATTGGTCTCTTCACAACATTTGAAAACTCAAGCCAAACTCTCTAAACAAGCCTAAAAAAGAGTCTCAAACCACGAAAAAGTCATCCATGAAGATTTCAATGGATTCATCCACCAGATCGGAGAAGATGGACATCATGCACCTTTAGAAAGTAGCGGGAGCATTACATAAGCCAAAGGGCATTCTTCTAAAAGCAAGGTACCATAAGAGCATGTGAATGTGGTTTCTCTTGATCCTGGGGGGCAATAGTGATTTGATTATAATCTAAATAACCATTTAAAAAGCAATAGAAGGCCCTCATTGCGAGTCTATCAAGCATTTGATCCATGAACGACATTGGGAAGTGATCCCTTATTGTCCAACGGTTCAACTTTCATTAGTTCATAAACACTCTCCAACTTCTAACAGTACGATTGGTATCAATTCATTCTTCTTATTAGGAACCATGGTAATACCACCATTCTTTAGAACACATTAGACCGAGCTCACCCATTCTCACTATCCGCTATAGGGTACATGACACCGACATCCAACCATTTGATTATCTTTCTTCACAATCTTTTACATAGGAGGATTCAACCTCTTTTGATCCTCAACACTAGGAACACACTCTTTATCAAGCTTGATTTTATGAGTACAAATACCGGGAGGAATTTCCCGAATATCCATAATTGACCATCCAATGGCCCTTTTATACCTCTTCAAGATAGCCAATAACCTCTCACGTTGCTCTTCTGTTAGCCCGTTTGAAATTATAATGAGCAAGGTGTTGTTTGAACCAAGAAACTCGTACCTCAAATGTGAAGGGAGAGATTTGAGCTCCATGGTAAGTTGTTTAATGATTGATGGCTTTGCGGGAGGAGTCTCACGGTTCTCTAAGTCAAGATCAAACTTCTTGGGGTTGTAGTTGTATGACCTCAATCCAACCAAGGCATTCACTGTCTTCTCAAATTCTTCATAGTTCTTCCCATCATAATTCATCAACATTGTTGCCAACACTTCACCAACATACTCATTGTAACGGTAGTCTCCACGGCTTCATCAATAGTATCAATAATCGACACCACACTTATGTTGGACCAATTAAGAGTTCGCCACTAGTTTTTCAATGAAAGGGAGCCTTAGAGTAACTGGTAAAGTTGCTGCTATGTGACCAGGGGGTCATGGGTTCAAGTCGTGGAAACAACCTCTTGCAAAAATGCAAGGTAAGGCTGTGTACAACAGACCCTTGTGGTCCCCTTCCCCGAACTCCGCGCATAGCTGGAGCTTAGTGCACCGGGCTACCCTTTTTCACTAGTTTTTCAACCTAGATGATAAATGTCTTCACTAAGCTTTTTAAAGCCCTAGGATGTGAAATTCAATAACCCACTTTAATCTCAAATTAACCATTCTATTTCTAGCTTTGGTTATTATATGATAGTTAAATTTTCAAATCTTTGCCATTAATGCTTTTCCTATCCATTATTCTTTTCCAAGCAATAAAATGATATATGCACTATCAATATTGGCCACCATTGATATCATTACAATATAAAGCATTAATGGAGTATAATAATGATAAGTAACCCAATAGAATATTTAAACACCCATTTACATTAATATCACCATTAAGGTCCGCAACCCTAGCTAGATGATTAGTTACTCATAATAAATGAATAAAAAACATTCAATAAAATTGAATTCATTGTCACTTACAAAGTAATTGAAAGATGAATTAAAATTGAAATCAAATTGATGTCAATCTCCCCTCAAAAGCTTCAAAATTTAACTATGGAGTGTTTGGAATAATGGGGTCAAAAGCTGACGAGGAATAATATTTCCCAAAACCTTAAGAGTCTATTTATAATCCACAAAAAACATGCACACAAATTGGATAAAAACACCCCCACACCACAGTCGGCGAATCACAAATCATGTCGCCGACATGACCTGCGATTCGCAGGTCTTGCAAATGTACTGCAGAATGTGTTAAATATCATTTCTTCAGCAACATGTCTGCGGTTGGTCTGCGATTTGCAGACATGAACATGCTCTTATCTTGTTCAGCTTTTCCAAATCTCTGCAGCACTCTGCTGTTGAACTGCACTCCTTGTTCGCAGGTCATGTCGCAGACCTGTGATTTGCTCATATTCACTTGTTTTTCATCTCTGCACTCCTTGTTCTAGAAAACAACACATATATGTAAGAAACAACATAAAATGTACTCTAAGATAAGCAAAAACTTAAGTAAATGGCATCAAATGTACCGTAGTTTCACGGTACATCAATGGGTCGTATAAATATCTAGTTCCAATCTTCATATATAAAGCCCAAGAACCTGTCTTGGGTCTATTAGCATTTTTTGTGAGGATTGTCCTTCAAACGCACTGGTCTTTAATTTTTGCCCTTCGTATTCGTGGTCTTTAATTTTTGTCCCTGCTGTTTATTTTATGAAAATGTCAAGGTCTATTTCGCAAGGCATAGTCTTTATAATATTTTTCTTTTCGAAAACTAAAATTTTGCCTCGCGCGGCATAAATTATGTAGGAATTAAGTTATGCTGCATAGTTTTATAGTTATTTTTTAGATTATGTTTAGTGTTGAAAATTATGCCTTATCCAGCATAATTTGTGTGGATGCTATGATACATATGTTGAAGTTAAACGCTAATTATGCCGTCGAAATCCGAAATTATGCTTTTTTTCATATTATGTTGAGTGTTGAAAATTATGCTTTATCCGGCATAGTTTGTGTGTATGTTATGATACATATGTTGAATTTAAATATTAATTATGCCTTGCGAAATTCTAATTATGCCACGTCAAAAAATAATGAAGGGTAAAAATTAAAGAAACAAATTTAAATGGAAAAAGTTAAAGACCACCCAAGATAGGGCATTTGTGCGAATGACCCGACTATTAGTTGATGAAGGCCTTGAGGCCCTGTTTATTAAAATAGACTTTTAGTTTCATATAAAATTTCTCCACACATCAGATTGGACAAGTATGAAATTACTATATGGTAAGTGGTAACCCAAATTTATATCTAAGACGACTTTACCCTAAGCTATGCAGCTCATATAGGGACATAAGTATCAAATCTTATTTCCCATATTCCTATTTTTGTTGAAAACAAGAAGAGGTAAAATAAGGATCACGGAAGAAAAATATTGTTTCATTTCGTTCAAATACATCCCATAAAACAGATAGAAAGATCCATAATCATAATAACTGGAAAAGGATGACAATTAAATTTTGAATGTCGCTTTCAAAATATAGATTTAAGTATTAGAATAAGAAATTTTATGTCTGAATAATACACCCGTGGCTTAAATAGTGTAGCAATATAAAGAATTCATCAACATTGGGACTGCAAAAGAAATTGCATATAATGAAAATGAACCGTCGATTAGGACCCTATAAACAGTTTAAATGTAGAATTATTTTTTACATAATCGGTTGATATTATATTTTCACTATCATTCATTCAAGTACCTACAGTGTTTTTTTGGTTCCAAATGTACATGGAGTTTCTTTTTCAAATTTTACTTTTGAGATAGGGGCGGGTCCGATATGTCTTAATGTATTTCTGTTAATGATTCAATTTCTAACTTAGTAAGCGTTTTTGGACTTAGATTTAGTTGAAATTTGAAGTT
The DNA here is from genome assembly GCA_029783415.1 of Anisodus acutangulus. NCBI lineage: Eukaryota > Viridiplantae > Streptophyta > Magnoliopsida > Solanales > Solanaceae > Anisodus > Anisodus acutangulus. The sequence continues at coordinate 22,175,683 of CM056506.1, read as the reverse complement.
GAAAATTTAATATTTTGTATGAAAATCTTTTTCCTCAAAAAACTGGTCAAAACCAGGTTTTTCACCATATGTTTAAACACTAAACAAAAATTTATTAGAAAGTATAACTAAATAATATTTTTGAAAATATATATTTTCTTAAAATTCATGTTCAAACGAACCCTAAATCATTTTTGAAAAAGTGGGTTATAATTTTTCCTTATGATCTGTCAACTACTGTACACTGAGGTTTGTTAGTCCAACTATGTACTAGCATCAATTAATTTATTCATGTGCAAAAATACAAGGTTCTCGAATGCGAATGCCCTAATATTTTTTGTTGTGCCCAAATAATATCTGCATAATGTTTTAAGTAACCGAAACTTTTTGTGTTTGCTTGACTGCAATGATTGTCTTTTAGTCATTGGCAACTTTTGTTTGGCTATAATGAAAAACATACTCTCAATGAGTTGGTTCAAATTAGAGCAAAATATGATGTTCTTTTATTCATTGTCATTCGTCTACCTATGTACCAATTGAAATGTACGTATAAGGGAAGCCAAATGTTATCTCTATCATAATTCTAGGAAGATTTTAGTTATCTATAATATATTGAATAGGACTTTAGGGCATGATTGAAGAATTATCTGGTGCTCTTTGATGATTTATCTCTAATATTTGTGACCGCATTTCGAGAAAGGCACTAGTTTGCACTTTAATGAGAAGGATTTTAATAACTAAAAGTTACATAGAGGGGATTCCGAATTTACAAGGCAAAATAGTTTTTTTCTTATTTTCTTATATAACGACCAGTCAATGCCCGTCAATAGTTGAATAACTTTTTTATAATTTTAATCTGCCTCCATTTGTTCATTGATAAGCAAAAATGTACATCTTGAATTTGGCATCCCAAACTTTTAACATGATCATAAGTTGGGACTTCCTAGAGGGTTGGCATCAATAGTTAACACCAAAAAATGGTCATAGTTAAGCTAGTGAGAGACTAAACTATGACTTTATGGATCACTCCATTAGGGAGGATAATAAATAAAATGAGAAGTTTTGTCAGGTTTAACCCTGAAACTAGATATATTCCACCCATCTAAAATATTATGTAGGGTTTTGTTGGGTTCAAAACATATAAGTAGACACAACGGAAGTTTAAAATTTTGTTCTACTTACCCCAACAATTTCTTCTGGTATGGTTATATGAAAATCAAAACCTGTAACATAAAACTAGAACACTTACAAGTTGTATTATCTGGAGTCTTTACTTAGGGAGTACACACGACTATCCCTTCGACTGCAAGCACTATGCTACGGTGTATTCCTCTGTCAAGAAAGCCAGAAAATCTTGGCAGAGGTTTGAGAGAGTTTCGTCCTAGACTCTAAGTCTAGAAAGTTTATAGAATTGGTGTGTTTAACTTATGAGGTTTAGTGCTGTTTATATAGGGAGTATTAGGTCAACATCAGATTAGGGTTGGGCTCCAAGCCTGACCCAAATCCCGAGGTGCAGTGGGCGATCAGTGGGCCCTCTCTTGCTGCATGTGGCTGACTTAACATCCTTGGCGAGTCGGCCTGGTAGGCGCCGTGGCTCCTTGCCCGTATATATTCAGCATGTTTTAATTTTAAATCCAAAATCCAATTTTGATTTAATTAAATAATTTCCATCAAATAGAAATTATCCCATAGTTATTATCATTTTAAATATCTCGATTCCAAATTGAATATTTAATATTCTCTCAATACACCCTTAGATCGAAAAGACAATCGACATAGTGTGACCCTATAGGCCTTCACATATCGACACTAATCCAATTAAGGTCCATACAGAACTCCTAGACTGCACTGTATGACGAACTCAATATGTGAAGTACGTTTACATAAATCCATCAAACATAACCTTTATGTGAGATGATAAATTCATTTCATTTGCGACACACTCGATCAAGCTTAGGGTTTGCCATGTGTCTATCCAAATGGCTTGATCACTTTATCTCATCTATATTAGTCGACAACTAGACCATATTCTAAATATGTCTCTTGCATTGACCAATGACTTGGTCGACCTAATATCACTGAGATGTTGAGTGCTCTCTCGAATATTCAATCGAGGAATGAATTCTATTCTTGGCTCAATTACCACCCTAATTTACATCATAATGTACCCAACACAAGCCATGTCTTATCCTATAAGGAGTTTAAGCTTAGGACAGGGTCAAAGTACATTACTCTGTAAACATGGTGCGTATTGACCTCAAGTCAAAGGACCTTTATATCCCACACGCTGATAACACTCTAGACATGTCTAACAAATAGTTTATCAGCAGGGTATACCAATACTTTCCAAAAGTATCCATGTGTCCATCACTAGTAACCATTACTAGTATCAGGTGAGACATACTACATTCTCTAAGAATGTGATGCAGACCACATGTCGACTTATAACATATCATCGATGTCCCATTCTCGATGATAATTAGTCGATGCTATTTTAGAGTTACGCTCTATCATCAATATCTCACTCTATTAATGACAACGTAAGCTCAAGGGATGCACATTAATGAATAATTACAAACAATCAAATAATAATTCAATAATCGCAAATGTCATAAATATTAATCTTATTAATAATACGAATGTGTTCAAGTACATTTGTCTCGAACACTTCTCGGGAGATCAACAAAAGAGTTGAACGTTTGGATTCCATTAGTCTTATGACTAAGGCAGGCTAGTTTGTCAGTTGGTTTGTTTGTTTCTCTGAAGCAATGACTGTGTTGAATCCATGAACTTCAACTAATCTCTGAATTTCTTCAGCAATCCGCCAAGGTGGTTTCCATTCTTTGTTGATGCATCTAGCCAGTAGCAATGAATCAGTTTCTCCCCAAGCTAGTGTTAGATCATTGTTGGCACACCATTTCAAACCAAACAAAAATGCTGCAGCTTCTGCCATGTTGCTTGTGCCTTGGCCAAATATGAAATTCCCTCTGTAATTTCTTATAAGTCCACCCTAACCGCATTTTCCATCTTTACAACAACCATCACTATTGAGTTTCAATATCATGGTGGGGAGTTTTATCCACTTTACAGCTCTAGAAGATTTCTGCATAGTAGCATTTTCCATAGGTCTGCATAAGCTGCTCCATGTATCCCCCTAGCTTAGCTTTGCTGAACTGCTTCTTGGTAATCTGGAAAACAGAAAAAAGGATATTAGCTTTTGTAATGTGATTTGATGGTTTAATTTCTACAAATTTGCAGTTGCATCTAGTTCTCCAGATTTCCCAACAGATGAATTGGAGGGAGAATTTTCAAAACAAAAGCTGTAATGGGGTTGGAAATCTTAAAGTTCCACCAGTTAACATGATGAGCTTAAGAGGTAAATTAATGTACTGAATGCCTAAAGGGCCAGCAAAGGTACTCCAGATCTTCTTAGCTTGGTCACCATGAGAGAAGAGATGATCCACACTTTCCATATTTGTATTAGCAAATTCATTATCACAACAATAGCATCCAGGTTCAGTTTGGATACCAAATCTTGCTATTCTAGCATCAGTAGATAGCCTGTCTTGTATAGCTCTCCATGAAAGAAATGATATCTTAAAGGGGATTTTTTTGTGCCATAATTTGCTCAAAATATCACTATATCCCCTCCTTTGTCTCAGATTTTCCCATGCAGTTCCCACAGTAAATTTTCCTGTTGAAGTTTCTGTCCAGATAGGCTTATTTTCAATGGAACTATTAAGAGTAATGTTGAGCTTGGTGATCTTAATCTTTACCTCCATAGTAGGTTGAATGTGTAAGCAGTTCCAATCCCAATAGTTTCCTTCCCACACCATGTTAACTTTTAGATTGCTATTGGTAGATTCCACATTAAACATCTGATTGAAAGGGCGAAGAACTGATCAGTTATCAAATCAGAAAGACATGTTGCCTTTTTCCAACTTCCATAAGATACATTTCTCAGTTGAATCCCTGATATTGCACAGATCTTTCTAGCTTTGAGAGTCTCTTTTATCCAGGTGATGGAGGAAGGATACTGATTTTTAAAGTATTTGTGTTTCATGTACCGCCTCCAAAAGGAGTTTGTAGTCCTAAGAATCCACCACTGTTTAGCCTTGAGAGCTTGACAGGTGTCTTGAAGTCTCTTGAAATTGGCCCCTCCTTACTTGTAGGGAAAACATAAGTTATACCATGAAGCCTAATGAGTTTTCTTCTAAACAGAGGGCACCCCAAGTAGTTCATAGAGAGTTTTTGGTACCTCATACCAGTACTTAATTTAATCCTATTTATAGCATTGAGACCAATCTTGGATCCCACAGAAAAACAACTTTTGTTCTTGTTTATGAGCTGACTAGAAACACATTCATACTTGTATGAGTATAGAATTTGGGAAATACGACACCTGTAAAGAAAGCATTAACGGCCTTATGAAGATCATGGGCTATTATGTGCCATGAATTTTGGTAAAAAAATGCCACTTAGAACATCTAGTCCAGGTGCACTATCAGGATGAAGGGAGAAAACACAGTCCTTGACTTCTTCAATGGTAGGAAGTGCACTTTAGCATCACATTATCCTCATCTGTGATGCCTTTTTTGAGACAGTTAAGAGCTTTAAAATTATTGTTGAAATTTTCTTCTCTGAACATGTTCTGGTAGTATCTGACTGCTCCTTCAACTATAGAATCATTACCTTCAAGCCACTGTCCTTCCTCATACATGATTTTCTTTATAGAGAGTTTTTTCCTCTTGTCTTTGATGACACTGAAAATAAGCAGTATTGGCATCCCTTTCTTCTAACCATCTGACTCTGGATTTTCGTCTAAGCATAGAATCTTAAATCTTAAGGTATCTAGTATATTGAGCCCTGCATCTAAAAAGCTCACATCAGTATTATTGTTGATACTGTTCTCCTCTAGAATTCTCGTTTGAGCTTCTCTAGTCTCTTAGGTTCTTCAAATATTTCACCAAAGGCCTGTCTTGACCACAGGCTTAGAGATTTACAAGTCTTCTTAATCTTTTGGTGTAAGATGTGTAGAGGATTCCCATGGACAACTTCCTCCCAAACTTCTTTGATCACCTCATCATAATTTTCATGTTCTGTCCAAAAATTGAGAAACCTCAAATACCTTATGAATTGAGTAGCCTTATTGTTAATCTTAATTAGAAGTGGAGCATGATCAGAATATGCTCTAGACAAATGAGTAACTGTGGAGTCATTAAAAGCATCAAACCAGCTAGAGTTATACACCAATCTATCCAATCTTTTCCAGATGGTATATGGTGGATCCCTGTTGTCACTCCAAATATATTTGGACCCAGAAAAACCTGCATCTTGTAATCCACATTTATTAAGGCAGTTGATAAAGTCTAAACTTTCTTCCAATTTGTGTTGTCTCCCTCCAATTTTTTCATCTTGTGACCAGATGACATTAAAGTCACCAACTGCTCCCCAGGGTACTAAAAACTATTTGCAATGTTTCTCAAATCATCCCAAAGCTCCTCCCTCAGGCCCTCTGTGCATTTGACATATACCACACACAAAAGGAAAGCAGGTTCATTATTGTTGCTGACTCTTATAAGAATATGTTTCTCTTTGTCTTGTATAATTTTAACTTGGATCTCATTAGACCAGAAAATCCATATCTTATTAGAACAGTTGCTGTAGAAATTTTGCATTCCCATTTTCCACCTGTATTTCTCCGATTTACCAATATTCACAAGTGGTTCTTGGAGGCACATTAGTGGGATATGAAATTGAGTCATTCTAATGATCCTAGTGATCATATTCCTCTAATGTTCCAAGAAATGATGTTAATCATTGAGAATATTAGTTAAGGGAACTATTTATTCAGTGTTTTGAATATCTGTAGTCTCTTCTTCTGAGTTAAAGAAGCCCCTTGAATTGAGACTATTCCTAGGAGACAAGTTATTGTAAATAGAAATGTTTTGCTAGACCTTTTTAGGATCCATCAAATGGTATTCCTCATAATCCTGCTTCTTGATGATTTCATCATCTGATTTAGATGATATGTTATCCTCCTCTGCACATTCCATGAATATTTCACCTCCATTTGGTGGATCAGGCTCAAGATCAACATTATTTCTTTCTAATTCCCTCCTTTTCTATTGCTGATACTCTATTCTTGGTTCAATCTCATGCAGCCTAAAATTCTTGAGCTTATCCACAGAAGCTTTCAAAATTTTCTGGATGTCAATCTGTGGAATTTCCTGCTGTATGTTCTTCTTGATGGTTAGTAATTCTCCATTGGCTAGGGTATGTTGAAATTCTCCTTCAGAGAGCACACCTGATGGTATAGTGACTTTCCCTTTGAATTTCCTTTGCTTTCTGGACATTATTATTAGATCATCCTGGTTGGTAGCTCCTAAATTCACCACTTCATTTTGCATTCGAGTGTAAGCATATTTGAGGGAAGTAGGGTCCAAGTTCATGTTGCTCCTACTTGTCTTTATATTCATTTTCCCATTGGACTGATTAGCCTTGCTATTTCTTCTGTCTGTTTGAGATTTGTCCCATCTTATCTGTCTTTCATTTTGCTGCATTCACTCATTTTGAGGTATATGTTTCCATATAGATGTGGAAGGCTGGCTCTTTTGTTTTTCTTCAGTAAGATCCTGGTTTTGTAGTTGATTGAATATGTTGCTGGACCTCCCCCCATTGTTCCATTCATACTGATTCCCACTAGTTCTGGCCCCTTTGTTACTGGTGAAACATCCCTTTCCTTTTTTCCTCTCAACATGATTCCATCCATCTTCATTGTTAGTAGCATTTCCATTGGATTTCTGTTCCCGATTCCTTATCTTCATTATAGCATTGTTGCTATCTTTGCCTTGCTGATTGCTATGGTTCCATGCATTTTGATTCTCATTGTTCTGATGCTTTTGATGGCCTTTCCTAGCCGGTTGAGTAGGTTTCTCACTCTCTATGTTAGTGGTTCTTAGGTCTGGTAGTTCAGGATTGAGGATTTTACAAGTCTAAATGGAATGTCCTCGCACTTTGCAGTGCATACAAATTAAAGGGATAGCTTCATACTCAAATTTCTGCTCAAATATTTTCATTTCCCCTGCATCATTCCTAAATTCTACTGTCACTTCATGAAGGAGAGGTTTAGTTAGATCAATTTTTACCCTTAGCTTAGCAGTGGATAGTCTTGTTTTGGAAACAGTAGTTTTATTCATCACTAAGGGGACCCTATAGGTTCAACAATTCTACATAGGGCATTCCATTCATAGTAATGCCATGGAAGTTCTGGAAAATTAATCTATACCGGAGCTAATAACGTTTCTTCACCAGACCTAAATTTAGTCGTCCATTTTTGAGTACGTTTCTTCACCAGACCTAAATTTAGTCGTCTATTTTTGAGTTTTCATGTTGTTATCCCCTATAAAATGAATGACATCTTTTGAATACAACGTGTTAAAATCTTTTGTTGTTTACAATGGTGCAGGAAACGGAAATAAGTAACTGCTAAGTATTACAACAAACTGAAATTACAATAAACTTGAACAAGAAACTGGAACAGTTTTGGTATGCTGAGTCGAGTGATCGCACTCTGTCTTTAAGACAAGATTGACCCGTATGTATCCTTTCTACGTCCTGGACAATTGTCTCCCAAGATAAAACATCAAATGAACAGTTGAGCAAAGGAAACTAAGTGCTACCTTGAAGAATTTTGAGTAATGAAATGAAGCTGGAAGTAGTAGGAAGAAAACTGATTTCGTTTGTGTGTCTCAACAATTGTGCAAAGGCTCCTTTATATAGTTGAAGGAGAGGCTTACCAACTACCCACATAATTGTTGTTACTGGCCAAGTAATGACAATTATGGAGGTAGTAATTCACCAAAATAAATGGTGAATTGATGTGCAACGGATTGACCTTTAGGGAGAGTAATTCAGCCAAAATAAATGGCTGAATTGAGTGCAAATTAAGGCTGGTTGACATTCCAATAACCAACAGAAAGTTCTCTGCCCAATTTTGATTTACTTGAAACTTCAGGGACCAAACTGTAAATCTGAAACAATTCTGGGTCCAAAAAGATAATATCAGAAGAAGCCATGACCCATGACCGGACGGGCGGGCGGCGGCGCGCGTGTGGGCTTATCCTCAAACCGAAGCACATCTAGGTCCTCCCTCCTTTAAACACATGGGATACCCTTGGGGTCCCAAACCCCAAGCCAACCTTGAGACTTATTAACTAAACAAATCTTTCTTCCCCCACTAGGGAGGATTGCTCTTTACCACCTTTTTCCACGCTCAAACACCTCACTTCGTGGATCAATATCTCTTTCATTTCTCAACGAAATTTGATGATACTTAGCCCTACGGTCATCTACTTACTTAGTAGATTATGCACGTGTGAAGAACCGAAGTTTCCAACATGTGGAACACTATTGTTTAAGCCATTAAAGATGGTTGGACGCAACTCCCGCCAAAGACAAATTTCCAACATCTTTCTCATTCTCAACATCAATGAGAACATGTTTAAGATCTTTTGCCTCAATTTCTGCAATACCCTTTAGGAGGATAATTTTGTAAATTCAGTTCTGATTCTTTCAAATGGAGACAGGTTTTCAAGAAAATACAGACTATTGTTCATTTACAAGTTACCGCAAGAAGGTCATGTTCCTCTTTGGTGAAGACCATCACCGCCTTGCCTTCCACCACTTGATGCTGTCTCTTTGTTAAGTGACTGGAGTTTGAGATTTAAGTTGGGAGCACCTTCCTTCATTGTCGCATCAGCAGGGATTTGGTGGTTAGGTGATTTGTAGCATTAGAACTTTCCGGTGTCATCCTTAGGTCTGGGGTTTAAAGGGTGGGGGGCCGAAGATGTCTATGAATATGCTCATGGTGCTGAATTACAGAGTTGTGGAGTACTTTCCGGCAGGATTCTAGCCGTTGGGGTGGAAAGATTGAGTTGTACGGAGAGAATTTAGTGAGATGGTTGAAATTATGATCCCTCAGACATTTTTTGTTATGTTTGAAAATTCCACAATATGTCATGCCAATAGTTAAATAACTGCTTATTCCTCCAATGGTATAATAAATGTAATCGAGGAATTGAATCCCCTTGTCAAATATTGTAAATAATAGTACTATTTAAGTACGTAACTTATATTTTTGAAACAATATAACACTAAACATATATAAATTAATGAATTGGTGAAAACGTTATTATTTCAGTAAATAAATGGGTTCTAGCTCCATCAAAATTTACTCGCATTCGACATTGATATCAAATTAATAAGTACATGACATGTATTTACAAATAGATCATCCTTTAATGTCCTATAAGTTGTTCTTACTCCATAAGCACAGAGATACCACACTCTTTCCTACTTTAAAACTTTGAAGGAAAGCCTTGGAGTAATAGTAAAATTATCTTTGTGTAACCTATAAATCACGGTTTCGAGCTGTGAAAACAGTCATTAGTGCTTGCATTAGAATTTACTCTTTCAATTCTTGAACACCGTGATTAATTAATATATATCATTATCTAACTAAATCACTTAACCATGATTAATTGATATGAATAAAAAAATAGGTACAACTATCTCTCAATTTTTTGTCATTTCTCCGTGGATATTCCTTCTTTATTTGTTACGTCTTATGGTGACATGATTATACTTTAACTAGACAATATCCATCTATGAGTAACCGTATGATATCGAGATATAAAGAGGTTGTTAGAAGAACAGTTAGTTAGTCATGCAATATAATTATTCTGTACAAGTTAGCTGGATCTAGTTGGCAATCAATTAGTTAGTTAGTTAGTTGTGAGATTAGATATTTGTTTCTCACTTGTATCTGTATATAAATTGCTCACTTGAGCTGAGAAGGATAACTTTCATTTCCCATTATTTATCTCTCATTTCCTCTGTTTCTCTCCATCTCGATCAAGCGTTTCCATGGTTTCCATATGTTAGTTTTCGATCTCATATTCTCGATATGGTATCAGAGCGAGGCTCTTCTCATCTATTCTCGAATTGTTCATTCATTCATTTACCTTCTTTCATTGCAGTTTCTAAATCTACTACGTTATTCCGTTAATCGCAAATATCTCACAGTTTCGAAATACATAAATTTTTTCATTGATTGAAGTTGTAAGTTCATTCAATTCATTGTTTGAGGTTGAAATTCACTCAATTCATATTCTAGATTGTTTTATTTTGCACGAAATTCTCCCAAATTCGTAAACCTTAGGTTGTTCAATTTACTCCATTGTCTTTGATAGTTCAATGGCTGAAAATCAAAATACGAATGTTGAAACAACTGTAAATAGATTCAAGTAGTCAATTTTATATGCATTCATCCGAAAGTGTTTGATCTACACTGGTACCAGTGGTATTTGATGAAACTGGATATAGGTCTTGGCGGAGAGGCATACTTCGCAGAATTTTGGTGAAGAACGCGATGGGATTCATAAATGGCAAATGCAAAAAGCCAGCCCTAGATGATCCAACCTATGCGCACTGGGAGAGATGTGTCGACATGGTCATTTCATGAATTCTAAACTCATTGTCAAAGGATATTGCTGATAGTCTGCAGTATGTAAATAATGCAAAAAAAACTATGGCGAAAGCTAGAAGATAGGTACGGTCAAACAAATGGTGCAAAACATTACCAATTGCAAAAAGAGATAACTGATATGAGTCAAGGAGCACTAGACATAACTGGTTATTACACGAAAATGAAGAGATTGTGGGAGGAATTGAATACCTTAGATGAAAGTGCTATGTGCATCTGCACATGTACCTGTGGAGCAAAGGCAAATCAACATAAGGTTGAACAAGATATGAGACTCATCCAGTTCCTCATCAATCCTTCATCTAACCTACCCCCATTGAATGCCAGTACAAGTAATGCTGGAAGAAAAAGTGTCAGAACCAATTATAACTAGAATCAACACATGAAAGCCTCTTTAAGTGGGAACAATTTACACAGACCCACTTATCCTTTAAACAACAACAAATTTCAACATGCATCCTCATCTAACAACAACAGGTCTCAATCTAACATATTTTCTCAATTATTTTGTGATTTTTGTAAGAAACAGGGACATACAGATGATAAGTGCTACAAGATACATGGATTTCCAGCAAACTTCAAGTTCACAAAGGGCAGGAATATAGGTACAACATGTAGTATTGAGGAAGTGGTTCCAAGAAATGAGAACCACAACAAAGGCCAGCAACTGACACAAGAACAATATAGCCAGCTAGTTCAATTACTGGAGAATTTCCAAGTTGGGAATGCAACTGAGACCTCAAACAACATTCTTCGTGGTGCTGCAAACTTAGCAGGTATATTGACTTGCTCTACTTATAAAAAGATCATGAGTAATCTGTTATGTAAATGTTTCAATTCTTCTGATGCTTATTGGATCTTAGACTCTGGTGCTTCAAATCACATGTCCTATAATAAGAATTTGCTCACAAATACTAGAACCTTACCTTATCCATTTTAATCACTTTACCAAATGGTTACAAAGTAAAGGTAACGGAAATCGGTGATGTTGTTTTGTGTCCCAAATTGATCTTAACCAAGGTACTGTTTGTCCTTAATTTCAAATTCAATATGATATCTATTCATTCCTTGACAGTACAACTCAACTCTAATGTGATTTTTTCTCCTTATACCTATGTATTGCATGCCCCTTCAATGAAGAGGCCTCTGGAGATTGGTAGAGTAAGGAATGACATGTACTACATCTGTTCAAGATGTCAATTTACAAGTCAAAGTCATGTCCTTAATTCCAACATTACTGAGTCACGTGTTGATCTTAGTCCTAGCACTGTAGTGTCTCATGTCGTTCCTAATATTAATTCTAATTCTGTTTCTGTACCCACATGTGACAAAACACCATCCCATAATTTTCCTATTACTAGTAAGAGTAAAGAAACATGTGGAACTAGTAGTTCATCATGTTGTGATAATAAAGTTCCAGTTCAAAGTACTTGTTTTCATAGTATTTCTCTTGATAACTCTCCTATTACTGATACTTGTATTGATCATTATGGTATAATAGATTGGGACATATGCCCTTTGTGAAAATGAGAGGAATATTCTTTATCCCAGTAACCTTTGCACCCAAACAACCTTTCCTATGTACCATCTGCCCCATGGCTAGACAAACAAGACTACCATTTCCCAAAAGAACCATTTCTACTTCAATCAAGATTTTTGACTTACTTCACCTAGACCTGTGGAAACCATATCATGTGAGTACCCATAACCATTATAAATAGTTTTTGACAATGATAGATGACTACAGTAGGTCAATATGGGTACGTCTTCTGAGTTGCAAAAGCAACACCCTACAGGTCATCAAATCCTTTATACAACTCATAGAAACTCAATTTCAAACAATTGTGAAAACCATAAGATCATACAAAGGAATGTAATTCTTAAGTACTGAAGCATTAACATTCTACCAATCCAAAGGCATTATTCACCAAAAAACTTGCCCCCTAAACACCACAACAAAATGGTGTTGTAAAGAGGAAGCACAAATACTTACATGAAATAACCAGATCACTCTTATGTCAATCCAAATTACCTCTTCGCTACTGGGGTGAGTGTATTCTCACTGCAACCTATCTGATAAATAGGTTGCCTTCTATTGTCCTTAACAATAAGTGTCCTTTTGAATCCCCTGCCAGAGAAAATCAACTTATTCCCATTTAAGAACCTTTGGAAGTTTATGCTACTCACTGTCCTGAAAACTCACAAGGACAAGTTTGAGCCCAGAATCACACCTCATGTGTTTGTGGGATATCCCTTTCACACAAAAAGTTACAAAGTTCTCAATCTGGATACTAAAGAATACATGTTTCAAGAGATGTTTATTTCTATTAGAGTGTTTTCCCTTTTGCTAATTCAACACCTCACTCTATTTTACCTTTTGCTCTAAAGTCTATTGATCCATCTTACATGTCATCCCCCCATTCTACATCCTTGAGTCAGAGGAACAATCATGCTCAATCACAAGATATGCATACACCAATATCTAGTACCCCTGCTTCTACATCATGAGGTCAATGTGACAACTCTACACCTGAAACAACTTCTGGATCTGTTTCTTCACTTGCACCACATACACCTTCCCCTACTGCATCTCCTAATTCATATCCTTCTACTTACAGAAAAAATAAGATTGAGACACTCATCATGTACCTGTTCCTGTCATAATAGACCTTAGAAGATCAATTAGAACACCTATTCAACCTATCTATCTACAAGAATACATTTGTCAACTACATAAACTGAAATATACTTCTAATACACCCACTAGTACCCTGGATGCTCTTTTCACCAATAAACATCACATCTCTTTCAATGCACTAAGTTGCACCAGTTAGCAGACTATGAGGAACATTTCACATAATAGTGAACCCAACTCTTATAAGGAGGCTGCCATGAACCCTGCTTGGCAATCAACCATGACTCAAGAGTTTAAGGCTTTATATGCTAACTACACTTGAATTTTAGACCCCTTACTTGTAGGAAAGAAAGCTATTAGCTGTATGTGGGTCTACAAGATCAAGAACAAAGATGATGGTAGTGTTGAGAGATTCAAGGCAAGATTAGTGGTAAAGGGCTACACTCAATAGGCTGGTATTGATTATATAAAAATATTATAACTAGTGGTAAAGATGACAATAGTAAGAACCCTTCTCAGTGTTGCAATAAAGAAAGGTTGGGATATTTTTAACTAGATGTCAATAATACATTTTTCATGGAGATTTGCATGAGGAAGTGTTTATGGAATTGATACAAGGATTATAAGTAGATACACCTGGATTAGTATGAAAATTATAAAAGTCACTATATGGCCTTAAGCTGGCAACTAGACAATGGTATGATAACTTGACTGAAGCTCGTTGTTCTAAAGGTTTCACCTACTCAATCGGTGACTATTCTTTGTTTTACAAGGTCAATGAAAGTTTAGTGGTCTTTGTTTCTGTTTATGTAGATGATGTCATACTCACATGTATTGACTTGGTAGAAATTCAGGCTCTCAAGTCCTTCTTGGACCACCAGTTCAAAATAAAAGATCTGAAAAAGTTACACTATTTACTAGGATTAGAGGTTCTCTACAAGGATAATGGTTTACTTGTGTCTCAGAGGAAGTTCACCCTTGATCTCATCAAGGAATTTGATTGTCTTAGTTATTCCACTGTGTTATCTCCTCTTGACAACACTATCAAACTACAAGCTTCAAATGGGCATTATTACCTGATCCTACATACTATAGGAAACTTGTAGGGAAGTTAAACTTTCTCATCAATACAAGATTAGACATAGCTTACAATGTTCAACACCTCAGCTAGTTTATGCAATCACCAAGAGAACCTCCCCTCAAAGCTGCCATACATGTCCTAAGACACCTGAAAGGTGATCCAACTCTGGGATTGTTTCTATCTAATACACTTGATCTTACTTTCAAAGCCTTCTGTGACTTTGACTAGGCATCCTGCCCAGATTCAAGAAAGTTAGTGAGTGGTTATCTTGTGCTTCTTGGAGACAGTTTAATTAGCTGGAAGTCCATGAACCAAGAGACAATATCCCTATCCTCTGTAGAGGCAGTATACATGTTAAGTAAAAAAGTTGTTGGTGAGTTAGTATGACTTAGGAGAATGATGGAAGAACTGACCATTCCACGTTCAAGTCCCACTCCAGTGTTTTGTGAAGACAATCTGCTATTCACATAGCAAAGAATTCAGTGTTTCATGAGCGTACTAAACACATAGAGGTATATAACTATTTTGTTCGAGATAAGCTACAAGAAGACATGATTACTTTGCATCACATTTCCACAGTGAACCAGTTGGCAGACATCCTCACCAAAGCTTTGACAGGAATCAAGCATATGCATCTTCTTGGCAATTTGTCAGTGACATCCTCACTTCCAGCTTGAGAGGGGGTATCGAGATATAGAGAGGTTGTTAGAAAAGCAGTTACTTAGTTATGCAATATAATTATTCTGTACAAGTTAGTTGGACCCAACTGGCAATTAATTAGTTAGTTAGTTGTGAGATTAGATATTTTGCTTCTCATTTGTATCTGTATATAAACTGCTCACTTGAGCTGAGAAGGATAACTTTCATTTTCCACAATTCATCTCTCCTTTCCTATGTTTCTCTCCATCTCGATCAAGCTCTTCCATGACTTCCATAGATTAGTTTTCGATTTCATATTCTCAATATATGATAGTGACTTGGTTTTTATCTTTAAGAAAATTAAAATTTATAAATTCAAAATATAATGATATATCATTGTTATTGAAACGGATAAATAAGAAAATAACATCACATACATTAAAATGGAGGGTAGTTAGAAATCCTGTAGAGTGAACAATGATGGAAAGAATCCAAGAAACTATCTGCCTCCGAAAAGTACTAGAAATGTAGCTAGGGGAGTAGCTGCGAAATTTAATAACTTCACCGCGTGTATCAGTTTTGACAATGCCCATTGAAGTAATTAAATACAACATGGTAAAATAATTTTACTGCTATTTTACATTTTTCCTTTTTTCTTGGGATAACTAGTAAATGGAGTACATTTCAAACTTGGATCTTTCTATATTGATTTGCCGAGATGATAGCAAGGCAGAGATAGAAAATAACCCCAAGATAGGAGAATGCAATACTCGCTATAATTTTATGACAAAATTTTCGAACAGAATCACAAATAGGCATCCACCCTGAATGACTCTCTCCATATTTCGCCACATAGCCAATTGTTGTTGCAGTTGCACATCCAGCCAGTAATAGTGCCATCATAATCTGCAACATTTCAAATTTTATGTACTAGTAACATTACGATTCATATTCTAACAATGAGAATTTATATATGCGATGATGACCAGGGTCAGATGTACACTATATAGTACAAAATTTGTAGAACTCAGTAACTTTGACTCAAATATCGTATGTGTTGAGAAATCCACTAAATATATATATTTAGTAAATTGTATATCCAATAACATAGATGAGTTGTGAGTTCGGTAATAAGCAAGAAGCGCCAAAATTTATGAACTTTAAATTCTGAATATGCCTCTGCCGCTTATACCAACTTCGTTAGGCGTAATTGTTGTTGTATTATGATTTTATGCTAACACTATGATTTGGATTCACATGGATGGTGTCAATAAGATAGACATGTGGCAATGCTTATGGTCCCAAAAGAAATAAAGAGATAATAGGTAAAAAGTGATCATCCTTGCCCCATTTGTGTCGAACATTCTTCTTGTATGTCTCCCATATCTTGGTGATTATTAGGAGAATTTTTATACTGGAAGTTGACCATAACAACTAGGAGCATATAATAAATGGTGTTAGATTTAAGTTACATAAGGAATAAAGTATGAATTTAGAGACAAATAACGTGCTATATCTGTTACGTAAATTAACAAACTTATTCCAAAAAAGGTGGAATCTTCCACAAACTTGTTAATATGTGGAAATGTTAGAAATCAATCCTAAGGGTAGGGAAGAAAATTATGTTTTCCTGACTCCCTTAAATCACAAAAAGCCAAGATAATTGCCAAACCACGAGGCAGGTAAACATATCACTTTCTATCTTACTAAAGACCAATTTGGTTGAAAATATTTACTATACAATTTGAAAATAGTTTTAAGTTATAATTAAAGTCAGTTTTAAAAAAACACACTATCATGTCATTCCGAGGATATATACACATAACTTTTCTTAAAATGTAAAATTTGTAACCTAAACATACTACTTGCTACAACATGTTAAGATGATCCGATGATGTAAACACCTTGAATATTACGAGCGGAACAAACACCTTGAATAGTACAAGCAAGATGCATAACTGAAAAAATTGCCTCATGAAAACTAATAATTGAGTTATCAATTCAAAATGATTATCTGAAAAGGGAAAAAAATAAATGGTAGGACGTACCATATCATGGATGAAGAGGTAAAAATACTTGCTTGGGTGAATACCCATACGGCCATATATGGAAGCAAGAAACAAGGAAAAAACAGAGAAAGCACATCCAATGATATTTGCATAGGCAAAGAACCTGCACATACAAAATAAAAAAACAAAGAGCCCTACAATATATTAAAGTACACAACTTTAGGACAAAAAATTAAAGCCAAATATTAAGTAATCAAATAATACTTGAGTGCTGGAGAATAGCTATAACGAGCCTCCATTTCAATAGTGAAAACATTGACAGTCTCATCGCTAGTGAAAATTAAACAAGCGGCAGTCAATGTGAATGTAGTAGCCAAAATCCTCAACAAAATTTGGGCACACATGGAGTATTTTTGGGATTTTATTGGTGGGATTTCTATTGTTTTTGCTCCCATGTTATTCATCTTTTGAGATTTCTTTGTTCCTTAGAAAGAAACTGAAAGGGAGAAAGTATAAGAGAATTAGCCAATGTGGGAAGTGTATTGGAATAGTGGATATTGGTGGTGCTATTTATTTATAGAGGGGAGAAGAGTAGTGGGGAGGGATATATAGTTCTAACTTCTAATGGATCACTAACAAGACCGAGACAAAGCAATTGGATTAAGAGCTTGTTTGGTTAAGCTGTCAAAGGTTGCTTATTTAAAAGTATTTTTGTTAAAATAGCTTTTCAGAAAAATAAATTTGAAAAATAATAATTTGTGTTTGGTCAATTCGTTTAAAAAATACTTTTCCGGTAAATAATAAATAGACGGTGTTTGACCAATCTTTTCAAAAAATGCTTTTGGGTGTCAAATTACAAAAAATAACAAATATCATGACATGTTTTACTATTCAAATTTTATAAATAAATAAATTATTTTATAATATTATTATAAAAGTCTTTGAAGTCATGTGAGAAATTTTTACTCCCTTTGTTTCAATTTGTTTGGCCTGATTCGAGTACTAGGGTCAAACTAAAAATCTTGTGAATCTTCTTTTCGATTATAATCGATGGAATCGACCATTCGCCGCTGGGGCAGCATAGACCCAACGGAGGTGCCGGTTCAAGTCCGGCTCGTGACTAAGTCTAAGTCAAGTTAGAATTTTTATTTTTTGAAATAAAATTTATATTTGTAAAAATTACATAAAAAGTACTATAGTCATAATAGTTAACAATTAAAACTATTTAGAAAATATTTAAAAAAATGACGATCAAAGAAAATATATTTTGTCAGTCCAAATTTTAACTAAGACAAATAAATTAAAACGGAGGAAGTAACTCATATTTTTTCTAGCAATAATTTGTTATTCAAGAGAGCGAGAGGAGAAATAAAGGAAAAGGACGGTAGGAAAAAAAGAAGGTAACTCGTATTTATAGTTGATGGACTATTCAATTGAGAGATATATGTATTAAATTAATGAGGGAAAGTTCAGTAAGTATTAATTTATAATAAGATTAGTTTTATCTTGAAAAAATAATTTTCTGCTTTTGTAAAAAGCAGAAATTTATAGTTTCTTCCCAATAGTAGAAACACTGCTTCCACGGCTCATCAAAATCATTTTTTTCTTGTTGGTCAAATACCTCAAACATAAGAAGAAGAAGAAATACTTTTGAAAAAAAAAATGCTTCTAATGTCTAAAAAGCTTGGCCAAACAGGTTCTAAATTATGTAAACTGTCAATATAAAAAAAAAAATATCACGCTATCATGTTATTCAAAAGAGGTTGAATCTATAATCTTGAAAAATAAAATAAATTATCTACTACAACAAATATGACTTAATGGTGTAAATACATATAACTTACACTCTTTACAAATTACCTTAGATTCCTTTTCTAAAAAAAAAAAGTTCAGTTTGTCTAGCTCGTCCAAATTTGAGCAAGTTAATAATTTATTTATCTATTAATTTAATTTATTTTGATCCATTTAATTCAAAATATTTAAATGTTTGGTTGTACTCCAAATTGATCCATGCATAAAATGTTGTCAAAATATTTTTATGTTATATATAATAATATAGTAATTTTAACAAATTATAAAAAATAAATTAAAATTTGATAAAGCGTTAAACTGATCAAATCATAAATCATTATTTAGCCTATCTTGATCGAATTATTTCAACCCAAATATCATTTAGGCGGCCTTCTATTCCCGACCAGACTGAGTCACTTTCTAAAGCAAAATACAATTTCGAGAAAAAAAAGTTATTTTATCATTAATCGGGCTGTGGATAGTTGAGATCTCATCACTTTTAATTAAAGGTGTTTGAGAGATAAAATTAAGAATTTTTTAGTAGTGAACACTTTACCTCCTTATTGAACTTACTCTATATAAATTTAGATTAATTGAGCCAATAAATTTCGAATAAAATTAAACCAAAAACAAGGACAAAAATGTTATTTTTATCTATATTTGGTGGCTCGGAAAGAAACTTGTATGAATTAGTACTAGGTACATTTTCGTGGGGAACTTATCGCGAAAATCATTAACAAAGGATATGAGTTCAAGGGACGGAAATCACACGACAGAAAATTTATTCCTTTTGATATTCACTTTAATATTCCGATTATCTAGAAGTATGAGCTAACTAACTTAGAATTTTCCAACCTAATCTCATGCTCTAACTAAGCTGCTAGGTCCACTCTACGTAATTAATAACTCAAGTTCAATGTTTAAGGGAGATTAGTGTAGGGTTTTGTTGGGTTCAAAACACATAAGTAAGGCTCAGCGGAAGTTAAAAGTTTTGTTTCTTACTTACCCCAACAACATTTCTGGTATGGTTATACAACAATTAAACTTGTAACATAAAGCATAAACTTACAAGTTTTAATATATGGAGTCTTTTTCTACTATAAGGTGCACACGCGGTTGCCCTTCCGATTGCAAGCTCCAAGCTTCAATATATTTCTCTTTCGGAAAGCTAGGAAATCCGGCAGAGGTTCGAGAGAGTATTTGATTCTAAGTCTCTAAGGCTTAGAATGATTTTCAGAAAATTGGTGTTTGAATAATGAAATGAATGCCACTATTTATAGTTGAAAAATAGGTCAAAACTAGATTAGGGTTTGACCTTGGGCCAGACCCAAAATTCGAGGCAGATGCACTGCAGCCCTAGTGGTATGGGCACCACGGCGCTCGACGTGCTCCTGCACTGTCTCGATTTATTTTCCGTGCATTCTTAATTAAATCCAAAATCCAATTCTGAGTTAATTAAAATAATCATTATTCATTTAAATATCTCAATTCCAAATCGAACATTTAATTACTCTCTCAATACATCCTTAGATCGAAACGGACAATCGACATAGTGTGACCCTACATGCCTTCTCCTATCGACATTAATCAAATTAAGGTTTGCACGGAACTCCTAGACGGCGCCGGAAGACGAACTCAATATGTGAAGTACGTTTACGCGAATCCAGTAAACTTAACCTTTATGTGGTAATATAAAATCCTTTCATTCACGGCACACCCGATCAAGCTTAGGATTTGTCAAGTGTCTATCCAAATGGCTTAATCATTGTATCTCATCTATATTAGTTGACAACTAGACCATATTCTAAATATGTCTATTGCGTTGGCCAACGACTTAGTCAACCTAATATCATTGAGAATCCAAGTGTTCTCTCGAATATAAATCCGAGGAATGAATCCTAATCTTAGCTCAACTACCACCTTCAATCCACATCGCAATGTACCCAATACAAGCCGTATCTCAACCTATAAGGCATTTGAGCTTTGGGCGGGATCAAAGTACATTACTTTGTAGACAAGGCGCGTATTGACCTCAAGTCTAAGGACTTCTATCTCCCACACGCTGATCATATTTAGACAAGTATAACAAACAGTATATTAGCAGGGTATACCAATACTTTTAAAGTATCCATGTGTCCATCACGATTAGCCATTACTCGTAGCAGGTGAGACACACTACATCCTCTAAGGATGTGATGCAGACCACATGTCGACTTATCACATATCATCGATATCCCATTCTCAATGATCATTAGTCGATGTTATTTTAAGAGTTATGCTCAATCATCAATATCTCACTCTATTAGTGACAACGTAAGCTCAAGGGATGCACATTAATGAATAATTACAAACAATCAAATAATAATTCAATAATTGCAAATGCCAAAATATTAATCTCCATTAATAATAATACGAATATGTATAAAGTACATTTGTCCTAATACAGATTGTCTCTAGGACATAAATATACTTTCAATCTCCCACTTGGCCTAGAGCCAATCTCCAACATATCTAATGCCCATATTCTCAAAATGACCATTATGCTTGACTAAGCTTAATGGTTTAGTGAATGGGTCAGCTAGATTATCGTCTGTGGGAACATAGTCTAATCTAATCCCTTCAGTCTCCACCATCTCCCTGAGTATGTGGTACTTCATTGGTACATGCTTGTTTCTGTTGGTTGATCTTGGCTCCTTAGCTTGCACAATCGTACCAGTGTTGTCACAATAAACCGTTATTGGACAAGTGGCACTTGGAACAACCCCTAGTTCCTTCAGGAACTCAGATATCGCGACAACTTCTTTACCAGCTTCCGATCCAGCAATATACTCAACTTATGTTGTCGAATCAGCAGTTTTAGCTTGTTTGGAACTTTTCCAGCATACTGCTCTACCATTTAAAATGAATGTGTACCCTGATTGAGATTTGTAGTCATCAACATCTGTCTGGAACCTAGCATCAGTGTACCCAGTACATACCAGTTTCTCTTGTCAATCATAGACTAAGAAATATTCTTTAGTTCGTCTAAGATACTTAAGAATACTCTTGATTGCTTTCCAGTGTTCTTCCCCAGGATTCTGCTGGAACTTGCAAGTCATACTAAGTGCAAAGGCCACATCTGGCCTAGTACAGGTCATGGCATACATGATCGATCCTATAGCCAAAGTATATGGGATCATTTTCATGCGTTCAAGTTCCATAGTATTAGAAGGATTATCCTTCTTAAATAACTTGATGCCTTGTCCCATAGGTAGACCGCCTTTCTTGAAATTTTCCATAGAAAAACGTCTAAGCACTTTGTCTATGTAGACTGACTGCCCCAACAATCTGTTAGGTCTATCTCTATAGATCCTAATCCCCAGAATGTAGCAGACTTCACCTAAATCCTTCATCATGAAAGTACTGGACAACCACTCTTTGACTAACTGCAGGAGAGTCTTATTGTCTCCCATTATTAATATGTCATCTACATATATGATAATGAAGGCAATACTCCCATCTTTCCGTTTACTATAAACACATGGATCCTCTTTGCTTCTAACGAAATCAAATGACTTGATAGCCTTGTCAAAGCAAATGTTACAACTCCTCAAGGCTTGCTTAAGCACATAAATTGACTTATGTAGCTTGCACACAACATTTGGTTTGGACTCAATTGAAAAACCCTCAGGTTGTTTCATATACACTTCCTCAACTAGATTACCATTGAGAAAAATAGTTTTGACGTCCATCTGCCAAATGTCATAGTCATAATATGCAACTATTGCAAGCAAAATCCGAATGGACTTAATCTTAGCAACAGGTGAAAAGGTTTCATCATAATCGACCCCAGACCGTTGATTATAACCTTTAGCCACCAATCTTGCTTTATAAGTCTGTACCTTGTCATATTCATCAATCTTCTTCTTGAAGATCCATTTGTATCTTATGGGTCTAACCCCTATTGGCAAATTAACCAAGTTCCAAACTTGATTTATGTACATTGAGTCCATCTCAGATTTCATCGCTTCTTGCCATCTCTACGAATCAATGTCTAACATAGCTTCGTTGTAGGTTGTAGGTTCATCATCATCAGGAATATCTATCTCATTGTGTGTTTCAACAGGGAGATTAAGTCTTTCAGGCAGACGATGAGTCATAGTGGTCCTATGGAGTTGAGTATTCTGCGTTTCAGTGTTTGTTGCATTCTGATTGTGAGAAGGTCTTCGTGTGTTGGACAATCCATCACCTTGAGAGCTTTCAGGAATGTCATTTTCATGTATTTCCTGAATGGAATGATGTATAATCATTGTATCATCTTCCATTGGTTGTGTATGAGAGCTTTGCATTTCTGCACTATCTCTCACAACACTCCCACTGGCTGAAGGGCGTACTCTAAGTACCCAATCTTCACCAGATACTTCCACTGAATCCTTGTTTAGGTCATTCGACAAGGGTTCAACTTCTGTGTTATTTTGTGGTTCTTGAATTTCTTCAAGTTCTATCTCTGTGCAGCTATGTTCCTTGTAGACATGTTCTTCTTCAAGGAAAGTTGTGTTCCTGGAAACAATGACCTTATGTTCTCCAAGAATATAGAAGTAGTATCCCTTAGTTTCCTTTGGATACCCCACAAAGTAACATTTCTCACTTTTAGATTTCAACTTGTCAGTAAGCATCCTCTTTACATATGCAGGGCACCCCCAGGGTCGCATGTGTTTAAGTGTTGGCTTCTTGCCATTCGGGTGCTTATGCTATCCTCCTTTTCCATCCACCACAATCACCAAACTTCAATCCCGGTCTACTCCTTACGTTTTCTTAAGATATCCCTCTAATCATCGAGGTTACAAATGTTACAACCTCTCCTCCTATAAAATAATTGTGAGTCATCACGTAATTTTTTATGAAACAAATTTCCCATTTGCCAAAATGCACGAGTCTGGACCCCCTACATATGATTTTCTTGATGATGGACGGCCCCCGTATTTGTCTCAACATTTTCGTCCCCAACCGAACCCACTGTTTCGGCCAACCCAAATATTTTGGGAAACTTGGGCCCTGAAACAGTGGCCTAGCCGCGGCACAACACTGCCCAGCGGATTGGGCCTCCTGTTCCGAGCCCACAATTCCCCATTGTACCGTTGTCTCCAGTCCAACTGTCTGCCAGTGGCTTGGGCCACGACCCAGTTCACTGCCAACTGCCAGGTAGTGCAGCCCCACACGTTCAAAATTTAGCCCAACGCCCGTCACCTGTAGTCAACATGGTATTGTCAAACCCAACACTAAATATAGCCTACACACCCGAGTCTCAAAATCACCATTACCTCGTAATCATGTGTTTGCTCTTAATGACCCGAATTGGAAAATGACTATGGATGATGAATTTAATACTCTTATTAAAAATATGACGTAGGAATTGGTACCTCGTCCTCCAAATGCTAATATAATTCGGTCTATGTAGATTTTCAGTCACAAAGAAAAATATGATGGTACTTTTGAGCGGCATAAGGCATGTCTTGTATGTGATGGGAAGACACAACAGGTTGGTGTGGATTGCGGTGAGACGTTCAGTCCGGTGGTTAAACTGGCAACTATCAGAACAATTCTTAGTTTGTCTCTCTCAAAGGCATGGTCACTTCATCAGTGAGATGTCAAAAATGCCTTCCTCCATGGCCAACTAAATGAACAGTATACATGTGCCAGCCTTTGGGATACATGGACTCTAACTATCCCAATCATGTGTGCCTGCTAAAGAAATCATTATATGGGCTAAAATAATCCCCCGGACCTGGTACAAGTGGTTTGCGGATTTTGTTTCACATATTGGGTTTTCCAGCAGTCGTTCCGATCACTCTATGTTTATCTATCGTCAGGGTAATAATATTGATTTTCTTCTTTTATATATGGATGATATTATATTAACTGCCTCATCAGATGCTCTTCGCAAGTTCATCATGTCACAGCTCGGCTCTGAATTTGCTATGAAGGATCTAGAGCCACTACACTACTTTCTAGGAATAGTTGTGACACGTCATGCAAGTGGTTTATTTTTATCCCAAAAGAAGTACGCAACTGAGATTGTTGAACGTGTTGTCATGTCCTCTTGTAAACCATCGGCAACTCCGGTAGATACGAAACCCAAATTGAGTGCCTTCTCCAGCAAGCCATTTGCCGATCTGAGACTTTACCGCATCCTGGCAGGAGCCCTACAGTATCTTACATTCACCAGGACGGATATTTCTTATATTGTGCAACAGGTATGCCTATTCATGCATAATCTGATGTATGATCATATGCATGCTCTCAAACGCATTGTGCTCTATATTCAGGGCACTCTAGAGTATGGCTTGCATTTACATCCATCGTCGACAGCCACACTTGTCTCATATACGGATGCCGATTGGGGAGGATGTCCGGACACTAGATGCTCCACTTCTGATTATGGTATATTTCTTGGTGATAACTTGGTATCTTGGTCCTCAAAATGGCAAACAACGTTGTCCAGATCTAGTGCCGAAGAAGAATACAGAGGTGTTGCCGATGTTGTGTCTGCATTTTGTTGGCTTCGGAATCTTCTCCTAGAACTCCACTGCCCGATTCCGAAGGCCACATTGGTGTACTATGATAATGTTAGTGATATCTATCTCTCTGGGAATCCGGTCAATCACCAACGCATTAAACATATTGAGCTTGATATCCACTTTGTTCGTGAAAAGGTCTCACGCGGACAAGTGTGTATCTTACATGTCCCGTCGTGCTATCAGATTGCAAATATTTTTACTAAAGGTCTTCCGCTGGTATTATTTGAAGATTTTCGGGACAGTCTGAGCATACGCCTGCCTCCCGCTTCGAATGCGAAGGAATGATAGAATAATTAGTAATTAATATTATAATTAGTAATTATTATAATTGATTTTAGAATCATATGTAAATGGTAGATAAATTAGCATTAAAGTAGATAGATTAGATGACATGATATTAGCCTAATCATATCTTATTAGTAGCCTAAGATGTGATTGCACTTTGGGTATAATTACCACATTATTGGAAGAATAATTTTGAGAAAATATTCTTACAGTCTAAGACTTGTTTTAGATCACATATTACAAAAATCTTCGTTTCTTTTTACACTTCAAGCACAGTCAAATAGTATCACATGCATTGGAACGATGTAGTAGTATTTATTTGTACCATAGCATTGCACGGTCATCAATTATGTTATGTTCTTTTCCCGGTTCATTTAAAAGATAGAGGTTGTCCTTTACCTAACATGACATACATAGAGATACATGTGTTGTAATACTATGATCAACGTGGTATGTTTTTAGTGTCTAATGCGAGACGACTACGTACTACGAAAAACAACTAAGCAATGTAAGAAAAAATTATATTTGTGGATTGTCACTTAATTAAATCGGCTTATTATAAGTACTTCACTTTGTAAGTTTAATGTTGCTGATGATCTCAGTTGCGATGCAGACTTCTTATAGGAGTTTGGAAGTATTCCGTAATTTTGATCCAGATTATGTATTTGGATTAAAAATTCATTTAATTATATGTATAAATAATTATTCAAAACCCAACACTACTAATAAAAAATGATATATATCATGAACTTTATGGTGTTTAAACATAGATACCGACAATCTTTTTTTATCTTATTCAGGCACAAAAATTAGAAACAGAAGAAGCTGAGGAATACTCAACATTTTTGTAAATATTATAAGCTTTGGATTCAGCATAAAGATTGCAAAACAATGAAAACGATAGCTGGTCCAAGATAACTTCATTAACAAAATACCAGCTGTTATAGTTTGTTGGAACAACCTATATTTGTATGTCATAATGCAACAAGCAATATACCAGAATTTCGTATGAGTTTGAAACAGATGGACATTTTGCACTTTCTTAAATATTAAGCAGAAAATTAGAAAAAACAAACAACCTATTTGTAGGTTTGGCTAAAATATTAGGCCCGCTTGCCATTTTTGGTGCCAGACCATTAGGAAAATATTATATTGCTGCTTTAAATCCTACTGTTTTCAGCTACTTAATATCAGAGGCTCTTCTTTGTTGTATAATTTTAAAAGAAAATTGTCTAAGAATCTGTGGTGTTAGGAATGTGTTGGGTGCATGATGTGAAAGAGCTAGAAAGGTATTCTCTGTATCATTAGAAAGAAAGTTTAAGAAAGAAATGATGATTTTTAAAACTTGTAATATAAAATATATCATAACATAAATGTGTGACTTGACTATAAGCGTGTTTTTAGTAAGGAGGAAAATATTTTTTGAAAAATGCTTTTCAGTTTTCCTATGTTTAATTGGTGATTCTAGAAAAATAAGAAAAATGATTTTCTTAATAAGAGTAAGTAAAACAAATTTCATAAGTGACATCTCAAATTTAATGTCTCCTAGCTCCAAACCCCAACACCTCCAAACCCAACTCCAACTACCCGTTGACCACCCTGCCACCCCCATCCCTCGACCCCATCTCCATCCCTTAGTGTTCTTCTAGATAACATATACTTCATTTGTTTCAATTTATATGAACTTTTTCGGAGTATGAGGTCAAACTTTATAACTTTGATCGTAAATTTTAACATAGATTTTTCAAGTTTGTTATACATTTAAAAACTACATAAAAAGTATTATAAGTCATGATAATTTATAATTCAAATAATTTGGAAGACATGTAAAAAAAATATGATTAAAGAACCACCTCGTAGACTCTACAGTAATAGGTTCACGTAAATAGAAACAGTTGAAGTAAATTAAATGCTATTGAGACAAAAAAAAAAAAAAGTACGTACTTACCAACACAGAAATTAAGTAAGAAATAAAAATCACTTTTTTTCCAAAAATTATTTTCAAGGTAATTATATTTCTTCATACCAAACGCATCCTAAAAGCTTGTTATTAAGGATCTTCAGCGAAAGCCATGGAAGTCGACAGATCGAATAATCCTAGAAATTGTTACGTACATTCCTTATTAAATATCTAGCTAATTAACCATGTAGTAATATGACTATGGAGTAATTTAGTAAATTGGCCTCCAAGAGTCATTATCGTTGTTATAAATTTAATGTTCACTCCTAGGTTCATCTTACGGATACAAGTAGTATTAGGTACAACATTTACGCAAGTGAAAAGCTTCAAACGCAGTATTGGAGAAAACATTGATTATCAAGTTGAATAAAACATCAATAACAACATACCCAGTGAAATTCCACAACATGAAGTCTGGGGAGAGTAGAGTTTACGCAGACCTTACCTCTACTTTGGTAGATAGAGCGGGTTGTTTCCGAAAGACCACCGGCTCAAGACAAAGCATAAACACAAGTAAAGCAAAAGAATAAAAATATAGTATATTTAATTAATTGAGGCTCTCTAAATAACACCTCAACTTAATTATCTGACCAACATTTTAATTCATTGGTCCAACTAATTTATCATCCAAGGCAGGTTTACTGTATTTCCCTTCGTCATGAATCCTTCCTAACTTAAAATGCACGTGTTTATAAGAGAAAAAGCCCAAAATAGTCCCTTAAATTTGGGCTTAGACTCAAAATCATCCCTCAAATTACACTAGAGCACTAATATTCCTTGTAGTTTCAAAGTTGGTGCACTTTTAGTCCTTAAGATTGGAACTGTTAACAATGTCATTAACAAAACCCTTTCAATACAATATAACCAGTTTTCAAATCCAAAAAAGACTTTTCTCCTGATCAGAAAAAATAGGAGCACTGTATTTAATGTTCTAAAAAATGCAACTTATAGTAATTTATATATTGTATCCGAAATATATAATTTTTTCTTCAAACGATATGAGGAATGAGGGTTCAAATTCAAAGTTGACACTTGTACTTCAGAGAGAATTTAATAGCACTGTCACTCTAATATATATTTCGCCCTATACTCCCAAAAAAACTATTTTAGTTAACTTTAGTGGTTAGAATAACTAAACATTACCTAAATGTTATTCCTAATATATCTAGTCTCTTGCAACCACAATTTATATAATTACTAGCACCTTTAGTATAGCGTTCCCTTATTTTCAAGTCAAATGTTTTAGGATCTATTATGCGTCCACTTAAAATAAACTACTATAAACCAATTATACTGATTGTGATCAATGGATCTAGTTACATAAGAAATTGAGTAAATCAGGCCAAATAATTGAAGCTCGAGATTTGACTTGGCTCTGATTTAATTCTCACGTGGACTTTTAAGAGAAGAGTTTTCATGCATTTCTAAAGAAAATTTGTGCAGCTAAGTGTAAATCTTTTGACTTTTAACTGGAATAAAATTGAGAAAAGAGTATAGCTAGTATAACTGAATGTAATCTGAATTTTGATGGTCTAATTCATGCATCAATCTTGAAATCGGTCAAGACTTAGTTACAGAAAATTATTGTTTTCGGGTTTCTCAAAGTCAAGAACACCGGTTACATTGCCTCAACTAATTGCAGTTGGAATGTACATGAAACTATGGGACTTCCTTTTAGAAAGCATACTAAACTCCACTGTTACTGGTTATGAAAGTCGATGGCTGGAAAGCAGAAAAGAAGCTTAAGTTGGTATATTTGTCCAACTGATCATAAAGTGGCTGGATTTTGATTAGTTTTGAAATTATGAAAAGTAACTTTGTCCATTTTTCCAGTCCAATGCCGCAAGTAAATCATCATCACTTCAAAGTTCAGACTATAGAATAGTGAAAAGATGAAAATAAACATTTTTTCTTTCCACATTATTTTTTTTCCATTGATGGTAGAAAATTCTAATGTACAATACTGTACAGGTCATGATAGAACTATTTATTGGGAAAGAATTTACAGGTGAAGTGGGGGTTATGGCCCCCCATCTGCAAGATAACTAGGAAATAACATTTACATTACGCACAAAGGAAGTACGACGGTGAGACATGAATAAATCCCACCATCTCAGTCGCTGATGTCAAAATACTTGGGATCTCTGGGATAATGATGTTCCACATGCAACTGCAGTTTCAAAAACATGGATTCTAATTAGTACCATTGACCTAACTGAGCATCTATAATATCACAAACGAAGCCAGCCCTCTACAGTGCCAAACAATAAGTAATTCTGCATCCAAAGAGCAATATACAATTCCGCATGAAAGGAAGACAATAATGTAAGGAATGTCCTTCAAATTGGCAAACAACACGAGAAAATAGATATTCCCTCCGTTCCATAATAAGTGGTGTTTTTAGCTTATGCACACCCCTTAAGAAATTGCTCACTCCTAGAAAATTATGGGTGTTTTTACTAACTTACCCCTAATTAACGCTTAGAAAAAAAAGCTACTTAATGATTCTTGATTATGTAAATAAGGGTAATTTTGGAAGAATAAAGTCAATTTTTCTTGAAATCCTAA
Organism: Anisodus acutangulus; assembly: GCA_029783415.1. Taxonomy (NCBI): domain Eukaryota; kingdom Viridiplantae; phylum Streptophyta; class Magnoliopsida; order Solanales; family Solanaceae; genus Anisodus; species Anisodus acutangulus. Next base: position 22,145,633 of record CM056506.1, on the reverse strand, counting down.
AGCACCACTTATTTTGAAACAAAATGAAAAGCCTAAAACACCATTTATTTAGAAATAGAGGGAGTATTGATGAATATGCATGTATTTATGAATGATGAACACGATTATTAAGTTATGGGGAATCTCATACTACTATGATCGAAGTCGAGCAAATGCTATTATTTCTTGGTCACATACTAATGACCATGAGTATATCACTCCACAAAGATATAAGATTAGCTCCACTTAATTCCAGTGGAGAAAACACAGATTTCTTCTCCATTTCAGGGAAAGAAGGCAGAGGTTGGATGGTTGGACAAGCATGAATTAGTAATCAAAACATAGTTTTCTTCATATTAACAAATTTCAACCCATTTGCATAACATCCATTCAACATACTGAGGCAACTGGCTGAACAGTGTGCAACTCAGAGGTCAATCTAGTCCAACATCACTGAATCTTTTTAAGAGAAATATAGATGCTTTAGTAGACAGTAGGGTTGGTAACACAGCGAAAATCATATACCATATTAGACATACCTTGCCTTCATCAGCATCTGAATGTCGTTGAGGGAAAACTACTCTCATATCATTATACAAGTAGAATCGTCTCCCCCCTCCAACGTCCATGCCATTTCTTGCCGTCGGAGAGGCCTGATCATCTTTGCACTGAATACCTGATTTTGAGCTCTTCTTTGGATAGGGGCACAAGAACCAGAGATGTAGAGCATAACGAAGAACACTAGAATTAGCAGTACACTCATTCACCTTTGGAGTGCTATTTGCAGGTTTGGTTCCAGGATGGCCTGACTCGGCACTACCATGAGATTTGGTAGAATGCAGAACTGAACTGTCATGCAACATAGAATCCTCAACACTAGTAACCGAAGGTGGTCCGCTATCCATCTTTCTATCTAAACTCTTGTTTCCAGCTTTATCCGTAGACAAATTTATCTTCTGACGTAAAAATGTCTGCAATTACATAACTTGTGTTAGATCACCATTGTCAGATGTGGATAATTCCCCGTGTATATCCTATCAAAACCAAATTAATCACTAAGAACATATATGAAAGTGTGTTAGCTGTGAATAGTTGCATCTATTTTCCAGTTACACGTGTATATGCAAAATAAATATTCAAGTTCAGTGAACTGAAACCAGGACCGCTTGCAAAGATTGTTCAGCTGACCTAATCATCAAGACCGGTGAAGGAATCAACAGGCTACAATTGGGTTGCAGACAAACAACTGCATGGCTAGTGATGCCATCTTGCACTGGTTTTGCTTGAAGAACAATGCTTCATGCAGTGGAGCTCAAATAGTGATGAAAAAAGGTGTGTTATGCAAAACTGCATAATATTTAGAGAATTATGTTGTTCAACTTCCTGTTTCACAAGATCCTCTATATACTGAATCGAGGCTCAAAGAAAGAAAAGACATGGAAGCTTAAAATATTTGAAGGATATAAGAAATCTCATAAATTAAGGAGTTTCAATCAACCACATGGCAAGATTCAGGGGAAACTCATATTCTTTCCTACTCCATACTCTTCAGAAGCGTGATCCAGCCAAGTAATTTGCTTCAAAATAACCATCACCACTACACCAACAATACCAAAGCAGTCGCGGTTTGCTATATGAATCCTCTATATCCATTAAACTCTATTGACTCCTTTCACTTCAATGCTCAATAATTTGTATTTTAAGGGTGTATTTGGTATGGAGGAAAACAGCCTCTCTATATTGGTATAATAATGAGCCGAGGGTCTTATCGGGAACAACCTCTCTATCCCACAAAGGTAGAGGTAAGGTCTGCGTACATCCTACCCTACCCAGACCCCACTTTGTGGGATTACACTGGGTAAGTTGTTGTTGTTGTTTGGTATGGATGAAAACGTTTTTTTTTTCAATTTTCTCATATTTGGTTGGCTAAAATATTTTGAAAAACATTTTCTCTAGAAAAATAAGTTCCTTAAAAATGAGAAAAATGACTTCCCTAATGGATGTAGGGAAAACAAGTTCCACATGTGACATTCCAAGTTCATTATACCCACCCAACCCCCGCCCCTTGACCATCCCACCCCTAAACCCCCACACACCACCCCATCCCACAGGCATAGTATTTTGCTAGATTACATATAAATGTTCTTGAGATAATATTTTTTTCTTACTTACCAAACACTAGAAAATAAATAAGAAAAACACTTGTTTTACAAGAAAATATTTTCATGGAAAACATTTTCCCTCATACCAAACACACCCTAAAACAAACTATAATTCACTAAAATTAGAAAATATATTCAATCTCACACTTATCCCAACATTGTCATACAAATCTGTAATAATAAAAGCTCATGTCAAACCTAATGTAAAGGCACAACTAGTTGATATAGTTTATATGGATTTTAATTCCATTCTCGCTAATTTTGCATGGATTTTATGAGATCGTAAAACTTTTGAAACAACTTTCATCCCTATGCTTTTAGCTCTACCTCGTCCCCTTTAACACCTTAAATCATCGTAGTTCAGACTTAAAGACCGGTGCATTTGGAGGCTTATGTCAGATATGGCCAAATTATCTATTCTCTCCTTTTACCCTCTGTGTTGCTACTTGCACCTCCGTTAATGTGATCAAACGTAAAATCTAGTGCGACAGCACATTCAATCTTAACATTTGCATTTTTATAACACTCATTTTGTGCATATGCGGTACCTTTAAGGCCTTCATTCCAACAAAACATCAAAAAGCTCCCCCGAAAAATCTTGACAGAATTCACTAACTTCTTCGGAAAAAAAAAGAAGAGGGCTCCTTGAAATTCTAGCTGACATTCCTATAACTACAATTATTTGCTTCTCCTCCCCAGTCATCACCAAAGTTTGTCCATGGGTAACCATCCACGTTCAACAAGCCGAACCCATTCAAATCGTAGTTGACTGCATATAACACTGAGACATAGTACTCCTTTGATGCATATAACATGAGATGCAGTACTCTTTTCTTTGAAACTCATCATTAAACTATCATGGAATTAGGCAAACATCAGAATATCATATTATCTGCAGTGGCACAGTTGAAAGCTATGAAAGAAGAGCTTGACACAACAACCTCCTATCTACTATATAGACCCATCAGTTACCCATTTATTCATCATCAAACATGCACAAAATCAGTGCAACGCCCAATAGTTCTGCTCTGAATTTAAAGCTCGTGAACAGATTACTTATCCAGCTTACACAGATGCTTCAAGTATTTACTGCCTCTTGAACCATTTTTCAATCACAAAATTGAATGAACAAAGTGATGACCAATCTAGATATTCTCCGATAAGGAAAAGCTTGTGCATCATTTTGATAAACAATAGAAGCTCTCCAAATTATATCAAATTTGCATAGTTTCCCCACCTCAAGTTCACCTTAATTAAAATATTCCCGCCTTAAAGAGGTAATACAGCTTGAACCTACCTTGGTACCAGCTGGCATGTCACTCAAATCATAGCTACAAAAGAATGTGTGGACAGGTGTCCTCTCTGGATTGCTGAGAACCTGCCAATGCAATCAAAAGTTTGTACTTTACATTATGAATTCTGCAAAGATGAAGAAACATTTATGTTCAAATCAGAAGCAAATTACCAAATTACGTAAATCTCCTACAACTAGATGTCACAAAGAGCTGTAGCATTCCGAAAGAAGGAAAATGTATACTAATATTTTTTTACTCCCTCGTCCCATTTTATATAAAGGTATTTGACTTGGCACAAAGTTTAAGAAATAAATGAAGATTTTTGTAATTTGTGGTCTAAAACAACCCATAGAAATTTGTGTGGCTAGAAATCATTTCGTTAAGGGTATAAAGGTAAATTTAAAGTTGAATTGTTACTAAATATAGAAAGGTGTCATTTCTTTTTGGGACTAACTAAAAAGGAAAGTGTGTCATATAAATTGGGACGGAAGGAGAATAATGGTGGTGTCCAAACCAATTTGAGCGCGAAAGGAAAATTTCTACATTTAAATATCGCATTTCAGACTTATATCCTATAGTTAATTCTAGAACTGCAATCATATCCATTTTCTCTGGAAGTAATGACCAAAGAGAGATACTGGATAAGGGATGCAAACTTGCAATTTCATGATCCATCTCCCAAGCTATTTGATATTCTCTGAAACAGATAAGTTACAGAGTATCATTATTCTTTTAGGATCTCTGGCAAAAAGAAATGGCTATTGAATAATCATAGTCATCTAACTCCCTGTTTTAAGCCAAGTAAAAAACAAAAAGAAGAAAGTACTAATATGAACGAGAGCAAGAGAGGCAAAGTGGAAAAGATATGCAGCGAACAAGCTACTCTTCAACATGAAGGTATCTCATACTAAAGTTATTAACGAAGCAGAAAGACCTATTCACGCAGTCACTTTATGCTCACCACGAGAATGACAGGCTAAGAAATTTGGACCAATGATAGATTCAGAAATCCACCAATTTCTAAGTTTCTTCATCTAACAGTATGGTGTCAATCAATTAACCCATGTCTCCAGTACTAAGAATACGAACAACACATTACAAAGAGAAAGTTCAAATGCACCCAAAGGTGTGGTTTAGCGGTCAATGAAGTGGGTACAAACTTTGAAGACCAGTGTTCAAATACCAAAAGAAACCATAAGCACTCGGTGATGTCTTCCCATCTGCCATAATGAAACCAGTTTGAAAACAATTTTTTTTCAATATCAAATTAGCAAATGGAACTGATGGAATTCTTTGAATACAAGGAAAAAGAATTCCAACGATGGATTCCTTTTGCCTTAGAGCAGATATATGTTTCAGGGCTATCTCTTTTTAAGAAAGGCATAAGCATGTTCACAGATGCCCATGCAAGCTGAGAGGATAGGATCAGAATACCAGTTGTATGCGCCCTTTCATTGGTATACGTAGGCGTCCCTTATTTGTTTGTGAACCATTAGTGCTAGAGTTCCTGATTCGTGAGCCTTTACCGTCACTACCTGGTCTTCCAAGATCTATTGACGAATAGTACAGCAAGGGGTTATCACCATCTACACTAGTTACGGCAAATGGAAGTTTCTGAGGATGTGGCGAGAAATTTCCACCAGTGATACTAAGGACGCCAAGAAAACCATCAATCTTCTGCATAAGCATATTATAATTTTGTCAACAAAAGCAATTTGTCAAACTACTCCAAGATCATGGCATGAATGATTAAACAAAGAGATCAAGGAAAACTATTGCTCAAAATGAAGACCAAAGGATAAAATGGATGAATCTGAAAGAAAATAAATAGCATCATTCAAGAAAAAGAGACACTAAGATCCACCTGGCTCACTACACCGGATGCCAAACGACCAGATAAGAGAGACTCCTCGAATGAACCAACTAAGGACCTTTTGACAGACAGTCCACTAAGACTTCTACCAAATCTTGCACATTGATTTGTAGGAACTGAATTTTGTGCCTGGGACCGCCTACTTTCAGGTGTGAAACGTTCAAAGTTCATCTCAAAAACTTCACCATCTTGGAAAAGTTCATTTCCTGTGTTGCGATCCTCTTCCTTCCGGGGAGATAAAATGTCTGAAAGACTTCGACCAAGTGAGTTTTCCACATCCTTCAAAGTTAAGTAGATATCATCATGATCCTCCCAGGAATTCCTAAACCTTCCGGCACGTCCCACCCTCATATGAGATTTTGGTCCAAGTGGAGAAAGAGACAGTGGTGGCGAGAATGTATTTTCTATGGGTATGTCCATTAACCCATCTTTCAACTGTGTTTTTTTCATATGTGCACAAAAATGTAACTCGGGGGATGGAGGAGTAAAAGGAATCTCAGATTCAGGAACCTCGTCATTGATCAAAGGACCATCTGTGACAAAATGGGAGACTTCTCCACAGGTTTCATTTGGCGAACAACCACAGGTTTCATTTGGCGAACAATTCCCCCTAGGGAAAGATGACATGAACCAATTCTCATTACTAAAGTTGTCTGTGTTGCTTATATGAGCCTTTTTATGTTCTTGTGAGGGAGCACCATATTTGGAATTACTCCTAAAAGCAGTACTACCACCAATATCCAGAGATTCACCTGCAAATTTATCAGGAAGAACCATGCCATTCAAAGGTGACAACAAGCGTTTCCTAACTAATGAACCCGTAGTCTCATTCATTTTGTCAATGTTCCGAACCACAGTAGATGAGTCGACACTATCTGATGGATTTGCTTCGAACCCAACAATCCTTGATGCAGGACTCTGGTTAGTCCTTCCACCATTATGAGTGAAGAAGCCATGATTTTCTGCAGAACCAATCCTCAATTTATGCATGCTTGTCATACCATCTTTATGCATAATAAGAATATCAGCATCCCTAGACGAGACGAATGCAAAATCCGCTGATGTTCGATTGCTAAAGCAACTCATGTGCATTCCACTCATATCACAGCTGCTCATACCACCAAATCTAGCAGGAGTTTGAACAAACGTACTCAATGATGTGGCCACTTCCTCCGCAATATTGCTGGAGGGCACTTGAGGTAACCCCATTTCTAACTTAAATTCGTTACCTCCACAAACTTCTCGTCAAAATGTCAAATACCTAATCTACTAACACTACCTAAATTCTATCTCCTGTCTTACAGCAATGCAAATTACCAGCAGTTCATTCTCCTACCATCAGAACAAACCGTAGAACATTATCTATCATCACACCGGACAACCAACCACTACCTATCTATCAACGGAATTCCCAGAAATGTTTCATCAAACAATCCAGCATCTACATTCGACTCTGCTACGAAGGTACTATGATAAGCATTCCTTTCACACCACCGTAATATATCGGACCAGCAACCCATGATTAGTTGCACAAAATTAAACCAAATCCTGAAAAAAATATGTTGAAACATCAGTTTTATCTCCTAGTCATAGTAATCATCTACATAAGAAAAATATTTAAAAGGTATTATCCATTTAACATACATTGCTACGATCACTCAATTAAGGAGAAATTAAACAGGAAAAAACACCCTAAGATTTATCGATGAATGTTTCAATTTATCCGATCTAAAAAATTACTGATCATCGGTTTCAGCAAGATCAATAATCAATACATGAGAACTTTACAGATTATATGAGCTAAAAATTAGCGATCAATTAGAATTTATCCCCTTTTTTTCCTCTAAAAACACATTAAAAATAACTCGAAAAGTATCTTCAACATTCAAATTAACGATCATTTTTAGTTTATGAAGTCCTCCATCAATGACCAAAACCCAGAAACTTTTTCAAACACCAATTTAAGCAACAAAAAAAATATGAAAATCCTCATCAATTATTATCAGAAAACTATACGCGATTCATGATTTTAAGTGTTTAATTACAAACAAAAAAAAAAAGAGGAAGAGAAGATAATCTTCTGAAGATACCCATCAAAACAAAACGGACGCACCAGTAATCATCTCTAATTCAACTATGAAAATTAAAAACAAAGAAGAAATGGGCGGTATATATATATTTGTAGATAAAGAGAAATGAAATTTCCCTTTTTTCCTGTGGTTATTGGCTTTTGTATTTGTTATAATAGGTATTAGTTACTCTCCTTCTTCTTTACCTTTTAACTGCGCCTCCCTCGCCCTTTCTCTCCTTTCAAAGTCTCTTAAACCATTTAATTTTATTTCTGTTTCGCTTAGTTGTTGGGAAAAAGATGGTGCCAAGAAAAATGCACCTAACTGTTGCTACTCTAAGCTGTACTCACTCTAATTCAAAATATTTATCTTACAATCCTTTTTAGAGTCTCTTTCAAAAAATATATCTCCTTTATTTTTTGGTAAATTTTTAATTGTAACTTTTTACATGATATATTTAAGATCATAAAATTAAAAAATATTTTGATACATTCTATATTTCTTTAGTTAATAATCACAACATATAAAAATCTCTTTTATTTTCTTAAATTTCGAGATAAGTTAAATTCAGATAAACATTTTAAGACGGATGGGACACTTTATTTAGTCTAGGGCTGGTCAGTGGGCCGGGACAGCCCGACCCCGACCCGAGCCCGTCCCGAGCCCGTCCCGGTCCCGCCCCGCAAAAAAAAAAAAAAATCTGGCGGGACTCGAACTCAGGGGCAGGGCGATGTCTCGTCCCATGAGACCCGAGCCCGCCAGTTCCCGCGAGACCCGACCCCGCCCGAGCCCGCCAGGCCCGACTCCGAGCCTTTGCAAAAATGGTCGTTGCACCAACGGCCATTTTAGATTATGGTGGCCAACCATTTTAGCCCCCCTCCCCCAACCCCTACCCTTAATATTTATTTTTAACCCATAAGTTATTATATTTACACTTTAACCCAATTTTTCAACTATAAATAACTCATTTTCTCTTCATCTTTCTCACAAATCTTCCTACAATCTCTCTAATTTCTCAATATATCTCTCTACAATTCTACATTGTTTGCTAAATATTCAATTTTATTTATTCATTTGGGAATTGGTAGTGAAGTTGGCAACTAGCTTGAGGATCTTCCATCGAGCAAAGTTTCAATTTTCAACCTCTCGATTACACGTCGACGTTACGTCGGCGTTTGGTACATTCGTTCATTCATTAAATTATTATTGTCTGTTTATTTAGTTTAGATCACTTAATTTTATTGTCTTTAATTATTTATTTATTTATTTATTATCATAATTAAAATGGAAGGATTAAAAGGTATGTTTAAGGGTAAGGGTAAGGGTGCTTCTTCTAGTAGGGGCAACCAGGGCAAGGGTACTTCTTCTAGTCATCTTATTCCTACACAGGATGATTTTGTTGATACTCAACATTTTCCTACAATACCATTAGATTTAGACCAGGAGCTATTTTACAAACTCAAGAAGACTTTAATTTAGGCGATGATCTAGATGATATACCCACTAATGTTGATGACAACACACCCACTAGTGCACCTTCAACTGAAATACCTCCTATTCCCCTAGTATGAGGCGAGGTCCGACAAAGCGACCATTAAAATCGGATGCATGGACATTTTTGATAGGGACGTAGAGAATCAAGTAGCCATATGTAAAATTTGTAAAAATGTTTTAAAATTTAAAAGCTGGAAAAGGTCACGGTGGGGCGGGGTTTAATTAGACACGTAGTAAGTGCTCATCCAGCTAGGTATGCCCAATACCAGGCTTCAAAACCGGGTGCAAACGCCCGCTCCATCAGACAAGGTTCACATACTAATATTGTCGGACCAAGTACAAGGTCAAATTAACCCTATGGCGGGGAATTGTAGGCCCTAAATACAATAAACATAGAGATAGGGAAGCAATATCAAAATTAGTTGTTGTGGAGGGTTTGTCTTTTCATTTCCTTCATCTCCGGTTTATTCATTACATTAGAGATATATATAATCCTCGCTTTTAACGGTTTTCCTAGATCAACTGTTAAGAGAGATGTATTTAAATTCGCATGAATATCAACAATATTTACGTTTTCATTATATCATTTTAATGGCAAAGTATCCATCACGTCGATATAGGTCGTAGTACTAACGCCATGATTATTTAAGCGTAACTTGTCATTGGATAGATTATAAATGGTCTATGCAAAACGTATTTTAGCGTATAGATATATAGATGATAGGCACACCGGGTACTTTTATTGCAGAAAATATTTATCAAGTGTGCGATTATTACGGAATTACCGATAAAATTATGACTATTACATTAGATAACGCTTCTAATAACAATTACGCAATTACAATTTTAAAAAATAGCTTAACTCAGTCTTTTCCAGGACCATTTTCATATAAAATGTGTGTGCCATATATATAACTTAATTGTAAAGGATGGTCTATCACTTTTTGAAGACATTCTTAGTAAAATACAATTTGCTATAAACTTTATTTTTAAAAGTAATAAAGTACAACGTAGAAAAGAATATAAAAAATTTGTCATGATTGTGGACTACCTTTTAGAAAAATTCCACAAGAAGTATCCACTAGGTGGAATTCTTTATCTGAGCAACTACTTGTTGCTTATGACTATAAATTACCTATAACTTTATTTTTAACTCTCATAATAAAAAGCCGGTGATATGATTTTAGATAGTGATTGGGAAAAAATTTCAATTTATTGTATTTTTAGAGAAATTTTTTCAAGCAACAAAAGAATTTTCCGGTATATATTATCCTACTATTTCAACTATGTTATTTTATACAACTCTAATATTTTTATTACTTAGTGAATATATGGAAAAACCGACTTATAAGGCGACTATTAAAAATGTTTCTCAAAATAAAAATATTTTATTCCTATTCCTCTATTTATATTATTGGTTACGTATTAAATCCTACTATTAAAATAGACGGTACTAAATCACTAATTGAAACTATTTACGATTGTATAGAAGTACTACCACCTCCAAGTCCCAAAAATCTAAATCACCCACCACCTATTGAACAAACTAAAGAAGAAGTATTGTCTAGCGTAGAACACCAATGCAAATATATATATAGATTTTATCAACAAGAAAATGCTAGTAACTTACGACTTCCATACCATCTTCTTCATCTTCAATACAACCTCACAAAAGACATCTTTGTTTCGCGGCTAGTATTGAAAGCCTCGGAAATAGAATAAGGTCGTACCTCTACTACTAACCAAATTAGCGAGTTGGATATTTTTGTTTTGCGAGGGTTCTGCATCGTATCAAGAAGTTATCAATGAAGATGGACATGAAGACTTCTTTGAAATCTTGGAGGGAATGAGAAGACCTTTAGACACTCTCAATGATGGCTCGAGATGTTTTGAACATTCAAGCGTCGTCAAGCTGCGTCTGAAGCGCTTTTCTGTGACGGATATCAAATAGGAGACCACAGACACTCATTAGCGGGAGACGACTTTGAAATTGCGGTATTATTGAGAGATTGGATCTGGCGGAGGCGGAGAAGGTGCGGTCAACGGAGATCAACGAAGAAGATGATGAAAACTACAACGAAATCTTAACGGAAGGTAGTGGAGCGGCGTGGATCAATTTGACCAACAAATATCAATTCCAACGAAGAACCACATGAAATCATCAAGCAATTAGAGCAGGTTTTTGAGAATGTAATTTTTAATTGTAATTTTATTATGTAATTTTTAACTTTTGGACAACACCACAAAGTTGCAATTTAGATTTTAGACAATTGTATTTGTATTACAAAAATCATATGTCTATTAAATAATATAAGAGGCACAAAAACAGCCTTGGGATGTTTTTATTCTACTATCTTGTTTTGTTTATTGAGTTTTTTTTATACATATGTTATTTTTATTTTTAAAAAAAACCGTATCCAGGCCCGGCCCGAGGCCAGGCAGGGCAGCGGGATCGGGATCGGAGCAGGACTTGCTCCGTCCCGCCAGAGCCCGCTGCAGACCCGCCCTTTCTCCCGTCCCGCCCGACCAGGCCAGGCCACTTGGGACCCAGGCGAGCCCTTGGCCACTCTTAATTTAGTCAAGATGGTTGTCAAACTTGTAAAATTTTTGTAACGTATTTCCTTGGTCTTGGTATATTTTCACTTTGGATGAGATAAATGAAATTTAAGAGATTACTTTTGACTAACTACATTATATAAAATTAATTTTCTAGATAATATCTCCTCCCCCTCCCCCCACCCCCCCCCCCCAAAAAAAATCCACAAACCAATTCATGTGCAGTAGAGTTAAAAAAAAGAGTTTTAAAATTTGTAGTAGAAAATAAATTTTAAATATTAATGTTGCTATACATTATCTCTGTAAAAATAAAATAAAAATTAAACGAAAATTATTTTTGAATATAAAAATAATGTATTTCTAATATATATTACTTAAATTGGAGCGGAAAATTACTGCTTTAATTGTTGCCTTATCAATAATTGGTACAAAGAGGAAGGTAGGCAGAGATAAAGCAACAAGTTAGTTAATCCCAAGACAATTTGAGGTAAAAAAAAGACAAGATTTTAGAAAGCAAAGCAACAAAAAAGGTGAGCATCTTTTTCCCGGTTCAGTGTCTGAATTATGTGAAGAAAATATGGTATTTGAAACAAGAAACTAACTATAGAAGTTGAATTTCAACTCTCTCGCTTGATGCTAACAAAATTTGTTACTGAGAATATTAGGGAGGTGATAGGAATAGATAAAGAGTGAGGGTCAAATTTGAAATAATTTCACCAAGAAATTCCAAAGATATTGAGGCTGACACTGAAAATAGTACTATGGCAAAGTATGATCGTACTATGGGTTTACTATATTCGCATACAAGGATTTATAATCAAACTTATATATGTGCGACTGAAATTGATATATATTAAAACTCAATTCACTATATTGAATTTAACCGGATACTTAGTAGGCATTTGGCCCTAGGATATAAAGCTAAATTTAAAATTTAAAATTGCCCTAGGATATAAAGCTAAATTTAAAATTTAAAATTTAAAATTTAAAATTAAATTTTGTTTATGAAATGTGAATAAAATCTCAACTTCAATCGAAATCTCATATTTTTACAAATATAGACTTCATCATCATAAAATTTGCAAAAAAAATATCCATACACAGCATGAAGTGATTGTCTATATCATGCGGAATGATTACAACAACAAATCCAGTGAAATCATACAACGTGGGTCTGGAGAGGGTAGAATGTACGCAGACCTTACCTCTAGCTTGGTAGGTAGAGCGGTTGTTTTCGAGAGATCATCGGCTCAGGATAAGCAAAGCAAAAAACAGTCATACCAGGTCAAAAAATTAAAGCAGTAAGTTGTAAGAAAATGCTGATAGCAAACGCGAATGATATAGCATCCCGAAAGAGAAGCAGTAACTAACACAGCTAAATGAGATAAATCAAGTACATTAAAGAACGCAAAGCATAAGAAATAAAACTAGAGAGGACTATAATCAATACTACGCATATTCGTATGATATGCTAAGCATGCCTACAGTAATAACACCACAACTACTAGTTTGTAAGTGTAAGTAGGACTAGCTCGACTATCTACTACTCTTCTACCATAATCTGTATCATTCATAACCCCATATCTGCGGTCATGCGGAATGATTATATTAAAAATTACTAATTATTACTATTATTGATTTTTTACTGAACTAGTGAATTTTTATAAAATTATGTACTTGAAGTTTGTGATAATGTAATCACAAGTGTTTAATTATAAAGAAAAATTAAGATATGTGATTTTTGATACGTCATCTTATGATATTTTGATACTTTATGTATGAATAATAATTTGCTCATTTGGTTCAAAGTTGGTTTTTTTTGTATAGTTTTCACAAATTATAAATCTTTTATATTTATGAAAAATATTATTTAAGAGATTCAAAGTATATGTCCAATTTTAACTTTAAATTGCCTTTATTTTATTTTAATAATTTTAAATCATGTCGAAACGGATCCTAAAAGCCAAACTAGGATTGAAGTAGAAGTGCCGTTGCATAAAAGCAAAGTTATGTTGGTACAATTTAACTATATTTCTTGTTTTGCTCGTTGGCCTTTAAGGATAAAGGGGGGTCACACAAGTATGCAGTACGTGCTTTTTGTATAGAGACTCCAAGTTGCGAGTTGTCTCTTATTCGTTGCCATTGGTGGCGGTGGCTCTACCTTCTGAGTTCTGATAGTGATATTGCTCTTATCCCCTTTGCACTTTTTTGTATTCTAATATACTCATGGTTTTCGTAACACACTATATCCACCAAATGGATTCAATTAAACCACTCAATCTTTTTGCTAGTTCACATCTTCTCCACTCTTTAAGTATTTTATTTTATTTGGCACCGGTGTTAAATTTAGAAATTCGATAGATTTAGAACATTTCTTTGGTAAGAAAGTAATGAGCCCAACACATTTTTTTAATAGATTTTTTTGTATCTCAATTATTGTTATATGATTGTAATATTTCTAGTATCTGAGTAAGCATACTTGACTTTCAATTAAATAAAACATACACTTTTGATCCATGGTTGGTGAACATGTATAAAATTTATCATAATTATTGATTGTTTCACTATTTAATTATTTGAGTGGTATATTAAGCTTGTAATATTATTTCATATTTGACAGTAATATAATTCTAAACATATTTCAAATATAACATATTTCCTACATAAAGAAAAAATATATATTTCAATTAATTTGAAAGTTAAATGTGTAGGGTTTTGTTGGGTTCAAAACACATAAGGCACAGCGGAAGTTTAAAATTTTGTTCTTACTTACCCCAATAATTTCTTCTGCTATGGTTATATGACAATCAAAACCTGTAACATAAAACATGAACACTTACAGGTTGTATTATCTGGAGTCATTACTAAATGGTGGACACGCGATTCCCTTTTCGACTGCAAGCACAATGCTACGGCGTATTCCTCTGTCTAGAAAGCCAGGAAATCTTGGCAGAGGTTTGAGAGAGTTTTATCCTAGACTCTAAGTCTAGAATTTGTTTATGAGAATTGGTGTTCTTAGTGTGTTAATAACTAGAGATTACTGCTATATATATAGTGATTTTTAATTCACAAATCATATTAGGATCGGGCGTTAAGCCTGACCCAAAAATCGAGGTGCGATGGGTCACCTGATTTGGGCCCATTATGGGCTCAGTAAGGCAGCTGACTAGTAAGCCACTTTACGTAAATTTATGTTTTCCGTTTTCATTTAATATATATATTCAGCACATTAAATCCAAAATTCATTTTTTATTTAATTAAATAATTTTCATCTAATAAAAATTATCTCATAGTTATTATTAATTTAAATATCTCAATTCCAAATCGAATATTTAATATTTTCACAATACACCCTTAGACCGAAAAGACAATCGACATAGTGTGACCATATAGGCCTTCACATATCAACACTAATCCAATTACGGTCCATACGGAACTCCTAGACTGCGCCGTATGACGAACTCAATATATGAAGTATGTTTACATGAATCCAGCAAACATAACCTTTATGTGAGATGACAAATTCTTTTCATTCGCGACACACTCGATCAAGCTTAGAATTTGTCATGTGTCTATCCAAATGGCTTGATCACTTTATCTCATCTATATTAGTCGACAACTAGATCATATTCTAAATATGTCTCTTGCATTGGCCAATGACTTGGTCAACCTAATATCACTGAGAAGTTGAGTGCTCTCTCGAATATCCAATCGAGGAATGAATCATATTCTTGGCTCAATTACCACCTTAATTTACATCATAATGTACCCAACACAAACTGTGTCTTATCCTATAAGGAATTTAAGCTTAGGACAGGGTCAAAGTACATTACTTTGTAAACAAGGTGTGTATTGACCTCAATTCAAAGGACTTTTATATCCCACACGCTGATAACACTCTAGACATGTCTAACAAATAATTTATCAGCAGGGTATACCAATACTTTCCAAAAGTATACATGTGTCTATCACTAGTAACCATTACTAGTAGCAGGTGAGACATACTACATTCTCTAAGAATGTGATGCATACCACATGTCGACTTATAACATATCATCGATATCCCATTCTCGATGATCATTAGTCGAGGCTATTTAGAGTTACGCTCTATCAGCAATAACTCACTTTATTAATGATAACGTAAGCTCAAGGGATGTACATTAATGAATAATTACAAATAATCAAATAATAATTCAATAATCGCAAATGCCATAAATATTAATCTTATTAATAATACGAATTTGTTCAAGTACATTTGTCCCTAATAATGATTGTCTCTAGGACATACATACTTTCAATCTCCCACTTGGCCTTGAGCCAATCTCCGATGTATCTAATACCCATGTTTTCAAAATGACCATTACGCTTAACTAAGCTGAATGATTTAGTAAACGGGTCAGCTAGATTATCATCTATGGGAACATAGTCTAATCTTATTTCTTCAGTTTCCACCATCTCCCTGAGTATGTGGTATTTCCTCGGTACATGCTTGTTTCTGTTTGTTGATCTTGGTTCCTTAGCATGCGCAATCGCACCAGTGTTGTCACAATAAATTGTTATTGGACATATTGGCACTTGGAACAACCTTTAGTTCTTTTAAGAACTCAGATATCGAGACAGTTTCTTTACAAGCTTCCGATCCAGCAATGAACTCGGATTCAGTCGTCGAATCAGTAGTTGTATCTTGCTTGGAACTTTTCCAACTAACTATTCCGCAATTGAAAATGAAGGCATATCCAGATTGAGATTTGAAGTCATCAAGATCTGTTTGGAAGCTAGCATCAGTGTACCCAGTACACACTAGCTTCTCTTGTCTACCATAGACTAAGAAATATTCTTTAGTTCATCTAAGATACTTAATAATACTCTTGACTGCTTTCCAGTATTCTTCTCCAGGATTCTGCTGGAATTTGCAAGTCATACTAAGTGCATAGGCCACATCTGGCCTCATACAGGTCATGGCATACATGATAGATCCTATAGCTGAAGCATATGTGATTCTTTTCATGCGTTCAAGTTCTGCAACATTAGAAGGACTATCCTTCTTTGATAACTTGATGCCTTGACCTATAGGAAGACTTCATTTCTTGGTCTGGAGAATCGTCTTAGCACTTTGTCTATGTACGTGGATTGTGACAGCCCCAACAATCTATTAGGTATATCTCTACAGATCCTAATTCCAAGAATGTAGCAAGTTTCACCTAAGTCCTTCATCATGAAGGTGCTGGATAACCATTCCTTGACTGATTGCATGAGTGTCTTATTATCTCCCATTATTAATATGTCATCTACATATATAACAATGAAGATAATACTTCATTCCTTGCGCTTACTATAAACGCAGGGATCTTCTTTGCTTCTAACAAAGTCAAACTATTTGACTGCTTTGTCAAAGCAAATATTCCAACTCCTTAAGGCTTGTTTAAGTCCATAAATGGACTTTTGTAGCTTGCACACTGCATTGGGCTTAGTCTTGGATGTAAAACTCTCAGATTGTATCATATACACCTCCTCAATTAGGTTACCATTGAGGAAAGCAGTTTTAACATCCATTTGCCAAATATCATAATCATAGTATGCGGCTATTGCAAGCAAAATCCGAATGGACTTAATTTTCGCAACATGTGAAAAGGTTTCATAATAATCGATTCCAGGCCGTTGATTATAACATTTAGCCACCAATCTTGCCTTATAAGTCTGTACCTTGCCATATGCATCAATATTCTTCTTGAAGACCCATTTGCATCATATGGGTTTAACCATGTTGGCAAATCAACCAAGTTCCAAACTTGATTTATGTACATCGAGTCCATCTCAGATTTCATGGCTTCTTTCCATCTCTGCGAATTAATGTCTAACATGGCTTCGCTGTAGGTTATAGGTTCATCGTCATCAGAAATATCTATCTCATTGTGTGTTTCAACAGTGAGATTAAGTCTTTCAGGCAGACGATGAGTCATAGTGGTCCTACGGAATGATTATTCTGCGTTTCAATGTTTGTTGCATTCTGATTGTGAGAAGGTCTTTGTGTGCTGGACAATCCATTACCTTGAGAGCTTTCATGAATGTCATTTTCATGTATTCCCTGAATGCAACCATTGTATCATCTTCCATTGGTTGTGTATGAGAGCCTTGTATTTCTGCAATATCTCTCACAGTACTCCCACTAGCTGAAGGGCGTACTCTAAGTACCCAATCTTCACCAGATACTCCCACTGAATCCTTGTCTATGTCATTCGACGAGGGTTCAACTTCTGTGTTATCTTGTGGTTCTTGAATTTCTTCAAGTTCTATCTCATTGCAGCTCTGTTCCTTGTAGACATATTCTTCTTCAAGGAAAGTTGCATTTCTGGAAACAATGACCTTATATTCTCCACGAAGATAGAAATAATATCCCTTAGTTTTCTTTGGATACCCCACAAAATAATATTTCTCACTTTTAGATTCTAACTTGTCAGTAAGCATCCTCTTTACATATGCAGGGCACCCCCAGGGTCGCATGTGTTTAAGTGTTGGCTTCTTGCCATTTCATATCTCATATGGAGTTTTCTCTACTGACTTTGAAGGAACCCTGTTCAGAATATAAATTGAGCTTTGCAATGCATAGCCCCAAATGTATGTTGATAGAGTTGAGAAACTCATCATGGATCTAACCATATCTAATAGGGTTTGATTTCTCCTTTCAGCAACACCATTCATATGTGGCGTTCCATGAGGTGTCCATTGTGATTGGACTCCATGAAGCTTCAAGTAATCCAGAAATTCTTTACTTAAGTATTCACCACATCGATCTGATCGAAGGGTCTTAATACTTGTTTCAAGTTGCTTCTCTACTTCTAACTTGTACTCCTTGAATTTATCAAAGGCTTCGGACTTGTGTTTCATAAGATACACATGCTCAAACCTTGTGAAATCGTCTGTAAAAGTGATGAAGTAAGTGAAGCCTCCCTTAACTTGAGTTGAAAATGGCCCACATACGTCAGTATGGACCAACTCAAGTACCTCTTTGGCTCGCACCCCTTTCCCAGAAAGTGGCTTGTTGGTCATCTTTCCTCTAAGCAAGATTCACAATTATCATAGGACTCCAAGTCAAATGGTTCCAGGTAGTCTAACTTTCTTAATCTTGTTATCCTTGATTCATTGATGTGACTAAGTCTACAGTGCCATAAGTAGGTGGGTTTCTTATCTTAGCTCATTTATTTTGCAAATTGAAAATTTCATGACTACAGTTTAAAATATATAATCCATTCACAAGCGGAGCATTTCTACAAATAGAACCATTAAAAGACAGTACATAACTGTCATTGGAAATAAATGAGGAAAACCCCTCAATGTCTAACATTGGGATAGAAATGATATTCCTCGTTAATGAGGGAACAAAATAATAATAATTTAGTTCTAAACAAAAGCCTGAAGGTAAATCTAGTCTATAAGTTCTCACGCGTTCAACATCCACTCGTGCTCCATTTCCAATGCACAGGTCTACCTCCCAAGGTCTAACCTTTCTACTGTTAATTAGGTTGTGCACATTACTACAAATGTGCGAGCCATAAGCGGTATCTAATACCTAGCAGTGGGAGTTACTTATGAACATATTTATTTCAATGACAAACATACCTTGTCCAGTAGAGGTAGAAGCACCTAGTGTTTTGCCTCCTCTTGGAGCTATGTAGTCCTTCTTTAGAACATGCGCTGACACTTGTCCCCCTTCGTTCAGCTTATATTTGAAAGGGTCTCTCAACAGTTCATATTCCATTGTTTAAGATTGTTTTTCATAGAGACTCTTCAAGTGTTCTAGCATTTCGTTGGGGCCCATGTTTTCATGTTGCCTCTGTAACTCCAAAGTCATGGAAGACAACATTACACATTTCGCCAAGGTAGCATCATTCAAATGTTTCTGATAAGCCACTTTGTGAAACAGGGCATACTCATTAGAGTTTTCAGCAGGGACTGTGGGGAATAATATGTTTAACACATCCTCAATTCTTTCTAGTCTTAACACCAATCACAGATTTCTTAACCAGTCAGGGTAATTTGATCCAGTTAACTTATTTGTCCCGACCAACATTTTCAATGATAGATTCGACATTTTATACGACTGAAGAAACAAATAGACTTGAAATTAAACTCTAATATAATTTCTGTTGAACACGTTCTTTAACTAATTAACATGGCATTTAGTTTAACTAGCTCCCACTATTTTAACATACTCTTCGACCCCATGAAAGAATACATATTCATATCAAATATGGTCATAATGGGTCATGATCCAGGTTCATGCTATCTCCGCGTTTGTTGTGGCTGATAACTTCAACAGCACAACCCGGTAGGTCTCTAAACCAATTACAAACAATTTGTAACTCATGTTTGACCGAATGTTCTAAACAATCGATCTGCGTTGTAAATACTCATGAAGGTTTATCACCCACTTCTACATTTAACATGCATCTATGAAAGAGTCTGAGTCCTCGTAGACTTAGAGCAAATACTGTGGCATAAATACTCATCTCGCCAAAAAGAATTTTGCACTACAATCAATTATAACAGACGACGCGTTCATTTCAAATGAGACTTGTATTAAAATTTTAGGGAACATTTTAATTCAAAGTTTTAACTAAGATCAACTATAGTATGCTATATCAAATATAACATCTTAATTATCATGCAAAATCTATTAAGCACTTATTGGGTACCGCCTGCCCAAGCATGATATTAAGCGGTTTAAACACATACTGGGTGCCGCCTACCCAGACAGTTATTTGCGGACGTTATTCTAGTAATTTAAATGACAATCATTTAGCACATAAACAGTATAATTATCAAATATACTCTATAATAATAATCATGGGTTAAACATTCTGAATAAAAAAAAATCGGATTGTTGGGGCCGCGGCACTAATCATTAGGGTCGCGGCGCCAGTAAGGCAGAAACCGAATTTCTGCTTCTGCAATGCATTAGCGCCGCGGCGCTTGCAAGCTAGAAACCTTCGTCTTGCATTAGGGTCGCGGCGCTCCACCATGGAGTCGCGGCGCCTAATGTCCAAAAAGTCCGGAATTTAAAAAAATGAAGCATTAGGGCAGCGCCGCCGCCTTGAAACCTTAGCAAGCACCGTGGCGCCCTACCATAGGGTCGCGGCGCCGACGTCCTGACAAAACATTTCTGAATATATATATTAAATGGAAACGGGAAACATATTAAATCCAAAATTCAATTTTGATTTAATTAAATAATTTTCATCTAATAGAAATTATCCCATAGTTATTATTAATTTAAATATCTCAATTTCAAATCGAATATTTAATATTTTCTCAATACATCCTTAGACCAAAAAGACAATCGACATAGTGTGACCCTCTAGGCCTTCACATATCGACATTAATCCAATTAAGGTCAAAACGGAACTCCTAGACTGTGTCGTATGACGAACTCAATATATGAAGTACGTTTACATGAATCCATCAAACATAACATTTATGTGAGATGATAAATTCATTTCATTCGTGACACACTCGATCAAGCTTAGGATTTGCCGTGTGTCTATCCAAATGGCTTGATCACTTTATCGCATCTATATTAGTCGACAACTAGACCATATTCTAAATATGTCTCTTGCATGGGCCAATGACTTGGTCGACCTAATATCACTGAGAAGTTGAGTGCTCTCTCGAATATTCAATCGAGGAATGAATCCTATTCGTGGCTCAATTACCACCTTAATTTACATCATAATGTACCCAACACAAGCCGTGTCTTATCCTATGAGGAATTTAAGCTTAGGACAGGGTCAAAGTACATTACTATGTAAACAAGGTGCATATTGACCTCAAGTCAAAGGACCTTTATATCCCGCACACTGATAACACTCTAGACATGTCTAACAAATAGTTTATCAGCAGGGTATACCAATACTTTCCAAAAGTATTCATGTATCCATCACTAGTAACCATTACTAGTAGCAGGTGAGACATACTACATTCTCTAAGAATGTGATGCAGACCACATGTCGACTTATAACATATCATCGATATCTCATTCTCGATGATCATTAGTCGAGGCTATTTTAGAGTTACGCTCAATCATCAATATCTCACTCTATTAATGACAGCGTAAGCTCAAGTGATGCACATTAATGAATAATTACAAACAATCAAATAATAATTCAATAATCGCAAATGCCATAAATATTAATCTTATTAATAATACGAATGTGTTCAAGTACATTTGTCCCTAATAATGATCGTCTCTATGACATACATACTTTCAAAATGTGCTTTTATCGAATATAACAAGAATTAAAATTAGAACTTATCAATAATTGAAAACCAAAATTACTATTATCTGCTTTTATTATTTATTAAGAAAAACGAATCCAGCAATACATTTAGAAACGAGGGAAAATGTCTTGTTGAACAGAATAGGAAAAAAGTGGAACAGTTCAAGATAAAAGAAAAACAGACTATTAAATCGGGACAGCAAATTCTTCAAGAAACCAACTTGTCTCCTCACATTTATTTTGAAGTGTGCCGTATTGACAAGTCTCTATTATTAGGCAGTTCATTAAACGATAGAATTGTTTCATGGCTACTAAAAATCAATGTGGAAATAACTGAAAATGGATTAGAAATTTATGTACCAGCAAGGCAGTGATAACTTTAATACAGCATTTATCTTGTTTTGAGTCTTCTTGTACCCTTGTTTAGACCCCTTATCCTACTTCACCCGAAAAGCGATATTCTTCTTATATTCCAACTAACAAATAATACAGGCATGAAGCTAAATGCATAAATTTTTTGATAAGTTCCAAATTAAGTGACAGAGATGAGAAGAGGACGTCGAAGACCATGAGCCTCACATGGTCAGGTTAAACTTAATTTGGTGGGTTAAAAATCAATAAATAGGTTAAGTGATAATTCGTTCAAAATATGACTACGGTCATGACCTAACATATTCGCCCGACTATAAATCATTTTCATTTGGTTGTGTATTCTTTTGAATTTGTTTAATTACCAATTTAAGTTAACATAAGCCTTCTTCTTCTTTTTTTTTTTGTTTATTATGACTATATCAAACTAATCAAATCCCAAAATATAGTTTTCTTACATTGATATTCTTTTTACGGATCAGCTTGGACTACATAGGTTATCCAAACTTTTATATCTGCACTATTGGACTATGCTAAAATTGATGTAAAAATAGTGAAAGAGAATAATTTCCTTGATTATTTTCATTAATGAATAGGTATACATACATGATATATAATATTTAAATATGGAAAATAAATCTACCTTTTTTAATACAAGACTAATACATATTCCTAATATAATACTAGTATCATAATTACAATTGTACACGAATTCTACAAAATATGGTAAGTAGCCAAATATGTTTCGGCCACTTGGTATACACGGTTTGTACCGTGTATACTCCATTTCTATCACACCCCCGCAGTCATAGCGGGCGATTTTCGTACGCTGAGACTGTCCCTAAAATCTTCAAACAGAATCAAGGGAAGACAATTCGTAAAGATGTCAGCAATTTGGTACCTTGAAGGGACATGCAAGACACGTACTAGTCCACGAGCTACCTTTTCGCGAACAAAGTGAATAGCCATCTCGATATGTTTAGTGCGCTGATGTTGGACCTGATTCCCAGAGAGATGGACTGCACTAACATTATCACAGTAGACCAAGGTAGCTTTCTGAATAGGAAAGTGAAGCTCTAATAAAAGATTACGCAACCAACATGACTCAGACGCAACATTGACTACTCCTCAATACTCGGCCTCCGCACTGGATCGCGATAAAGTAGCATGGCATTTTGCCAACCAAGAGACCAAGTTATCACCAAGAAACATACAATAACCAAATGTCGACCGTTGTTATCTGGACATCCACCACAATCAGCATATGTATAAGACACGAGAGTAGAGATAAATGATGGATATAAATGCAATCAATAATCAAGTGTGCCATGTATGTATCATATAATGCGTTTGAGCGCATGCACGTGCTCAATCCGCGGATCATGCATAAATAAACACACCTGCTGCACTGCATAAGTAATATCGGATCTCGTGAAAGTAAGATACTGAAGAGCCCCTGCAAGACTACGATAGTGGGTGGGATCCTCATATGGTGTGCTAGAAGTAGCACTCAACTTCGGTTTGGTATCAACCAGAGTAGAAGAGGACTTACAAGACGACATGCCAGCTCTCTTAATAATCTCAGCCGCATACTTCTTCTGTGATAAAAATAGACCACCTGCATGATAAGTGACAGTGATACCCAAAAAATAACTCAAGGGCCCCAAGTATTTCATAGCAAATTTTGAGCTAAGAAGGAACAACATAGACTTGGGCAGTTTATCAGAAGAAGCAGTTAATATAATATCATCCACATATAACAGAATGTATGCCAGAGAAGTACCACGATGATAAAGGAACATAGAATGATCAGACCTGCTATGAGAAAATCCAACAGTAGACACATAATCTGCAAACCTCTTATACCAAGCCCGTGGGGCCTGCTTAAGCCCAAACAATGACTTTTTCAGCAAACAGACATGATGAGGATAATTGGGGTCCCTAAAACCTAAGGGCTGGTGCATGTATATTGTCTCCCTAAGATCACCATGTAAGAAAGAATTTTCCACATCTAGCTGATGAATGGGTTATGCTTTCGAGAGAGACAGACTGAGAACAGTGTGAATGGTAGCCGATTTGACCACTAGACTAAATGTCTCACCACATTCCACGCCAACCTGTTGAGTTTTACCATGACCTACAAGACAGGTCTTATGCCTCTCAGAAGAACTGTCAGAATTTTCTTTATGGGTAAAAAGCCACATGGAACGAATAATATTGACACCAGGAGGATGGGGTATTTCCAATAAGAGCATTATATTCATAATTCATGGTAATTTTCCAATTCGGGTCATAAAGGATAGACACTGGGTTATGTGGTAGGGGTGATTTAGTGACATTAGAATTTAGATTTAAAAATACCCCTTTGGCTATGAGTAACGGGCCTTTGACTCGAAGCAGAAACGGACTGGATTGGGGACGTTGGCGGACTACCTCGGGATCGCCAAGAGTAATGGGCCCGGCCGGCCGAAAGACGTAACCCGAGAGGATAAATTATTAGGCCCGTGAAGGTGGGCACATTGAGAAAGCGATGGCTAATTCGGTAGTGGTTGGGTCGGGGTCACTAGATTGTTGGGCCCACTGATGGATGACATACGAGGAGAGCTCATCATCCAAAAAATTATACAAACTAGACACAGACTTATACAATTTAGCAAACGAAAAATTGGGTTTCATAAAAAATAACATGGCGACTAATTATGATTTTATTAGAGGATAAATCAAAATATTTTTAACCTCGATGATTAGATGGATAACTCAAAAACACACAAGCGGTAGAACGGGCTTGAAGTTTGTTAATTGTAGTATACGGGAAAAGTGGATAACACAAACATCTAAACACCCTAAGATGAGAATACGAGGGATCCTTATTATAAAGAATTTTAAGTGGGGATTGATATGTTAAACCTTTGGTAGGGAAAATGTTAAGGAGGTATGTAGTCATTTGTAATGCATGATGCCAAAAAGAAGGAGGTAATGAAGCATGAGCTAGCAAGGTTTGGACAATATTATTAATGGTACGAATTTTTCTTTCGGCCTTCCCATTTTGTGAGGACGTATGAGGACAAGAAAACTGAAAAGATAAGTCATTAGTGTCACAAAATTCTCGAAATGACCCATTATCATATTCCTTTCCATTATCACATTGAACGTTTTAAATTTTCCGTTCAAATTGGGTACGAATGAAAGCTCTAAATTTTAAGAAGGTTGAAAACACTTGAGACTTTTTAGATAAAGCAAAGATCCACAAAAATTAGAATAATCATCCAAGAATAAAACATAATAACGATGGCCCAAAGAACTTAAAACGGGGAGATGTCCATAAATCACTATGAATAATGTCAAAAGGCATCAATGTACTAAAAGTAGAGACTACACACGGTAATCTAACATGTTTCCCTAATGGACACAAAGTACAAATAAGAGTACTACTACTCTTATAATCAATAAAATTATTATTTTGAAGAGAAGAAATAATAGACGATCCCGGATGACCCAAAGGGGCAAGCCACAAAGAAGGAGCAAGAGCGGCAAATATTGAAGGTGTGGATTGACTCGTGGAAATGGTGGTGGTGGTGATTGGATAAAGCTCTCCCCGGCTATTACATCTCATTAGAGGTATCCCCATCTTGAAATCGTTCACAAAAAATCCAAAAGGGTCAAAGTTAAAAGAAACTCAATTATTAGTTGTCAATTTTCGGACAGACACCATATTTTTAATTAAGTGAGAGGCATGTAGGATATTTTTTAGGACTAGAGGTGGATGTCGGGGGGGGGGGGCAGATATACAAATTTGTGTGACCTTAACCACAAATTGGAATTGAATTGTCATTACCAAAAATTATGCCACGATTTTTGCTCAAATTGAAATAAGACGAGAGGTTACCTTACGCTGACGTCATATGAGAAGTGGCTATGGTGTCCATGTACCAATTTGCGTCCGGGGAATTTAATCCAAGTGTATGCATCGCGATCTCAATATCCGTAGGTGTCGAACAAAAAACTAGGCCCGTAGCCACGAAGGCTTTTTTAGGTCGAGGCCCAAGCAAGCCAGCCTACTGCTTGGGATGATAGTGTTGGAACTGCGAATAGGGCGTTGGCCACTGGCCCAATTCGCTGGAACGCCTGGAAAATAAGGAAAAGTCATGTTGGGCCACTGGTCCAGCAGCCCCACGACCATTGTATATTGGCCCAAGGCTGCAACCAGTGGTGTTGCGGCCCAGCCGGCCCACTGCCACCACGTCCGCCACTGCCGCCACTACTCCAACCACTGCCACTGCCACCGCCGCCGCGGTTCTTGCCACTATTTTCTCAATTTTGACCCATTTCAGCAGCCACCGTTGTTACGATTTTGGCTATAATTATCTGAGAATGAGTGAGGGTCATCAGACGTGGCCATCATCATGATGGAATTAGCGCAGGTAGCCGCCTTTTTAGCCAAGCCGGCCTCTTCTAATGTGAGCATGGAACGGGCTTGGTAGAATGGTGGAAGAGGAATACTTTAACGAAAAATCGTCCCAACGCCATTATAAGCCTCGGATATGCCTGCAACCATCTGAAGAACAAGATGATCATTGGTGACAGGCGCACCAACGCTCTTGAGTTGATTCGCCAATTCCTTCAGCCTTTTACAATAGGTTGAGACATTCGGAAAATCCTCCATATTGACATGGAAAAATTTCTGCTCAAGAGTGACGACACGAGAATTTTTGTTATTTTGAAATATATCATGCACCCTATTCCAAGTTTCCATCGTCGTGGCGTCGTGTTCAATAATCGTCTGCAAAAAGTCCATAGAGATAGTGTAATAAATCCACTAGAGTACGGTAGCATCAATAGCTGTCCATAACACAGGGTCATCAACGGCGGTAGGCACCTTCTCCTTGCCTGTTTCTGAAGGGATGATGTGATGAAGGACTTGATGCAAGCGTGCGTGAAATTTAAATAATTCTGCCCACGTCGTGTATTGGTCATTTTCCATCTCAAGAATGATAGAGATGTGGTTCTTGATGTTGGAGACTGCAAGGGCATGATGAAATGTGTTCTTCGTAGTAGACATAATGAAAGAACAAGAGGAGAATTAGGGATTTGGAAGAAAAATTTGGAGACGAAAAAGAAGACTCAGCTGGTGGCCGAGAGTGAGGTTTCCGAGGAGACGAGGGCTGCAGAGGTTTAATGTGGATAAGGAAAAATTGTCCTAGACTTCTAATACCATGAAAGAGAATAATCTCCTTGATTATTTTCATATATATATATATATATATATATATATATATATATATATACACACACAATATTTAAATATGGAAAATAAATCTACTTTTTCCTAATACAAGAATAATACATATTCTTAATATAATACTAATACCATAATTATAATTGTACAAGAATTCTACAAAATATGGTAAGTAACTAAATATGTTTCGGCCACTTCGTATACACGGTTTGTACCGGGTATACTCCCTTTCTATCAAATAGTTTTTGCTAATTACTTTCTGTCATGTATTTGAAAAATAATCATTATCCTGAAATTTCATTAGTGAAAGCAAAATTTGAGAACATTATTATGATGTTTGTCATTACGAAGGTTGAAATTTCAATACGATAGCTATTTTTTAATTATAACTATTAAAAAGTTATTTTTATTATTATTATGAATTTCACCCAAAATTAACCTGCAATGTATATATGCCCAGTTTAATCTGCCCAAAGTTGGGCGGTAAGATAATACTACTATATTGGTGTTAAATTGTACGGTAAGTGGGGAAGTTGCATTCATTGCTAGTTTAGGGACGGGCAAGCTAATCCTTGTGGGAAATATGCGGATTTTCATGTTTAGCTACTAATACTATACTTAGTCTAGAGATCAGCAAGGTCGGTCAATGAAGATAACTACCCTATATTCTAAAACGAAGTTGTACTACCCAATTTGATTTACTGTCCTTGTTTAGAGATATCGTAGACCTACCAAAGTAGAAGTAAGGTCTGCGTACACTCTACCCTCCTCAGATCTCACATTGTGGGATTTCACTGAGTATGTTATTGTTGTTGTTGTTTAGAGATATCGTAAAGGAAAAGGGCAAGTGCATGTGCAAAGAAAGGGGGTTTGAAGAGCATTAGGAGTCGTTTGGTAGTATAGTGTATAAGAATAATGTTGAATAGAGTGTATTAATACATCTTTCCTTTTAATTTATGTAGTATCATTTGACTTGACACGAAGTTTAAGAAAGAAATGAAGACTTTTGAAATATGTGGTAAAAAACAAGTCTTATATAAATGTGTGAGTGTAAATCATCTCATAAAGTTAAATTATTTTCAAATATAGAAATGTGACATTTTTTGAGACATATTAAAAAGGAAAGTGTGTCAAATAAATTGGGACAGAGGGAGTATGTATTAATAATATTGTATTAGTAATGCTGATATTAAATAGCAGAGATTATTTTTTATCCACCATTTGGTTTGGTATATTAAAAATAGCATGCATTGCATAATTTCTAAAAAATAATTAGTTGTTCATAAAAATACCATCCACACTATATATTGTGTGAGCGACTTCATGGACAATTGTGTTTTGTAACATACTTATGCATGCATTAGAAATCATTACATTATTAATATCATAATTTGTTAGATATTAATAATACATAGTATAATACTAAATTGAATATATAATTAATGCTTGTATTAATTATATATAGATTAAAAAAATAGTAAACAAAATAATAATAATACACCAAGATATTTAGACAACCAAGAACATTAGATTTAATAAATATACCCAGTAATAGATTAAAAATTAAAGTAATAATATTCAATGGAGTGACAACAACTGATTGCATAGCTGAAATAGATACAGGAGCCATTAAGAGTTTTATACATATAAGTAAGATTAACGAAAATATTGTAACTTAATAGAACCACAAACTTGTAGCTATCCTGAAAATGAAAGAGAAATAATAATAACTAAAAGTATTAACCTAAAATTCAAAATCCAAGATTTAGAGTATAAAATAAATTTAGGAGTAATTGAATATGATAGTTTCAATTAATTATTGCTAGGTAGTGACTTCTTAACTATGTAGATTACAGAATTACTAATGAAGGAATTGAAATAAATGATCAAGGAAAACAAGATTTGTAAATAAGATATGAATATCCAAGAAAAAATAAGAAAATTGAAGATAATAAAAACAGCTTTATTAGAAGAAATAATATCTCAACTTAAATATCTAGAATACAGTGCAAAGAAATAGAATTAGAAAATGATATAAGACAATTAGAGCAACAATATAATAAATTTGATAAAATATGGATAGATATGGTAAATGAATGGAAGAAAATGATAAATAATCATGAGTACCCTAACGAGAAGATGATGCAATATGGAAAGATATAATAGTAAAAGAATAGATAAAGAATATCATAATAATAATGGATGAAATAAAAGAAAATCAGACACAAATACAAGAACTAATAAGAGAGGAATTGACAAAATCAACATTTAAAATAATAATAGAAAAACTTAATATATTAGTAACAGATATAAATAAAGGTAAACGGGTAATGGAAGATGGAACTAGTACAAATATAGGAGAAACAATTAATAGAACAACCTCTAAACAACTAGAATTAGTACCAATAGATACTTGGAGAAGAAGTAAAGAACTTATAATGGTAGATATAAGAGAAATAAAACCTAAATTACCATAATCAGTAAAAAAAAATAGATAATCTAGCTATATTACATAAAAATGATAATTTTAATGATAGACCAAGAACCTAATGTAATAACATTCCTTAAAAATCGTGGACAAAATATAATAGAACGAGAACGATGTAAATATGAACCCATAAGAAAGAAAGACTCTAAAGATACACCAAATAAAAATGATAACGTTTGAAAAGGTGAAAATACTTACTTAAAAGATACTAAAAAAATATAATTTTTACAATTAAAACTAGACAAACAAGAGCAATAAATATTAGAATTAAAGAAAGAAAATTGGTATCATAGCCTAAATAAAAAAATATTAAAATGAAGAGACATCCGTCATTTGAATAAATTAATAGATCAAATAAGACAAAATGATTATGTAAAGAATTAAGACATCTCTTAATAGAAAGAAGAAATCAAAATGAAATAATAATAAAATATCAAAATGAATTATTATCATTAAGAGGATCAAAAGACATGATAGATGATAATATAAGAGCACATAGAGAACAAATAAATCTACATAGAGAAATAAATATACAAATCCAAGCAAATATAAACACGGACTTATGGATGACTACAAGTCATTATGGATGAAAATCAATACAGAGCTTCAAAAAATAGTTGAAAAAATATTTACGTATAATAGAGATATTAACCAAAATATAGTAAGTTGCAGAATGAGTACAAACCTTATAAAAGAAGGAGATCAACTTTTGGAAGAATATTCCCAACAGATATTTGAACAAGAAGATACTATTAAAACACTAAGAAATATGTTAGTACTAAAAGATGAAAGATCAAGACAAAAAGATGAAGAAAATATGAAAATAAGAGAAATAATAAGAAAAGATAATGAAATAAAAACCCAAAAAGATATCATATTAGAACAATATAAGCATATTGACAGGTTAATTAATGGATAAGGAAAAAGAAATAGTAGATAATTCAAATGAAACATATTATCAAATGAATACATATAAAGGAAGAATAACACAAACTTTAAGCTTTAAATCAGAAATATATCAAAAAATACAAGATGAAAAAGAAGAATTATCAATAAAGAAAATATTTAAAACTAAGTGGTTTGAAAGAAACAAAGAAGTAAGATATATAGCACAGAAATATGAGAATATCATAGACACAACTAGTATTAATGGAAGAGCAAAAATAAATTTACTAACAGATGAAATAATAAAAAGAGAATTAGCAAAATTATCTATTAAAGAAGCAAAAAAATATAGAAATATATACTATGGAGGAGTCAAATTCACCATAAAAGCACATTTTCAGAAAAATATAAATACATCTATACAAATATACATATTAGATGATAGAATATTAGGAAATTTACAAGACGTTTTGATATCGGTAATAAAAGGAAATCTGATATATCAGAAACTGAAATTTACAGTACAACCAGATTTTAGTATTTCGTTAAAGGATGAACATAAAGACTTAATTTTAACATTGTATTATAAACTAGATGGAATGAACATGTCACCAGGTAGTAAAGTCATAAGCATAGAAACAAAAATGATATATGTCTTAACATGAAATCATCATGTAAAGAAACAATATGAAATGAACATTTTAGTACCAAATATGTATCAAGATATATTAGAACAAATAGAACACAAAGAAAATGCTAAGATCACCATACCAGAAGAAATACATATGAATTTTAGTGCTAGAACCATAACACCATTACAAAAAATAAGACCACAAATAGAAGGATCTAGATTAATAATTAAAAAGGAATCAATGATATCAAGACAAACTAGCTTAATATTTAGACAACCAAGAAAAATATCATCAGAACATAGAAATCACTTTGAAAGGTTATAATTAGAATCATACTAGTCCATAAAATCACATCTCAAAAAAGAATTTTAGAAAGAGTCTATCGAATAACTCCTAGCACCTAGGCCAATTATCTCATTGATGTTCAGAGCGAAGAAAAGGGAGTTAGTGTCAGGGTGAATTGAGTATTTCGGTAATCTAAAAATTATAGATCTAGATCTATAATTTTTAGACTATATGGTTTTAATTATAATTTAGATACGTGAATATCTTTATGATTATGATGTTCTTATTGGTTAATGATTATAGATATATTAAAAATAAAATGAATAGCCTTTTTATAATAAAAGCCTTAATACTATTTACTCGTTATCTTTGTATATTATATTTTATATGAAATTATCATCTATTATTCTACTCTCCTTAGGGTCTATAGATGATGAAAATATCACAAATAACTAAGGTTGGCCAGTGGGCCGGGTCGGCCCGGTCCCGCCCAGACATCGCCTCGAACCCGAGTATTTTAAAAAAAAATCACGGTATCGGGACTCGAATCGGGACGGGACAAGGTCTAGTCCCGACCCGTCCCACCCCGCCCCAGACCCGCCAGTCCCGACCCAATCTCGATCCCGCCCGAAATTCCCCCTTTTGCAAAAATTACCGTTGCACCAACGACCATTTTACATTTTGGCCGTTGTGCAACGCCATTTTTGGCCTCCCCCAACCCCCTACCCCTTAATATTTATTCTTAACCCATAAGTTATTATATTTACACTTTACCCCAATTTTCCAACTATAAATACCTCATTTTCTCTTCATATTTCTCACAAATCTTCCTACAATCTCTCAATCTATCTCTCTACAAGTCTACATTGTCTACTAAATATTCATTTTTATTTATTCATTTGGGAATTGGGAGTGAAGTTGACAACTAGCTTGAGGATATTCCATCGAGCAAAGTTTCAATTTTTAACCTCTCGATTACGCGTCGACGTTACGTCGACGTTTGGTACATTCGTTCCTTCATTAAATTATTATTGACTGTTTATTTTAGTTAGCGCACTTAATTTCATTTATTTTAATTATTTATTAGTATAATTATAAATTTATAATGGAATGATTTAAACGTATGCTTACGGATAGGGGTCATGCTCCTTTTAGTAGGGGCAACAAGGGCAAGGGTCCTATTTGCTATTTCTAGACAGAATCATATTCCTACACAGGATGGTTTTATTGTTACTGAACATTTTCCTACAATACCATTAGATTTAGACGAGGAGCTATTTTCTGAAACTCAAGAAGACTTTAATTTAGACGATGATCTAGATGATACACCCACTAATGTAGATGACAACACACCCACTAGTACACCTTCAACTGAAATGTCTCTTATTCCCCCTGGTATGAGACGAGGTCCAACAAAACGAACATTAAAATCAGATTCATGGTCATTTTTTGATAGGGGCGTAGAGAATCTAGTAGCTAGATGTAAAATTTGTAAAGATGTTTTAAAATTTAAAATTGGAAAAGGTCACGGTGGGACGGGGGGGGGGGGGGGGGGGGGTTAATGAGACACGTAGCAAGGGCTCATCCAGCTAGGTATGCCCAATACGAGGCTTCAAAAGCGGGTGCGCAAATGCCCGCTCCATCGGGACAAGGTTCACATACTGATACTATCCCGGATCAAGTACAAGGTCAAATTAACCCTATGACGGGGGAATTGTAGGCCCTATATACAATAAACATAGAGATAGGGAAGCAATAGCAAAATTAGTTGATGTGGAGAGTTTGCCTTTTTCATTTCCTTCATCTCCCAGTTTTATTCATTACATTAAAGATATGTATAATCCTGCTTTTAACAGTTTTCCTAGATCAACTGTTAAGAGAGATGTATTTAAATTCGCACATGAATATCAACAGTATTTATGTTATTTATTATATCATTTTAATGGTAAAGTGGCTATCACTTCTGATATAGGCCGTAGTACTAACGGCCATGATTATTTAACGGTAACTTGTCATTGGATAGATTATAAATGGTCTATGCAAAAACGTATCTTGTATGGATGATAGGCACACTGGTACTTTTATTGCATAAAATATTTACCAAGTGTGCGATTATTACGGAATAACTAATAAAATTATGACTATTACATTAGATAACGCTTCGTCTAACAATTACACTATTACAATTTTAAAAAATAGTTTAACTCCATCTTTTTCAGATCATTTTCATATAAAATGTGTGTGTCATATATATAACTTAATTGTAAAAGATGGTCTATCACTTTTTGAAGACATTCTTAGTAAAATACAATTTGCTATAAACTTTATTTTTAAAAATAATAGAATATAACGAAGAAAATAATATAAAAAAAACTTGTCACGATTGCCAACTACCTTATAGAAAAATTCCAGAAGAAGTGCTCACTAGGTGGAATTCTTTATACGAGCAACTATTTGTTGCTTATGACTATAGAATACCTATAACTTTATTTTTTAACTCTCATAATCAAAATCCAGCTTATATGATTGTAGATAGCGATTGAGTAAAAATTTCCGAACTTATTGTATTTTTAGAGAAAATTTTTCAAGCAACAAAACAAATTTCCGGTATATATTATCATACTATTTCAACTATGTTGTTTTATATAGCTCTAATATTTTTATTACTTAGTGAATATATGAAAAAACCAGCTTATATGGCAGCTATTAAAAAAATATTTATCAAAATAAAAAAATATTTTATTTCTATTCCCACTATTTATATTATTGGTGATGTATTAAATTCGACTATTAAAATAGACGGTACTAAATCACTTATTGAAACTATTTACGATTGTATAGAAGTACTACCACCTCTAAGTCCCAAAAATCCAAATCACCCACCACCTATTGAATAAACTAAAGAAGAAGTGTTGTCTAGCGTAGAAGACCAATGCAAAAAAGTATATAAGTTTTACCAATAAGAAAATGCTAGTAACCTACCGGCTTCCATACCATCTTCTGCTTCTTCAACACAATCTCACAAAAGACATGTTGTTTCTGCGGCTAGTATTGAAAGCCTCATAAATAGAATGTGTGGCCGTACCACTACTAACCAAATTAGCGAGTTTGATATTTTTGTTTTGCAGGGTTCTGTACCGTACCAAGCAGTTCTCAATGAAGAAGGACGTGAAGACTTGCTGAAATACTGGAGGGGGAATGAGAAGACCTTTTTGACACTTTCAATGATGACCCGAGATGTTTTGAACATTCAAGTGTCATCAACCGTGTCTGAAAGCGCTTTTTCTCCTGGCAGATATCAAATAGGAGAGCACAGACACTCATTAGCCGGAGACAACTTGGAGATTGTAGTATTATTCAGAGATTGTATATGAGCGGAGCGGAGAAGGTGCGGTCAACCGGAGATCAACGAAGAAGAAGACGAAAACTACAACGAAATCTTATTCGAAGGTGGTGGAAGCGACGTGGATCAATTTGACCAACAAATATCAATTCTAACCGAAGAACCACAGGAAATCATCAAGAAACTAGAACAAGTTTTTTTCAGAATGTAATTTTTTTAATTGCAATTTTACTATGTAATTTACAACTTTTGAATAACACCACAAAGTTGCAATTTTGACAATTGTATTTGTATTACAAAAAAATCATATGTCTATTAAATAATATAAGAGGCACAAAAACAGTCTTGGAATGTTTTTATTACACTATCTTATTTAATTATTGAGTTTTTTTATATATATGTTATTTTTAAAATTAAGTGCAAAAATAATTTTTAAAAAACCGTCCGGGATCCCTACCCGACTCGATTCCGATGGGATCGGGATTGAGGCGGGACTTCGGCAAATCCCGCCTATCAGGATCCCGCCAGACCCGGCCCGACCCGATCACGCCAAACCCAGTCCGCAGATCCCGAGCCCGGCCTACTGGCCAACCATACAAATAACTATAAAAAAGAGGCAGTGCACCATCGAGTAATGAGGTTAAGAGGGTGCATCATCGAATAAAAATTAATTTTCTATCATCTATTATTCTACTCGCCTTCCTCTTTCCGCCACTTCTGTTTTCTTTGTACTTTGTTTAATCTAAGGTTTAAAACATTCGCTTAAAGTTTTAATTAATTTGAATAAGTGCTAGACAATTAATTTTTATTATTTGAATCGTATTAAAGATAAAGGATATTTTTAAAGTGAATTTATACTACTAGACACCACACAGTATGTCTAGTTTACCAAAAAGGTATAAGTAGTAAGAGGAATAGTCCAAGCAAGGTAAGAAATCTTATTCATTTCTATCACATATCTTTTTTATAATTTTTTGGCTCATTAATTTCAACAAGTGTACGCTCTAGCAAATCTTTCTTTTGCTATTTCTCATTCTCATCCAACAAAATTATCTCATCTGATATTTATATTATAATTAATAAATATACTATATATATTTACATATATTTTTTGTTTAGAAGAGAGCGCCTTGACATTCGTCATAACTGATAAAATTGTTATCATATGATCAGAAGGTTGTAGATTCAAATTCGTAAAAATAGTTTTTTGCAAAAATATAAAATAAAATTGTATATAATAGACTTTTGTAATTTATCCCTTTTCGAACTCATCACATAGCAAAAATTTAGTGCACCGAACGATCTATATATACTTTTTATTATTTAAAACTGAACTTTGTCTGCAACATCATTATATCTAAGCACCCTTTCTTGAAAGTTGGAAAAGGTAGGTAGTCCGTCATTTAACAAAGAGCGCTTCCTTGTCCCCTCCGTGCTTCGGGATTTTTTATTATTTTTTAAATTATAATAATAAGGTTATCGAATTCGATAATATGATAATAAAATTGATTATCTTAAATGAAATGGGTATGGCAGAAGATTGAATAAAATAAAAAAATTCAAGTGAGATACTGAGTCCTTACTTACGACCGAAATCGCTCTTATCATTAACCTGGTGTGCAAGAAGTTGCAAATAAGCAAAAAATAAATAAATATTTATTTATTAATTACAAATAACATAGATTTAATTTTTCATTGAGGAGGGTGACATTTAAGAATGACATAGGGACATATTTTATATAGCATCAGATTCATTTCGGTCTTTTTTTTTATGGGAAATAACATGTTTATACGTCTTTAATAAAGACAATATATATCTTCTAAGCGAATTCGTCTTCTTTTGGACTTGGCAAATTATGTGTATTTGTTTAGACTTTAGAAAAACCAATCACAGTTTTATTAAATGACATAAAAAGTTGTCTCTCAAGGTACGTAGTTTCACTATCATCTTTGAATATCTCCTATAGATCTAATGATCTATTGACCATTCTGCTAACCCGTATCAAAATCTTATTAACAAAATGGCTAGGTAAATTATATGGAGGAAGAGGTAAGGTACGATTAAGATGAATTCAATATATAACTAATTTTACTTAGATGTTGAAATTATATATTAAAAAATTATATATATATATATATATATATATATATATATATATATATATATATATAATTATTAATTCAGTAACTAAATAAGCTATGAATTCAATAACAAATTCAAAATCTATAAATATCAAATTCTGTTTTAGTGTTTAAACTTTAAAGTAGGACAACTATTTTGAAGTTATAATGGTTGTTTCTAGAAGAACACGGAATAAAACTCTTCTTAAACATTTTGAAGATCAAACAACGGCCTGCTTTTCATGTTTTAATATTTATTTTTATTTCTTAGAAAGTATAGAAGTAAACAGACATGTAATCCCCCTACCAAGGTTAATTGTAACATGCCAAAAGACACTTGTAACAATCTATATAACACATGATCGAGGAAACCAACAACCTACTAGTATTACAATATGAATAATCAAAATTCAATTACTAATACTTGAAAATCCAAGAATTAAAGTTCTGCCACATCCCATGGTACGTAAATAGTTATGATGCCACGACTAAATCTTAATTTAATATAAAGTCTTTAAATCCACTGTCTGAAAAAAAATAATAGAAAAGCAGCAAAAATATAAATATAAATAGAGAAGGCAGCAAAAAGCAGCCTGGTTTCCATTGCTTCTGACGGAAGGGATGTACTAGTACTCCTATTTTGTTGAAGAACAATGTTGGCATTCAACGACGTCGACCGTAACCATAAAATTGAGGTTGATTGATCATTACAGTACCAAAGTTTGTTTCCCGAACCAAGATTTCCCCCAGAAGAAGTCATAATATATAAAGAGCTAAACATACAATTTTTTTTAAAAAAAACTAACATATAAGATATAGGGAAAAGGATACTAACTCGCCATCAGAAATTTGTTTGGCCCATATGTTTGGGTTTAATCAAGCAAATTGGCCTTTCGACACAAACTATTGCCAGGCGCTAGGCGCTAGTCCAGCAGTCCAATCACGACTAAGTTTGCCACAAAAAGAAAATAAATATGTGACGAAAAAATTCATATTGAGCCTTCAAAAAATATCAAAAACATGTATAATATGTATATAATAATTATATAATATGTGTATAATTAGTAAGTATATGTTGATTATACATTTATGAAACATCAAATTATACAACAATGATACATTTTCTAAACTATATAGGAATACATATTCTATACAACAATAATACAGTTTCGATACATATGCTACATTTTCTATACAATAATAAATTAGTTGAAAAAAGGTTACAAAATGAAATTACTTTAAAAAGACTAAAAATATCTTTTAAGCTTTTTGGGTCATTCGGTTTTTAATAGTTTGGGCCGGATTACCATTGTGTCATTTAGAGAGATATTTTTTTCCCTTGACCCTGACCGCCGACCGCCGACCGATTACACGGTGTAATGTTTCCTAGAATGAGTGTCAATTTACACCAATCAAAGTGGCTCCAGCACTTAGTTTACGAAAGGTGCAAAATCACTTTCAGCCCCGAAACCTAGTTTAATTTTCTTCAACTTGTTCAAGATTGAAAGATCCATTTCTCTCATCTCATGTTGGTTTAGGACTTTTAGGTACTACTAGTTTTTCGTGGACTAAAAAGTCCCTTTCTTTTCAGTTTTCCTACTGTTTCCACATGGTGTTGTACTCTGATTTGAGATATGTTAAGATTAATCAACAAAATACAAGGGGCGCCGAAAGTCTAAACATGTGTGCTATCGGTATCACCTACAGTCTAAAGATGAAAACATCAACTTTATAACCCGTCTTAATAAAGGATTTTTTGCCATTGAAATGAGGATGTTTAATAATGGCTCCATATCTTTGATATATTTAGAGATAATTTCATAGATCTTCTTCTACGTTTACCTTTATAACACTCATCTTAATTTTTTCTGGCATATTACACACACATCGTTTATTTTAAACTTTTGTAACCAAACTAGTTTACGTGACTAAATTTCCGTAACCTTTCAAAATTAGCCTTTTGTGACCTTAATTATAAATCAAACAGAAAGCTAATTCTCTTTATACTTTATATATTATTTTAAAGCAGCTAGCAATCGCTTCAAGTAAGAAAGAAGAATTTAGAACGTAATCTACTGACATATTGATATTAGTTACAATAATGGAAAACATTTTCGCGATTTTTTGAAATTTTTATAATTAAGTACTATCGTTTGAGATGTGCTTCTTGATATTCTATTTATTTCAATCATGTTGAATACTTCAATTCATGCAATTTTAAACTCATTTCGTATATAGCAACACAGTCGACTAATTTGAAATCTTAACTTTAATTATAAAGATAGAGACCAGAAATAAAATGAAAGATTATCCCATAAAGAATTTATTAGCGAATATTCTCTGAATATTCTCTGTATATTTTGTAATTATGATTGATTTATATTTAAGATAACTTAGGATTCTAATTATAGTAGGAATCAACCTTTGTAAGGTAAGTTAGCATTCGTACCATATTAGGAATCAACCTTTGTCCAGCTATATATATTGTGAATAATGAAAGGAATCTCTAAGGGAAATTATTCTATCTTTTATGGTATCAAGAGCCTAAAACCTAAACCCCACTCTTCTCCCCTCTCTTCCTCATTCTCGGCCAAAACACAGAAATTTCTCGGCCAACCAGAAATTTCTCGGCCAAGGCAACCAGAATTTTCCCTTCAACAATGTCTTCCCCCACAAATTCCGGTTCATCCACTGGCACACTTGACAACCCCTCTCAACGTTCAGTATCTTCTTTTCATCCGGCATTCGCCGTTAGCAACATCAAGAATTTTATCCCTATAATTCTTGATCAAGAAGACTGTCAATATTCCATGTGGATGGAACTATTCTATATTCATGCATGTGCATACAACGTGCTCGATCATATTGACGAATCTGTTCCTCGTCCCACCGATGTTACAGACTCAATCTAGCGTCGTCTTGACGCCATCGTCAAACAATGGATCTACGCCACCATCTCCAAAGACATATTGTGCACTATCATGAAAACAGGTGCTACGGCACGTGAACTTTGGGTCCGGCTAGAAGAAATCTTTCAGGATAATAAAAATACTCGGGCCGTGTATTTAGAAGAGCAATTCAACAATACCCGCCTCGAGAATTTTAACAACATGTCCGAATATTGTAAGCAACTTAAACTCATAACTGATCAACTATCCAACGTCGGGACTTCTGTTTCAGAAACCAAGATGGTGCTTCAACTTGTTGCGGTTTACCGAAAGGTGAATATGATACACTCGCAACAACGATTCAACAAGCCAACCCTCTCCCAAGTTTCAACAAGGCACGTTCACAACTATTGTTGAAAGAAACTAGACGTGCTAAACAAGAGGCCCATAATCAAAAGGTGTTAGCCGTTGACGGGATGGCAACACATGCGACCAGCAGCAACCAGCCACCACCGCAAGGCCATCAACAGCAGCAGTCCAGCGGCAGAGGTCACAACAACAAAGGCAAGGGCAGTGGAAAAGGCCAACGCAACCAAAGGATCGACAAAGAAGAATCGCGGCGGCAGAAGAAGTCCCAACCAGAGCAAAGTGGCCCAACCAACGAATCGGGCCTCGCCGCATACCCGCATTCGACCGCAGGGCCCGGGCCCAGCAAATTTAGTCGATCGCCTCTTGGGCCCCCGCCACCACTAGGCAGCCTACCAACAGCAAGAAGAGCCCACGTGGTTGCATTCCAAAGAAGAAGAAGAACTTACAGAAGAAGCCTCAGCCACTGCCCCGACTAATTTAGGCTAGGCCTACACCACCGTGAACCTTCAACAGCCCAACGATAATTGGTACATGGACACCGGAGCCACTTCTTACCTCACTCGATCGTCAAGTAACCTATCTCAACTACGTCGGTTAAAGTGCCCTCAATTTATTACTGTCGGCAATGGTCATCGCATTCTAATTGAGGGTTACGGTAACACACACATCAATCATCCTTACCCGTCTTTCTCCCTAAACCACGTCATATACACACCTAACATCATTAAAAACTTAATCTCTGTTAGAAAATTCACTAGCAATAATTATGTGTCTGTCGAATTTGACCCTTTTGGGTTTTCTGTGAAGGAACTCAATACGGGGAAAATTCTTACACGCTGCAATAGTGTGGGAGACCTCTACCCATTTACTCAAACTTCCGCTGTCAGACCGCAAGCACCTCTATCCCTTGCGGCGATTTCTCCCTCCACTTGGCACAACAGACTCGGACACCCCAGAGACCCAGTTTTTACTTTTCTTAGGACTTCTAAGCATATTCAATGTAATAATGGGAAAATTGCCCAACACTGTTTTTCTTGTCCACTAAGCAAACATACTCGTCTTTCATTTATGTCATCAAACAATGTTACTTTTTCTCCCTTTGATATTGTTCATGCTGATTTGTGGACATCTCTGATTGTTAGCTCTTTGGGTCATAAATTCTATCTAGTATTCTTGGATGATTTTTCACATTTTGTCTGGATTTACCCACTGAAATTCAAATCTGAAGTTTTTGCAAAATTCCTCGAGTTTCAAAAATTTATTAAGACACAATTTGAAAAACCTATTAAATCATTCCAATGTGATAATGGACGTGAATTTAATAACTCGGCATTTCACAATTTTTGTTCTAAACAAGGCATGGTTTTTCATTTTTCTTGTCCCTATACTTCTTCCCAAAACGGAAAGGCTGGAAGAATTATACGTACCATCAATAACATGGTCCGCACACTTCTGTTTCATGCTTGCCTACCACCGCCTTTTTGGGTTTATGCTGTCAAAATGATAGAATCCCTTCTAAATATTTTACCAACTAGCACACTCCAAAACAAGACCCCTACCGAAATCTTATACCGTAGGCAGCCATCATATGATCACCTACGTATTTTTGGATGTTTATGCTACCTCAATATAGCCTCCACTGTACCCCACAAACTTGCCCCTCGCACTCTGCCATGTGTCTTTCTTGGTTTGTCTCCTAATCATCGGGACTACTTGTGCTATGACATTACCACTCGCAAAATCATCGTCTCCCATCACGTCACCTTTAACGAGACAACCTTTCCTTTTTCAAACCTTCAAAAATTCCAAACAACGGATTACACTTTTCTTGATGAGTCTCCTATGTCTATTATATTCTAGTCGATGTGTCTCCGGCAAAGGGCGATCTGGCACTGCCTGTTGCAGCGGTGGACACCGCCTATCCCCACCACTCATCGCCTCCGGTTCCTCGCCATCAACCATCGCACCCCCTCCCGTACTCAACAGGCCCCCGCAGCCTCTCCCCCTACCCAAAGAACCTGGTGAATCGATGCCTCATCGTCCGTAACTAGCGGACCAAAGAACCTCACAGTCCCGACCCACCACCACTGCCTTCTCATCGCATGGAGACTCGTGCACAACACGGGATATTCAAACCCAAGGTTCACTTCAATCTCTCCACATAAACCTTATCACCTATTCCAAAAAATCCAAAACTAGCAAAATTGGACACAAATTGAAATGCGGCCATGTGCGAGGAATTTAACGCTTTAACCAGGCAGAACACTTGGGATTTGGTACCTAGACCAGCTGGTGTGAATGTTATCCGATGTATGTGGCTATTTCGTCACAAGTTCAGAGACAGTGGTGACTTAGAGAGGTATAAGGCAAGACTAGTTGCCAATGGCACTAATCAGCAGGAGGGTATTGATTGTGGTGAGACATTCAGTCCGATTGTTAAACCGGCCACTATTCGGACTGTTCTCAGTATTACTATGGGCATGCATTGGCCGATTCATCAGCTTGATGTCAAGAATGCATTTCTTCATGGGGATTTGAAAGAGATTGTGTACATGCATCAACCTCATGGCTTTGTTCATCCGGCAGCTCCGCATTTTGTGTGTCGTCTCAGGAAGTCATTGTATGGATTAAAACAGGCACCCCGCGCTTGGTATGATCGATTCGCCATGTATCTTCTGCAGATTGGTTTTGTATGTAGTAGGTGTGATACCTCTCTCTTCACTTTTCACCGAGGTAGCAGCACTGCATATTTGCTATTATATGTCGATGACATTGTTCTTACTGCCTCATCTGACGGGTTGAAGAATGAAATCATTGCTCTACTCAAAACTGAATTTGCTATGACTGACTTGGGCAAGCTAAGTTATTTTTT
Organism: Anisodus acutangulus; assembly: GCA_029783415.1. Taxonomy (NCBI): domain Eukaryota; kingdom Viridiplantae; phylum Streptophyta; class Magnoliopsida; order Solanales; family Solanaceae; genus Anisodus; species Anisodus acutangulus. Next base: position 22,102,443 of record CM056506.1, on the reverse strand, counting down.
GGGTATATCGGTGATCAGATTTGCAGCCACTATGTTCCTGTGTCAGCGTAAGTATGCAGAAGAGATAGTGTACAAGGCCAAGATGGCAAATTGTAAAATTATGCCAACTCCGGTGGACTCAAAACTCAAGCTTAGTGCCAATGACGGTGCGCCAGTTTCTGATCCCACTCTATATCGGAGTCTAGCAGGTGCTCTTCAGTATCTTACATTTACTAGGCCTGATATTGTATATGCCGTTCAACAGGTATGTCTGTTCATGCATGACCCTCGAGAATCCCATTTTGCCGCCCTCAAATGTATTATCAGATACGTTAAGGGCACACTAGATTTCGGATTACATCTATACCCCTTTGCCCCAACCAAGCTACTTACCTACACGGATGCAGATTGGGCAGGATGCCTCGACACACATCGCTCCACCTCAGGGTACTGTGTGTTTCTTGGGAATAATCTTATCTTATGGTCCGCCAAGCGGCATGCCACACTTTATCGTTCGAGTGCTGAAGCAAAATATCGCGGTGTTGCTAACGTAGTTGCTGAAATCTGTTGGCTCCGAAATCTTCTTTTGGAACTCCAGTGTCCACTCCGCAAGGCGTCTATAGTCTATTGTGACAACATATCTGCCATCTATATGTCTCATAATCCGATCCAACATCAGCGGACTAAGCATATTGAGATGGATATCCACTTTGTATGAGAGAAGGTTGCCCTTGGTCAGGTCAAAATATTACATGTGCCTTCCTCTTATCAGTATGCAGACATCTTCACAAAGGGACTACCGCAACAGCTCTTCACCGACTTCCGATCCAGCCTCAGCGTTCGGCCTCCTCCCGCTCCGTCTGAGGGGGAGTATTAGTGAATATTCTTCGAATATTCTCTGTATATTTTGTAATTATGATAGATGTATATTTAAGGTAACTTAGGAATCAACCTTTGTAAGGTAAGTTAGGATTCGTACTATATTAGGAATCAACCTTTGTTCAGAATTGTCTAAACTTGGTTGCTATTATATATGTAGTCAACCTTAGTTATTAGTTACATTCGATATAGATGCAAATGCACCAAGCGTTTTCATTCACTAAATAAATTATAAAATTTTAGCCTAGTGTAGAGCTTAAAAGGCACATAACATTTCTTTAAAAATTAACAGATAAATATGAATAAAAGGAACGCTAACTCCATCAGAAAGGATATATGCCAACATTCTTTGCAATTGGTGGCTGATAGGATCAAGATGATCTAAATTTAAAAGTTGCGTTTAATAGTATAAGGTTATCAACCTTCGCAATTAACTGAAATGAAATAGCACTGCTCGAATTGTTCTCTAGAATTTGAGAAACTTCTGAGAGGATTTTTTATACTTAAAAATCTAAAATTTGATAAAAGGTGCCACATAAGGATAGTTTCGGGATATTGAAGAAAATATACCACTAAAATTAGTTTGATTACAAAATAAAGAAGGTGAGTGTCCCACAACTCAAAAACACTGAAAAATATTTATAATATAGTGGTTTAAAGAATCTTGTTTAGAAGAAGAGTTTTCTCTCAATAATTTTTATATTTTTTAATTTGTTTTCTCATATGTAAGCTAATGGCCAAATCATATTAAGTTAATTATACATATTTTAGTATCTTTTTTTGTCGTCCGATTTATCATCGTTCAAAATTTGTAATTATTAACTTTCGCATGACGTCCTTATTATTTCGATTCCAACAAAGAGCTCTAGTCTAGCGGTAACATGAGGAACAAGAAAATAAGAAAAAAAGGTGTGTGCCAGCTGACTCATATAATTAATCAAGGTGCATACAGCTTGATTCGGACACCATAACTATCAAAAAAACAAACAAAGAAAGAAAGATTTTCTCAAATTAGATATCAAATAATTGCAGATGATCAGTAGTCCTTCCGTCTCAATATATAATATAGTTTGATTAAGTACGGAATTTAAGAAAGAAAAAAAGGAAGATTTTTGAAATTTGTGATCCAAAATAAGTCATAGATATTTATGTAGGTGTAAATTATTTTATTAAGGGTAAAAGAAAAAGTTCAAAATTAAATTATTTCTAAATTGAGATAAAAAAGGGATTGAGCCAGTTCTTCTTCGTCCACTTTGTTCTGTGCATTTGAATGTACTTACTTTTGCTTCTGTTGGAAATTTATCTTTGGTGGGAGTTGCGACCGACCAACTTTAACGGTTTAAACACTAGTGTTACGCATGTTGGAGAATCCGGTTCTTCACACATGCAAGATCTACTAAGTACGTAGATAACCGTAGGGCCAAGAATCGTCAAATTTCGTTGAGAAATGAAAGAGATATTGGTCCACGAAGTGAGGTGTTTGAAGCATGAAAAAGTGTGGTTGTGATCAATTCTCCCTCATCGGTAGAGGAAGAAAGAATTGTTGTGTGTATAAGACTCAAAATTGGTTTGGGGTTTGGGACCCCAAGGGGTATCCCATGTGTTTAAAGGAGGGAGGACCTAGATGTGCTTCGGTTCGAGGAAAGCCCACACGCGCGCAGCCGCCGCCCGTCCGGTTCCGGGTTCACGGGCCGTGGGCTGTGCTTCTTCTGATATTATCTTTTTGGGCCATAGAACTTTGCCAGATGTACAGTTCGATCCCAGAAGTTTCATATGTACAGTTTGGTCCCTGAAGTTTCAAGATGTACAGTTTGGTCCCTGAAGTTTCCAGATAGTCAGAATTGGGCAGAGAGATCAGAAACGCCCACAACACTCAATTCAGCCATTTATTTTGGCTGAATTATTCCTCCTATAATGGTCAATCCGTTGCTCTTTTCCACCATTTATTTTGGTGGTATTACTACCCCATAATGGCCATTACTTGGCTAGTAATGACACTTATGGAGGCAGTTCAACAGCCCCTCCCTCACCTATATAAACAACCCCTTGCACCATTGTTGAGCTATTCACACAACACACAAAACAGACGAAAAACAAAAACACTTAAGTTCTTCCTACAAGCTTCCAAGCATCATTTCATTACTCAAAATTCTTCACGGTAGCACTTGAGTTTCCTTTGTTCAATTGTTTCATTGTTGTTTTATCTTGGGAGACAATTGTCCAGGACGTATAAAGGATACATACGGGTCAATATTGTCTTAAAGACAGAGTGCCACACTCGACTCAGCATACACCAAAACAGTTCCAGTTTTCTTGTTCAAGATCATTGTTATTTCAGTTTCTTGTTAAATTGTAATTTCAATTCTTGTATTACTTAGCAGTTACTTGTAATTTCCGTTTCCTGCATCCTTTGTAATCAACAGCTTCTTCATCGTCTTCTTTCTCTCGGACTCTGCTTTGGCCTCCCACTTAATCTATTTTCTTTCACTATTTATTTGTGCTAGTATTTATTTCTTTTGCTTTTTCACATGTTGATTGTGTTCTTTGTTATGCTCCTTCTTTCAACCTATGACTTTTGGTGTGTCTGACAGGATTGTTGCTGCTTCATGCTTCTGTGTCTGTTTTCTTTGTTTGTTAACATGTCCTATCTCTTATTCTCTGCAGCTCTGTGATGTTGTCAACTACATATTATGTCTCCGTATTGCTTCTGTCCTCTGCGTCTATCTCTAAACTTTGATAAATTGACAGAGAATCAACATGAATGTCGTAGTCATTAATTATTTGAATTTATTGTTGCAATATTCAAAGTATTCTTAAATTGCATCTCTACTTTGATGAAACGTGTGCTTTGCTCCTCAACTTCCTATTAAGGCTTTGAGATTTTGTTTATACGCTTTTGAAATATTGAAGGTCCTGAACTGATGTAGTTTATACACTTAATGTAGTAGATCCTTGTCCTCTGTCTAAATTCTAGATAGAATGGTTTGATAATTGGTTGATGTTCAAATTGGACCCAACCTTTACCATCAATAAGATGGAAGGTTTGCATGACGATTGTACGCAAGAAACTGTATCGTGGCCTTCCCATGTAAGTTTTGAATATTTTCTCCTCTCGCTGCAAATCAGTTGTAGCTTGTATCATACAATTTTGCAGGACTATACCTATTGATAATGTCTCTAATGTCCTGCCTCTTGTTGTTATTATGTTGTGCTGCATGGCAAACGTCTTTCATATAGTGATATTGCAGTTTTGAAAGATGGTTGCAACGTCCGCAAATATGAAATCAATGTTTCCAACAATTTCACAATCCCTATAAAACTGACGACCAAAGTGTGTGTTTAGCGTGTTTTGATAGCTCTCAACCAGCATTGATAGAAGCTACGTTGTTTCTCATCAACCTTTAGCTCTCCAACTAGCACTGCTAAATTTCTGATGATTAGAACTTGTGCCATGAAACCTATGGCTTTCACCCCTTGAACGTTAAAATAAATAAAGATATTTGATCTATGAATTTTACAGTTTATTCTTAGGACCACAAAATATTTGTAATATAAGTAGAAGTGACGACTTACATATTGTTGCGATATCTCAGGTACAGTATCCATCGCCATAACTCTTGTTTCAGTATATGATGGTCTTTTCCATCCCATTATCAATAAGGGCAATGTTTACTTTGTTATTCTCGAAACTATGTACTCATCATATTCTCCTTCATTTACTTTTATGTAGTATCTCTCCATACTGTTGTTTGGGGCTGTCAAAATGGCAGCCATGATAGTTTTGAAGTCTCCATTGCCATCTTTTGCTATCGTCACGTTAGCCTGTATTTCATGCCCCTTCTCCTCAGAAAAAAGTGACAAGAAAAGGACAATAGTTACCATCATCCCTCTAATCAAAATCATGCTAAACTCTTTATGCTGATATACAAGTCTATCATACATAAAGTTAGTTGTTCACTAAGCTTCGGCTACGCGCGAGTTTGGGAAATACCGGACCACAAGGGTCTATATTGTACGTAGTCTTACCTCAAATTACTCTTGTTTATAATTGTTCTATCTTTATAAGTTTAAATAATATCCAATAATTTAAATTTTAACTATCTAGTCATTGAAATAAGATCAGCTTTCATCATATTGAGTTTGCACTAATTATCTTACAATTTTGTTGTATACCTCACACATGTTTTAACGATATACAAAAGATTTTTAAAAAGTTTTTATTAGTGCCGGACGAGACGCACGAAATGGACGATCCGGCGCACGTGATGCACGTCTGACGAACGGAATGCACGTCTGACACACATAGAAGCTAATTTTGAATATACTTGAGGCCTTTTATTAAGGTGGCTTTACACCACTAATTTCGTTGAGCTACCCCTGTCTTTCGGTCGCACATTAAATTTTAAAAATTAGAACAGCAATATTAGTGCCTCTGCTCAATGTTTCTGCACTTGCTATCAATTTTTTTGGCATCTATTGACAGGGAAAAAACTAAAACTGAGTCTATAATCGTATCTCATTCAGATACTTTTATATATAGAATAGATGTAAAAGAAAATACAAAAATTGAAGGTACATTAATGGGTCCAAACTTTGCAGAAGATAAGAGATTTTTCTAATTATCAAAATTAGAGTGTTTTCCTTAAATCTATCCCTTAACTAAGGTTCAGAATTTGATCTAGACCTTTAATAATTTAAATGGAACAAGTGTTCATCTAAATGCACTTGAGGAAATGGGGAGAAGGTTTTAGAAAAGGGAGTTGGTTCTATAATCAAGATGGATACACTAGCAATTGCAACATTAACCTCTCTCTAACCTTGTAACCAATATCGTGTACTCTTTGAGATTGATTCAGGAAGCAAAAATCAAATTCAACACGCTTGATCAGGTAAAACAAAAAATATACAACTATCTAATTTACTATATTTTAAGCATTAGATGTTTGAAGTCCATCCTCCATTCTTTATCCTCCTTTTTTTCTCAATTTGGACCCCTCCAAATATTTTGATATACACTCTTAGGGTGATATGTGCTCGTAAAGTTAATTTTTGTAAATGATTTTTTTGGAAAATTTTAGGGAGTAACTTGTATATTTTTTTTTCTTTTACTAGTAATCTGGATGTAGCGCGTATGCAAATATGATATATTGATTAATCTTCTTTTATCATGTAAAATTAGGAAGATATATATAATAATAAACGCTTTACAATTTCCAGACTGGGAATGTCAGATCCATTTTATATTTGGAACAAAAATCATTAAATAAATGACTTTTCAATAGATGAATTCTTCTAACCCATAGAAACAATAAAAACTACTTAAAATAAGAAAGGAGCTTAATGCTAAGATAATTTTTGAAACAATCATTTGATTTGGTTCATCCATTGATTGCTATAATCCCCTTAAAAACGAGACTTCGTTCAATTCCAACTTTCCTATATGAGCGGTGAATGCTTTCTAAGTGAGACTGGAAATGAGATTGAGTTCCAACAATATTATAGGTGAAGACTGTTCTGGGATCTTGAGCATTTTAGGAGGGACTTTCCGACATGAATTTGGAGTAATCGAGCTCCAAAGCATATATCGGAGTCCGAGCTAGACGGATGCGTGGGTTTTGCAGTTGCTGCATCTAGTTTTGATCGGCCAATGATGACAAGAACCAAGATACAATAATAATAACATAGCCGTTGTAATTCCACAAGTGAAATCTGGAGAGGGTAGAGTATACGCAGACCTTACCCCTACCTCGTAGAGATCGAGATGTTGTTTCCAAAAAATCCTTGGCTCAAGTCGCACATTAAAACAGATTTAAAAGGAAAAATAGAAGTAACGAAGACATCGCGAACAAGAACCAAGATACTACCGATTTTAATTATGCTAACTTTTCAGGCTACCGAATTCAGTTACGCCAATCTTTCCTAATACAAGAAGACCACTCATAGCATCATTCTGGAAACATATCATAGAAGTGTGACTTCCTACTTTAATCAAATTAGATTGATATTGTTAGGCTACTGATCATCCAAGTATTAGTCCATTATTCTAAAGTAACTATTCTTTGTTATTGTTGTAAAGTTACTATACTTTATTTTGTCACATAAAAATCATGTAACTTTCCACCAGCCAATACTTGTTTTAAAACTAATATAAATTGATGAAGTGGACAGCCACATCATCTTTTTGTGGGTCCAAATTATATTAAAAAATAACTAACCCAAATATGGTTTAATAAGAAAGAAAGAAAGAAAAAGGAAAACAATTAAAATTACATAATTTTTTCATGTGTGTTTTGCACTACACTTCATTTACCTGGTTTTATATGTGTAAATTACTTTTTTGGACAAGTTTGGAAGGCAACTTATGTACTATTTTTTCCCTTTTATTAATGATCCCAATGTAGAGCGTATGCAAATTTAAATCCTCTTTATTCATGTAAATTTAGGAAGATATAAGAAGGGGCGGCTCAACTAATTATGTGGCCTAAAGTGAAATATTAATAAGAGACTTAAAATGTATTTAATTATTTTTTATCTTTAAATTAATATTTTATAATATGTATTTCAACCATCTTGCACATACGTCGACCATCATTGGCTACTTAAACTTCTACAAATGTAGAATCCACTAACTCTGGTCGTCTAAATTTAATAATATTTCAATGAATATTCAATTTTAAAGCAACATTTTTTGGCATTTCAATTATCTAAATCATCTCAAATTTATGTCACTAAGTAGATATTTGGACATGATTTGATTGAAGTCTTAAAAAAGAATATTTGAAGTTGCAATTCATAAAATGTATTTGAAAGTTGAAATTATGTTTGACCATGATTTTCACTTTGAAAAAAAATAAAAATCTGTGGTGAAAATTTGAAATAAAGAATTTGAAGGACTCCTTTTTAATATGTTCTTTTTTTCAAACTTCAAATTTTATATATCAATGTTATTTGAAAAAATGATCAATCTGGTAAGGAAATACTTATTTGAAATAAAAGAATTATATTTATGGACATGCCAAAATAATTTCATATATTTTAAATAATCTGGGTTATTGTCGTTGTCGTAGTAATGATAATATTATAAAATATCTATGAAAATAGCACGGAGAGTAAAATTTTGGGGGGCCTTCCATAACTTGGGGCCTAAAACGACGGGTTTAACCGCTTTACCGTTCGGCCGGTCCTCGATTTAAGAATATAGTAATAAATGTTTTACAATTTTCGGACTGGAATTTTTTGGTAAATGTGAATGATAGGAAGACAACTAATGCCAAATTTGGAACAAAAATCATCAAATATAAATGACTTCCATAGTTGAATTCAAAGAAAATGATTATAGCTACCATATCTTAACAAGTCAAAGTTTATGTATAGTGAATCTCATCATTCTTCTAAATATGGGATCTCATTAATGACATGGCCTCTAATTTTTCTTATAAATTTAGCTTTCATTTTTAATCACAACACTACACATCTCAAAGAGGATCTCACAAATATGGCATTGTCTAATAATATTGGAGACAAAACTAGTGAAGTCCTCACTGCTCAAGCACACATAGCGAATCATGTATTCAATTACATCAATTCCATGTCACTCAAATGTGCAATTCAGCTCGGAATTCCAGATATCAACCCTTCCGATTTAGTGAATGCCCTCTCCATCAACCAAGCCAAATGTCAGGATTGTATTTACCGTCTCAGGCGTATTCTAATCCACGCTTGCTTCTTTATTCAAACCAAGAGTAACAAAGAACAAGAAGGAGGTTATTTACTTACTCCTCCCTTGGAGATTCCTTTCATTAATCACAATATATATATAGTTATACAAAGGTTAATTCTTAATATAATAAGAATCCTAACGTACATTAAATTGTTGATTCCTAATACAATAAGAATCCTAAGTTACCTTAAATATACATCTATCATAATTACAAAATATACTGTGAATATTCGGAGAATATTCGCTAATATTCCCCCTCAGTCGGAGCAGGAGGAGGCCGAACGCTAAGGTTGGATCGGAAGTCGGTGAAGAGTTGTCTCGGTAGTCCCTTCGTGAAAATATCTGCATACTGATAGGAGGAAGGCACATGTAATATTTTGACCTTACCAAGGGCAACCTTCTCACGCACAAAGTGAATATCCATCTCGATATGCTTGGTCCGCTGATGTTAGACCGGATTGTGAGACATATAGATGGCAGATATGTTGTCACAATAGACTATAGACGTCTTTCGCAGTGGACACTAGAGCTCCAAAAGAAGATTTCGGAGCCAACAGATCTCAGCAACGACATTAGCAACTCCGCAATACTCTGCTTCAGCACTCGAACAGGATAGCGTGGCCTGCCGCTTGGCGGACCATGAAATAAGATTATCCCCAAAAAATACACAGTAACCTGAGGTGGAGCGACGTGTGTCTGTGCATCCTGCCCAATCTGCATCCATGTAGGAGAGTAACTTGGTTGGGGCAGAGGGGTAGAGATGCAGTCCAAAGTCCAGTGTGCCCTTAACATATCTGATAATACGTTTGAGGACCGCAAAATGAGACTCTCGAGGGTCGTGCATAAACATACATACCTGCTGAACGGCATATGCAATATCAGGCCTAGTGAATGTAAGATACTGAAGGGCACCTGCAAGACTCCGATATAGAGTGGGTTCAGAAACTGGCGCACCCTCATTGGCACTGAACTTGAATTTTGAGTCAACCGGAGTTGGCATAATTTTACAATTTGTCATCTTAGCCCTGTACACTATCTCTTCCGTATATTTGCACTGACACAAAAATATAGTAGCTGCATATCTTGTCACGGATATACCCAAGAAATAACTCAGCTTGCCCAAGTCAGTCATAACAAATTCAGTTTTGAGTAGAGCAATGATTTCATTCTTCAAACCGTCAGAGGAGGCAGTAGGAACAATGTCATCCACATATAATAGCAAATAAGCAGTGATGCTACATCGATGAAAAGTGAAGAGAGAGTTATCACACATGCTATATATAAATCCGATCTGCATAAGATACCTGACAAAGCGATCATACCAAGCGGGGGGTGCCTGTTTCAAGCCATACAATGACTTCCTAAGACGACATACAAACGGTGGAACTGCAGGATGAAAAAGTTAGGGGGCTGATGCATGTACACAGTTTCGTTCAAATCCCCATGAAAAAACACATTCTTGACATCAAGCTGATGAATCGGCCAATGCATGCCCATAACAATACTGAGAACAGCCCGAATAGTAGCCGGTTTAACAATCGGATTGAATGTCTCACCACAATCAATACCCTCCTACTGATTAGTGGCATTAGCAACCAGTCTTGCCTTATACCGCTCCAAGTCACCACTGTCTCTGTACTTGTGACAAAATAGCCACATGAACCGGATAACATTCACACCATCCGGTCTAGGTACCAAATCCCAAGTGTTCTGCTTGGTTAAAACATTAAATTCCTCGCACATGACAACATTCTAATTAGGGTCCAGTTTGGCTAGTTTTGGATTTTTTGGAATGGGTGATATGGTTTGTGTGGAGAGGTTAAAATGGATCTTGGGTTTGAAAATCTCGTGTTGTGCACGAGTCTCCATACGGTGGGTAGGCAGCAGTGGTACTGGTTGGGTAGGAGACATAGTCGGGTCGAGCAGTGGGGTGTTCGACCGAGAGCTGGGAGTTTCCGGTGGTACAATGATTGGATAACAGAGGACATACTCAGTTCATCGAGAAAGGTATAATCGGTGGTCTGAAATTTTTGGAGATTTGAAAAAGAAAAGGTCATCTCATCAAATGTGACGTGATGGGAGACAATGATCTTGCGAGTGGCTATGTCATAGCACATGTAGCCCCGATGAGTAAGAGAGAGACTAACGAAGACACATGGCATGGTGCGTGGGGCGAGTTTGTGAGGTGCAGTGGAGGCCAGGTTGGGGTAGCATAAGAAACCGTAAATACGAAGATGGTCATAGGATGGGAACCTACGGTATAAGATTTCGGTAGGGGTCTTGTTTTGTAGAGTGCTGGTTGGTAAAATATTAAGAAGGGATTCTACCATTTTAACAGCATAGACCCAAAAAGGCGTTGGAAGACAGACATGAAACAGAAGGGTGCGAACCATGTTATTGATAGTACATATAATTCGTTCAGCCTTTTCATTTTGAGAGGAAGTATAGAGACAGGAAAAAAGGAAAATCATGCCTTGTTTAGAGCAGAAATTGTGAAATGCCAAGTTATTAAATTCACGTCCATTATCACATTGGAAAGATTTGATAGATTTTTCAAACTGTGTTTTAATGAATTTTTGAAATTCAAGAAACTAGGCAAAAACTTCAGATTTGAATTTAAGTGGGTAAATCCAGACAAAATGTGAAAAATCATCTAAGAATACTAGATAAAATTTGTGACCCAAAAAGCTAACAACCGGAGATGTCCACAAATCAGCATGAACAATATCAAAAGGAGAAAAAGTAACACTGTTCGATGACATAAATGGAAGACGAGTATGCCTGCCCAGCGGACAAGAAAAACAGTGTTGTGCAAGTTTTCCATTATTACATTGAATACACTTAGTAGTCCTAAGAAAATTAAAAATAGGGTCTCCGGGGTGCCCGAGCCATGCCAAGTTGAGAGATAGCCGCAAGGGATAGAGGTGATTGCGGTCTGACAGTGGAAGATTGAGTGAAGGGGTAGAGGTCTCTCACACTATTGCAGCGCGTAAGAAATTTCCCCGTATTGAGATCCTTCACAGAAAAACCAAAAGGGTCAAATTCGACAGACACAGAATTATTGCGAGTGAATTTTCTAACAGAGATTAAGTTTTTAATGATGTTAGGGGTGTAAAGGACGTGATTTAGGGAGAAAAGTGGGTGGAGATCTTCGGTATGTGTGTTACCGTAACCTTCAATTGGAATGCGATGACCATTGCCAATAGTAATAAATTGAGGACACTGTAACCGAAACAGTTGAGATAAGTTACCTGACGATCGGGTGAGGTGAGATGTGGCTCCGGTGTCCATGTACCAATTATCGTCGGGCTGTTGAAGATTCACGGTGTTGAAGGCCTGGCCCAAATCGATGGGGGCCAGGCTGCTGCCTTGTGGGTGATGATTGGCTGCTACCAGATTGGCCTGTTATGTGGGTTGGTGGGCCTGCCAGTTGGTGGGGGCGGAGCCCAAGAGGCCTGGATGTCAGCCTTGCTGGAATTAGGCCCCTGATGTCGGGTAGGGGCATGCAGGCGAGGCACAGTTCCAGGTATTGGGCCATGGGGGTTGTCCAACCCACTGAAAGTAGGGAGCATGTGCTGGGCCTAGCTGTTGGTTCCTTTGGCCCTTGTCGCGGCCCTTCCCTTTGTTGTTGCTACCACGGCCTCTGCCGCCACGTCCGCGGGACTGCTGGTGGTGGTCTGGCGGTGGTGGCTGGGTGATCGTCGGTGGTGTTCTTTCAATGGCTAATGCCTTCTGATTGTGCTCCTCCTGTTTAGTACGGCGGGTTTCTTCCAACAAAAGTTGTGAACACGCCTTGTTGAAACTTGGTAGTGGGTCGGCCTGTTGAATCATTGTTGCAAGTGTATCGTATTCACCTTTCGGTAAACTAGCAACTAGTTGTGGTACCATCTTGGTTTCTGAAACAGATGTCCCTACGTTGGAAAGTTGGTTGGTTATGAGTTTCAGTTGTTTACAATATTCGGACATGTTGGTAAAATTCTCGAGACGCGTATTGTTAAATTGCTCTTCAAAATACACGGCCCGAGTATTTTTATTATCTTGAAAATTTCTTCTAACTGCACCCAGAGTTCACGTGCCGTAGCACCTGTTTTCATGATAGTACACAACAAATCCTTTGAGATGGTGTTGTATATCCACTGTTTGACGATGGCGTCAAGGTGACGTCATGTCGAGTCTGCAATATCGGTGAGACGAGGAACATAATCATTGATCTAGCACATTGTACGCACAGGCATGAATATAGAACATTTCTATCCACATGGAATATTGACAGTCTTCTTGGTCAAGAATTATAGGGATAAAATTCTTGATGTTGGTAACGGTGAATGCCGGATGAAAAGAAGACGATGATCGTTGAGGGGGTTGTCAAAAGTGTCAGTGGAGGAACCGAAATTTGTGGGGGAAGTAGGGCGAGACATGGTGGTAGTGACGTTGCCGTCGGCCGAGAGGAAGGGAAAAGAATTTGGGTGGTGGTGGTCGGCGGCTTGGGAGAAATAAAAGAGTAGGGATTAGGGTTTGACTCTTGATATCATGTAAGATTGGAATAATTTTCCTTGAGGATTCCTTTCATTAATCACAATATATATAGTTGTACAGAGATTGATTCTTAATACAATAAGAATCCTAACTTAACTTAAATGGTTGATTCATAATACAATAAGAATCCTAAGTTACCTTAAATATACATCTATCATAATTACAAAATATACTGTGAATATTCGAAAAATATTAGTTAATAACTCCGACTTCATGTCTCCTCCTTAGAGACGAACCTTTGAGTTTAGTCCCCTTTGTGCAAGCACAACTGGATCCGGTTTTAATGGACCCGTGGCATTCACTCGGCGAATGGTGACTCTACTCCTTTCACGACTGCTCATGGGAAGCCGTTGTTTGAATATGCAGGAAATGAAGACATGGCTAGTGATGCCCGGTTGATAATGAGTGTGTTGATTAAAAATGGTAAGGGAATTTTTGAAGGGTTGAAATCATTGGTGGACGTTGGAACTGTGGATAAAGCCATTTCCTGAGTTAAAGTGCTTTGTTTTCGATCTACCGCATGTAGTTGAAGGCTTGGAAGTGTGCAACAACTTGAGTTATGTCGGAGGAGACATGTTTAAGTCCATTCCTTCTGCTGACGCAATTTTGCTAAAGGTAAAAATAGGAGCTAACATACTTTTCTCCAAAGCTGCAAATATGCAGGTTGGGTTAAAACTTAAAACGTGTTAAATCAATAAATGGGCATGACTTAATCTGAAAATTTTCTTAGGTTAAACTGAGTTTTGTCAAAATTATAAAAGAAATATGTGACCTTGATTGTATTCATCAATAATGTACAATACAAGAATATTTAAACTAGGTAATTAATCAACTTAATTACAATAAGAAATATAATTCTACCTAAAATAGGAGACCTAATTACAATAGGAATACAATTCTACCTAAAATAACTTATATACAATTAATGAAAGAATATTCGAGAAATATTCTATTACACCCCCGCAGTCGAAGCGGGAGGTTCACGAACACTGAGACTGGCTCGAAAATCATCAAATAGTATGCGCGGAAGTCCTTTGGTGAAGATGTCAGCAATCTGATATCTGGAAGGAACATGAAGGACACGAACTTGACCACGAGCCACTTTTTCGCGAATGAAATGAATGTCCATCTTAATGTGTTTAGTGCACTGATGTTGGACGAGATTGCAGGAGAGATATATCGCACTAATATTATTGCAGTAGACTAGTGTTGCCTTTTGAATCGGGCAGTGAAGCTCAAGTAGAAGGTTACGGATCCAATAGGACTCAGAGACAACGTTGGTGACACCTCTGTACTCTGCTTCGGCACTGGATCAGGATAGTGTAGGTTGCCTTTTGGAAGACCATGACAATAGGTTATCTCTGAGGAAAACGCAGTAACCAGACGTGGAGCGTCGGGTGTCAGGACATCCACCCCAGTCAGCATCAGAATAAGTAGTGAGACCAGTAATCTGAAGTGAAGTGTACCTTGGACGTATCGTAAAATACGTTTGAGGGCATGCATGTTTACTTCCGTCGAATTATGCATATGTAGGCAGATTTGTTGCACGACATATGATATGTCAGGTCTTGTGAATGTGAGGTATTGCAGGGCCCCAACCAGGCTACGATAGTGAGTCATGTCTGCATGATCAAGGATCTGTTCGGCGTACTTCTTCTGACACAGAAATAGGCCGCCAGAATATCAAGTGACAGAGATGCCCAAGAAATAACTTAGGGGCCCCAGATCCTTCATAGCAAACTCAGAGGAAAGGAGAGACATAATGGACCGACGGAGAGCATCAAATGATATTGTGAGGATGATGTCATCAACATATAATAATATGTAAGTCGTGTATGTACTCTTGTTGTAGATGAACATGGAATGATCGGATCTATTGTGTGAAAAATTGATAGAGGAGACATAATCGGCGAACTGCTGGTACCATGTTTGAAGAGCATGTTTCAGTCCATAGAGCGATTTTCGCAACTAGAGATGGCAGTGGATCCTGGACCCGGTGGATCCAGATCCATTTTATAGGATATAGATCTTCAAAATTTGGACCTGACGGATCCAGATCGGACCACGATCCATTTCTGACGGATCGGATCTGTATCTGGATCGTGTATTTGAGATTCGTATCCGATCCAGATCCGACCCGTGGATCAGTTTTTTTTAAATATATAAAAAAAAACCGAAAAAATAAATTTAAAAAAAAAATAAAAATAGATTGCAGTAAGAAACTAAGAAGGGGAAAACCCTACTTCATCTCATTTCTCACATGGGTCTACTACTTTAGAACTTAAAGAAAAGGGAAAAGAAAAGGAATTTGATCAAGACTTTTCAAGGAGAGAATTGGTTCGTATGATGGTGATTCATGAGTATCCTTTATCCATTGTAGATCATATAGGTTTTAGAAGGTTCGTGAGGAGTCTAAATACTTCTTTCAAGATGATTTCGAGGAACACTTTGAAGAGTTATATTTTAAAAAAGTACAATGAAGATAAAGGTTCTCTTTAAGGCGAGGAACACTTTGTAATATGATTGTTTCTTTATTATTTTAGGATTTTAATAACGTTGAAACTAGTGACTTCGAAGACTAGTTTATCAAGTTTGGCAGAAGGTTATAGAAGATGTTGTTGGCATTTTAAAGAACATTGTTGAATTTAATTTAAAGACCTTTGTAATTGCAGTGTTTCTCGTGAATCATGATGTCGTTATTTACTCACTTTGCTTCATCGTCTTTATTTTTTTGTGATCTTAAAACTTCGTTCAGTATTTTGGAACAATGGTAGCATGTTTGTGTAGGTTGATTGAATGAACTCAAGTATTTTTCTCAATCAGATTGGATTTTATTTTGTCAAAAAAATTTCAACAGGTGGATCCAGATCTGATCCGTGGACCCGATGGATCCGGATTTGGATCTGATTTTATGGACCCGATGGATGTAGATCCAGGTATGAAAAATGAATATGGATCTGGATCTGGATCTAGTAGGATCTGGTCCAGATCCGATCTATTGCCATCGCTAAGCAATAGACACATATAATCTGAATGAATAGGATCCCTGAAACCCATAGGTTTATGCATATATACCATTTCATGAAGATCCTCATGTAAGAAGACATTCTTGACATCAAGCTAATGAATGAGCCAAGACTTGGATAGAGCAATGCTGAGGACGGTTCGGATGCTTGCGGGCTTTGCGACCGGGCTGAACGTTTTATCACAATCCACTCCCAACTGTTGAGACATGTCATCACCTACAAGATGAGCCTTGTACCTCTCAAAAGAATCATTAGATTTCTTTTTATGTCTAAAAATCCACATAGAATGAATAATGTTAGCATTAGGTGAACGGGATACTAGGTCCCATGTCTTATTATCAATAAGAGCATTATATTAGTCAATCATTACGGCTTTCCAATTTGGGTCGAACAAGGCATCCTTTAGATTTTGAGGGACATGGAAAGGGACAATTGAAACGGATATGTTAAACAGATATTTAGGTTTATGAATTTCGTTCATAGCATGGGGTTTCCATGGTCTGAGAACGTGTCTTGGGACGTGGGATGGGAGGAGGGTGTGCCGCGAGTCTACCGGGAAGAGGAGGAAGGGCAGGAGTGGCGGGACCAGCTGACCGATGCTCGATTTGCCTAGAGGTGGCTGCAGAATCACCCTGAGATGGGCTATTCTCGGCCACCATCGGCAGAACTGGGTGGGCAGTGTGTCCCATAATTTTTGAGGTGGGGGCGGGTACTGGGGTCTGGGACGATGAATTATATAAATGATAAATTAGAAGAGGGTTCAGGCCATCATCTAGGAAGTCGTAGGAATGTCAAGGTGGCGAGTGTAGAGAGGCAAAGGGGAATTGAGACTCATCAAATAGGATATGACGTAAAATAAAAATTTTACGGCTTGACAAGTCATAACACGAGTAACCACGATGATTGGTGGGGTAACCCAGAAACACACACGGAGAAGATCGGGTTAGAGTTTGTGAGTGGTCGGATGAAGAAGATAACAGAGACATCCAAAGATACGCAAGTGTTGGTAGGAGGGGTTCCTATGAAACAAAACTTGAGTAGGCGACCGTTGAGCTAGAGACTTGTTTGGGATTATGTTTAGGATATATGTGGTCATGGAGAGTGCGTAATGCCAGAATTGAGGGGGAATTAAGGCGTGAGCAAGTAGGGCACGAATTAGGTTGTTTATGGTTCGAATTTTCCGTTCAGCCTTACCATTTTGGGAGGAGGTGTGAGGGTAGGAAAAAGGAAAGGTAAGACCGTTATTGGAGCAAAACTATTTGAATTGATTATTATTGAATTCTCTGTCATTGTCACATTAAAAATATTTAATGCTCTTTTCAAATTGTGTTTTACGTGAGCACTAAATGAGGAAAAATGGGGTAGACCTGAGATTTATTGCCAATTAGAAAAGTCTTTAGAAAGTTGAAATAATCGTTCAAAAAGAACACATAATATCGATGGTCAGCCGTACTTAAAATAGGGGATGTCCACAAATCACTATGTATGATATCGAAAGGTAGTAAAGTACAATTTATGCATGCAGAAAATGATAATTTAAACATGTTTCCCAAAAATGCATGATTCACATATAGGAGTCCTAGAAATACAGTTGCAATTAATAAAATTATTTTTTCTAGTGGAGCGTAAAACAGAATCTTTTGGATGTCCTAATCTAGAGTGTCATAAGGAAGACGAAAGAGCAACAAAGGTTGATGGAACAGAGGCTGGATTCTTGACGGCGTTTGAAATATGGTAGAGATCTCCGGTGCTGTCACATCTCATTATGAGTTTCTCTGTCGTAAAATCCTTCACAGAAAAATCAAAAGGATCAAAGTCAATGGAATTATTATTATCAGTTGTGAAACGTCGCACAAAGATTAGATTCTTAATGAGTTTAGGGGCATGAAGGACATTTTTTAAGATTAGTGGTGGATGTGGTAGGGATAAGGATGAATGACCAAATCCGCGAATGGAAATGCCTTGTCCACTACCAACAATAATATTCTGATTTAAATTACTCAAATTGGAATAAGACGAGAGAGTACCTTGTGATGCCGTCATGTGAGATATGACGCTTGTGTCCATATACCAATTTTCCTCTAGAGCATTGAGTGACATTATGTTCATAGCTGCCTCAATATTAGTCAATGCATAAGTTGAGGGCGGGGGGAGGGGGGGTTTATGTAGGCATGTTGGGGACGTGGGCCTAGTATGCCAGGGTGGGCCTATCGGTTCTGAGGAGGATTCCACGAGGATGTCGGATACGGGTTAGGAGGAGAGGCCCACGAGGATGTCGGATACGGGTTAGGAGGAGAAGCCCACGAGGATGTCGGATACGGGTTAGGAGGAAAGGCCCATGATGATGGGGCCCACAACAGGTAGGCATCCCATGGCGGAGGCTACTGCCACTGCCGCAATCGTTGCTGGTTGTTTCCTACCGGCGCGGACTGCCCCTTCCCGCCGCCGTTGTTGCCGGAATTCCATCCACCGCGGCTCTTGTCGGATTGCCTGCTCCGACTGTTGTTGCGGGTGGATGCGGGTTACTGCGGGTCCTTAGGCCGGCGGTTCTGGTTACCAGAGTTGGAGGCCCGACGGTGGTGGTAAGGGCGACGTCGACAATGTTGGACTGGGTGGTGTTGCACTTGATTTTCTGGGTTTCCTCAAGAATAAGCTTCGAACGGGCCTTATAAACAGAGGTAACGGCGTGCATTGCTGTAGGATGGTGGCAACGCCGTCATAGGATTCGTTCAAGCTTGCAATAAGTTGTATGACCAATCGCTGATTAGTGACTGGTGCGCCGACGTTGGAGAGTTGGTCATCAAGCATCTTGAGTTCTTGACAATATGCTGACACGTTTGGGAAATCGTCCTGATGAACGTCCTTGAACTGATTTTCAAGGTATAACGCTCGTTGAGTTTTGTTGTCGTGGAAAATACTTTCTAAATGTTCCCACGTTTGGCGGTCTCAATAATGGTGTGCAACAGATCATTAAAGATTGTGTCGTATATCCATTGGAGGACGGCTGCGCCCAAACGAGATCAGAGTGCATCATCAGAAGTTGAAGTCGAGGATAGGTATGTGGACTTCGGTTTAGGAGGGATGATGTGGTCGAGAACTTCGTAAACACGACAATGGATCTTAAAAAGCTCCGCCCACGAGGAGTATTGACCCTTTTCCATCTCAACGGTGATAGGGATGAAGTTTTTGATGTTGTTTACTGCAAGTGCATGATGAAATTTGGTTTTCTCAGCCATGGAAGATGAAATTTAGGAGGAGAAGGGAGGGAGAATGGCTGAAAAAAATACTAGGGTTCCGTGAGGTGGCAACCAAGAGATATGGTCGGCGGCGGTTGAGGTATATACTCCAATTCTCTATCTCTAATTTAATTTTGTATGCTTGGATTAGGGTTGCAGTTTGACCCATCGAGTTACATTATTTGACATGTTTTTACTAATTTGATGGGTTATTTTAGTGTTCTACCCGTTGGGTTAAGTTAACAAACAGGGCATAGCCCAACCCGTTTTGACTTGGAAGGATAGAGTAGGTTACTATGTTGAGTTTACTACCTCCTCTTTTTCCCCTTTATTCAATTGTTCTATTTTTCTTAATGAAAATTATGCTTTGATGAATGACAAACAATGGATATTACATGACTGAAACGACGAAGATTGTGTTAAAATATTGAAGAAATGTAAAGAAGCAATTCCAAGCAAGGAGAATGGAGGAAAGGTGATCATCATTGACATTGTGGTTGATGATCAGAAAGGAGATCAAAAATCATTTGAAACTCAACTTTTTTCAGACATACTCATGATGGTTCATGTCTCTAGAAACGAAAGAAATCAACAAGAGTGGGCAAAGCTCTTCAGTGAATCTGGTTTTAGTGAGTACAAAATTAGTCCAATTTTGGGATTAAGGTCTGTTATTGAGATTTACCCTTAATATAATCTTGTAATAAGAAGTCTAAATACACAAATAGACAAACAGAGTGATGAGCTGAGTGAATCATTCTCAACTTCTAGAATAAGGTAATATTAAAAAGCAAGAAATCTTGTTAGTGTTTACCTTGTAAAGGGTAATATGAATGTTTTTTTTTATATGGCAACTATGGAGCCTTTGCTATAGTTCATAATTTTGTATTTCAGTGACTTAAGGGAGGGATTTATCATAATATTTGCCAAGCAAGTCCGGAACCATCAATATAATATCAGGGTATAATTCATCATTCAAATAAGTATACAATATGAAAAACTTTTCCATCTCTTATGATTGCAACTTTTATGATGATTGATTGTTGGTACCCACCACCCCCCCCCCCCACACAATTGGAATCAGGCCACAACAAACTTGCAATTCAACTCTTCTTTATGGAGTCTGAGGAAAGAAAACGGAGTTTGAAAATTTACAGAAATTTAGTGAAAAAAACTGTTTTTTTCTTGCAATTTATGATTTTTAGACCATGATCTAAAGATCCCTTTAAGCAAATAGAAAATCTTATGAGAAAACAATATTTTCTATAATCTAAAATAAACGTTAAACGACAATCTATTCTTTTTATATGTAATATTGAACAATATATGAGTAAGTACTGATGCGAGTCTAACATTATCCTAGAAGATAAATTTTATATGAGTAAAATTATATTAATAATTACTAAGAAATGTATATAAGAGTCGATAGGACTATATTTATATAATTTTTTAAAATATGAATAAAATTTAAACGGTGAACAAAAAAAGAGAAATATCCATAAATCAGTCGAAAATTTAACAGATTCCAATACTATAGACCAAGTCCAAGCGAGGCCCAAAACGAGAGCAGGCAATAAGGAAAATTCGAGCCTCGTGTTACATGACTTTACTCTAATTGGAAAATTGAAGTCAAGTTTGATTATAGTGATTGTTGACTATTATTACTACTGGCCAAAACTATACAAAAATAAACCCACGAAATACATTTACTCCCTCTATTCATTTTTACTTGTCACATATTAACTTACCACGCGTATTAAAACGTCAAAAATAAAAGTTTACTATATCACCCCTAATTATTGTTAATAACCTAATGATTAAAATAAATAAAACATACTTTAAAAGTTGTGCAACCACTAAAATTTTCTTGAACTTATCAACCCAATTATAAATGATAAGGATAAAATAGGGAAAAAAATGTAGTCTGGTGCATTAAGCTCCCGCTATGCGCGGGATTCGAAAAAGAGCCGGATTACAATGGTCTATTGTACGCAGTCTTATCTTGCATTTCTGCAAGAGATTGTAAGAGTAAAATAAGAGGAAATGATAAATTATTTCTTAATTTTTTAATATAAATAAAATAAAATTGAATAACTATTTTTAATATAAAGCACAGTAAAATTGGACGGAGGAGTATCTTTCGGTACAAGAATTTTCGGGAAGGAACTTCGCTTTTGTGAGTACTTCATCGTAGAGTATTTTGAAATGCCAGCGACTCTTAATTGAATGTTTGACATTTAACTTTAACAATGTTTCCGGTTTCTCTAATTTCATAAATAAAGAGAATTATATTATTTTTCATGTGTTCAAAAGTGTTCTCCTATTTTTTAAATTTCATATTCAGTTAAATTATGTCATATTAATTGAAATGGAATACGTTGTTATGCAGGTTGGAACTTGGAAGAATAAAATTTATGTCATGCATTGCTCAAAAGTATGTTTTTGCCCACTTTTATATACTTTGACTAAAATACCCTTAAAAGTAGAGAATAATAATATCTCCAACTAAATTTAGAATTTAAAGATGACAAACAATTATTTTAAGGCCAAATCGAATTGAAATAATTTATTAATTAAGTCTCTTGACAACAAAATATCCGATCGGCCACCAACTCTGAAGAATTTATTGTTGTTTTCTTCATTTAGTAAGTGTACTCAATTGACATGGTGATTGATGTGGAGATAGCCGTGTCACCATTTTGCAATCTCATGCTCATTAAAGTCCACTCTCTTTTCAACAGTAATAATTAGCGACAGATAATTATCCCTTTTACTTCTCTTTCACATACAAATCCAACCTACATTTGGGGATCGTTTAATTCGGTTGATCATATTAAAAAAATACTACCCCTCCATTTTAAATTATTTATCGTCTTTACTAAAAATAATTATTTTAAATTATTTGTTGTTATAAAAATTCAAAGGCATAATTTTTTTTCGATTTTACCATTTGTTATTAATGAAGATGAAATATAAATAAATAATATTTAATAAAGATATATTATAACTTAAATAAAAATAAGAGTAAAGTAACATGTGAACCAAATGACCTCAATAATCTTACATTTCTTGTCCCCCGGGCATAGCTGGTGGCAAAGGAGATGAACTTAAAATCCAATTGGAGGCCTGCAACGTGAGTTCGAATCCTGGTGGGAGCACTTTGCTCTCTTCTGGGATAGGACCTTGTAGGTGATATCAGTTGCTCAGTTCTCAAACTCTAGTCATTCAGGCTCATCCCGCGATTTACTGGTAGTAGTGTTGAGGGACCGATACTACTATCTCTATAAATAGTTTGCCCTAAGCCAGAAAGCTGGATATAAAAAAAAATCTTACATTTCTTTTTCTACTATCTATAGGCCCATCATAATTTCTTTTTCAAATAATCTTAGCTTTTCTCCCAAACTACTGGTCATTGTTGGAAATTTTTAGGCTATTAGTACAAGTGATTCTTTGATAGCCATTACTGAAAGTATATTTATGTCCTAGAGACAATCTGTATTAGGACAAATGTACTTTATACACATTCATATTATTATTAATGGAGATTAATATGTTGGCATATTGTTGAATTATTATTTGATTGTTTGTAATTATTCGTTAATGTGCATCCCTTGAGCTTACGTTGTCATTAATATAGTGAGATATTAATGATAGAGCGTAATTCTTAAAATAGCCTCGACTAATGATCATCGAGAATGAGATATCGATGATATGTGATAAGTCGACATGTGGTATGCATCGCATCCTTAGAGGATGTAGTATGTCTCACCTGCTACGAGTAATGGTTACTCGTGATGGACACATGGATACTTTAGAAGTATTGGTATACCCTGCTAATATATTATTTGTTATACTTGTCTAAAGTATGATCAGCGTGTGGGAGATAGAAGTCCTTAGACTTGAGGTCAATACACGCCTTGTCTATAAAGTAATGTACTTTGATCCCGTCCTAAGCACATGCCTTTTAGGTTGAGATACGACTTGTATTGGGTACATTACGATGTGGATTGAAGGTGGTAGTTGATCCAAGATTAGGATTCATTCCTCGGATGTATATTCGAGAGAACACTCTGATTCTCAATGATATTAGGTTGACTAAGTCATTGGCCAACGCAATAGACATATTTAGAATATGGTCTAGTTGTCAACTAATATAGATGAGATACAATGATTAAGTCATTTGGATAGACACTTGATAAATCCTTAGCTTGATCGGGTGTGTCATGAATGAAAAGATTTTATCTTACCATATAAAGGTTAAGTTTACTGGATTCGTGTAAACGTATTTCACATATTGAGTTCGTCTTCCGGCGCCGTCTAAGAGTTCCGTGTAGACCTTAATTTGATTAATGTATATATGAGAAGGCATGTAGGGTCTCACTATGTCGATTGCCCGTTTCGATCTAAGGATGTATTGAGAGAGTAATTAAAATGTTCGATTTGGAATCGAGACATTTAAATGAATAATGATTATTTTAATTAAGTCAAAATTAGATTTTGGATTTAATTAAGAATGCACGAAAAATAAAGTCGAGCGCTGCGACGCCCATACCCTAGGGCCGCGGTGCAGTGCAAGCGCATGCCGAGCGCCACGGCTCCCATACCCTAGGATGCGGCGCCTCTGCCTCAATTTTTGGGTCAAGCCCAAGGTCAAACCCTAGTCCGGTTTTTACCTATTTTCAACTATAAATAGAGGCATTCACCTCATTATTCAACACATCATTTTCTGAAAAACATTCTAAGCCTTAGAGACTTAGAATCAAATACTCTCGAACCTCTGCCGGATTTTCTAGCTTTCCGAAAGAGAAGTACATTGAAGCTTGGAGCTTGCAATCGGAAGGGCAACCGCGTATGCACCTTATAGTAGATAAAAATTCCAGATTATTATAACTTGTAAGTAAATATTTTATGTTACAAGTTTCATTGTTGTATAACCATACCAGAAATTATTGTTGGGGTAAGTAAGAAACAAAACTTTTAAACTTCCGTTGTGCCTTACTTATGTATGTTGAACCCAACAAATTCCTACGGTTACTTTTTCCTTCCTTAATTCATTCATCCCCACACAACTCCAATCTTTTATATTTTCAAAAGAAATTTGGTGAATTAAATTATATTTACATTTTGAAAAAACACCCCACTTTCTTTTTTGTCTTTAGCATGTGAACAATGTGGGTTGAAGCAGAGCACTTGAACTCTTTATGCATAATTTGATCAATTGATGTGTATCCTTTTATTGCTTAATATATAATCCATTAAGGTGGAGAACTGAGAAAGAAGAAAGCAAATCAGAGCAAACAACCTGGCCTCCAAAAGCATGCATCATGATCCTCTTTCCCTAACCTAAAGTTAATCATTTAGGGGTCCTCTGGCAGAGTGTATTAGATAATATAATGTATGCATTAGCTTTGTGTATTAACAATATCTTGTTTAATACACTTTTTCATCTTATGTATAATTAATATACATTCTAATTGGTATTATGCTATGTATAACTAATACCTAGCAAATTATGGTATTAACAATGCAATGAATTTTAATGCATGCATTAACATGGTTGCCCATGAAGTCCTTCAAAAAGTATAGTATTGAAGGTATATTTGTAAACAACCAATTATTTTTAGAAATTATGCAATACATGTTATTTTAAATACACCGAACCAAACGGTGGATAAAAAATAGTCATTACATAACTAATGTCACAATTACTAATACACTCTATTTAACATTATTCTTACACTCTACCAAACGACCCCTTAATCAATTGTACATCTTTCACTTTTCTAGTGACAATTTATGTTAGCTAGCCACATCCATAAAGGTGTAAAGTGTTTTTTTGGTATTCGGTATTTGAAACTTAATAGGCGTTTGGTCATGCGATATTAAATTAACGTTTGATTATGAAATTTGTATAAAATTACAACTTCAGTTTCATCTCAGGATTTCAAATAGGTTCACTAAGGAGCAAAATACTTTTTTATTAAGAGGCTCTTTATTTTCAGGCTTTAAGTTCACGACATCTGATTAAAAGTTGAGAAATTTCAATTATCCCCCATTACCCGATTGATTATTTTTAGAGATCCAAAATTTAAATTTTATGAGTTCAATTTTTAAATTTTATTGAGCCCATATAACTTTATATTATGAGTTAACCTACTATATTTTTTATATATATATAATTACGTCCTTAGGTGACAAATCTTACAACATTAGAAGAGGAGTGGGTCTTACAACTAGCTCCTTCCACCCTTTCCAGTTTTCAGAAGATTCACAAGTCAGATCTACTATTTATTGTAATTATAGTGAATTTACATATATATATATATATATATATATATATTTAAATGATTTCGATGCCGCAACACTTCATTAACCTCTGGGTGTTTTTTATTTTTCTTAGAATAGAACCACTCTTTTTAAGAATTAACCAATGATTACTTGTAGAAGACGATGCAGAATTAAAGCTTGAGTATGTGAACTAGCACTGAGCTTCTTGAGTACTCAATTTATTATTTATCAACCTACCAATAACATCAAGCCACCCCCGTCAAATATCACATTTGAAATAGAATAATCTCTTGATTATTTTCATTAATGTAAAGGGTTTATATACCTGATATACAGTAGTAAACCTAGCCTACAATTACGGAAATCAAATATATTTTTTCCTAATATACAAGACTACTACCATAATTACACATGTACAAGATCTCTAATAATATCAGGGAATATACGTAGCTTATTAGGAATATACTATGTATATTCTATCACACACCCGCAGTCATAGAGGGCGGTTGTTGTATGCTGAGACTGTCCCTAAAATCTTCAAACAGAACTAAGGGTTAGGCCCTTAGTAAAGATGTCAGCAATTTGGTACCGTGAAGGGACATGCAAGACACGTACTTGTCCACGAGCTACCTTTTCGCGAACAAAGTGAATATCCATCTCGATATGTTTAGTGCGCTGATGTTTGACAGGATTCTCAGAGAGATATATCGCACTAACATCATCGCAGTAGACCAAGGTAGCTTTCTGAATAGGAAAGTGAAATTCTAAGAGGAGATTACGCAGCCAACAGGACTCAGACACCACATTGGCTACCCCTCGATACTCGCCCTCCACACTAGAATGCGATAAAGTAGCCTGGCGTTTAGCCGATCAAGAGACCAAGTTATCACCAAGAAACATACAATAACCAAATGTCGAGCGCCTGGTATCTGGACATCCACCTGAATCAACATCTGTATAAGACATGAGAGTAGATACATAGGATGGATATAGGTGTAAACCATAATCAAGAGTGCCATGAATGTAACGCACAATGCGTTTGAGAGCGTGCATGTGTTCTTCCCTCAAATCATGCATAAATAAACACACATGCTACATTGCATAAGTAATATCAGGACTCATGAGCGTAAGTTACTGAAGTGCCCCTGCAAGACTGTGATAGTGGGAGGGATCCTCGTATGGTGTGCTAGAATTAGCACTCATCTTCGATTTGGTGTCAACCGGAGTAGGAGATGACTTATAGAATGACATGTCAGCACGTTCAATAATCTCAGTTGCATACTTCCTCTGGGATAGAAATAGATCACCTTCATGATGAGTTACACCTATACCAAAAAAATAACTCAAAGGTCCCAAGTCTTTCATAGCAAATTCGGAGCTGAGAAGAGATATGATAGACTTGCGCACTTTATCAAAGGAGTCAGTCAATATAATATCATCCACATATAACAGAATGTATGCAAGAAGTACCGCGACGGTAGATGAACATAGAATTATCAGACCTGCTGTGAGAAAACCCAATACAATGATTTCTTTAGCAAGCACACATGATTAGGATGATCGGGGTCCCTAAAACCCAAGGGTTGATGCATATATACAATCTCTTTGATATCACCGTGTAAGAACACATTTTTCACGTCCAGCTGATGAATGGGTCATGCTTTTAAGAGAGCCAGATTGAGAACAATGTGAATAGTTATCGGTTTGACCACCAGACTAAATGTCTCTCCACAATCCATGCCAATCTGTTGAGTTTTGCCATCACCTACAAGACTGCTTATACCTCTTAAAACAACCATTAATTTTTTTCTTATGAGTAAAAATCCACATAGAACGAATCACATTAACACCAAGTGGACGGAGCACCAATTCCCACGTCTTATTTTCAATAAGAGCATTATATTCATCATCCATTGCCATTTTCCAATTCGGGTCAAGAAGGGCAGACACTATGTTACGTGGTATGGGTGATTTAGTGATATAGAGTTGAGATTAAAATGTCATTTTGGTCTAAAGATACCCCGTTGGCTACGAGTAACGGGCCCTTGACTCGGAAAAGAAGTGGGTCGGACCCGGGTCGGTGTATGGACGTAGAAACTGACTGGACTGAGAGACGGGTCATGGGTTGGGCCAGCAGGCGGTGGGCCTACTGGTCGAAAATGCTGGGTGACGGAAACTGGGCCAGCAGGCAGTGGGCCTGATGGCTGGGACTCAATGGACGAGGAAAATGGGCCAGCATGTAGTGGGCCTGCTGTCAGAATTGGACGATGGGGGGAGTTTGGGCCTGCTGGCTTAAATTGATCATGGGAAGGGTATGGGCCAGTAGGCACTGGGCCTGTCGGTGTCTGTTGGTCCAAATCATGAGACGTGGGCCAGACCAAATGATGGACCATATACGATGAGAGCACATCATCTAGAAAATTATAAGAATTAGACACAGAATCATGTAACTTAGCAAACGTAAATTGGATTTCATCAAAAATGACATGGCGACTAATGATGATTTTATTAGAGGATAAATCATAACATTTGTAACCACAATGATTATATGGATAACCCAAAAACACACAAGCGGTAGAGCGGGCTTGTAGTTTGTTTATTGTAGTAGAGGGAAAGAGATGATAGCATAAACACCCAAACACTGTAAGATGAGAATACGATGGATCTTTGTGATAAAGAATTTTGAGTGGAGATTGGTATGCTAATATTTTGCTAGGGAGTATGTTAAGAAGGTAAGTGGTCATTTGTAATGCATGATGCCAAAATGGCGGTGGTAATGAATCATGGGCTAGTAATGTTCGAACAATATTATTAATGGTGCGTATTTTTCGCTCTGCTTTCCCATTCTGTGAGGATGTATGTGGACAAGAAAATCGAAAAGATATATCATTAACCTTACAAAATTCTATAAACGACCCATTATTAAATTCTCATCCATTATCACATTGAATATTTTTAATTTTCCGTTCAAATTGGGTCCATATGAATGCTCTAAATGATAGGAATGTGGAATAAACTTGAGACTTTTTAGATAACGGAAAGGTCCACAAAAAATTAGAATAATCATCCAAAAATAACACATAATAATTGTGGCCCAAAGAGCTCAAAACAGGAGATGTCCACAAATCACTATGAATAATATCAAATGACAACATAGTACTAGAATTGGAGGCAACAAACGATAATTTAACATATTTTCCAAGCAGACAAGAAGGATAAATATTAGTACTACGCGTACTATTACACTCAATAAAATTATTATTTTTAAGAGAGGAAAGAACAGACAGCCCCAGATGACCCAAACATGTATGCCATAAGGAAGGTGCTAAAGCGGCAAACGTTGAAGGTGTGTATTGTTTAGTGGTAGTGGTGGTGGTGATGGGATAAAGTTCGCTCCGACTATCACATCTCATTAGAGGTATCCCCGTCAAAAAATCCTTCACAGAAAATTCAAAAGGGTCGAAGTCAACAGAAACCTAATTATCAGTAGTAAATTTCTAAACTGACACCAAATTTTTAATCAATTTATGAACATGAAGGACATTTTTAAAGCTAAAGGTGGGTTTGGGGGAGTTAAATTTGTGTGACCATAACCACAATTTGGAATTGAATGACCATTACCAATAATTATACCACAATTTTTGCTCAAATTAAAATAAGATGAGAGATTACCTGGTGCTGATGTCATGTGAGAAGTAGCACCGGTGTCTATGTACTAATTTACATCCGGAAGATTTAATCTATGTGTATGTATCACTGCCTCGATATCCGTGTAGGTCGAGACTGCTGCTGGGCCCGCATCAGCGAAGGCATGCTGAGGCCGAGGCCCAAGCAAGCCAGGCTGCTGCCAGGCTTGGTTATGTCGAGCATGTTGTTGGTTGCTATTGGGCCTGACCCAAAATTGAGGAGCCGGATAGCCCAGCCCCACGGCCATGGTCTACTGGCCCAAGGTTGCGACCAGTGGTGCTGCGGCGCAGGCCCTAGCTGGCCACTGCTGCCACATCGTCCTCCGCCACTACTACCACCGCGATTGCCACTATTGCCACGCAACAGTTTTTGCCATAATTTTTTCAATTTTATCCCTTTTTGCCGCCACTATTGTTACGGTTTTGACCAGAATTTTCCAAAAATGAGTGAGGGTCATCGGTATTGGCCACTATCATGGTAGAATTGGCTCCGGTTGCCGCCTTTTTAGCCAACCCTGCTTTTTCTAAGGTGAGCATGGAACGTGTTTGGTAGAACGGCGGGAAAGAATTACTTTGACGAAGAAGAGTTCCAACTTCATTATACGCCTCATAGAGGCCTGCAACTATCTGAAGAACGAGATGATCGTTTGCGACGGGCGCGCCGACGTTCTTGAGTTGATCTGACAATTCCTTGAGCCTTTGACAATAGGTGTAGGCATTCGGAAAATCCTCTATATTGATGTGAGAGAATTCCTGCTCAAGGGTTACGACACGAGAATTTTTGTTATCTTGGAATATATCACGCAACTTATTCTAAGCTTTCATTGTCGTGACGTCGGGTTCGATAATTATCTGTAAGTGGTCCGTAGAGATGGTGGAATAGATCAATTGGAGGACCGTAGCATCAAGAGTTGCCCACAACTCGATTTCATCATCTATGGAAGGCACCTTCTCCTTACCTTTTCCGGTCTGACGATGTGATGGAGGACTCTATTAGACATTCCGTGAACTTTAAATAGCTCTGCCCACGTCGCGTATTGGATGTTTTCCATCTCTAGAACGATAGGGATATTGTTCTTGATATTGGAGACTGCAAGAGCAGGATGAAATGTATTCTTTGTGGTAGACATGATGGAAGAACAAGAGGAGAATTAGGGATTCAGAAAAATTTGAAGGGATGTGGGGGGGGGGGGGTGTCGGCCGAGAATTAGGATCGAGTAGGGTGGCGGAAGGAGTATATTTTTGGAGAAGGAAAAGTTTGCTCTAGACTACTGATATCATGAAAGAGAATAATCCTTTTATTATTTTCATTAATGTAAAGAGTTTATATACATGATATACAATAGAAAACTTAACCTATGATTACGAAAATCAAATATACATTTTTCTAATACAAGACTACTATCATAATACACATGTACAAGATCTCTAATAATATCAGAAAATATACGTAGTATATTAGGAATATACTACGTATATTCTATCAACATTGAATGTGGTGACTATCATGATTCTCCCTCATTACTTTTGTTAATAATAAAAAATATATACTTTCTCCGTTCACTTTTATTTGTCTACTATACTAAAATAGATTTTTATTTTTACTTATCACTTTTAGCATATTAAGAAAATATAATTTATTTTTTTCTGTTTTATTCATAGTATTAATTACTCATATCAAATCATTTTTCAAGTTCATTAAAATTATGTATTAATTAATATTGATATCATGATAAATTATATATTTTATTTATTATTTTTTAAAGAGTGTACAAAATTAATAATGGACAGTAAAATTTAACGGAGGAAATACTTTAGAAGAATATAATCATGATTGAGATTTAAAACGCACTTGAGTGTCTTTGGCCATAGGATGGGAGTTAATTCTATGAACCAAGTCTTTTTTCCCTTACAAAATTATTGCTCCATCTTTCCCACATAACCCTAACTTTAATAAGATTAGCTATGGCATTTCATTGTGAAACACGTAATTTATTCTTTTTTAAAAAAATATTTAAAAGTATAATTTGATTTGAGGTTCTTGTTAAATTTTCAACGAATTAGTTTGTATTCCCCTTTGAAATATTATCTTGATTTTGTGTTTCTTTTTTTGTAAAATTAAAAGTCCTAGTTAGACAACGAACTAGGACCACTACATAAGAAAATGGAAATCTACCAATACCTTGACAAAGTTTTTTTATATTCTTCTTGTTCTTCTGGTGGTCCTCCAATTTATTTCCCCAACCGTTGAATCTTCTTTTTCTTTTTCTTTTTTCTCCATTTTATGCTTTTGGACTTTGTATACTATGTTGAAATTTCAGTCTTTCCAGCGTCTTTTACATTTTATTCCTTTCAAACTACAAAATTTCTCTTTTTTCCTTCAGTTCAAACCACTTAATTCACAATTTAGATCTAAATTGTCAAGGCAACTAATTTTAAAGACATGACTTTTCCATTCATAAAAGTAATTTTTCGTCTCTTCTTATTTCAGAATTTATATTAGGAAAGAAGTTATATACAATGAACATAATGCATGTCAAAATTTTCTTTAAATTGTATTCCACATTATCTTGGGTTTGTGTTAAAACATATTTAACTTATTTAATTTTAAATTGAAGTGTACAAGGTATGTTGATATTTACCATCTACTATAAAGTCTTCTCTTAAATTTAGTGGTGAACTCTTTCCGGAAAGTTCAAATATTTTTTACACCCACAAAAATGACCCCATTTTTTTTGGCACTACATAATAATAATATAATTGATATTTTAGAAAAAAATATCTGCGAAATATTAAAATGAGGGGCGCCGATTTCAGCCAAAGACACTGTTCCAAAACGTAATAAATGCAAAAGATGCTATTTTTTAAATACGTCCAGAGAGGTAGGTGTGTTTCTGACCAATATATACACCATTGTCTATTGCTTTGTTCATTCAATTTAATTACAAGAGTCCAGATTTTACTTTAGAAGCTGTGGCATATGGGATATATAAATTCTTACCATATGTTCTACTATAATAAGTAATGTGGTATCAAGTACTATTAATAAGCTTGACAATTGACATTCTCAGATCTTGTGCTATTTTTCTTCAAGCTCTTCTCTTGTGAATTACTAGTAAGAAATTGGTTTATCAATTATATTGCAAGTAGTAAACCGTAAAAATTCCTAATTATGGACAATTACTCAATAGGGAATCTTTTGATTAGGACAAAGATCAGTCTTGGCAGATGGAAACAAAGAACTTTGTGCAGTTTCATTATCCCATTATGTGTGATGAGTAATGATACATACGATTAGTTTGAACATGATTTGAAATCTCAAATGTGTGATGAGTAATGATACATAGGATTAGTTTTAACATGATTTGAAATCATGACATGAAATTATGATGATTTAAAATTAAAATTTTGTTTGAACATTTAATTTGGATTTCTTTAAAGTTGTATTTTTTTTATAGACATAAAAATCTCATAAATTGTGAAACTCATCAAAACTTTCTCAATTCTTATGCAATCTTATCAAATGAGCAAGTGTTTATAACAAAAATAATACGCTATTAGAAGGTCTTTCTAAAAAATACAACATCAATTGATGAAATTTTAGTTCAATAGAAAGGAAAATTTAACATGAATAGAAGTTAATGATGTTGGTAAATGGTTGGTGGGAGTAATTGTTAAAAATATCCTAACAACTTGCATATTGATATTTGATATAAATGGTTGGTAAACATGATTGTTAAATATATCTATCAACTTATGAATTTTTTTTTTACAAAATATAAATTTATGGGTCAAGTTTTACATTTAAAAAATTCGAAATCATGAAATCCCACATCATGTCTTTTTGGACAATTTGGAATTTGAAATCATGATATGAAGTTGAAGTTGAAGTTGAATTAGCTGCAAAATGCATAAACAAATGTTGATTTGAAACCATGATTTCATATCGCATGTCCGAATGCCTACATAGAGTTCTTTTACTAAATAAATTATTTATCAATTTTTATATAAACATTGAACCTATAATAAGTCATCCAACTTATAGCCTATTTGGTCAAACTTCTAGAAAATCAAAAGTGCCTAGTTTTTTTTAAAAATAAAATACTAATTTTAAAGAGTTAAAGCGTTTGACCAAGTTTTTAGAGAAAAAATGTTACTTTTGAATAAAAGCAAAAAATATTTTTCCGGAGATGACCAAAGTAGAATTTTCCCCGGAAAGTGTACAATTGTTGGTCTAATTTTGATATAAGTGTTTTAAAATTGCTTAGTCAAAAATATATTTTCTAAAACCGCTTTTCAAAATAATTAAGTAGATTTTGAAATATTTGCCAAGCAGGCCATTATTATTAATCTATTGGACTAATTTGAACAACTCTGTGCACTTGTTCTTCATCTAAAAGTGTAGTAATAAGTTGCATTAGAAAGCATAAAAGAGAATGATCCTAAGTGTACACTTTGCCAACAACATAATGAGTTAAAGGAACACGTCTTTGTTACCTGTTCTTTTATTCTGCACTTATAGTCAAGAATATTGATGTGGTTGCAAAGGAGTTTTTCCCCTTGGATCAATATCTGCTAGGGGCTGCTACAGCTGGTAAGGGCAAATCACATCAAGCTCGCATCTTCAGGATGGTCTTTACCGAAGTCATACATGCTGAGTATTTGGATTGAGAGGAACCAACAGTCTTTTAGCTAGTAAGGTTGCATATGTTTGCAGTGTTCAAGCTCCTCCTGGTTGTGCTCAGTTGCTGCATAATTATTCATGTATTTGGTTGGTCTTTAGATTGTTTACTGGTGTCTAGAACTTGAGGTTTTAAGTTGTGCTATGATTTTGTTGATGCAATGCACCTGATGATTAATACAATTGTTAGTTTTCAACTATTACAAGTAGTAGATTATAGCTAATATCATGGTGACCTTAGACATCATCACTAGAATAACACACTTACTCTTATCATTTACTTTTTGTTGGTACTCTATTGTACTTTATAGAGCAGTACGGGAAGTAATAACTATTACAAATGTTCGAAAGGATAAATAAATGGTCAATCTTCAAAACTGTCGCATGTGTGTTGTGTCTTGAATCTTGATCACCTTGCAAAGCCAATGTTGAGAACTGCCGCAAGTTTGTTGTGTCTTGAATGTTGATATCCTGAAATCAAGAAACAACTAAATCTGGATGGTTACAACGTTGTGTGTTGAGTCGAGGATAGCCCTCTATCCTTAAGACAAGATTGCACCGTATATATGTTTTTACGTTAGCGGACAATAGTCTCCCAAGATAAAACAACACTTTAATCTCAACACTACAAAGCCAATAGGTTGAGCCTGCCGAATAAAACAAATATGACTCGACTTGCTGAAGATATGGAATAGGAAGGAAGAGTTTCTCAATACTCTTCTCTTTTGTCTCTGTGTATATAGTGTGTCTCTGTAGTGTATATCTTGTGTATATGTGAGGGTTTGCTCATCGCTTTTCCAAATACAAATTGCATGATTTTCGCCACTATTTTGGATGATTTCGCCATCGCTTTTGTGCTCTTTTGTGACTGAAATGTGCTGCTATTTTCGTGTTTTCAGTGTTGTTTTGCGGTGCATATTATCGCTTTGCGTCTGTTTTCTGCCACTGAATTGAGCCAAAAGAGGCTCAATATATAGCATGGAGGAGGGGCTAAACAACAGCCCAAAACGTGGCTGTTAATGGCCATTAGGAGGGCATTAAAACAGCCAAGTAATGACTGTTAATGACCATCAAGAGGGGCTGAATAATGGACATGAAGGAGGGTGATAATGGAGGAGTTAATCATCCAAGTAATGGCTGATTAATGCCTCAAAAACAGTCCCAACGGTAGGCTTTCTGCCTTCCGTCACATTCCCAGAAACTATGGGGACCAAACTATAAAATATTAAACTTCATGGACCAAACTATACATAAGAAACTTTAGGGATCAAACTGTACATCTGACAAAGTTCTCTGATCCTAAAAGATAATATCAGAAAGTCCCCACAGCCCACAGCCCGTGACCCGACGGGCGGGCGGCGGCGGCGCGCGTGTGGACTTAGCCTTGAACCCATGCACATCTAGGTCCTCCCTCCTTTAAACACATGGGATACCCCTTGGGGTCCCAAACCCTTTACCAATTAGAGACTTATATAGAGAGCAATTCTTCCTATTCCCACCGATGTGGTAGATTTGTCTCACACCACATTTTCATGTCTCAAACGCCTTACTTCGTGGACCAATATCTCTTTCATTTCTCAATGAAATTTGACGATTCTTGGCCCTATGGTCATCTACTCACTTCGTAGATCATGCATGTGCGAAGAGACAAGGTCTCCAACATGCGGAACACTAGTGTTTAATTCATTAAAGATGGGTGGACGCATCTCTCCGCCAAAGTCAAATTTCCAACACTTTTCTCATTTCATAAAAAATAAATTAAATTCCGTTATCTATCATATCACTAATTAAAGAAGCATGTTTGACAAATGATGATTGAACTAACAAAAAAAGAAAACACAAATAAATGAAAGAAAGAGTCAAAAGCTCCTAAGTAAAAGGTTGCATTTCTCTTAGCGTGTCTTTCACAAACCAACCCACCCTTTGACTTTTCAGTTCGTGACTATCGATGTGTAACATTTTACTCCCTTATTTGTCGTTTCAAAGGTTAAAAGTATAAACTGCAAGTGTAACCAAGTTGATGTAGCAGTAGAGCACGGGATCGTAAGATTATGAGTTCGATCCCCTGCATAAATTTTCTTGGTTGAGTCTGTCACACATGGCTTGTCAAGTGTGGTTAATCGGCTGACATGGTTTGCAGGCTATTGCGTCAGTCCGGGGTTTATCATGTGCGCACTCGAAAGAGTAGCGGCTGCAGATTCCTTCGTCAACAAAAAAAAGAAGTTAAAAGTATAATTAATTATTTTTTCCGTTTTACCCTTTATTATTAACGAAGATAACACATAAATAGAGTAAATAATAGAGAAATATAATTAGACATAATTAAGGATAAAATAGTTGAAATATACTTCCTAATTAATATTCTTAAAGGACGTGTACACAAAAAAATCGATAAATAATTTGAGACGGATGACATATTTTAAATCAAAAACCTTGACCTAATTTTTTGACGCAGACTAATCAATAGTACAACACAAAAGGTAATTCAGATGATTAAGCTTCCGAGAAAAAGCGAAAACATAATAATCTATTATATACCGTATTATTCTATATTTTTATAAAAGACAATTTATATCATTTAAACATGTGACCTCAATCAGAGAGGGAGTTCTCTCATGGACTGAGTGAAGATTCTACTCTTTCTATACTCTCTTTGTCTGCTCCTCCCGGTTCCCATCGCGGCCTTAGATTCATTGGTGATTTCGCGGCACATCTACGGTATAGATGCCTTGCCAGCAGAAAGAAATCCAGAGTCCCTATCGCCGCCCAATGCAACCTCTCGAGATTGATCAAATAACAATAATTTTAGAAGTTATGTCATGCCGTACAAGTACAACACAACAAAGTAGAAAACCCCAAAGTCCCCTCAACTGAAAAACTGACCCCCTTTTTCACTTCACACACACAGTGGAATACCCACCCCACTCCATAAACCCAATCCACCTCACTAGTATTATGTAGAGCTATAGTACAGAGGTTTGAAATTCTCTATTGATCACTCATAAATGCGAGCACAAAAACCAGTTGTTGTTTTCATCCGCCTGGTTTTGTCGACACCCATTTCATTCTTCCTTAATGCCTGATTAAAGTTTTTGCATTTCAACTGATTATGGGATGTGTTCTTGGAAAGATAGCTATCGGAAAATCCCGCCGGAGTATACAGAATTCTAACAATCAGAATGCTTCCGATGGTGTTGGTGGGGTTCCGGAGGTGGAGGCCAAGATCACTCCGCCGGTGGAAGCGGCGAGGGCGGACCGACGGAATACCGGAGAGTCGGTGTCGGAGTATTACAGTTTCAGAACATCGGGAAACTCGTTCACGACGAATCAACAAGGGTGGCCGTCGTGGCTTGTTGCAGTCGCCGGAGATGCTATAAAAGATTGGACTCCTCGCCGAGCGAATACCTTCGAGAAACTAGATAAGGCAATCATCTCAATACCCCAATATTAATTCGGCTCTATCTTTCTCTCTATCTTCACTGGGTATAGGTACTACTGTTTTAGCGCAATGTACTGCGTTTCCATGCAGTACTTTGGCGTTGGCAAATGTTAGTTACCTGTGTGTATAATGTACCTTAATTGTATCGCCATAACGCATTCTTAGATACTCCCTCCGAATAAAAAAGAATGTCCACTTAGCCTTTATTTTTTATTCAAAAAGAGTGTCCACTTACCGTCGAATAAAAAAGAATTAACCTCACTTTTCATATTTGTCCTTGTATTAGGTGACCAATTAAGGGCATTTTAGTCAAATTACTTATTTTTGCCTAGAGGTTATTATTTCTGTAAGGTGTGTGCAAATAACTAATTTGACCCATCGTGAGGAAGGAGTACAAAGAATAATGTCAGGGGAAGGTACAACCTCCCATGCATGAGGTATAAAATCTTAAAGCTGTCCTTTTTTTAGGGCCTAGGGGTGGGCTTGAAGGAATTGATACAATAGGCTTTGGTAGTTGTACTTCTGTTGTTCAATTTGGCTGTTTGTGTGTGGATGCAGATTGGGCAAGGAACATATAGCAATGTATATAAAGCAAGGGACTTGATAACGGGGAAGATTGTTGCATTGAAGAAAGTTAGGTTTGATACATTGGAGCCAGAGAGTGTGAAGTTTATGGCAAGAGAAATACTTGTGTTGAAAAAATTGAACCATCCAAATGTCATCAAACTTGAAGGTTTGGTCACTTCAAGAATGTCATCTAGTCTGTACCTTGTTTTTGAGTACATGGAGCATGATTTGGCTGGCCTTGCTGCTGTTCAAAAGGTCAAATTCACTGAATCACAGGTATTACTAACGTCACTTTTCACCTTCAGAAAAGGTTGTTAGTCGATGTAGTTTCATTACTTTCATATATTCACTTGTGTGTTTGTATGCTATCTTGGTGTCTTCTTGGCTTTTGTCTAATGTATTATCACACTTGATAGTTGGTTTCCCCGTGCTTATCTGGAGTACTACTGTTACCTTGTCTGATGAATTCTTGGAAATTACCTCTTTTTTTGTTTTGTTATTTTGTTTCTGTAATTTGGCTTTTCTTTCATTATGGAACCTGGTCTATCTGCTCTAATTATGTAGTGTCATTCGTCTTCTACCTTTCATTCTTGTGCTTTCTGATGTTACTGCTGGTCTTTTCTTAGGCCATTGGGCCCGATCATGGTGGTTTGGGAATCCAATGCTAAGCTGTTTCCAGATATTGCATTTTACTAGTGCCTTTGAGTGAAATAATGGTACATTCAATGTATTGTAAATTTCCATCAGCTCACTCACAATGGTTTTTGATCTCCCTGTAATAATTACTTTCTAAATGATATTTCCGGTCAAGTAGAATTGTATTTTAGAGAATATATTGAGTTTGCACAGTTTCATGTATTGAAAAGGCATATGGATATTTCTTTTACATGCTCTTCTTGGATCTCCTGGAAAGACATTAAATTGGGTATATTTTACTTGAAATATCCGCTATGCAAATGGTATGGGCTGAAAATCCTGTTTAGATCATAGTCTCCGCATTTCTCAGATATGTTGCCTTGAAACAGTGAAACGTTGTTATTTAGCTATCTGGTTGTGGATGGAGTCATCATTTTGCCAACAAGTTTGGGATTGAGATGCAGTAGTTGTATTATATTTTTCAATGAGGGTGCCTACACTAATTTTACTCCATGCTTGGTGTGCCAAACAAAGATACTCTAATACAGAAGAGTAGATCAATAAAGAAAGCCATGTAACAGTATTTATACAACTACAAAAATATCATAATTGATAGCTAATCTATTATCTGTGGTCATGAAAGAGAATGCCCTATTATTCAACCTTTTCTTGTATACTTCAATGAATTGGCTGGTATTACTGACTAGCTGAGTTGTCTAGTTTATATCTTATGCAGGTGAAATGCTACATGAAACAATTACTCTCTGGTCTAGAGCATTGTCACAATAATGGAGTCCTCCACCGTGATGTAAAAGGTTCCAATTTGCTGATTGATAACGACGGGATTCTGAAAATAGCTGACTTTGGGTTAGCTGCATTTTATGATCCTGAACACAAGCAGCCAATGACTAGTCGCGTTGTGACTCTCTGGTACCGTCCACCTGAACTTCTGCTTGGAGCTACTCATTATGGTGTTGGTGTTGACCTGTGGAGTGCCGGATGCATTTTGTCTGAGTTACTCGCAGGGAAGCCAATAATGCCAGGGCGAACAGAGGTGCACTCTTTGTGCTACATTTGATATAAACTGCCTTCTTATCCTAAACCCTATACCCAAAATAATAAACCGACTTTTAAGCCACATAGCTGAATCTTTTAAATTGGCAATTTAACTTGCTTTGTGGAACATAAGGTAAAAATTAGTTTATTTAAAAAATTCTGAAGCAAAAAATTAGGTTTATTCAGTTAATTATTTCTTTTTCCCTTGAGGCATTGAGGTCAAGCAAAGTGACTGACTTGGACATTCTTTGGCTGCTTAGGTTGAGCAACTCCATAAAATATTTAAGTTGTGTGGCTCTCCATCCGAGGAATACTGGAAGAAATTCAAGTTACCAAATGCTACACTTTTTAAACCACAGCAACCTTATAAACGTTGCATAGCCGATATATTCAAAGATTTTCCAACCTCTTCATATCCTTTGATTGATACACTTCTTGCTATCGATCCCGATGAAAGAGGCACAGCAACTGCAGCTTTGAACAGCGAAGTAAGTCATCCGATAACTGAATATTTCGTAAAAATGAAACAATGCTGTCAAACCTTAGAGGTGACTTAGTTGATGTCTGGTTCTCTGTTTTGCTGTTAACATGCCTATTATTTCTATTTTTTAAGCGGCATTGGTTTAGTTTTAGCAGAGTGGAAATCGAGTTAAATTCTCTTCAGGAACCTCTCTTCTCTAACCTGCTGTGCTCACATGTGCTTGGATCTTAAGTTGTCCAAGGTCATTGTTGTATTTTATTTCTGATTGAGTACTCCTAATGTACAGTTCTTTACAACTGAACCATATCCATGCGAGCCTTCAAGCTTGCCGAAGTATCCTCCTAGCAAGGAAATGGATGAAAAACTGAGAGATGAAGCAGCAAGGAGGTATGCTGTAATGATGTTGAGATTATTTTACCACGGCTTGCATCTACTGAGACCTATTTTCTTTTTAGGCAAAGAGGTTTGCACGGAAAAGCTCATGCTGGTGATGGCACCAGGAAAGTGAGAATTAGTGAGAGAGTTAGTCGCGCAATTCCAGCTCCAGAGGCAAATGCAGAGCTCCAACCAAACTTAAATGTAAGTGAAATTTTTTTATTTTCTTTATTGTCCAGCTCTTCTCCCAGTAAAACGCAGTGCTCAGTGACGGAACAAAGGGGTGTACAGACAGGGAACTCCCCCCCCCCCCCAAGCTTCTCCTTATTCTACCTGTTGCTCCTGTCTATAAATCCTGCCGTATCGTGCCATGGAAGTTACTCATTTTATGTTAGAAAATGGGACTGACAAAGATGTTGAGCAAAAGCTGTGTAACGATATGTTGAAATTTTAAACTCTGATCTGGCGAGTGTTTGCTGTTGTTCGATGCTTCTAAATAGTGTGAAACATTACCCATTTTAAGGATTGATAGTTCTAATATCAACTCATTTGCCTTCATCATGGCTCCCTTCCTCGCCTACTATTTTCTCTGTCAATTTCCTGTTCTTTTCTTTGCATCCTCATACTCATCCCGCTCATTTTTCTCCAGAGGTGGAGAGTGATGACACAGGCCAATGCTAAGAGTAAGAGTGAAAAATTTCCTCCACCACATCAAGATGGAGCAGTTGGATACCCTCTTGATGCATCACATAACGGCCTTGCATCATTCAGTGTAGCTGATGCTTCTTTTAATTCATCGAGTTTTGATCCAAAGTCACGATCTATGAGAAGCACCAT
This sequence comes from Anisodus acutangulus, assembly GCA_029783415.1. Lineage (NCBI taxonomy): Eukaryota > Viridiplantae > Streptophyta > Magnoliopsida > Solanales > Solanaceae > Anisodus > Anisodus acutangulus. The sequence continues at coordinate 22,061,024 of CM056506.1, read as the reverse complement.
AACTACAGCTGGCACGTCGAGGCAGAGGAGAAGTAAGAAAGAAGAGCCTCATATGGCTCCTTCTCGTAAGCTTATCCATGCATTCCTTCCATCTTCTGTTAGGCTATCTATAGATATGAGACTGAGGGGTAGAGCTTCTGTTTCAGAGACATTTAGTCACCATAGATAAAGAGAAAGATTCCCAAAGCAATAAATTTTGTGGCTTCAAGGGGTTTTTCTTTCCTGTTTTTGGTTTTTGGCTTCAAGGCTCCCTCCTTTTTTTCTTGTTATTGTATTCCATTTTTAACCTTTGTAATTATTCAACAGTTTTGTGTATCATATGGATTCAGAGTTATAATTTACACCCGACATCCATTGTACAGTTGCAAGTCATAATCTGATTGAAGCCTTTAGGTAATTACTATTTAATTTCTCATTTTCTTTCAAGTCTTGCTTTCATCTATGGCTGTCCAGTGGGCCGGGTCGGCCCGATCTTGACCGGCCCTTTACCGCCCCGCCCTGCCCTCCCCCCCCCCCCCGAAAAAAAAATAGAACTTAATTGTAGGTAGTGGGGTTCGATCTCGGGACGGGACTAGGGCTCGTCTCGATTCCGTCCCCGTCATTGTTGAGTTGTGGAGCTTAATTCACCACCGACACTATGAAGATCCTACGTAGAGTATGAAATGCTTCTTATAATGTAATGTTATTTAGTGGAGGGTATTTTGGGAATTTTAGCCTTGTATTATGTTTGCCCTAGTTTTCACTATATATAAATTAGGGCGACGTTTTTCTTTTAGTAGAGTGGTCGAAAGAGATAATTGTAAACTCAAAACTCCATTATAGTAAAATCTACAGCGTCAAAGTGGATGTAGCTCTAGCATTGAGGGTGAACTACTATAAATTTGTGTGTGTTATTTGTTCTTCATTTATTTATTGTTTTTCTGATTAGGTAGGATTTGGGACGTAAATCCTAACAGTCCCGCCCCGGTTCCCTCCCCCCCCCCAGCCCACCCCATAAACCCCTCCTACCCCTTAATATTTATTTTTAACCCTTAAGTTAGTATATTTATACTAACCCTATTTCTCAACTATAAATAGCTCATTTTTCTCTTCATTTTACTCACAAATCTTCCTATTATCTCTCTAATCTCTCAATCTATCTCTCTACAAGTATACATTGCATACTAAATATTATATTTTATTTGCTTATTTGTATCAAAGTTCAAAATGTGGGAGTGAAGTTGGCAACTAGCTTGAGGATCATCCATCGAGAAAAGTTTTAATTTTCAACCTCGATTACACTTTGACGTTACGTTGGCGTTTGATACCTTCATTCCTTCTTTAAATTATTATTGTTACTTAATTTTAATTATCGTACTTTTATTATCTTTAATTATTTATTTGCATAATTATAATGGAACGACTTAGACGTTTGATTTCTGGTAGAGGTACCAGGGGTAATGGTGCATCTTCTAGGAATATGGTCCCGATGATTTCACTCATATAGATAAAAATTATTTCTTTAATGATATTAATATATCATTAGATCATGAGGTATATTCTGCATCTGAACCAGAGTTTAATTTTGAAAATGAATTAGTTGATAATGTAGATAAAACACTCATTGTTCACCTCCACCTCAGGCTGACAGGCTCAGACTGAGTCTCAGCCTGAAATTGAAACTGAAATACCTCCTATTCCCCCTAGTATGAGTCGAGGCCCTACACAACGAAAATTAAAATCACTTGCATAAGATTTTTTTTATAGGGACAGTGAGAATCAACTAGCTAGATATAAAATTTGTCAAGAAGTTTATAAATTTAAAACCGGAAAAGGTCATGGTGGGACGGGAGCTTTATTGAGACATGTACAAAGCATGCACAAAGCTAGGTATAATGAATATCTGGCTGAAAAATCGGGTGTGCCGATGCCTTCTGATTCGGGACAAGGTTCACATAGCCCCGACCAAGTACATGGTCGATTTAACCCGATGACAGAGAAAATTGTAGGTCCTAAATATGATAAACACAAAGATAGGAAAAATATAGCAAATTAATTGCGGTGGAGGATTTGCCTTTTTTATTTCCTTCCTCTCCTAGTTTTATTCATTACATTAGAGAAACTTATAATCCTGCTTTTAACTGTTTTCCTAGATCAATTGTTAGAAGAGACGTTTTAAAATTTGCACATGAATATCAACAGTATTTACGTTATGCATTATATCATTTTAATGACAAAGTGACTATCACTTCTGATATAGGCCGTAGTACTAACAGTAATGATTATTTAACTATTACATGTTATTAGATAGATCAGACTTGGTCTATACAAAAACGTATTTTAGTATATAGATATATTGATGATAGGCACACTGGATTATTTATTGTAAGAAATATTCATGAAATTTGTGAATATTATGGAATTACTGATAAAATTATGACCGTTACATTAGATAATGCTACTACTAATGATTATGATGTAAACCTTTTAAAAACTCGATTTACTCCATCTTTTCTCGATATTTTTCATATTAGATGTGCATGCCATATTTATAACTTAGTTGTAAAGGATGGCTTAAAAAAATTAAAAACATTCTTGATAAAGTATAATTTGCTATAAACTTTATTTTTAAAGGTAATAAAATACAAAGACGCAAAGAGTAAAAAAAAATTGTCATGATTGTGGACTATCTTATAGAAAAATTTCATAAGAAGTTTCGACTAGGTGGATTTTTTTATATGAACAACTACTTGTTGCTCACGAGTATAAAAAACTTATAACTTTATTATTTAACGTTCATAATCCAACGGATATGCTGGTAGATGATGATTGAGGGGAAATTTCTGAACTTATTGCATTTTTAGAGAAAAAAAATTTAGATACTAAAGAATTTTTTGAAATTTATTATCCTACTATTTCAACTATGTTATTTTATATAGCTCTAATATTTTTATTACTTAATGAATATATGCAAAAACGAGCTTACGCTGCTCCAGCTATTAAAAAAATATTTATAAAATTAAAAATATACTTTTTTTATATTCTCACTATATATTTTATTGGTATTGTATTAAATCCGACTATTAAAGTAGATGGTTGTAAAGCATTTGTTCAAATGATATATGAAAGCTTGGAAATACATACTTCCAAAGACTTGTCCGAAGCTCGGGTCCGGCCGGGTCAGGGTCGGGTCAATTGGCTTTTTTTTTCTGCTTGCCCGACCCTGACCCTATTTTCTTTTTAATTGTCCGACCCTGGCCCTGGCCCTGGCCCTGGCCCTGGCCCTGGCCCTGGCCCTGACCCATGGGTCACGGGTCGGCCCTGACCCGCTCTACAAAACAAAATAATTTTTTTTTATTAAAATAACAGTCGTCTAACTTTAATGTTTATCACACAAAATCACTTTTCTATATCTTTTATCACATAAAAGGCATTCAATTTTAAAATTTATTACTTATTTTTTAAGGTGTTAATGAAATTTACTATACAAATGAACATATTAGTAACGAAAAAATAGTCAAATCATATTAGTAACGAAAAGATTCTTCTTCGTTTGTCTCTTCACCTATATTAGTTATCAAAATTATTAATTATAATCTTTTAAGTGCACAAACTGGGAGTAAAATGTATAAACAGTTCATAGAATTTCGTAATAAAGTATGTGTTAAACTCATATTTGTATTTCATTGTCACTTTGCAAAGAAAAATAATAATATATTGGGATTAAACCAAAGAGAATTTAAATACATTTCAGTTTATTACATAGACATAGTATGATCAACATTAATAAAATAACAAATAATATGAACGGGTCGGGGTCTGGTCGGGCCGAGCCGGGTCAGACGGGTAAAAAATTCTAATCCTGTCCCAACCTTGACCCTGATCGGGTCCCCGCTTTTTCAGGTCAGGTGGCTCACGGGTCAGATATAAGCTGACCATAGCCCTGGTTTTTTTGGGTCGGGTCGGATCGGGTCGGGCTGGGTGGGTCCCCGACCCAATAGACAGGTCTACTTCCAATAAACTCAACTGAAGAACCAACTAACGAATCAACTAAAGAAGAAGTTATGTTTAGCATACACAATGAATGTAAAAAAATATATATATGTATTACCAATAAGAAAATGCAAATAATCAACCGGCTTCGGTACCATCTTCTTTTACTTCACTGCAACCTAATAAAAGACATGTGGTTTCTACTACTAGTGTTCAAGGCCTTAAAAATAGAATGTTTAGTGGTTCAACTTCTTCACAAGTTAGCGTATGTTTTGCAGAGTGTTGTACCGTACGAATCAATTGTCAATGAAGACGGACGTGAAGACTTGCTGAGATACTGAAGGGAGAATGCGAAGACATTTCCGACACTATCAAAGATGGTCTGAGATGTGTTGAACATTCAAGCGTGATCAACAGCGTCATCAACAACATCTGAAAGCGCTTTTTCTGCTAGAAGATTTCAAATAGGAGAGCAAAGACACTCATTGACAGACAGCTTGGAGATTGCAGTTTTATTTAGAGATTGGATTAGAGCGGAGCATAGAAGGTGCGGTCACCGGAGATCAACAAAGAAGACGACTACAACTACAACGAAATCTTGTCCAAGGGAGCAGGAAGCGACGTCGAACAATTTGATCAACAACTTTCAATTCCAACCGAAGATCCTCAAGACATTGTGAGAAAATTAGAAAAAGTATGATTAACTATGTAATTATTTAATGTCAATTTTACTATGTGATTTGCAACTTTTGAACAACGAAAAAATTCGTTGTCCATTTCCGTGAGAAAGAACAAAATTGCAATTGTATTATAAAAAAATTACAGTATAAGAGAAACAACAGTCTTGGGATGTTTTTATTACACTATCTTGTTCAATTGTTTAAGTGTTTAAATATATATTTTTAAAATTAAGTGTCTGGAAAAAAAAAAAAAAAAACAAGTCCCGCAACCCGTCCCCCAAATACCTGCCCCTCTTCCAGTGGGTTGTAGGACAGGACGGGACCTGTTCACGGCCCGCCAATCACGCCGGATCCCGGTCCCAACGCACCCCGACCCGCCCTACTTTCATCCATTTGTAAGCGTTGGGTTTTCTTATGCTAAGCTTTTCCAAGTCGTTCCATCGCCTGGAAGTTGCTCGAAATAAGCTCATATTGTTTAAAATACAGAAGTTACAATGGTGTCTACTACTTTCTCTTCCATAAGCAGTAGCGTGTGTTTGTCTTACATAACATTTGGCAACAAAAGAGACCAAGAAAACGGCAAAATTTATTTTCTACAAGTTTTACTACAGACATCACTTCACTTCTTTAGTTTCACTTTTAGCTTTTTCTTCTTCTTTTCTTTTTATGGTCAAACTAAACCTCATGGTATGGTAAATTCAGAAGCATCGACTCACAGGTGGATAAAGAATCACTATCCACAAAGAGGAAATATTATGCTTAAAACCGCCTTGGTGGGCTTTGTTCCTGCCAAGCTTAAGCAGTTGCAGCCATTGGAACTGACTTTGCTGCTCTGTAACATGCCCTCTTTGCTGCACGAACAATATCTTCAACCTGTACAGGCAGATTCAAATATATCAGAAGACAGCCAGTAATGTCAACTCTGCTATTAGCAATTCAGCAATAAAAGATGGGAAGTTATGTTCCCTATGAGCCTCTTGGTTATCCACTGTTTCTAAATGCAGCACATGTTCATGATATGACCCTTTTTGGGAGTTGATATGAATTACGATAGACTTCATAAACTTGCATACACTCGTTAACATTTCTCAGTAATTTGTTCCTAACTTCTTTTCCATTTGCCTCTCCCTATGCTTCAACTGATGAGACGTGGCAAACACTGCATTAGTTACTATGATGTGAATTCTAACTATCCTCAGCTCTCTCCTGGATATTTAGCAAACAATTGTCCTCCTGATAGCAAGAATCTCATTCCAGGACATTGTGCTATCATACTGATCCGAATGTGTCATTCTACCAGCAGATCCTCTTTCCAGTGTACATCAAACACTATTTTCTCAACATCATTCAGTTATGCCATCATTCCAGAGAACAGACAGTTTAACGGCTTCTCATGTCTTCTTTTCACCTCCACACACACCCCACCCCAAAACACCCTTTTGGGTTGTTAAGCACCCTTTTGGGTTGTTAAGCACCCTGGTCCACCCAGCTAATGGTCATATTTACCGTTTTTATCAGAAAAGCCATATCCAGGATCAAATGAAAGCTGCTCCTATTTACCTGTAAGGGAGAAAAAGAAGCCGAGTACTAACCTGGGGAACAGCCATTCTTTCCAAATTTGCTGCATATGGCATAGGAACATCAGCCCCAGATATCCTCTCGACTGGTGCATCAAGATACTCAAAACTTTCCTCAACCACAGATGCACTGACGCAAAAGGAAAATATAGTCTAGTAAGCTTGGTTGACTAAACATTGGTTACTCTTGTATAATCATTTCATATTATAGTGTTTATGCGCTGATTATATATTATTTATACATGGATTACACCTATTTTGATTTTCAAAATAGTGAATTTAGTAAAAAGAAAAGCACTTTTTCCAGCAAGTTATTTTCTTTTCATTTGAATGAATCACAGTTACATTTTAATTTCACTTTTTAGATCCAATCTGAGATACCAAGGAATTGAAAGAAACGTGTTTTTTTATTTGGCTTTTAAGGTTATTAGCATACAATAGACCCTTGTGGTCCGGCCCTTCCCCGGACCCCGTGCATAGCGGGAGCTTAGTGCACCGGGCTGCCCTTTTTTTTTAAGGTTATTAGACTAAGACTTTAGGGCTAGGCTCAGAAAGAAACAGTGGTTGGGTGGTTCTGCGTTTTGTCCCTTTTTTTTGGGGATGGGGGTTGGGGTTGTTGCACGGAGTTGTAATAGAATCATGAGAGGAAGTCTGTGGCAAACCAGATCTCAGCTCCAACGCCGTGTTGTGGGAACCCTTCTTCAACAGTTACAAGTCTGTTGGTTTTCCTCACAGAAGCATTAATGGTGGGTCTATCAAGTGGCCGGATAGAGCGCAAATTTATGACCTGTTCACCCAAATAAAATAGAAAGACAAAAAGGAAGAGAAGTGAAATGAAGCTGGAACTTTTCTCCACATTAATTTTAAAATTTAAAGACTAAACTGGACTATGAACTCCCGGAGTCTCACATACCTCAGCACTAATTCCTTCTTTTGCAAGAATTTCAGCAGCCTTCAAAATTAAAACGTGATTTAATTCATGTGGAAATGAATGATTATAGATAGTAACAATGTCATATTATATATTTTCTCTGCAATATCTAATACGGAGTACCAAATCAAAGATATTTATTTTTCGACGAAATTCAGCAAAAACAAGTGGATCAAGAGTTGCAGAACAGGATTAATCAAAACATTGAGGGCATGTCACAAAGCAAGAAGGGGAGCCTTGGAGCAACTAGTAAAGTTGTTGTCATGTGACCAGGAGGTCACAAGTTCAAGCCGTAGAAACAACCTCTTGTAGAAATACAAGGTAAGGCTGCGTAAAATAGACCCTTGTGGTCCGGCCCTTCCCCGGGCTGCCCTTTTTTATCTAAGATAAGTACAGACGAACCGAACCTTAAGTGCATAACCGACCATCTTTGAGAAAGCAGTAACTGTGACATCCTTTCCTTCACATTCTATCTGCCAATGTTTGTAAAGTAAGGAACAGCAGCAAAATATAAAATATTAAAATATACATAGAAACAATGACAGAAAGCAGGAGCTTGCCTTAGCTTTTCCAATGGGAAGAGAGAAACTAGAATCAAGAGCTTCAGCCGAAACAGGAAAAGACTCACCATATCTGCATCATTCAAGTCACACGATGATGATAGATATAAGGAGAAAAGTGTACCGCACTTGAATAACTAAATCAGCAACGCAACTCACAGCAGTTCATTTTCCAGAAAAACAACGGGATCTGGATCCCTGATAGCAGCTTTTAGCAGGCCGCGAGCATCTTCGGAAGAGTATGGAGCTAGCACCTTCAATCCAGGACATGCACCAAACCATGCGGCATAGCACTGGAAAAATAAAAAATGGAAGAAACGTTGGGCTTATAGCATTTTTGATGCATATGACACACAAATATGCACACACCTCGATGGTGGGGTTTGTCGATTTAAGTAAATAATTCACATGTATGTCATCTTGGTTAAATAACACAAACAAAATGCAGAGGAATGATCATGGGAAGAAATCCAAAGTTCAGGAATCAGGAGATGCGTCTACAGACACTATCTCATTTTTCCTGTTCCTTTGGCATACTCTTTGCTTCCAGTAACAGTAGAAAACAGCGAATTTAAAAACGAGAGGCTTAAAAAGCAACAAGGTCATGGGACTTGAAGCGAAAAGCAAGAAATGAAGACATTTTTTTGAAGTGAAGCACAGAGTTCCCGGAAAATTATTTAGTACTATAAAATTGCAATAAAAAGTCATGCTCTTAAAGCTAAATTATTTCATTTAGTTGGCTAAATCAGGCCCTTGTATATCTAGCTGCGAATATTTTTCTGGATTGTGTTTGCTCCTTAGTTGTTGAGTAAGTTTTTGTATATGAGCAGACACTTTCTTTTATTGTAATCTTTTGCTATGATCTTCTTGATGCCTTCTAATGAAATTCTCTTACTTCATCAAAACAAAAAATCGCTACTAAAAATACCTAATTTGACATCCGTGTACAATAAAATCAATATTATTCTAACGTGAAGTTGAGATTCAGAGAACCAATTGCTTCTCATTGGGATCACTTTGCTCATCATTTTTCGAAGTGCATGGCTTCACCCATGTAACGATAACCTCTCGCTTTCCTCGCTTTAAGCGAGGAACACTGGTGGAAAACACAAAATACTTCTATTGCCAAAGCTGAAGCTACTTCCCTTTTGATCAATGCTACGACTTCACATCAGCAAGAGAAACAATATGCCAAGGAACCAATGAAATGGATGTATAATCCCTGAATTATTGTTTCTCTTGCCAAGGAGTTGCATCTTCTCTCAGCAGATCTGCAGGATTATTTTTTTGCCAATCTTCAGTCAGAAATATACCACAACACCAGAGGACCTCATATATTTGTTAATTCATCTTCAATGCTTATATCTTTTGACAATTCAATTCACATCTTAAGGATATATTCAGTAACTCCTTAGCATTAGCATAATTCATACATCTATCTTCAAATTACTTCACCCCATGTCTCATTACATTGCAAACTGAAGGTCCTTTTAACTTTCTAATTCTTTCCAGGAAACAATTCCCTGAATCCAAGCATTAGAATATTTTAAAGAAACACCTCCCGCATAAAAAAATTGTGCAGGAAATGGCTGTTTGCTGATTGATGTCTTTTCAAGTTGCCCGAGAGATGCTAGATACCTAAGACTTCCCCATATACTAATATCTTTCATAACTGTAGTTGAGTACAAAGATTTCAAGAAGGTTGTGCAAGCACATGGTCGATACTGCTGAGCATGGGCTTGACCATAATCAAGCTGTCATGAATATAGCATTAATGCCAGAATGATTTGACAATTAAGAGAGATTGTTCTTGATGCAATAAGATGTTTGAAGGCTTCTCGCACATTGTCAAATATATTTTACAAATTGGGGAAGATAATTTGAAGGTTCAAATGCATAGATTAAGGACTCATTATGCCATGTACACAGCATATATACCACATCAACTGAAAATGAACATCTGCCCTGTCAAAGACCTAGATATGTTGATTACCAGTGGCGTTCCTTGGACTTGTATTTTTTCCTGAGTTTTGGTTTCCTCTATTTAATCATCTGTACTGAATCACATGTATTTCTTTGGGCTTTAACTCATCTAACCCATTGCTTTTATGTCCAGCAAAACTCACACACTGAGTAACTACTTTTTAATTTCCTCACCTTTTCAAAGAGTCTCACCTGACCCAAGTTACCCCAAGACCCATTTCCTATCAATCGTCTCTAAAGATGAACGCTTACCTCATGCATACCAAAAGCTTTGAGAGGCAAAGATCAGAAAAGATAGGACATTCTTAGAGAAACAAATGCAACAATGTAAAAGTGACAAAATTCTAACATCGTATCACACAGATGTTAATCTTAAAAGAACTTCAACTTGAAGTAGGATTGTGTTCAGATTAATGTATAACACTGTTTCACAAGTTGTTGGCACGTTGCCTCATTAATCCTCCTTCAATTAAAGTAACAATAAACTTGCAGTTCACCAGGCAGTTATTAAACCATGTCACTGTCTACTAATTACTGGAATGAGCGCACAAAAAACATGTTATGTGTAGAAGATTTAACTGAAGGTAACACGTTTTTACACATCCTATATAAACCACGAAAACAGTATAAAATATCATTACATCAATATTAACATTGTCCTATAGTTCATTCTATTTATCCACCGATCCATTCATTAACACACAATTACCTTCAGTCTCAAACAAATACCAAATATTCACTGCAGCGCCTTTTTAACAATATACTCATGTGATGCTTAGCTTGGTTTAACCTAACTTAGAGGAACTCCAAGAGCAGCAGGAAACACAACAAGCTACATTTCAGTTCACTAACATACCTGAGAATGTTGGGCACCAACTCCAGCTGCAGCGCCATTAGGACCCCTGAAGACGATGGGGACTGATATCTGACCGGCAGACATGTAATTTGATTTTGCAGCAGAATTGATAATATGGTCAATTGCCTGCACGAGTTCCAGATATGTTATTCCTTTGGTCAACGTTCAAACGTAGAAATCCTTACAATATAATGAGTTTGTACAAAAATGATAACATGCAGTGACGTCATAAAATCCCTTAACTGAAATGCTAGTCATGTGCCGGAACTAGAATGTCATGATCCGATATAGTAGAACCTCTATTGTTTATTCAAAGAGGACGACTGCGATGCAGCATAAAAAATTGGCAGGAGAAAGTAATAACAATACCCATTCCTCCTAATAGAACATTTGGAGGAAGTTGTTCCTTCCAATTTGAAAGGAAACAAGCCCCATAAAATTATCAACCATTTGGCCAACAATTACTCGATCGTATAACCTGTGTGCCAACCCAGCTATTCACGACTAAGCTACAGTTTCATGCATATTAGAGCTATAAATTACCAGAAGAGACATGTGTCGATAATAAAAGAACATTCAATACAAAAAAAGGACCTTGTATTAACATCCTAGTTTCTAGTTCAATATAAACAAGGACCTGGTAATAACTTCCTAGCTTACATTCGAGACTGTTGACACTAATTCAGAACAAAGCATTTGAAGTACCACCTTATCTTATATTTAGTTCAGACCACAGTTTCTCTTACTTAAGACAATCTTAACATAATAATATTCTAGTTGTGTCGGCAATGTCATGCATTCTTGTTTGCAAGCTTTCAGTAACTGAAGTAGATATGGACATCCATTTTCCCTGAGGAAACACAAGCAGAAGTAGAGAAAGCAGAAGAAAATGTTCAATAATGCAGCCCAACTCAGAGGCCTAGAACCAAAATGCCAAGAGCACCTTTTGTTCTCAAAGACTACAACCTAATACGCCTCACCCTTTGGCAATTTGTTTGCCTTTGCACTAAATTTAATATCCACACAAAGACACCCAATACAGACACAACAGTCTATACCATATCATATTATTAATCTGACTTCAAATTGATCATGCCCACACAAGACACCAGATACAGACACGACAGGCTATACCATCTCATATTATTAATCTGACTTCAAATTGATCGTGCCATAATCCAACTTTTTGCAAGTTATGCTTGTGCTCAAATATACCACGCAACATCTCAACAAGCTTTTAATGACAGCAGTTAACTGATACAGACAGCTACCACATGTGGGCCTCTGTCAATGATATTGGTGGATGGTTTTTGCACATTTATGTTCGAGGTAATAACAAATAAATATTAATATAAGAATTCAGAAGAACATAGTATCCGAGAAAACAGAAGTCCCACCTGCATTGAAAAGTTGAAAGTCATGAATTCTATAATGGGCTTCAGACCATGGTAAGCAGCACCAACTCCAATTCCAGCGAATCCAGCCTAGAAAACAACATAAAATGTTAAGTAGTACCTTATCATATGAATAATTCACCCATAAGAGCATCTAATTAGTAATTGAACCCCAAGGATCAACCTCAGTAATGGGTGTATCAAGAACTCTTTCTGGACCATATTTATCCAACAGCCCTTTGGTAATCTGAAGACAAAAAAAAGGAAGAAAAGAAAAGGCCAAGAACAAAGAAACTCAGATAAAAAGAATAAATATGTAGTGAATACAGGATTACAGAGCAAATTTGAAAAAAAAAATTTAAAAAAAAATAAACACGAGACAAGAACATCTAACCTTGTAAGCTCCTTGGTATTCACCAACCTGAGTGACAAAATTTTGAAGAGAATTAAAATTATAGGTCAATTTTTGAAGAGCATTAATACCCTCGGGAAATTTTAAAAAACATACAACCCAACATAAAATATTACGCCACGTAGCCACATTTTTCCGTTTATACAATATTATAAAAGGGGAGCCTTGGCGTAACTGGTAAAGTTGTTGTCATGTCACCAGGGGGTCACGGGTTCGAGCCATGAAAACATACTCTTGTAGAAATGCAGGTAAGGCTGTGTACAATAGACCCTTGTGATACCGCCCTTCCCGAATCTCGTGCGTAGCTGGAGCTTAGTGCATCGGGCTACCATTTTATTATACAATATTATACCTAGGAAAAAGTATTATACATAATTATAAAAGTGTATAATAGTGTATAAAAGGTGTTTATACACAAATATGGGTTAAACGGTAACAAACTCAATATGGGTTACATGGTGCAAATATTTTCTCCCAATAGACATAGACATAGACATAGAGCGTAATTTTCCCAATCGCCTATGCATATATTTGCTTATAAGAAATTCAAAAGAGACAAAAAAAAATCATTTATACCTCCTCTCCCATTACAAAGACCTTCGGATCCGCAGACATTTCTTCGTCCAGAGCAGAATTTAGAGCATCACGAACAGTCATCTACGCAAGTTATATTATAAATAATGACTTTTTAATCAACATAACTAAACATCAAATAAGCCTATTAAAATGCAAAATAGAAGTGAAAAATTACCTCTTTAGCTACTGAAGAAAAAGCTCTAGATGCAAATACCCTGCTCATATGCTAAAATCGAAAAAAACAAAACAATTTTTCCATTATTCATAAATTAAAATATCAAAATCGACTGAATTTTTTTTAAAAAAATGTTTAGTTCTCACCAAAGCAGAAATGGCTCTGCTAGCAATTTTTCGACCTATAATTCCAGACATATCCGCTATGCCCTAGTGACAATAAAACAAACATATAACACACTGATTTATTCAAATCAAATACATCTGAATTATACTGAAATGTTTATCAGATCAACAACGGAGAATATATGTTTAAAAGTTGATGTAATAAATATTATTGAAGAAATTAAAAGTTGGATCTGGTTAATCGATAATGAACCTGTAGATTAGGTGTTTAGTGGAGGCGACACCGAGTGAAAAAAAAATTGGGGAATATGATAGAGAAGAACGTTAAGTGCGGCTTTTTCCTGTTTCTTATAGTAGTATTTATTAGCAATAAAAATAATCTCCATTGGCGGCCTGGCGTTGAAGAAAAACAAAAGCATGATATAAATTTGTTAATTTATTTCCCTCCCTCCCAAAATACTTATCATATTCACTTTTTAAGAATTAAACAAATTATATAAATTTTGATCAATATATTTTTCATTTTATTACTATAAAAAGAATTATAATTTATGTATTTTCATATAATTTCTGTATATGACCCCATATTATGAAATTTTACTGGGTATGTTATTGTTGTATAATTTTTGTGTATCTAAAATTTTATTTTAAAAATATTAAACTCATCTATTTAACTTTAAATATTAATCAAATTGACTTTCAAAAAATAAAATATAATAATTTAAATAAAAAATAAATATTAATTAAAGTTAAGTAATAAATTTTTTATATATATGCATTTATTATTTTGATACACAAAATAAATACTTTCCTAAATTAAATGTGTGTTGTAAATGATAATATTTTCTTACAAAGAACCCTGTAGCCTACTTTATTTATTTGTGGGCATAGATATATGATATTTGTGTTGATTGAAGTTACATAACATAATTACTCTTTTTTTTGTTGGTAAAACATACTAACATAATACTCAAAGTTGGCCAAACACCATCATTATTAACCAAAAAAATAAAAATAAGAAGAAGTTGACAATTTCCCTTCCTACTCCTATCATTTAGTGGGTCATTCGCACAAATGACTTTATTTTGGGTGGTATTTAATTTTTGCCCATTAAATTTGAATTTTTTAATTTTTATTTTTTATTATTATTGACGCAATATAATTAAAAATTTATTCGGCATAATTTATTTTATATCTTCAGCATATATATCATACACAATCCACAAATTATGTCGAATAAGGTATAACTGTCAACACTTAACATAATATGAAAAAAGACATAATTTCAAATTTCGGCAAGCATAATTGGCGTTTAATTTCAACATATGTATCATAACATCCACACAACATGCCGAATAAGGCATAATTTTCAACACTCAACATAATTTAAAAAATTACTATAAAATTATGTCGCATAACTTAATTCCTACATTATTTATGCTGCGTGAGGCAAAAATTTAATTTTCAAAGAAAAGAATATTATAGAGGTTATGTCTTGTAAAGTAAACTTGAATAATTTTAAGTAAAAAATTACAAATATAAAAGGCAAAAATTAAAGACCAGCGTTTGGGAGACAATCCGCACAAAAAAAAAATCATTTAGCTATTGCTAACGGGGGGCATGGGCTTAATGAGTAAAGTAGGTGGGTTATGTAGATGAGAAATATTGACATCCAAACTAGCGCAGCATTTCTGACTCACTAAGTCCTCTCTCCTCTTTGAATAAATGTATCATACTCTATATTACACCATCTTTGAATTTTCATAGTATCATTTTCAGTGTTTTCTTTTTCTTCTATTTTTGGCTTTTTTTTCTGGTCCAGTTCTATTTCTTATAACTTTGTTGTTTTTTTTTTTGATATCTAATTTTCCGACTTACGTCATACTTTTATTTTTTTTTCTGTGTTACTTCCAGAGACAGACCCACGTATAACTCATGGGAATCACCGACATTTATCAACTTCAAAAAAAATTCTCTATAAGTAAATATCGTGAAAAACTAATATATATTTAACAATGCACTCTATTAATTAAACAAAAATGGACTTAGGGCACTGGTTGAAGCCGCTACATTCCTCAACTTTGAGGCCAGATCGAATCTCAAGAAATGATATACCCGAAAACTGAACCTGCAGCAGCAGTTGGTAGATTTTTTTTTTTTTTTGATAATCCAGGTTTCCAGGCTTGCGCCTGACTACTTCACTGGTATTATCCAGACATCCTGGAAGTAATAGCACCGGTCCTTCAACACTATTACCAGGTAAATCACGGGATATGCTCCGGTGGCCAGTTTTCTGGGAGCGTACAACTGATTAATGAGACAAGGTCAAATTTTCCAACATGCAGAGTTTCTTCGTGCTTGCGGGGAATCAAACCCACGCTGTCCCATGCCAAAGCGCCTTATAGCGCCCAGGCTTTGCCACTGGACTATGCCCCGGAGGACAAAACTGTGGTAGGGTAAACTTTTTAAAGTGACTGGTCCCACCGCATTACGGCCTCATACCCCAAAAAACCCCACCTCCGGCCTGGCCCTACGGATTAGTATACACCGCTTGGCCCTACGGGTATGGAGGGATTTTTTTGGGGAACACAGTTCCACTCTTGCTGATCAGAGGATTCGAACACGGAATCTCAGACAGCAATACCTAATGTATTGGCCACTGGGCCAAACACTTTGGATGCAGTTGGTATATTTTTGCATACCCTTGATCGCTGAGCTACCACTCCCATTTATTTCAATAGTGTTAAAGTTGTAAGTATTAGCTTAGAATCCATATTTGATATATGTATTTGTATTTACGCCACTGCTCACATCTAGTGACCGGTCAGACACAACATTTTCCCTCAAGCGTCATTGATTGTTTCATTAGCACCTAATGAAAAATGGCACCAAAAATAATGAGTTAGGTATGAATTTTCTTTTTACTACCGTTATTATCATCTGGCATGACTAGTAGAATTCGAGTTTTTCTTGTGGACATCAAGTACGTCTATCTTTACTATTAGTAAATATGAGTAGAATATTTATCATATATTTTGTAATTATTATTATTGTATAATTATGGTAATTATAGGATCTCTTTTGTATTAGAATTCCACATTGTACACACTATATATATTGTATTAATGAGAAAGGCTCCCCAAAGAAGATTAATACAATTCTACATGGTATCAAAGCCAATAATCCTTCCCAACCCAAAATCTAATTTCAGCCGACCGTTCCCCTCTTTTTCAGGCGCCGAACCGACTGTATACACCGGTATACAGTCGATATACACTAAATATACAGCTGCCCAGCCCTCAAAATCTGCTAACAGCCCTGTATATCCCTGGCATACTGCTGATATACAACCCTACCACCTTCCTTATCTCTCCAACAGGTCGTATACCCCTTGTATACAGCTTATACACGATGTGATACACTCTGTATATGGCTGATATAACTCTCTGTCACTGTATACTATTCGTGTACCACCTCCATAAGCCGTTATACACCCCATATATGGTTGTTTCTGCCTCATATACGGTCTGTATACATTCCAAAACTCCCTCTTATTATTTTCTCTCTCCTACCCGATATCCGGCAGCCACCATGGTCGGAAACTACCACGAATATGGCGGTGGACAGAGGCGCAAAGAAGGGCGGCAGGATCGAGCTAGAACTGGCTTAATTTGGGCCCAGCCCCCATCTGAGCCCAAAGAGTTCGGCCACCAGACACAACCCAGAAGTTGCGACCCACCTTTTAGCACCAATGCAGCTCGCCCCACCAACTGTTGGGCCACGACCATCCGGCCCACAATCCTTCAACCCAGCAATGGCCCAACAGTCTAGGATCACATCCGACGACCCATAGAAGTCAGACCCAATTTCTTAGGGCCCACTTCCCTACTCCGGGCCATCCCCAACCCAGGTTGGGCCAGGCTTTCAGTACATTGACTCCTCGGAAGCCCGATAATGCATGGTATATGGATATGGACGTCACATCGCACCTCACCAATAATTCTGATAATCTTTCTCAAATGCGAAATTTAAATACTCCGCAATCCATTATGGTCGAAAACGGTCACCACATTCCAATTCAAGGTTTTAGCCACACTCTAACCCCACCACTAAATCCCCACTTCTCCCTAAATAACGTCCTACATGCCCCACACATTATAAAGAACCTAATCTCAGTTAGAAAATTTACCACAAATAATTTTGTATCAATTAATATTGACTCATTTGGATTTTCTGTAACGGACCTACGTACCGGGAAACTCCTTACGAGATGTGATAGTGAAGGGGACCTCTATCTTTTTCTATCTACATCCGCTGCAAGTGTCACCCCTCCCACATCTTTGACTGCACAGGTCACTTCTCCCACCTCTTTAGCAACAATCTCTCCGTCAACCTGACACGTAAGAGCTCATGTCTTTAGTTTTCTTCGAAACAATAATTTAATTCGTTGTTCTAGTGGGAAGACTACCCATCAATGCTTTTCTTGCCCAGCAAGCCTGCCCAACAATAATTTAATTTGTCTTCTTTAAGTGTTATGTTTTCTCCGTTTGATATTGTTCATGCAGATTTATAGACATTTCATGTCATTAGTTCATTGGGTCATAAATTTTACCTTGTGTTATTAGATGACTTTTCTCACTTTCTTTGGATTTACCCTCTAAAATTCAAGTCTAAAGTTTTTACCAAGTTTATTGAGTTTCATAACTTAATCAAAACATAATTTGAAAAGTCCATCAAATCATTCCAAAGTGACAAAGATTGTGAGTTTAATAATTTCGCATTTCATAATTTTTGCACCAATAATGGCATGGTCTTCCGTTTCTCCTGTCATCACACCTCACCTCAAAATAGAAAAGCCGAATGAATCATCTGTACTATCAACAACATGGTTTGTATCATTATTTTCCATGTCTCTCTCCCCCCGTCGTTTTGAGTCTATGCAGTCAAAATTGTAGAATGCATCCTTAATATTTTACCTACCAGTACTCTTCACAACAAAAACCCCACCGAAATTCTCTATCGTCGGACCCTTTCCTATAATCACCTTAGAATTTTCGATTGCATGTGCTACCCAAATCTTTGCTCCACTTCTCCTCATAAATTAGTACATCGTACCACCCCGTGTGTCTTCTAAAGGTTCCCACCCAATCATAGGAGGTATTCGTGTTATGATTTATCTTCTCGTAAGATCATCGTGTCCCGCTATGTCACGTTTAATGAGGCAATCTTCTTATTCACTAATCTCCAAAAATTCTGGACTACCGATTACATCCTCTAGGAGTCCGAACCCTCCCCAATCGTCCACCACCTGTTCAGTCTTCTGGTTACTGTACTGTTAGTCTGCCACTACCGGCGCCATCCCTGCCCACCGCTGCCTCCCATATTTTGGCATCCACCAACACTGCAGGTCACTCTCGGTCACCGCCGATTGCCACCGCTACCGTCGGCAAACGATCCCTTTTCCCTAAGACCAGTCTCGTTATCATCGACCCATCTCTGCCATCTGCCTACTCTCTGTCACCATCACCGCCGTGTGCCACCACCATCGGCAATCGGTCCACAATCTCAGTAACATCACCGGTACCCATCCCCACATATGAATCGGCACTGCAAACCCAATACCACCCCGCAACCACGCAGCCACCAGTAACTCATCTCGTCTAACCAGATCCCCCACCAAACCAGAACACCTTTCCCTTTCCACCATCGACACCATCCCCCATATCATCGAACTCAGCCAGTATCGATCTACCAAGATCGGCGACACCACACAACCCAACTACTATTCCCGGCCTCGACCCACCCAGATCGGCAACAACAAACACACCCGCTACTATACCCAGTCACCAGTCCGACACCCTACCCCAACACCTGATTCTGAACCCAAACAGTGAACTCGACCCGAAACATAACAATCATACCCAACCAGCACCCTCGCACCATATGGAAAATCGTGCTCAACACGGCATTTTCAAACCCAAAGTCCAATTTAACCTGTCTACACAAACCATATCACCAATTCCCAAAAGCCCAAAATTAGTCAAACTAGACCCCAATTGGAATGCGGCCATGTGTGAGGAGTTTAATGTCTTAACAAAATAGCATATTTGGGATTTGGTTCCCCGACCGGTGGGGGTGAATGTGATCCGATGAGTGGCTTTTTCTTCATAAGTACAGATATAGTGGTGACTTAAAGAGATATAAGGCCAAGCTTGTGGCTAATGGTACTAATCAGCACGAGGGCATTGATTGTGGTGAGACATTCAGTCTGGTTGTTAAACTGGCTACCATTAGTACATTCCTGAGCATTTCTATGGGTAAGCATTGGCCGATTCATCAGTTTGATGTAAAAATATGTTTCTACATGGAGATTTAAAAGAAACTGTTTGCATGCACCAACCACCTGGTTTTGTCCATCCAGCAACCCCTCAGTATGTATGTCATCTCCGTAAGTCACTTTATGGTTTGAAACATGCCTTAGAGCATGATATGATTGTTTTGCACAGTATCATATGCAGATTTGGTTTGTATGTAGCAAGTGTGATAATTCTCTCTTCATTTTTCATCGAGGTAACATCATCACTTATTTATTGTTATATGTGGATGACGTTGTGCTTACTGTCTCATCTGCTTTGTTGAAAATGAGATAATTGCATTACTTAAAACCGAATTTTCCATGACCGACTTGGTAAAGCTGAGTTATTTTTTTAGGATATCAGTGACTAGATCTGCAGACTCTATGTTTCTATGTCAGCGCAAGTATGCATATGAGATAGTACACATGGCTAAAATGGCTAACTGCAAGATTATGTCCACTCCAGATGACACTAAATTAAAGCTTAGTGTTGTTGATGGTAATCCGGTGTCCGATCCCACACTTTACATGAGTCTTGTAGGTACACCACAATATCTCACCTTCACCAGGCCTGATATTGCTTATGTTGTTCAGTAGGTATGTCTGTTTATACATGCCCCAAATGAGCCTCATTTTACTGCCCTTAAGCGTATCATATGATATCTTAAGGGCACATTTGATCATGGATTACATATATACCCCTCTGCACCTATCAAGTTACTATCATATACGGATGCAGATTGGGCAGATTGTTATGACACGCGACGCTCCACCTCAGGCTATTGTGTATTCTTAGGGGATAATCTAGTTTCATGGTCTGCCAAGAGATAGGCCACACAATCTCGTTCGAGTGCAGAAGTAGAGTGCAGAGGTGTTGTCAATGTTGTTGCTGAGATCTGTTGGCTCCGAAATCTACTTTTGGAGCTTCAGTGTCCTTTGCGTAAGGCGTCTATAGTCTATTGTGATAACATATATGCTGTTTATTTATCTCACAATTCGGTTCAGCGTCAGCGAACCAAACACATTAAGATGGATATACACTTTGTTAGTGAGAAATTTGCTATCGTACATGTCAAGGTATTGCATGTGCCCTCTTCATATCAGTATGCAGATATATTCACTAAAGGACTACCTAGACAGTTATTCCTCGACTTCAGATCTAGTCTAAACGTCCGACCTCCTCTCGCTCCGACTGAGGGGGTGTATTAGTGAATACTAGTAGAATATTCACCATATATTTTGTAATTATTAGTGATGTATAGTTATGGTAATTATATGATCCCTTTTGTATTAGGATTCCACATTGTACACAATATATATATATATATTGTATTAATGAGAAAGACTCCCGAAAGGAGATTAATACAATTCTACGTTTACCAATTATTTACCCGCTTAATCTATTGCTTCTTCGGTTGGGCTCTTGGGCTTCAGAAGGGTTTATTCATTCAAATGTTAAATGGGCTGCTATATGGGTTAGTTATTCATTGTTGTTTGTTCAACGCACTATGAAGGTTGTCCTTTAAATGAGTTGGTCTTTAATTTTTGTTCTTTAACAATTAAATTTATCCTACGGGGACATAAATTCTTGAAGAGCAAAATTTATTGGAGCATAACTTAAGAGGTATTGTAATGAAAAAATATAAACTTATGTTTTGAAAAAAAATTGTTATAAGAGGCAAAAATTAACGACCAACACAAATAGGGACATAATTGATGACCCAAACGATAATGTGATATTATAGGCCTTGAGATTCAAGAAGGACCAATCAAGCCCATATATTATATCATAATGACACATAATTGAAAATTGTGGAACTTTCATAAATACAATATATATAAAAGTTAATTATATAATCTATAACTAATTTAAATATTACAAATTGTGCAACTTAAAGCTAAAAATATGGAGATTTTTTTTAAAATATATATGAATATACTCAAATAATTACGTCAGTCATCGAGTGAAAATAAAAAAGAAAAATAAATAGGAAGAAATGAAAGAAAAAAATCTTTGTAAAACAATATATGAAATACGAGACTTGAAGCTGATTTTATTTTGTTTATTTAAAAAGTTATATTATTTCTCATGTCCTTTTCATAGACTCTAGGGGAGAATGATTTTGAAAGAAAGAGAAAGTAAAAGTGGATACGCATTATTAGTAGTAACTCCTAAAATTATGTGATATTGATATTTTTAGGAATGTAAAAATTGTATTTTTTAAAATTAAAAAATTAAAATTTTGAATAAGTTGTATTTATGTAATTTTAAAAAGTAGTTATAATTTTTTTAATTACTATTTTAAAAAGCTGTATTTGTGTAATTTTCCCTTAAACTAAATAACATATAAACAACTTCACAACTAAGTAAGCACTTCAACAATTGAAAGATTTCTTTTTGTCCTTTCCACCAAATAACTGTTAAGAGGTCACAATATGAACTAGAATATGATAAATTCCAATATGAATAGTCTCTTGAGTGTTGTGATCCGATTAGCACAGCATATTTCATTATTAACTACTAGTAAGGATAACCCGGGTATTGACCTAGCCGAACATGAACAAAATTTAATATTAATTAACTTCTCAATGAAGATAGTTTTTTTCTTTGATTTTCTATTACAAAATCATATCACATCAATTTTTCTTTAATTAATATGTGATTGTATTGAATGATAAAAAAAATCATGAGCAAGTTAATATAATCCTTCTTTTGACATGTTTGACGCATTAGAAGCCTTTAGAATTTTTCTTCAAACTTCCTTTGAAAAATGAATGTTAAGGTTGCTTCAGGTACTTGAAATATGCTCTTTTTTATAGTTAATTTTATGATTTCATCTTCTGAGGCTTTAATCTAAGCTCAAGTCCTCGGAGATACCCAAGGCAGCTCCCCGTGTCCTTTATACCCACTAGGACAAGAGTACACAGGTTTGCCATGGGCGAATAAGATCTCGTCGAATGGTCAGTCTTTACTTCCGGGGTATATATATATATATTGTTGGAAATTTAACTATGTGTGATTAAGTTTTTCTCGTCTTTAGTAACTTAAACATGTGGGCCCCACATATCGGAAATATCGTTTCTTCGCACATGTCTAATCTACTAAATGAGTAGATGATATTACTGCCAAGTATCGTCAAATTTCGTTAAGGAATGAAAGAGATATTAGTACACAAAGTAAGGTGTTTGAGACATGAATAAATGGATTATTTTGGCCAAAATAACAAATCTCCCACATAAGTAGAAGATGAAAGGATTTGGCACTATATAAACTCTATTTTTGAGTAAGGGTTTGGGACCCCAAGGAGTAACTCATGTGTTAAGAAGAGGGAGGACCTAGGTGAGCTTGGGTTCGGGGCTAAGACCCACACGCCCGCCGCCCACCCGTCCAGTCCAGGCTCGGGTCTCGGGCTATCTTCCAGAATTTTCTTTTTGGTCCCTAAAATATTTCTTATTTACATTTTGGTCCTAAAAGTTTTAGAAATAACCAAACGTTACAACTAATATGACTTCAACAATCAGAAACGCCTTCTTCTTCACCTATAAATTGAACATTATTATTAAGTTCAAACATACGAAAATACAGAAATCCTCTCCTCTCTTCAGTAGTATGTTCTATATTCTTTTTCTTCGTCAGAATCAACTTTACTTGCTTTGTATTGTTGGTTGTTGTTGTTTTTTCTTGGAAGAATATTGTCCATTACCGTAAAAGCATATATACGGGGTAATTTTATCTTAAAGACAGAGTCATCTCTCGACTTAGCCTTTCTTCTTGTTTACCCTTTCATATACACCATTTTTTCCAACAGTTTAAGACAATTTTTTCTAAGTGTTCGAAAGATGTTTATTTCAAACATTGCTTCTGGTTATGCTACTGCTGCTCAAGGGAATGTTGTTGTCCCTGCTCCTGCCAGTTTCCAAAGCGAACACCTAGAAAAGTTTATAGGTATCAATTTCAAGAGATGGCAACAAAAGATGTTCTATCTTACTATGTTGAACCTGTGACGCTTTCTGACAGAAGATCCTCCTTCTGGTGGGGATGCAATAGACACTGAGTCTAACACAACGACTGAAGTGGGCTAAGATATCCAGGTCACAAATGTCCTGAAGTTAACACTGGATGCATGGAATCATTGTGATTTCTTGTGCAAAAACTGCATTCTAAACGGTCTGTTGGATACACTCTATAATGTGTATTGCACCGTGAAGACGACAAATGAGTTGTGGAAAAAACTCGAGAAAAAGTACAGCGCACAGGATGCGGGTACTAAGAAATTCATCGTTAGAAAGTTTCTGAAATTTTAAATTGTGGATGGTAAATCAGTGATGTCCCAAATCCAGGAGTTTCAAATGATTCTTCATCATCTGGACTTGGAAGGAATTAAGCCAAATGAGCAGTTTCTGGTTGCGTCTTTGATTGAGAAATTGCCTCCCTCATGGAACGAGTTCATGAGTTATCTCAAACTAAAGACAAAAGAAATGGGGTTTGAAAACCTTATCATCAAACTGCAAATATACGAGGACAATAAAAGGGCTATATCTAAGGGAAAGCAACCAATGGAGGCAAAAGCGAATCTGGTTGATTCGAAGGGAAACGCTAACAAAAAGTGCAAGTTCTAGGGAGACGGCAAAAGCCAAATGATGGAGAAATTTAAAGGAAACTGCCATCAGTGTGGAAAGCCTGGCCATATGATCAAAGAGGGCCGCAAACTGAAGCGAGAGCAGAAGGAAAAATCCAAGAACAAAGGCAAGGCCAAGGCTAACGTTGTGCAAGACAAAGATGATCCTTCGAACCTTGATGGCATGATTGTGGATTTCTCGACTGTAGAGCTGGAGGCAAATATGATGGAGAATTCAAGTCAATGGTGGATAGACACAGATGCAACCCGTCACATCTGCTCTGACAAGAGTGCATTCTCCTCTTACGCCCCAATCTCAGGCAAAAAGTTGTTCATGGGCAACGACGCTACCTCTGAAGTGCAAGGGATTGGAAAGATTGTCCTCAAAATGACTTCAGGCAAAGAGCTTACTCTGAAGGAAGTGATGCACGTCCCTGACATCCGCAAAAAATTGGTTTCAGGGCCACTGTTGGTCAAGGCTAGCTTTAGACTAGTTTTTGAGTCCAACAAATTTGTAATAACTAAGAATGATATATTTGTAGGAAGGGGCTTCGTGTGTGATAGCCTCTTTAAAATAAATGTTATATATGTAACATCTAATGAAATAAAGTCTTCTACCTACTTGTTTGAGTCCTCTAATTTATGGCATCATAGATTAGGACATGTTAACTATACATTCATTCAAAAGTTAGTAAAGTTGGAATTGTTGCCTTCCTTCGACATAAATCCTCAACGGAAATATGAGGTGTGCGTAGAGGCAAAGTTAACCAAATCATCTTTCCATTAAGTCGAAATAAATACCGCTCCTCTAGAACTTATTCACACCGACATATGTGATTTAAAGTTTGTGCAAACTAGAGGGGGGAACACATACTTTGTGACTTTCATCGATGATAGTACAAGGTATTATTATGTTTACTTGTTGAAAGGTAAAGATGAAGCGTTTGAAGCATCTAAATGTTATAAAGAAGAAGTTGAAAATCAACTAAACCTAAGGATTAAGGCAATTCGTAGTGATAGAGGGGGAGAATACGTAGCACCGTTTGAAGAATACTGTGCTCAATTCAGCATTGTTCATCAAACGACCGCTCCTTACACGCCTCAGTCTAACGGTATTGCCGAGCGCAAAAACCGTACGTTAATGGAAATGATGAATGCTTTACTTATCAATTCCGGTTTAGCCCAAAACATGTGGGGCGAATCAATTCTTATCGCTAATACAATTCTTAATAGAGTTTCGCATAAGCATAAGGATAAAACTCCATATGAATCATGGAAAGAAAAGAAATCCACTTACAAATATTTGAAAGTGTGGGCCTGTTTGGCAAATGTCGAAGTACCTAAACCAAAACAGGTCAAAATTGGACCTAAGACTATAGATTGCATATTCATCGAATATGCAAATAACATTAGGGCTTATCGCTTCTTAGTGTATAAGTCGGAGATACCTGATATCCACGAGGGAACGACCATGAAATCAAGGAATCCTGAATTCTTTGAACATATCTTTCCTCGAAAGAAAAAAAAAGTTAATTTCGCGCAAACGAAGTTATGAACAAAATGCTCAAAATCAACAAGATCCGTGAGTTTTTGATTATCTGGAACTAGACGTTTCAGATCTATAGGACTCAGAAGTTACTGATTATCCGGAACTTAATGTTCCAGATCTACATAACTTAGGGGTTCCAGAGGTTGAACCAAGACGGAGCAAAAGGGCCAAAAAGGACAAAACCTTTGGTCTAGATTTTATAACCTATATGGTTGAAAATGAACCGAGGACAATTAAGGAAGCATTGTCAACTTCAGAAGCACCGCTTTGGAAAGAAGCTATAAAAAACAAAATAGATTCCATCATGCAGAACCATACTTGGAAAATGGTTGACCTTCCAAAGGGAAGCAAACCTTTGGGTTGCAAGTGGATACTCAAAAGAAAGTACAAAGCAGATGAAAATATTGACAAATATAAGGCCAGATTAGTAGTCAAAGGCTACAGACAAAAGGAAGGCCTCGATTACTTCGACACATACTCCTTTGTGTCTAGATTAACGTCCATAAGGGTATTCATAGCCATATCAGCTTTACATGACCTTGCGATACATCAATTAGATGTTAAGACAGCCTACCTAAACGGAGAGTTGGAAGAGGAAATATACATGGAATAACCCGATGGGTATGTAATTCCAGGACAAGAAAAGAAAGTATGTCGACTTGTTAAGTCTCTGTACAGACTCAAACAAGCCCCGAAACAATGACATGAAAAGTTTGATAAAATGTATTTATATCAAAGGGAACTCTGACTCATTTGTCATGACATGCCTTTACATAGATGACATGTTCATCACTAAAAGCAGTCTAAACTTGATCATGGAAACCAAAAATATGTTGAAATAATATTTCGACATGAAATATATGGGTATTGCAGATGTAATCTTAGGAATTAAGATTTCTAAGACATCTGACGGGCTGGTCTTATCTCAATCTCATTACATTGAAGATGTGTTAAGGAAATTTGATATATTTGACAGTCCCCCTATGAAGTCACCAACGGATATGAATTATAGAATTGATAAGAATCGTGGTGCACCCGTATCCCAAGAGTGATATGCGCAAGTCATTGGTAGTTTAATGTACATTAAAAACTGCACCTGACCCGACATCGATTATCCAGTCAATAAGTTGGCTAGGTTTACTCGTAATCCTGGAATTGATCACTGGAAGGAGTTAAATCGGATACTACGATATTTGAAATATTCGCTGACTTACGGATTACATTATTCTAGATATCCAGTCATATTGGAAGGATACAATAATGCAAACTGGATATCAGACATAAAGAATACAAAATTCACCAGTGGGTATGTTTTTACAATTGGTTGTGGGGATGTGTCTTGGAAGTCCTCTGAGCAAACATGCATCGCCCGATCTACGATGGAATCAGAGTTTATGGCTTTGGATAAAGCAGAAGAAGAAGCAGAATGGCTTCACGACTTCTCAGAGGATATCCCTTGTTGGGATAAATCCGTACCTTCAGTGATGATTCACTGTGACAGCTAATTGGCTTTAGGAAGGGCGCAGAACAGTATGTACAACAACAAGTCTAGACATATTCGTCGGAGACATAAGACCGCTAGGCAGTTGATCACCACGAGGTTCATTTCCATCGATTACGTTAAATCAAAGGATAATACAACGGATCCATTAACTAAAGGCCTACCCAAAGATAAAATATTCTACCTGTCTAGGGGAATTGACTTAAAACCCAAACAATAAGAATCTTTATGGTGGTAACCCAACTTTACCGACTGGAGATCCCAAGAATTTGGTTCAATTGGACAATTAAACTATAGAGGTTCAGTTTTAGTGCTTCACTTGAAGTAAGAGCACTTCGGATTATTATTCTTTAAAGAAATATAATTCCAAAGTTGTTCCCGCGATAGACATTATACGCTACCTGCATAATGGGAAAGGATAAGTTTCTAAAATCTTTTAATGATTCCTAACACTTGCGAGTGGGTTATAGCAGGATACCTTATAGGAGCTCACCTATTTAAGTGCGAAGACATGCCGCTTCAAAAGTATGCACTTAAGAATCCAAGAAGTTGTCCATGGTCACAAATGACAAAACTATAAGAAGAAATGAATAAGGGGAGTTATTGTGTTGATATCATTGTCTTGATTTACACTAAACACTGACAATTCAAGATATCACGTTCACCGCACAGTAAGTAAATCTGATGGTAATCGACTAAGGAAGGTTCAAAGCCGAAAGTTACCTTTCCTGATGCAATATCTTTCCGCTGAAAGATTGATGAAATTTGGCACCCTATGTGCACCAATTCTCTTTCAAGTGGGGATTGTTAGAAATTTAACTATGTGAGATTGTGTTTTTTTCGTCTTTAGTGACTTGAATACATGGGCCCGCATGTCAAAAATATCATTTCTTCGCACATGCCTAATCTACTAAATGAGTAGATATTAGTGTCAAGTATCATTAAATTTTGTTAAGGAATGAAAGAGATATTGGTACACAAAGTAAGGTGTGTTGACACCCAATTTTGTCTCCTCTTTTCCGATTATTTGTTCGCAATTTTAAATATTTTGACACCTCAAAATAATTTATATATATATATATATGTATATATATATATGTATGTATAAATAAGACTTTTAATATCGTCGTTTATTCTCAATATCATTATTTATTATCATTATTATTATTATTCACATTTTTACTATCATTTGCTTTTTAATATCCTAATCATAGTTTTTAGTTATCATAATATTCTATGTTATTTTATTTTCGCAAAACGACATCGCATTTTTAAATTAAGCATTAATCATTTCGCAAATATTATGTTTTTATTATTATCACATCGTTATTTTTTATTTTAATAATGTATATTTCTTCAAAGCATTCTTTTATAATAATAACCTATTTTATATTTTTAACCAACTCCCAATTTTATTCCCCATCACCCAAAACAATATCAACCCACCACAAAGAAAAGGCCCAACCGGCCCTATCTCAACCCAAATCGTCTAATAAACTTGCCCAAACCACCCGAAATACCCGATCCAATCCCATTTCGCCAAATACCCTAAACAAAACCCAAACACACCCTTCTCTTTCTTTTTCACCCATGCCCTCAACCGGCCAAAAACCCACCGACACCACCGCAACCCCATACCCCTGACAACACCTATGCCGGCACCTCACCTCCCATCACGCACGTCCCATTTCTCCCCTTTTCTGAATCGATTCAAAGCTTTGAATGGCTCGCCCTTTCAAATCACTCATAGAACCTCAACTTTATTTTAAATCTAAATTTAAAATTAAAGTTTCCCCTTCTTCACTGCTATAAATATGGCCTTATGGGGGTGAATAACGGTCATGGGGGAATAACGGAGAAGCCCGCCCCCCTTTGCATGCAACCCTTTTTTTTGTCACGAAATTTCCAAATCGGAAAACCATCCCTTGTTATTTCTGATTCATGTTCAACAGAACTACCCCATGTTCTTCATTTTTAGGATCCGAAAACCGAAAGAAAAATTGCAAAAAAAAAGTGGTCTAAAATTGGGTCTAAAATCGAGCTTGAAAAATTCAAAAATACCCCTTTGTTTCAAATCTGAAATCAAAAGAATAAAAGGGTGTTCGTCGACTCTCGCCGCCTCAGTCGCTGCTCCAAAACATGTCGTGTTCTTCATTTGTTTGAGTTCAAAATGAATGCCTGATTATTTGTATTCCGTTTTCATTCCATGTCAATTGAAAAATGAACATTCAGAGTCTCGTCTATCTTTGCTTATCATAAGTGTTTGAACTATCTCATACATGTGTGGATCTGGCAGGGGTTAGCCTAACTAAATGTGTGGATTGTGTCCACTTTTGGGTTCCGTCAACTATTTCGTAGTTGTATTTGTCATTAGCTATTATATGTTGGTTGTTTTGACTTGTAATACATTTAATAGTCAGCCCCAATCATGTTGTGCCATGTCCTAAGGTGTCATTATGTCTAGTAGGTATCATGAATGTGGTTCTATGTGTGTGTCTTAGACTAATTAGTTTTGTATATCTAAAATCATGTCTTTGAGTGATGGTTTGGACATCTCTGTTTACTTAATACATCTACTGAGTTGACTACATATTTGTCTTGCCTGTTTAAGTGTTAACGTGCCTCCATATCATCATATAAAGTCTTTTAAGTTATCTTATATCATGCTCTGTTTACTAAGTTCCTAACTGATATCTGTACTAACATTTTGTGCGTATTTGAACTAATTTGTGTCGTGTTATATTACTGTCAATGTATGCATTATATGTTTACTTGCAAACATGTTTTATTGTAGTAAGCATGTATATGGTTTAGTCTGGTGTGGAAACTGCTTAAATGAATATGAGGGTTTGTTAAATGATTTGAACTTAGGGTATTTGCTTCTTGTTAAATTATGCATATGGCTAGACTGCCTATTGGGAATATGTGTTTATCTTGCCTGGGTTTTTGAAGTAGTCTATGCTAGCATGAAACTATTATGAGTCTAGTTGAACCTTGTTTTACTTAGACTTGTAAAATATTCGGCATAGTTTGGGCAAGTTTGCTTCGTTGAATGCATCCCTGAGTTGATCCAACATGTGGTTGCTAACTTGATTTTGAAATTGTCTTACTTATTTGGTGTCATCACGTTTAGTTGTGAAACTGAACTGAATCTGGCGCTTCCAGTTTATTTGGTCCATTATGTATGTCTAAAGAGCAGTATCTATACAACCTACATCTTCACATTGTTCATCTGTCCACAATGCCCGCATATGCGATACACATTTGTTATGTATATTTTTCTCTTGGATATATTTAAATGCCACTCCCTTATCAGTCACCTAAGTGCCACATTTGAGCCTTGGACTGCCCCCCCCCCCCCAAATAGTCTATTTCTGAACCCCAATTCTAAAATTGTTCTCTTGGGTGATTCATTGGTCCAGAGTATCTTATATGTTGCATAATTGAATGCTTTCTTTCATAGTTGCCTTGTCTGAAATTTTCTATTATATTGCTTTACCGGCTGAAAGCCAATGCATGATTTGGGTTTGACTTAGCCTCTTCTGATAGCCTACCATGCCTGAGGTTCTAGAAACTTTTTTGATCTTGTTGCAGCATCGGAATATGGATGGTGTTACCCCCCTTTGTTGCCTTAACTTTCAAGTTTGATGTTTTAATGTTCCCCTCAAGTTTTGCTATGTTGAGCTGATACTTTGCTTTTCCTGGAGGCTACACCAAGTAATCACTAATTGTTTCTTCTAAACAAATAGGCTTTTTAGATTCTTGAGTGTGGAGTTAATATATTTCCTTGATTTGTGATTTTTCTGGAAACTTGAATCAAATTGTGATATTTTAAAACATAAGAACATTTGATGTAATATCATTTTTTAGAATCCCATGTATATCTTGATATTTAGTCTTCACTCCTCTTTCTTTGCATGACTTGGGGAGTGCCAAATTCCCTTATCCAATGGTCTTGTGCATATTTGGGGATGTTTTTGAGTTTTGGAAACTGATGTTATGTTCTGAGGTTGTTGCTATGCTACATTTGAGAAACGCTGCTCATGCCATTTATTATTGCCTTTGAAGAGGCTATCTGTTGTATTGTTTGGCCAATTTGTTGCTCCCTTAAAGCTTAAACCTGATGTGTTACTTGACTCAAGTTGCTACCTTGCTGGAAAAAAGGATAAACAAATGCTACACTTCGGATAAAGCAGTTGCTTCCTTAATCCAAGAAAAAAAGCAGATGCCACACTCTAATGAGTTGCTGCTATACCTTGCCACTATTTTGGGGAACATGTGTTGCACTTTTGAAAGTGTAAATGTGTACTTTTGATATTTCAGTTGTGATGCAACTAAATTTTAAAAGGAAACATATGTTATACTTTGATGAAATCCAACTGATAAGAACACGATACTACACTTGGGCCGATGAAAATCAATTTGAGGTTATGTCTCTTTTGAAAGGTTGTCCCTCGGTTTGCTTTCGTTCGGAAAAAAGGAGTGATGATGAGACTTATAATAAAATCACATGCGAGAAATCAACATGCATTGGCAAGACAACTAGATTGACTGATGAGTCAATAGTTCGCAACCACGACAAGAATGGAATTTCTTTTGCTTAAAATATAAGTCTGAGCCTTCCGTGTTCAAAACTTCTATTGTTCCGAAGGTTTTACTCACATTTCTTTATTTCTAACTGTCTTTTCTTTTACACCTTGAGAGGAATATCTAAACAATATGGGATAGCAAAGTGGGGTTCTACAGAGACGAAAGAGAACAAGATTGCCGGACTTGTGCCTAAGGCCCAAGAGATGACACTATCATCGCCTTAACCATTACCGTTTTAACTTCTTTTAATTCCGTCTTCTTCTTTTTTATAATTTAATTACTATGCTTGTGTGATTATTGTAATATTTAGAAGAATTAGGCCTAGAACTGATAAACTAGAAAGGGTAGTTTAAAATTGGAAATCCGCCGCTAGTTTATTTATTTTAGGCTCGAGTAGTTTAAAAATTGGAAATCCGGCTTATTTATTTTAGGCTCGTCATGCATGTTTAGAACTTTCAAAACAATTTGATCATCTTTTACTCGCATTATTAATCATGCAAATAAAGTTCCATTTTCATCCGATTTGCAATTCAAAATGACTTCCAGAAAAATCACCCATTTGCATTATAAACAATTTGCCTTTCTCCTTACTATCAATTGCCAAAAATAAGTATTTTAAAAACAATGCCATACAAATGCATGCTTTTATCCAAAATCAACTTTACATTCATTATATAAATAATGCCATGCATACTTTTGGATTTTTACGTTGTCAAAATGCATCTTTTATTAATTACTTGCATCCATTTTAACTTTATACTTTTAAACATGTATTTTTCCTTAGCATAATAATTAACTTAAGTCTGACCGGACAACCGCAAATTAACGAATCTTAAAGGATGCCTAACTCATTCCCTTTAGGATAATAGAGAACCCTTACCCAGAATCTCATAGTTTAGCAGACCATTAATCGGAGTTCATTTTGCAGCATTTATGTTAACATTTAGGTGTCATAATTCACTGTAGAATAATTAAGTGGCGAATCCTTAAGCTTTAATTATTTTAGGAATCGCCAATACGTAGCGACCGTGTCGGATCCCTCTCCTTCGCGGGCGGGGGGTTAAAAATGGGTGCGACAACATGGCGACTCCACTGGGGTAGGTTCTTAACCATAGCAAACTCAGTTTAATTATTATTGTGCTTTATTTGCTCATTGTTTGATCTAGTGCTTAAATTGTTTCCTTTGTGAAATTTTGTATGCTTAACTGTTTTAATTGCTACTTTCTTTTACTGCTTTTCTTAAATTGGCATTCCGCTCATATTTCCCCCACTTCGGAAAATTGACACTATCACACATACACGCGAGGTGTGTTTCGCACACATGCAAATTTTCTTTAAAATTTCCAAAATTTAGGAGAGTCGGCGTATGCGCGGGGTGTCCGGACCACCCGGTGGCTGCGTAGCCTTCTCACTCGAGCAGTCCGCTCGGAAACCTTGGGTCTAGTAAGCCAAATCTTAGAAAATTTAGGATAGAGCTATACCACCCTTTATCTTAAGTCATGCATGCATACATCTTAGGTGGGTCGATCATTGGTATCGACTCCATAATTAAGAAATCCACCACTTGTTGATGGGGCTCACAACCCAACGACTAATCAACATATTATGTGTAGCGTGATAATGATAGACGGATCCAAACCTAATCATGACATGCCAAAATTGGAAAATGTATATTCATTTTTTGTATATGTATATTATTGGATGGAATCTATTCCGCAAATCAGGATGGTGAGTCGGATTCCGGATAAACTGAAAATATGGTGGATAAATTTTGACATTGGCAGCCAAATGACAATTAGGAGGAGATTGGGGTGCCTCGTTTCATTGTTCGATATCTCCCCCGACCAACACTTGGTCAGAGCACTGATTCATTTTTTGGATTCAGATCGGGTTGTTTTTAAATTCAGAGATTTTGAGATAACTCCTACTTTGGAAGAGATCAACTATTTCACCAACTTAATTTAACAAGGTAGAGGACAAATTATCCCGCACGGTCAGTCTGGAAAGAAATTTCTCTCTACTTGGGGCTGAAGAAAACTAAGGAAATTCGGTGCTTTGAAAATAACTGGGTTTCTTTGGATTATCTTTATGAGAGAAAGGGTCATCGAGATGGTTACAAGCTGTTTAAAAAAGAATTCTCTTGCACTTCCGACCATTGGCGAGTTAGGCGCCCTATCGCATTTGTTGTCGCTTTACTGGGGACTTTGGCATTCACTTGAGCACGGGAAGATCAGTACTTGCGTATGTTCCGCGGCTCGGGCAATTTTTGAAGGAGTTGACGGCACACAACTTACTTTGGCTCCTATGATTTTAGCAGAGGTATTTTGGGCTCTAGGAGAATGTAAAAGAGGTGAAAATTTTTCTTTGAAGGCTGCAACCTTATCCTGCATATGTGGGCGGTAGAACACTTTTATCAGCGCCCGAACATGGTTGACATATGGTTCAGCGAGTCAAACAAAATTATCAGCTTTTACGACAGGACGAAACGGTTTGTGTCACCAGTAGGCACCGATGATTGGTACAAGTTTTTGGCATCCCGCACTAGTGATTAGATCCAATAGAAATACTCGTTGGTCCCAAACACCAAGAAATCCTATATAAGATACATAAGGCTTTACTATATCGAGCTTATTGGGTTGAAAGGCCTCCAACCATATGCTCCACTCCGCGTACTCCGACAGTTTGCCAAGAGCAAGTAATCGCTCTCCGAGCAAATATGAGAGTTTCTGAAATCTAATTCGGACTGAACTTCATTATCCCCAAAGCTAGGCAAATTCTCGATGAATGGAGCAACATTGAAAAATTGGATATTGGAGATAGTCAGGCAGGGAGTATTCCAGAATATCGCGCGTGGTTGCGAGAAGATCACGGTAACATAGACCCTAGTCCCGAAGGCGAATAAGGTTTTGAGGATATTGACACAACAATTTGGATAAGAAATTTTTGGCTAAGGAATACAGTCGTTACCCCTGAAATGTGGCATAAAATGCAAAACATAATGTAGTACCTAGAAGACGCAGGAGCAGGAGCAGGAGCAGGACCTAGCAGTGTCGGGGCTTCATCTTTATTTCCCCCATCTGTGTGATCAAGAGCAAGATTTAAGCATGGTCATAGGAGTACTTTATGTTATGTTAATCAGTTTTATTGTTGTATGCATTATTGTTATTGTAGTAGAATTCAGCCTTTATTTCCAACGGAAAGCATTTCAATTTAGTGGCTTGGATCAATCTATTATAATCTTGCATATTTGGCGTTTAGGCCCACCTCTGATTCAGGTGCATTCGAACAGACTGGCCTGGGACTTGTCGTTCTTCCAGGAGATGAACTGGAAGCTTCAGAAAGGAGAAATACTGTCGTCCATGATGAATACCTCACCCAACTGTTGCAACAGATGGAAACTATGCAGATTGAGATTGAGCGGCTCCGAGATTTCACCAACATGTCCATCAGCCTCAATACTCCACTCCATGAACATAGGATGAGTGCAACTGCACCGCAAACCTTTCCATCTCCTGAACCGCCATTTCCCCAAAACCTTCCCCGAAATCGCTCACTAAGCAAAACCAATCCGCAACACACCAGCCCGCAACACACTAACCTACATCCTATCAACCCACAACCCAGTCCACAACAAAATGATCCATTATCCTTCATAACTCCATATGCGCCTCAAGCTCCACTAACCCAAACTACCTCACTCGTCCAAAATATCACTCTCACGCAAAATTACCAGGAAATCCAACAAATACCGATGGCACACATCTCTAACCACAACAAGCAGTATGTGCCACTGGTATATGTAACGAAAGCCCAACCCTTTACTACCACCGGACCAAACATACCTCCTCAGGAAGTTGACCAGTATGAAGAGATGGAAAGACAAGCAAGGATCAGAACCGATGAAAGTGTGGCAAGAGAAATTCATAGCCTAAAAGAAGCATTCAAGAACATCCAAACAAGAAAGGGACATGGAGGACTTGAGTATGAAGATCTCTGCATTCACCCCGATGTTGAGTTGCCTGTCGGATATAAGGTGCCAAAATTTGACTTGTTTGATAGGAAGGGAAATCCTCACGCTCATTTAAGATCGTACTGTGACAAGCTGGTTGGAGTAGGTAAAAACCAGGCCATCATAATGAAGTTGTTTATAAGGAGTTTGACAGGAGAAGCGCTCGACTGGTACACAAGCCAA
Source organism: Anisodus acutangulus (assembly GCA_029783415.1). Taxonomy (NCBI): domain Eukaryota; kingdom Viridiplantae; phylum Streptophyta; class Magnoliopsida; order Solanales; family Solanaceae; genus Anisodus; species Anisodus acutangulus. The sequence goes on along the minus strand of CM056506.1, from coordinate 22,024,977 downwards.
GATCCGCAAAAATAGCGTAATTGGGGCACGATGACACAAGATTTCGTGGACAGATTTAGGTTTAACACTGACACAGTCTTGGATAGATTCTATTTGATGAAGTTGGAAAATAAATACACATAGACCTTCAGAGAATACACCATGAAGTGGAGGGCAGAAGCAGCAAAGGTTCAACCCCCGATGGCGGAAAGTGAGATGACACTCTCTTTGTGCAATCTTTGAAAGATGCAACATACCATGAAAGAATGATAAGCGTCATATGACGGAGTTTCTCTGAAATTGTATGGATGAGAGATTTCATAGAAGAGGGTATCAAAACAGGAAGAATCATAAACTTGGCAGCGTTGTAAGTAACGAGTAAGACGATTCAGTCGGACTCATTGGGGGAGCAATCAAGAAGAAGAAGGACAGAGTGTCCCCTATCATGACGGTCCAGAAACATAGGCCAAACCAAATGTCAACCTACCAAAGCCCATCATCCAGCCTCTTTACTATAACCAAAACACCCAAAGTCTTTAGCCTTCCTATTACAGTCAAAACGCCCAAAGCCCTTAGCCTTATTATCAACACTTACCTGCTCCATAACATGTCTACCATACCCAACCAATAAATAGCCCACCTCGAGTGCCTACCTATCCGAATCCATCGTAATATCAACCCACATACTCACCTCAGCCACTAGTCCATCCACCAAACTCACCCAGACCTCGCGTAAATTATGAAAGAAAGTCAGTCAAACCCTATACACATTTAGCCGAACCTCTGGCCCAGTTGTATAAAAGACTAAGAACCGCAGGAATAGTCCAACCCATCCCAAGAGATATCCCCAATCATATTCCCAGATCGTATGATGAGACTAAGCATTGTGCATACCACTCTGGAATCACTGGACACGACATTGGAAGTTGTTATGCCCTCAAAGACAAAATCGAGGCATTGATCAAAGAAGGAGTCATCCAACTGAAAGGAGCTCCCCTTAATGTAAACAATAACCCTTTGTTAAATCATGACAATACCAATGTGAACATGATTACTATTGATGAAGAAAATAATTTGGAAGGGACTATTGTGCCAATCTAGAGAGATGAAAATGTTGAATCATCGGCCTTTATCACCCCTATAATTACAGTTCAAGTGAGGGCGCCAGTTGAAGTGGAAGTGCTTTCTCCGAAGTCGCGGATCATGATATCGTCTTTTGATACCAAAATTGTTCCTTGGAGTTATTCGATTGGGGAAATGAGCGTGGGAAAAGAAAAATGGATTGTAGAAGTTGTCGTCGCTGGTAGGACAAGATCTGGGTGGTGTTATGCCCCTGCAGAAGTAGCACGATGAGCGCTAAGAAAGGAAGACAATCTAAAAAAGGTCGTAACAGAGGCTGAAGTGGAAGAGTTCTAGAGGAAAATGCCAAGTAAAGAATAATCCGTCATAGAACAACTAAAAAAAACACCGGCCCAAATTTTTTTGCTATCATTGTTGATGTATTCCGCAATCCACGGGCGTGCTTTGTTGGAGGTACTAAAAGAAGCTTATGTTCCGAGAGAGACCACCAACGAGAATCTCTCGGTCTTGGTCGGACAAATTTTAGAGGCCCATAAAGTCTCTTTTCATGACAAAGAGTTGCCGCCTAAAGGCTTGGGGCACAACAAAGCATTGAACATAACAATAAAGTGCATGAACAAGTTCATTTCTAGAGTGTTGATTGATGTAGGCTCAGCTGTCAACATCTGTCATGTGACAACTCTCTAAGCCCTGGGAATTAACATTGGAAAGATTCGCGAAAGCCATGTGAGGGTTAAAGGCTTTGATGGAGCCCAAATGGGTGTTATAGGGGAAATTGATTTGACATTGGAAGTGGGACCTGTAGAGTTCATCGTGGGATTCCAAGTGTTAGACATATCTACCGGCTACAACTTGTTGATGGGAAGACTATGGATCCATACAGATGGTGTAGTCCCTTCTACCCTACACCAGAGCTTGAAGTTTATCTGGAATCATCACGAGGTCATGATACACGGAGAATGGAGCAATTCAAAATATCCCGAAAGCCAAATCCCTGTTGTTGAAAGTATGGAGAGGTTAGATGGATTTGTTTTCCATATTAGGGAGATTGTATGTGCTTCTAAAGTTGAAAAGCTGAAATTACCCCAGGTCCTCACAATGGTGGCCCAGGAAATGTTGAAAAATGGCTTTGAGCCCGGTCGATGCCTCAGATTGAACTTGGAAGGTGTAGCGGAGCCGATTCATTTGATCAGTAAAAAAGATACTTTTGGTCTCGGATACAAACCCACTCCTGAAGAACTCTTATCGACCAATTTTCGAAGGAAAATAGATACTCTCTTGCCGAAGCCTATTCCGCCTCAGAATCAGTCATTTGTCAAAGCATGCGATGCTCATGAATCAAAAGAAGACGATGCAGACAACCTCGTAGAAGGACTCAAAAGTCTTTTCATTGCTGAAGAAGAAACGGAATGCAATGTGATTCTGGATAATTACGTTGAAGACCCAACCATTTGGGATGCAGAGCAGAGAGATGTTTTGAAAATTTGGACCTGTGCCCCGTCCTTGTTTCTTCGGGAAGCTTGTAGAAATTGCATTAGTACTTAATGAAATAATGCGATTCAGATTGAGGCATGAATCGCATCTATGCATTTAATGTGTTTTGCCTCCACCTTTGGAAAGCTTAAATGACAAATTCACATTGCTTTTGCTTTTTCAAAATTTGTTTTGTTTAATAATATTCTTTTCTCTTTCAGCATGCAAACTAATAAATTTGTCGATAATATGAATGTGACATGTAACGAAACAAGCGAACAATGTCCAAACGACGAATAGGATTTCAAGGAATATGAGGAAGACTCACAGCCGGGAGAATTGATCGAAGATTTGGAATATTTTGAGAATAAGCCAAAGCCAAATTTGGATGAGACTGAGGCAGTAAATTTGGGAGACGCAACACATGTGAAGGAAACAAGAATCAGTGTCCATATAAACACCGCACAAAAGAAAGAATTGGTGGATCTTTTGAGGCAATATATCGATGTTTTTGCTTGGTATTATGACGATATGCCAAGTCTGAGCACATATATTATTTCACATAGATTACTCATTGAGCCATCTTGCCTTCCGGTGAAGCAAAAGTCGAGAAAAATCAAGCCTGGTTTGAGTTTAAAAGTCAAGGAAGAAATTTCCAAGCAATTCGATGCAAAGGTCATTCGAGTTACAAGGCACCCCATTTGGCTAGCCAATATCGTACATGTGCTAAAGAAAGATGGGAAAATATGGGCATGCGTGGATTATCGGGATCTCAACAAAGCTAGCTCGAATGATGATTTTCCTCTTCCAAATATTCACATACTCATTGATAACTGTGCAAAGTATGAATTGCAGTCATTTGTTGATTGTTTTGCTGGTTACCACCAAATCCTGATGGATGAGGAAGATGCAGAAAAGACAACATTCACTACACCTTGGAGAGTATACTATTATCGAGTCATGTCGTTCGGATTCAAGAACGCAGGTGCCACTTATATGAGAGCCATGACTCATATTTTTCATGATATGATCCATAAGGAAATTGAGGTCTACGTGAATGACGTTATTATCAAGTCGCGGAGGGTTTCAGATCACTTGACAGATTTAAAGAAATTCTTTGACCGGCTGAGACAGTACAATCTAAAGTTATATCCTGCAAAATGTGTATTTGGTGTCCCTGTTGGGAAGCTGTTAGGTTTCATCGTGAGTAGAAGGGGCATTGAATTGGTCCCCTCGAAGATAAAAACTATTCAAGACTTGTCTCCTCCAAATAGTCGAAAGGACGTGATGAGTTTTCTCGGTCGTCTCAATTACATCAGTAGGTTCATAGCGCAATCAATAGTGATATGTGAGCCAATATTCAAGTTATTGAAGAAAGACTGCTACCAAGTGGACAACAGATTGCCAACAAGCTTTTGATAGAATCAAGGAATATCTGTCTAATCCGCCTGTTTTGGTGCCTCCAGAACCCAGAAGGCCTTTGTTATTATATATGTATGTGTTAGAAAATGCATTTGGATGTGTGCTGGGACAACACGATGAAATAGGAAAGAATGAGCAAGATATACACTACTTGAGCAAGAAGTTCACGCCTTATGAAGCTCGGTATACTTTGCTAGAACGCACTTGTTGTGCCTTGACTTGGGTGGCACAAATTTTTAGACATTATCTGTCTTCATATACCACTTATCTCATCTCAAGAATGGATCCGCTCAAATACATCTTTCAGAAGCCCATGCCTACCAGGAAGCTAGCAAAATGACAAATCTTGCTAAGTGAGTTCAACATCATATATGTTACCCAAAAGGCCAGCAAAGGACAAGCGCTAGTTGATCATCTCACTAAAAACCCCGTAGATGAAGAATATATGCATCTCTGGACTTATTTTTCGAACGAGGAGGTATTGTTTGTTGGAGAAGATATCTTAGAAGAAGACCCGGGTTGGAGAATGTTTTTCGACGGAGCTGCAAATTTCAAAGGAGTTGGTATCAGAGTAGTCTTGATTTCAGAATCGGGTCAGCACTACCCAATCTCGGTGAAACTCAGATTCCTATGCACCAACAATATGGCACAATACGAAGCTTGTATACTCGGACTTAGAATGGTCGTTGATATGAACATACAAGAATTGTTGGTTATCGGTGATTCAGACTTATTGATTCATCAGGTGCAATGCGAATGGGTCACAAAGAATGTGAAGATTCCTTACCTACATTGCGTGAAAGAATTGTGGAAAAAGTTCAGTGAAATAGAATTCAAACATATCCCACGAACTCAAAATAAATTTATTGATGCTTTGGCAACACTGTCCTCCATGATTCAACATCCGGATAAGAATTATATTGATCCTATTAAGGTGAACTTGTTGGATCAGCCAGCTTATTGCTTCCACATAGATGAAGAACTGGATGGAAACCCCTGATACCACGACATTAAGAGGTATCTCAAGGCAATCAAATATCCAGAAGGCATAACCAGCACTCAAAAGAAGACACTTCGGAGGTTAGCAAACCATTTATTCCTAAATAGAGAGGTCCTTTATCGGAGGACTCCGGATCTAGGTTTGTTAAGATGTGTTGATGCCGAAGAGGCAAGCATGTTAGTTGAAGAGATACATGGAGGCACGTGCGGGCCTCATATAAATGGTTTCACTTTAGCAAAGAAGATTCTGCGAGCAGGGTATTTTTGGATGACCATGGAAACAGATTGCACTCGCTTTGTGCAAAAGTGCCATCAATGTCAGATTCATGGCGACTTAATCCGGGTACCTCCTAACGAGCTCAATGTGATGAGTTCTCCTTGGCCATTTGTAGCTTGGGGCATATATGTCATTGGTCCTATTGAGCATGTCGCGTCAAATGGACACAAATTCATTCTAGTGGCAATTGACTACTTCACGAAGTGGGTAGAAACATCGTCACACAAGTTAGTGATGAAGAAGGTAGTATTTGACATAGTCCGTAATAACATCATTTGCCAATTTGGAATACCTGAGTCGATTATAACAGATAACGGAGCCAATCTCAACAGTAATTTGATGCATGAGGTATGTGAGAAGTTTAAGATCACTCACCGCAATTCCACTCCATATCGACCTCAGATGAATGGAGCAGTCGAAGCAGCCAACAAAAACATCAAGAGAATACTGTAGAAGATAATTGATAATTATAAGCACTGGCATGAGCATTTGCCTTTTGCACTTTTGGGCTATCGCACTACAATCATGACTTTTACGGGGGCAACGCCGTATCTTTTGGTCTATGGAACAGAAGTTGTGTTACCAGCAGAGGTAGAAATACCATCTTTGAGAATTATCCAAGAAGTTGAGTTGAGCGAAGCCAAGTGGATACAGAATCAGTAAGAGCATTTGATGTTGATTGATGAAAAGCGGATGAGCGCAATTTGTCACGGGCAACTTTATCAGAACAGAATGGCCAAAACTTTCAACAAGAAAGTAAAACCAAGGATTTTCAAACTAGGGCAATTAGAGTTAAAACACATTACCGCACCAAAATGAAGCTAAAGGAAAATTCGCACCTAACTGGCAAGGGCCTTACATGGTTCACCGATTGCTAACTGGAGGGGCACTAATCCTAGTTGAAATGGACGGCGAAGTATGGCCATAAGCTATAAACGCAAATGCGGTGAAAAGATACTACATTTAGGATTTTTTCTATGTAATGCATTTCTCTATGTTGTAAAAGTTGCGCTCCCTTGGCGGGATACACAAAGAACCCATGTCGGGTTCCGTCTCTTTAAAGCACAAATTTCCCCAAAAATCCCATTTACTTGTAATATGAACTACGTTATGATATGATTCCCTCGGCGGGATACGTAGGCGGCCCACATCGGCTTTGGTCCCATTTTTAGAAAACCTTACAATCCCCTTTTGCTTGTAACGAACTACGTTATGACCTGATTCCCTTGTTAGGATACGTAGACGGCGTATATCGTCTTCGGTCACACCATTAAAAATATGGTTTTCTCCCTTATCTTGCAAGTAACGAAATATGCCCATATAATCTCCTTGATAGGACATACAAGTAACCTACACAAGACTCGATTTTGTCCAGTTGAAAGTTCAGCATCTTCACACACCAGAAACTGGGCAAATTTTAAAGGTTCACTGCAAGAAGATGCCGATAGATATGGAAATGTGTTGGCCAACTAAGTCTTCAGTCATAAGAAGGATTTTAGATAAGATGTTTGCTTTGTTTCACTGCATGTCACTATTCGAGAGTTCGACATAAATTCTTATTAACATGCATACTTTCTTATAAGTAAATTATCTTCAACAAATATTTTCATTAACAACTAGTCAAGACTGGAAACCAGACATGGGCTACAAGTTCGAACTAGTGGGAAGTGCAAGTATCAAGAGCCAAAGCTACAAAGTCAACGCGAATCAACCGCCCCTCCCCCAAACTCACAAATTTATTTGAGTACATGTACTTCAGGTTGGAAGAGGCAGGGAATCCGCAACATTTATGTCTAATTTCGCAAAGAACTTTCGCATTGCAGTTCGGCCCACAAGGATCATGTTCATGTTCTGCATCTATAGAAAGACGACATCTTGACATACAGGGTCCCAACCGCATTATGTCTATACAAAGACAGGGTCACATTCTCATACTTGTCTTACATTACCTATGTCCACGCATTAACTTTTCATCCAGATTGAGTTTGTAAGAACTTCAACATAGCTTTTCGACCTTATATGTGCTACGATATCATATTGCATTACGTCTATACAACGATGTCATTTCATCATGTCTATGCAAAGACGTCATTTTGCATTACGTCTATGCAACGACGTCATTTTGCATTACGTCTATACAATGATGTCATTTCATTACGTCTATGCAACGACGTCATTTTGCATTACGTCTATGCAACGATGTCATTTCATTATGTCTATGCAATGACGTCATCTTGCATTACGTCTATACAATGACGTCATTTCATTACGTCTATGCAACGACATCATCTTGCATTACATCTATACAACGACGTCATCTTGCGTTACGTCTATACAACGACGTCATTTTATTACGTCTATGCAATGACGTCATCTTGCACTACATCTATACAATGACGTCATTTCATTACGTCTATGCAACGATGTCATCTTGCATTACGTCTTTACAACGATGTCATTTCATTACGTCTATGCAACGACGTCATTTTGCATCATGTCTATACAACGACGTCATTTCATTACGTCTATGCAATGATGTCATTTCAATTCATAGGGTCGTATTCTCATATACCCATTGTATTCAACAGTTACGCACTAATTTTTATCTTAGCTTTAGTCCGCAGGAGTTTGAATCGGCAGAATCTTCATCACAACGTGGAACTATCTCTTACAGGGAACCGGGACAATTTGTTGGAGAGTTGGACTTCCCAACAAAGGTCAGCGACCTACTTCGAACATCGTTCCGCTCTTTCCCAATATTTTGCCACACCAGCAACCAATGTCATCATAACTCGATACTGGGCCAATATTTCTTGAATCTACACCAACTTTGCTTCTCAGTTTACCGATATCGCAATTTCTTCTCCCTCGAAATTCTATCTCCACCCCTGTATCCCTAATCTTCATTCAAGTCCCGATGATCAGAATAAAATTGGCTAATCAATCAACTTCTTTGTCTGAAAACTCTTTCATCGTCTCCAGCCAAAGAGGGGCAAGTTGTTGATACTCATTTTTGTCCCCTCTTTTTCGATTATTTGTTTGCAATTTTAAATATTTTTGACACCTCAAAACAATTTTAATATATATATATATATATATATATATATATATATAAGGCTTTGATATCGTCATCTATTCTCAATATCATTATTATTATTCGCATTTCTACTAGCATTTTCCTTTAATATCGTAATCATAGTTTTACTCTAATATTATATGTTATTTTATCTTCGCAAAAAGGCATCGCATTTTTATTATTTTAAGCAATAAGCATTTCATAAATATTACGTTTTATTATTATCACATTGTTATTTTTATTTTAATAATCTACATTCCTTCAAATCACTAAATTAATCATTTTATCATATTACTACTCTACTTTTATTTAAACTAAATACATATATTAAATTAATTATTTGTAATTTATATATGTACACATTTTAGGATTTAGTTAGGACGAGAAGCATGTTTTTTTTAATTGAAGTAGACACATTAGGAAAATTTAGGATTAATTTGTCTACAAAGTGATTTGGGCCAATCAAACCCACTTTCAGCCCAAACGAACCCCCGTCGCCCACAGCCCAACCCGGCCAATCGACCCAGCCCAACCCCCATTTTCCCCATACCCGTTTAATCCCAAAATAAACCAAACACATCCTCTTTCTCTTACCCTAAACCTAACCAGCCCATACCCTATTTCCACCAACCCTGACAATGCCGCACCTACGCCGACCCGACACCACCACCAACCCCCATCTATCGTCCATGACACCGCCGAACCCTATCCCACCACTTCACACCTACCCTATCCCCTAAAATCCGTCTAAAAAATCATCAATTTTGCCCTTTAATTTGAAATTCATAATCGAGTTGAAAGGGGGGTAGGGGATGAACGGTTTGGGGGGGATCCATCTATAAACCCCCCCTGTTATTCTTTGCGGAGGTCGGTTTTTGAGGTCTGAAAATCCAAAGTCCCAAGTTTGAAAACAAAAGAAAATCAAGTCCGAAAATCAAAAAGAAAATGGTCAGTTTTGTTCCTAAATTGTTGGGTTAAAATACTCATCTTTGGTTCTTATTTTTTTAGTCCGAAAAATCCCTTTTGAATACTAGTTTTAATCCTTAAAAAATCCCCCTTTTTGGTTTGTTTTGTTCTTCACGTTTTCGGCATTTTGGGTCGCATTTCAAATCCGGGTCGGGTCTGTTTCTGGATCGAGTCGGGTCCGAGTCCAAAACTCAGAATCCGGTTCCAAAGTCGAAAAAATCTGAAATCCTAAATCGCAAAATCAGAATACCAAAATAATTTCTCCGAGCGGATTCGACGATTTGAAACACGCCTCGGTTCGCTGCCCGGAGAAGGTCAGTGAATTTGAATTCTCCTAGTCTACTTTATCAAAATCCGGTTTCAATTCAATTAGTTTAATTGAAACTGGATTCAGAATTCAAATTCAATTCAATTAGTTTAATATGGTTTATGTACAAGTTGTGTTCTTAATATATATGATTCTGCCCTGTTTGTACTGAATATTCTATGAATAACCATAATCAAGTCCAAATACTTATTTATCATGATTGGGTTAGTTGAGGTTTGGAATGAAAGATCATGTTTAGTCTTGTTATATGTTAGGATTGTATTGAGTTAACTATGGAATTCTGGTTGTCTGGTAAACTTGTATATGCATTTACATTTTTTCTTTGATTCATGGGTAGAATAAGCTTTGTTTGGTTTTGAATGGCTATGGTTGGGTATTGACTCGTATAAAAGGTAATCCGAGATAGGCAATGGGCACTTTGTGTATGTCTATTGATGTCTAAACAGAATTAATTGGAATAGTGTCAAGTAGCTTTAAGATGTATATGTTCTCATCTTAATCCTGTGTTTAGACAATTATATCCATGTCTATTTATTTTGGCGTGATGATTTAAAAACTGTCTGAGTTGTAGGGTTTTGTTGGGTTCAAAACACATAAGTAAGGCACAACGGAAGTCTAAAATTTTGTTCTTACTTACCCCAATAATTTCTTTTGGTATGATTATATGACAATAAAAAACACGTAACATAAAACATGAACACTTACAGGTTAATAAATCTGGAGTCTTTACTTAGAGATTACACGCGACTGTCCCTTCGACTGCAAGCACTATGCTATGGTGTATTCCTCTGTCAAGAAAGCCAGAAAATCTTGGCAGAGGTTTGAGAGAGTTTCGTCCTAGACTCTAAGTCTAGAATTAGTTTATAGAATTGGTGTGTTAATTAACAATGGGGAGTGTTGTATTTATAGTTGAAATTAGGGAAAAAATCTGATTAAGGTTGGGCTCTAAGCCTGGCCCAAAAACAGAGGTGCAGTGAGCCAGTCTAACTGGGCCCACTGCCGGGTCGACGCCTTACGTAAAATTCTATTTCTCGTTTTCATTTAATATATATATTCAGTACATTAAATCTAAAATCTAATTTTGATTTAATTAAATAATTTTCATCTAATAGAAATTATCCCATATTTATTATCAATTTAAATATCTCAATCCCAAATCGAATATTTAATACTTTCTCAATACACTCTTAGATCGAAGAGACAATCGACATAGTGTGACCCTATAGGCCTTCATATATCGACACTAATCCAATTAAAGGTCCATACGGAACTCCTAGACTGCGCCGTACGACTAACTCAATATATGAAGTACGTTTACATGAATCCATCAAACATAACCTTTATGTGAGATAATAAATTCCTTTCATTCGCGACACACTCGATCAAGCTTAGGATTTGCCATGTGTCTATCCAAATGACTTGATCACTTTATCTCATCTATATTAGTCGACAACTAGACCATATTAATATGTCTCTTGCATTGGCCAATGACTTGGTCGACCTAATATCACTGAGAAGTTGAGTGCTCTCTCGAATATGCAATCGAGGAATGAATCCTATTCTTGGCTCATTTACCACCCTAATTTACATCATAATGTACCCAACACAAGCCATGTCTTGTTTTATAAGGAGTTTAAGCTTAGGACAAGGTCAAAGTACATTACTCTGTAAACAAGGTGTGTATTGACCTCAAGTCAAAGGACCTTTATATCCCACACGCTGATAACATTCTAGACATGTCTAACAAATAGTTTATCAGCAGGGTATATCAATACTTTCCAAAAGTATCCATATGTACATCATTAGTAACCATTACTAGCAGCAGGTGAGACATACTACATTCTCTAAGAATGTGATGCAGACCACATATCGACTTATAACATATCATCGATATCCCATTCTCGATGATCATTAGTCGATGCTATTTTAGAGTTACGCTCTATCATCATTATCTCACTCTATTAATGACAACGTAAGCTCAAGTGATGCACATTAATGAATAATAATTCAATAATCGCAAATGCCATAAATATTAATCTTATTAATAATACGAATGTGTTAAAGTACATTTGTCCCTAATAATGATTGTCTCTAGGACACACATACTTTCATAAGTACCATATTAATTTGTGTCATGTCTGATCTCATGTGTCATAAGATCTGGTATTAGTCTTGGCTGTTTGAGCTAGTATGTGTGATTTTGAATATCAAAGATGACATTTTTAAAGCTGGCTCACTATGTCTTAAGTCTTTATCTGTGTTTAGTTTCACCAGATTTAGATCCTTGCAAGCATGTGTAAAAACTGAAGTGTCCTATTTATCTGAGAATTATTGATTTCATGGACTAAGTACATGGCTATTTCCTTCTGGTAGTAAATATGCACATTTAGCTCAGTTTGAGCAGTCCTTTTCTCTGTAAAAAAAATAACAGCTCTGAAATTGTTAACTAGAATTTGTATGAATGTGTTTATATTTTAGCTCACGTTGTGGGAGTTCACTGAGTATGTTGTTGCTGTTGTTTATATTTTAGCTGTTTAGAATCCGGACTGCTCAGAGCTAAAGGTAACTGTTTTAATAACCTACAAGTTTTCTTGATAATTCTGTATTTCAATAACTAAAACCATTATTCACTAATCTTATGGAAGTTAGAAGCTAATTGTCTCTTACATTTGACAGAAAAGAATTAAGGAATCACATGCATATACCTTAGTTGATGGTATGGTAGCAGCAATGGTGGTTGTTGGTCTATTAGTAGCTGCAATTGGAGTTGTGTCCTTAATGACATACTTGTTACCTGCATTGCACATTAAATGGTTAGAGAGGAAAATTAAATTAGAAAACAAATTTGAGTTGATCAACAAAATATATATATATATATATATATCGATTTGAGTATCTTCCGGAGATAGGTAAACAAGGCAGTGGTGGAACTAGAAGTATTATAACCAGGGGATTAAATGTCACACTTAATTAAGATTTGTTGTGACCAAAGCAACTTTTGAACCCTCTTTGCCACATTATTATAGTTTTCCTATATCAAACATATATATATATATATATTCATTTGCGTCGCAGTAAACTTTTTCGATGAAGGGGATTCAATTGAATTATGGCCAACGCCTAACTTCGCCCTGGGGTCAGGAGAGCGCCCAGGAGAGCCTCTTAAGCTTTTCTCCTCTTCCCCTTGGTGACTTAATGCACAAGGACTTACATATATTAGAGAGTCATATACAATCACATTTTTATGGTTTCTCGATATCTTTTGATGATAATTGATTGAAGCAAATACATACCAATTATTACTTCATTAATCTTCTTGTCTTCAACAATATTGTTATTTGTGAAATATACTTTAAAAGTTGGTGAACCAGGAAAAACATCATCACCCTCCTCAAACATTAGTACGCTTTATCATCCTCTGATCATATTTATTGTCAACATCATCATCTTCATTTTTGTTAAATATCCATAGGATATGTCCGATATACACATGTATATCCTATGTATATTGGGCCTCGGTTTTGTATATATGACCGTGTATATGGTCTAGATTTTAGGTAATATTTTAGTCTCCTAGTTTAGGTAATGTTGTGGTGTAATTAGTATTGTACATTTACCATAATATTTATATTATCATAATTGTATAGTTAGTGTCCAAGTAGAATAAGGTTTTAGGAGTAGAATAGGAATAAGATTTTCCTATTATGGAAATATGTAAATTGTATATATACTCTTTCAATTAATGAAAATAATTAAGGGATTATTTCTTTCATGGTATCAGAAGTCTAGGTCTTAAAATCCTCTCCAAATTTCGTCCGTCCTAAGCCTAAAAAACTGAGCCCTTCTTCTCGGGTTTTGTGCCGACGGTTCATCCTTTCTCCCAACTTTTTCTCCCAAATCCCTCAATCACATATTGTTCTATCAGTATGTCTACATGAAAGAATATGTTTCATCCTGCCCTTGTAGTTTCTAACATCAAGAATAACATCCCTCTTGTTCTTGAAATAGAAAACGTTCAATATGCGACGTGGGCCGAACTGTTCAAAATTCACGCACGCTCGCATCAAGTCATCCACCACATAATCCCCGCGGCTCCTGAGGATACGGAGGTGCCAAAACGCGAGGATGATCCTAAGTTGCGGACTACTTTTGATGCCACTGTCCTTCAGTGGATTTACTCCACGATTTCTACCGACCTTTTGCAAACGATTATTGAGCCTGATGCTACGGCGCAGGCGACTTGGGATAAACTATGTGATATATTCCAAGATAATCAAAATTCTAGAGTTGTTACTGTTGAGCAGGAATTCTCCCACGTCAACATGGAAGATTTCCCTAACGTTTTGGCTTATTGCAAAAGATTGAAGGAATTGGCGGATCAACTCCGCAACGTTGGCGCGCCGGTTTTGAATGATCGTTTGGTCCTCCAAATGGTTTCAGGCCTCTCCGAGGCCTATAGTGGTGTTGGCACGCTTCTTCGTCAAAGCAATCATCTTTCACAATTTTATCACGCTCGTTCTATGCTTACACTCGAAGAAGCAGGCATGGTAAAAAAGGCGGCTACCGATGCTAGTCCCGTAGTCCTGATGACCGAGTCCAATTTTCATCCTACCGATTCCAACAACTTGGGCCAAAATCGCAACAACGGTGGCGGCAAAAAGGGACAAAATAGGAAAAATAATGGCAAGAATCGCGGCAACAGCCGGAACAGTGGTGGTGGCGGTGGTGGCCCTTGGGGCGGTCAGCAACAACAGTTTTGGGCCCCGCAGTGGGCCTCTATGTAGTGGTAGTGGGCCCCACAGTTTGGGCTAAACAAAGAGCGATCCAGTATTTTCACTCGGCGGTGGTGGCGCCCGATCTCGGCCCAACATGCAGTGGCCCAATTTCAGTAATCCCTCTGGGCCGAGGCCCCCGCAGGCCCATCACGCAGTGGCCCCCACTTCTATCGATATCGAAGCTGCGATGCACACACTTGGATTAAATCCTCTGGACCCAAATTGGTACATGGACACCGGAGCCACTACCCACACGACATCCAACCAAGGTACTCTCTCGTATTATTCCAATTTGAGTAACCCCCGGGGTATAATTGTTGGTAGTGGTAATACTATTCCGATTCATGGTTATGGTCATAAAGCTTTGCCCCCACCTCATCCACCACTTATCTTGAAAAATACCCTTCATGCCCCTAAATTGATTAAAAATTTAGTGTTTGTCCGTAAATTCACAACTGATAATTCTGTTTCTGTTGAATTTGATCTGTTTGGGTTTTCTGTGAAGGATTTCAAGACGGGGAGTCCTCTCATGAGTGTGATAGTAGGGAAGATCTTTATCCGATCACACCAAGTTTCGGTATTTCAAGCCAAGTCTTGCCATCTACGTTTGTCGCCCTTGCTCCTTCCTTGTGGCTATGTATATTGGGCCTCAGTTTTGTATATATGACCGTGTATATTTTAGGTAATGTTTTAGTCTTCTAGTTTAGGTAATGTTGTGGTGTAATTAGAATTACCATTACCAACAATTATACCTCGGGGGTTGCTCAAATTGGAATAAGACGAGAGAGTACCTTGGTCGGATGTCATGTGGGTAGTGGCTCCGGTGTACATGTACCAATTTGGGTCCAGTTGATACTAAGCCCAACCTTGGTGCTGCGGCCGACGCACCATACGAGGATCCGACCCGCCATCGCAATCTTGCAGGGGCCCTTCAGTATCTTACATTCACGAGACCAGATATTATGTATGTCGTACAACATGTGTGTTTGTTTATGCATGATCCCAGGGTTGAGCACATGAATGCACTCAAACACATCATTCGGTATATTCAGAGGACACTTGACTATGGCTTGCATTTATATCCATCATCGACATCCACACTTGTCTCATATATAGATGCTGATTGGGGTGGATGTCCGGACACCAGATGATCTACGTCTGGCTATTGTATGTTTCTTGGTAATAAATTGGTCTCATGGTCTGCGAAACTTCAGTCGACTTTGTCCCGCTCCAGTGTCGAGGCCGAGTATCGAGGGGTAGCTAATGTGGTCTCTGAATCTTGTTGGTTACGTAATTTGCTGTTAGAGATTCATTGTCATATTCAGAAAGCGACCTTGATTTATTGTGATAATGTTGGTGACATCTACCTTTATGGTAATCCGGTTCAGCACCAACACACTAAACATATCGAGATGGACATTCACTTTGTTCGCGAAAAGGTAGCTCGTGGACAAGTACGCGTCTGCCATGTCCTTTCTAGGTGTATCAAATTGCAGACATCTTTATAAGAGGGTCTTCCTTCGGTCCTTTTTAAAGATTTTAGGGACAGTCTCAATGTACGAAGACCGCCCGCTATGACTGTGGGGGTGTGTTAAATATCCACACGATATACACGATATACACGTGTATATCCTATGTATACACGAAGACCGCCCGTTTAGGTAATGTTGTGGGTGTAATTAGTATTGTACACTTACCATAATATTTGTATTATTATAAATGTATAGTTAGTGTCCAAGTAGAATAAGGTTTTAGGAGTAGAATAAGAATATGATTTTTCTATTATGGAAATATGTAAATTGTATATATACTCTTTCAATTAATAAAAATAATCAAGAGATTATTTCTTTCAATTTTCAATTTCTCCATGGTCCTCTTCTTCCTCTTTCTTAACAGTTGCTTCAATTATCTTTGCCACCCTTTCTTGATCATGTGCTTCTACTTTTTTCATATCCTTAATTACATATTCCCCTTTTTCTAGGATCTCATCTTCTTCTATAACATACGAAAGCAATTCTTTCTTCGAAGGTGTAGATTGTTTTGTTGGCCTGCTAAAACGCCTTATTTTCCTCATGTCCTGTAAATGATGAAGGAACTTTGGGGGATCCTATTGCCCTTGGCATTTACCTTAGAGACTTCACTCCCCATTTTCAAAATTTTGTAAGGCAGGTCAAAAATAACAATAATAACTATGTCTCAGTCTTAAGCTATTAGTTGGGATTATAGGCTGACCGTCAGCCTAGCTAATTTATGATAAGGTAGGCCAATGCCAATGAAGATAAAATATTACTATTTGAGAATGATGAAGAATAAGGATTACTAATTGATCAAACAAGCTGTTGAAGGAATTGTTGCATGCTGAGGAAATGAAAATTTGTTGATTCATAAACACCATACTTTAATTATTGTTGGGCATAAAACAAAGGCCCTAAAATAAGAGGGGATTTTGACCATGGCTAATGTTTCCACTACTTTTAGGAACTTACTATAATTAATGATAAGGGTTTTATCCTCCTTCAAGAAAGAGGGGTCTGGGGTATCCAAGTGATAGATTATGGAAATAATCAAGATGGATTATATCTTATATTTAGGATGTAAATATTCTTAGTATATTTTACCTAAATTGTAGCCTACATTTAGTCTTGTGTTTATGTATATAATATTGTATTCAAGGAATGTAATAGACACGGAAAACATTTTCTTCATGGTATCAGAGCTAGGCACATTCCAATTCTTTGTTCATCGATGTTGGTCCCCCAAATTATATTGTTCAACCTCCAGTTAATAAGGTATGTGCGTGCAGGGAAGTGTTAAGAGTCCCACATCATAATAAAGGGAAAAATAATGGTGGAAAGGGAAGAGGTCAGGGTGGAGGACAAAACGCCACATGGCAACATCCGCGCCAGGGCAAAGACCCCACTGGCAAAGACCAACCCATCCAAATTACTGGGCAAGTGGGGCAAGATCCACCGTAGGTCGGCAACCCCAATAATGGGTCGCCTCTCGGCCTGCACTCCCATGGCACAATGGGCCAGGCCTCCTCCAATATCTTGGCAGCTCGGGATTCTCGGTAGTCGTCTGCAACAAGCATTTGTAGCCCATGGACCATCTTCCTCAAGTTATGTTCCGACGAACATCGAGCACGACATGTAAACTATGACTTTCAATGTTTCCGATGACAACTGGTACATGGATACGGGGGTAATCTCTTATATGACGGCATCCCCAAGTACTCTATTGTCTTATTTTAATATGAGCAGTAATAAAAATATTGTGGTTGGCAGTGAATAAGAAATTACAATTCGTGGTATTGTGCAATCCACAATCCCACCCTTACACACCTTTGAAGTTAAACAATGTCTTACATGCACCCAAACTTATTAAAAACTTGCTATATGTGCGTCGTTTCACCACTGACAACAATGTTTTTGTTGATGTTGATCCATTTGGATTTTCTGTGAAGGATTTTCGGATGGGGATGCCACTAATGAGATGTGATAGCACTGGAGATTTGTATCACATCACCACCACCACCAACAACCAAACCACTTCTCCATCAACTTTTGTTGTTTTATCTCCTACTTTATGGCATAATCGTTTGGGTCACCCGGGAGCACCTGTGCTAAACTCCCTCAGGAAAAATAAGTTTATTGCTTGTAAACCATCTTTGGATTCTCATGTTTGTGAGTCTTGCGTTTTTAGGAAGCATGTTAAATTGCCTTTTTATTATCTACTTCAAACACTATTATGTCATTTGATATCATTCATAG
This sequence comes from Anisodus acutangulus, assembly GCA_029783415.1. NCBI lineage: Eukaryota > Viridiplantae > Streptophyta > Magnoliopsida > Solanales > Solanaceae > Anisodus > Anisodus acutangulus. Next base: position 22,006,832 of record CM056506.1, on the reverse strand, counting down.
TGACTTGTGGACATCCCCGATTTTATGTTCAGCAGGTCATAAATATTACATGCCTATTTTGGATGATTACTCTAATTTTATTTGGACATTTTCAATTGGGAAAAATCACAGGTTCACAATATTTTCTTGCAATTTAGTGCGTTCATCCAAATCCAATTTGAGAAATCAATTAAGTACTTCCAATGTGAAAATGAGATGGAATTCATAAATGGCCAATTTAAGGAGTTTTGTCACAAAAATGGTATGGTCTTGTCTCTCTTGTCCGCACACTTCTCCTCAAAATGGGAAAGCTGAACGAAAAATACGAGCGATAAATAATTTAATCCGCACACTTCTTGCTCATGCGTTCATACCACAATCATTTTGGCATCATGCTCTCAAATGACTACATACATCTTAAACATTCTTCCTAGCAAGTTACTTTCAAACTACTCACCCACACAAATTCTCTATCATCGTGACCCCTTCTACACACATTTGAGGGTTTTCTGGTGTTTGTGTTATCCCCTTTTACCTTTTACAATGATAAACAAACTTCAAGTCTGTTCCACTCCATGTGTATTTTTGGGATATCCACAAAATCATAGGAGTTATAAGTGTTATGATATGTCTGGTGGGAAAATTATCATCTATTGTCACGTTATTGTTTATGAGTCCAAATTCCCGTTTGCATAATATACAAACATCCTCTCCACCCTCGTATGATTTTTTGCACACGGGGCTACATCCTCTTTTGCAATGCCATCTCAACAGTCCAAATAAACAGGCCCGTATGAGGGAGCCCACTGCTCTCTCTTCCGCACCCTTGGCCCAACCAGATGCCCAAATTGGGCCAGCCCAAATGAGAGAGCCCACTGCTCCTTCATCTTTTCCCTCGATTCAGAACCTTGCCCGAAATGGGCTATCTTAAATGATGGAGCCCACTGCTCCCTCAGCCTTAGTCCACTCTTCTCGGCAAAATAGGCCAGCCCAAATGAGGGAGCCACTGCTCCCTCACCATCAGCCGCGGCCCAACCCCTTTCCTGAAATAAATTAGCCCAAATTAAGGAGCCCACTGCTCCCTCTCCCTCTTCACCGAACCAGGTGACTAGCCCATTGCCTCAAGCCTAACCCGGAGAGCCCACTACTCACGCAGTCCAGTGGCAGGCCAGGCCAATATTCCATCGGTCAAAAATCCAGTAACCCAGCAGTTCATCTCGGCCCCACCCCGATCTATTGAAACCCGTGCCATGCATGAGAATTTTTGGCCTAAGCGTCATTTTAATCTGACATCCTTTGTCCAACCATCTCCGATTCCCCGAAATTTGAAAGCTGCCTTATCGGACCCGAATTGAAAAGCTGCCATGATAGATGAAATTAATGTTCTTATTAAAAATAAGATGTGGGAGTTGGTGCCCTGTCCTTCTAATGTGAACATAATACGTTCTATGTGAATTTTCTGTCATAAAACAAAATCTGATGGTTCCTTTGAGAGGCACAAAGCCCGTCTTGTTGGTGATGGCAGGTCTCAACAGGTTGGAGTAGATTGTGGTGAAACTTTTAGCCCAGTGGTTAAACCAGTGATTATCCGGACAGTTCTCAGTCTGACTCTATCAAAATCATGGTCCATTCATCACTTGGACGTAAAGAATGCGTTTCTACACGGTCACCTATAGAAAACATTTTACATGCACCAACCTTTGGGCTTCCGAGATCCTATTCATCCTGATTATGTTTGCTTGTTAAAGAAATCTTTATATGGTCTCAAATAGGCCCCCAGGGCGTGGTATAACAGGTTTGCAGGGTTCGTTTCCACATTGGGGTTCTCATATAGCAAATCTGATAAGTCTTTGTTCATTTATAAGAAAGGGAATGACATGACATACATTCTTCTCTATGTGGATGACATTATCCTCACAACATCATCTGAGTCCCTTTGCCAATCTATTATGTCCCTTCTTGCTTCATAATTTTCTATGAAGGATTTGAGCCCTTTAAACTATTTTTTGGGCATCGCTATAACTCAATATGCAGGTAGTCTGTTTCTTTGTCAAATAAAATATGCCGAGGAGATAATTGACAAAGTCAACATGTCATCTTGCAAGCCCTCACCCGCGCCGGTAGATACCAAAGCAAAATTGAGTAACTCTTCAGGTTCTCCATACAGCGATCTAGGGGTGGCCAGTGGGCCAGGTTCGTGGCGGGGGGAGGGCGGGATGAATCGATGTCCTGTCCCGTTTCCGATCCCGTCGAAAAAGGGGACCGGTCTTATCGGGGCAGGGCGGGATCGGGTTTTCCAATTTAATTTTTTTTTGCTTTTAATTTTTAAAAATAAAATATATAATAAACATCTCAATAATTGAACAAGATAATATAATAAAAACATCTCAATGTTGTTTTTGTGCCTCTTATATTATTTGATAGAAATATAATTTTTTTTGTAATATAATTTTAAAATTGCAACTTTGTTGTGTTGAAAGTTGCAAATAACATAGTAAAATTACAATTAAAAAATCACATGTTTATAAACACCTTTTCTAGTTTCTTAACAATGTCTTGTGGTTCTTTGGTTGGAATTGGAATTTGTTGGTCAAATTGCTCGACGTCGCTTCCACCTCCGTCGGATAAGATTTCGTTGTAGTTTTCGTCTTCTTCTTCGTTGATCTCCGGTTGACTGCACCTTCTACGCTCCGCTCGTATCCAAACTCTGAATAAAACTGCAATCTCCAAGCTGTCTCCCGTTAATGAGTGTCTGTGCTATTCTATTTGAAATCTTCCGACAGAAAAAATGCTTTCAGTCGCTGTTGATGACGCTTGAATGTTCAACACATCTTGGGCCATCTTTGATAGTGTCGAAAATGTCTTCTCATTCCCCCTCCAGTATTTTAGTAAGTCTTCACGCCCTTCTTCATTGAGAACTGCTTGGTACGGTACAACACCCTGCAAAACAAAAGCATCAAACTCGCTAACTTGATTAGTAGTGGTACCACTAAGGATTCTACTTCTAAGACTTTCAATACTAGTTGCAGAAACAACATGTCTTTTATAAGATTGTACTGAAGAAGAAGATGATGGTATGAAAGTCGGTTGGTTGCTAGCACTTTCTTGTTGGTAATGCGTATATACTTTTTTGCATTCATCGTGTATGCTAGACAAAACTTCTTCTTTAGTTGGTTCCTTAGGTGGTTGTTCATTTGGATTTTTTTGGAGTTGGATGTGGAAGTACTGCTATACAATCATAAATAGTTTCAATAAGTGCTTTGCAACCGTCTATTTTAATAGTCGGATTTAATACAACACCAATAATATAAATAGTGGGAATAGAAAAAAAAATTAATAGGTGCCTTATAAGATGGGTTTTTCATATATTCACTAAGTAACAAAAATATTAGAGCTATATAAAATAACATAGTTGAAATAATAGGATAATAAATAACAAAAAATTCTTTAGTTGCTTGAAAAAATATCTCTAAAAATACAATAAGTTCTGAATTTTTTTTTCAATCGTTATCTACAACCATATCAGTTGGATTTTGATTATGGGCGTTAAAAATAAAGTTATAAGTCTTCTATAATGATAAGCAACAAGTAATTGTTAATATAATGAATTCCACTTAGTTGCTACTTTTTCGGACAAAATTCTATAAGGTAGTCCACAATCGTGACAAATTTTTTATATTCTTTTTTTCTTTGTATTCTATTACTTCTAAAAATAAAGTTTATAGCAAATTATACTTTATTAAGAATGTCTTCAAAAAGTGATATACCATCCTTTACAACTAAGTTATAAATATGGCATGCACATTTTATATGAAAATGATTAGGAAAAGATGGAGTCAAAAGATCTTGTAAAAGTCTAATAACATAATTATTAGAAGAAGCATAATCTAACGTAACAATCATTATTTTGTCAGTTATTCCATAATAATTGCAAACTTGATGAATATTTTCTGCAATACATTTTTTGGCTTGCCTATATATTGATGCCTATCATTAATATATCTATACGCTAAAATACGTTTTTGTATAGACTATTTATAATCTATCCAATGATATGTTACAGTTAAATAATTATGACCGCTAGTACTACGACCTATATCAGATGTGATAGATACTTTGCCAGAAAAATGATATAATGAATAACGTAAATATTGTTGATATTCATGTGCAAATTTAAAAACGTCTCTCCTAACAGTTGATCTAGGAAAACCGTTAAAAAAGGATTATACATATCTCTAATGTAATGAATAAAACCAAGAGAAGAAGGAAATGAAAAACGAAAATCATCCACCGTAACTAATTTTGCTATTGCTTCCCTATCTCTATGTTTATCGTTTTTAGGGCCTACAATTCTCCCCGTCATCTGGTTAATTTGACCTTGTACTTGGTTCGGGACACTATGTGAACCTTGTCCCGACTGAGAGCGCATTGGCTCACCCGACTTTGTAGCTTCGTATTCATCCGACCTAGCTTTACGAAATTTTTGTATATGTCTCAATAAACCTTCTGTCCACCCTGACATTTTCCCATTTTAAATTTATAAATATTTTTACAAATTATGCATCTAACTACTTGATTCTCTTGGTCCCTATCAAAAAATTCTCATGCAGCAGATTTTAATTTTCATTGTGTGGGGCCTCGTCTCATGGTAGGGGGAATATGAGGCGTTCCGGTTTCAATTTGAGGTGCACTAGTGGGTGTGTCATCTAGATTATCTTCTAAATTAAAGTTTGGTTGAGTTGCAGAATATATATATCTCATCGTCTAATGGTATATCATTAAAAATTCAATTTCATCTATATGCGTATAATCAATCAAATCATTCCGTCTAGGAATAGGATGACTAGAAGAAGTACCCCTACTAGAAGAAACACCCTTACCCTTAAACATACCTCTTAATCCTTTCATTTTAATTATGTAAATATATAATTAAAGATAATGAAATTAAGTGCGATAATTAAAATAAAGTAACAATAATAATTTAAAGAAGGAACGAAGGTACCAAATGCCGACATAACGTCGACGTGTAATCGAGGTTGAAAATTGAAACTTTGCTCGATGGATGATCCTCAAGCTAGTTGCTAACTCAACTCCTAATTTTTTAACTTTGATACAGTTATACAAATGAACAAATAAAATATAATATTTAGTAGGCAATGTAGACTTGTAGAGAGAGATTGAGCGATTAGAGAGATTTTAGGAAGATTTGAGAGAAAGATGAAGAGAAAATGAGGTATTTATAGTTGAAAATTGGGTTAAAGTATAAATATATTAACTTAGGGGTTAAGAATAAAAATATTAAGGGGGGAGGCCAAAAATGGTCGTTGCACAACGGCCAAAATATAAAATGGTTGTTGTGCAACGACCATTTTTTGCAAAGGGGAGGGGCGGGTCGGGCAGGATCGAGCCTGGGGCGGGACGAGCCTAGGTCCCGTCCCGAGTTCGAGTCCCATGACCATTTTTTAGGGGGGATCGGGGCGGGGTCGGGTCAGGGTCGGGACCGGTCAATCCGACCCGCTGGCCAGCCCTACGACGATCCAACATATTACCGCAGTTTAGTAGGGGCATTACAATATCTCACATTTACGAGATCTGATATCTCATATGCGGTTCAACATGTTTGTTTACATATGCATGACCCGAGTGAGGAACATATGGGGGCTCTCAAACGAAATTCTGAGGTATATTCAAGGTACTCTTGATTTTGGGTTACATCTGTATAAGTCAACTATTTCTGGTCTCACGCCTTATACATATGTTAATTGGGGTGGATGCTCGGATACCAGGCGCTCCACAGTTGGTTATTGTGTGTTTCTCGGAGATAATTTAATCTCGTGGTCGTCAAAGCGCCAACCCACACTATCTCGGTCGAGTGTTGAAGCTGAATATCTAGGGGTAGCTAATGTTGTTTCTGAATCATGTTGGCTCCGTAATCTTCTATTGGAGTTTCATTGTCCGATCGAAAAGGGAACCATGGTTTATTGTGATAATGTGAGTGCGATATATCTGTCAGGAAACCCCGTCCAACATTAACGCACAAAATACATAGAAATGGATGTTTTATTTGTCCGCAAAAAGGTTGCACGTGGACAAGTTTGTGTTCTCCATGTACCGTCCCACTATCAGATTGCAGATATATTCACGAAATGACTTCCGCGCATACTCTTTGATGATTTTAGGGACAGTCTCAGCATACAAGAACCTCTCGCTAAGACTGCGGGGGACTGATAGATTTATGGAAATTGATTATTTCCATAATCAAATGAAATATCTTATATTTAGGATGTAAATATTCTTAGTATATTTTATCATAATTATAGCCTAGATTTAATCTTGTATTGATGTATATAATATTGTATTCAAGGAATGAAATAGACATAAAAATATTTACTTCACCAAGGAATGCATACATGTATTTTGAGTTTTCACGATAACTCTTTTTTTTTTAATTATCAAATTGGAAAATATGCTTTAAACTTTGAAGGGCTTGCACTTTTCTCTTTTGCATATTGTGAGGCTAACGGACGTGTGGATAAGCATAGATTTCGGTAAGTTTGATAAATTAATGAAGTGAAACTTACACAAATGATTATAATTTAGGGATTTTAAATTTGTCATAGTTATAGTTTTAATATTTATAGGGCATAGCTACTTTTTAATTGCTACAGCCTCGTTGTATTCATAAAACGGACTCGCTATATTTATGAATACAAAGAGTAAAAATATGTTCAGTAAAGTGTATTCAAAATAGAAAAAACTTCTTCAAATATAATATACAACCAAAATTTGAATACAAGAAATAAAATACACCCCAATACACTGACTTTTACACAAAAAAATTATGAATAGACTCAAAAACTGAATATAAGAAATAAAAAATTAGATTTTACACTAAAAAAATGAATACACTTTAAAAAAACACTTCAAATTCACTATATTCATTTGTATACTATACACTCAAAAACTGAATACAAGAAATAAAATACATAACAAAAAAATAAATTTTACATTAGAAAAAAATGAAAACACTCTAAAATACACTTCAAAATCACTATATTCATTTGTATACAAAAAGATCGCCTTCGAAATATAGGCGAATAAAGTGTATTTTCCAAATACTCTCTGATAGAGAGATTGATGGAAGTTTGAAGGCTTAGCTTCCAAAAAGATTTGTCTCATCAATGTTGAATGCATCATTCTGGTCAACCCCACTCCATTCCGATGCCTTTTGCTGCAGTAATTGCATTTTTCTTTTCTTCCTTCACTCTTTGTTGGCAATGGCCGCAGCCCTCGAGAAGCTGGAAAGTACCCATGTGGCACACCATCCACAAGCACTCATGTGCTGCTGAAAGACTTGAAGGTGGACGAGCATTATATATGGGCTTGTGGCGGGAGAGATGTCTGACGAAGCTCAGATATGGACGGAGAGAGAGAAAGGTGATCGGCACAAGCAAAGCTCAGATATGGACAGAGAGAGAGAGATAGGTGATCGGCACCGGCGAAGCTCGGATCTGGAAAGAGGTGAGGCGATCTCCGGTGAAGCTCATGTTTGGACGGAGAGAGAGAGGTGATCGACGAAGCTCAGATCTGACGGTGGCCGTCGCTGCTCCGGCGATGACGGCAGTGGAGCAGCGACGGAGAGAGGGACGGAGAGAGGTGAGGGAGAAGAGAATAGAGATAAATACAAGCTATAAACTTAATGTATTTTAATATAACTATGAATGATAATTAACATATAATTTTTAGCTATGAGATATAATTAAAATAAATTATAATTATTAAATATAATTAGTTACTAATAGTTTGTGATGCTATGTAAATTTTCCTAAAAGAAACACTTTGCGGCTTTACATTTACTTGGGAGGAAGCTTTACATTTTTCAAATAGTTTTCCGCTAAAAGAAAGAAGAAAGAAGAAAGTAGAAAGTGGCGCATGTGCAAATGTTCTTTGGGTTCGTATAAGTTTTGCTGCTAACGTAATGAAAATAAAAATAAAAAAATAGAATAAATTTAGCACAGGAAAACAGTAAAAGAAAGAGTATATACCTTGCTTGCTTCTTCCCCAACCTCTGCTTTAATTATTTTTTTAATCATATTTAAGCAGAAAAATAACAAAAAGTTACATCCTTTTTATTCCAAAAGCTCTTTTATTAGTCCATATATAGCGCAGAGAAAATTATTTGGAAAAGTTGGATTCTTCACTTCACTTTTTTCCATTGGGGAAAAATAGTTCTGTTTTTTTCATTGCATTTTAGTTGACTTATTTCGTGCCTTTTAATTTTCTCATCCACATGCATATTGCATCTCTCTTTTACTAACTTTTCTGTTCTTTCTTCATTGAATTATCACTACAAGAAAGTAGTAATAGGGTGACATTTATTTGGTTAAAATAAATGTCTGGAAATAAAGATATTCTTGACATTTAAGAACAAATGTCGTTAAAAATGACATTTGATGTCAAATGCCGTAACTGCAAAATGTGGTAAAACAATGATATTTGATGTAAGACGTCGCTTAAATAACGATATTTATCAGAAAATATTATTATTTTAATGATATTTAGCGAAAATATCATTAAAACAATGACATTTGACACAAATATCGAATATAATATGACATTTATTGCAAAATGTCGTTGTTTTTAATGACATTTGATGAAAATGTCGTTAAAACATATATTGACATTTGATATAAATGTCGAATAAACAATGAAAATTGTTTCAATTATCATATTATTAGTCACTAATTAAACACCTAATGTTGAAAATATTAAACTTTTTAAACCTATTCATCACTATTTATAGGGCAAAGGTCAAAATTTACTCCTACACTATATGATTTAGAGCAAATTTACCTTTCATTTAAAACATGTCCCGTTTTTGCCCTCATGAACGACAACATCATATATAAATGGCAAATTTTGACCATTCATTAACTTTAAGGACCAATTTGAATCATTCGCAAATTCAAAGGCAAATTAATTTAGATCCTACACTCTAAACAAATTATTTAAATCTAACGAAAGGTAATTAAGAAGTAACTAACTATATGAATAACCTTTCAAAGATTATAAATACAAGTCAAAGTACATCAATTTAATAATTAAAAGTGTTTACTCTTTTTTTTTAATCCTAACTTATATGATTTTTAATTATTTTTTGACTTACAATACTTACAAAAGGCGAACATCCCCTTTTCAAAACATTAACATAGGTCCTCAGGCAGATATCGATTTATCCAAACCAAATTTGAAACTAAAGATATTGTTAAAAATTATTTATTTAAGTTAGTTAAACGCAAATTATACAATTATAATAATAGAACTATTGAACATTTCAATCAATAAAAAAAATATTATTGAATATTTGATTTTTTTAAAAGTAACTAGTATTAGTATAAGCATACTGGCAAATAATCTTTAAAGAATAGTAATTATTTTTAAATTATGATTTAGCTTGTTTATCCATTTCGCTCTTAATTGTTGTCGTGGTCATACTTTACTATGAATTTTACTTATCACATTCTTTATTGGGCCCTCTTATCTTTTCCTCCTACAAACTCTAATATGTAGGAAGGAATCAAGGAAAAAGTATGGACAACGGAGATATTCATATCATCTATTATATGCTTTTATTATGGCATTTAATCATGTTAATTCACTCCCCTAACAATTCGTCTCGCATTATTAGTGTTGGCTTAATAGATTGCTCAACAGTAGGACATACACACACATATATATATATATATATATATATATATATATATATATATATATATATATATTTCTTACTCCTAAAATATTTTATTATTCTTAAAATTTTGTTTTTATTGTTCACAATTCACTTATTAGCGTATAGTTAAATTTGTGTTTCCAAGATATTATCAATGTGGAATATTTTATTACCTTAGGTGAAAATAAAAATACATAATGATTAATTGAAAAGAAAACCTAAAACGGTTTCCCCCCCTCCCAATTTCGGAAGAGAAAATGGGCGTAAACCCTTCCAAATTTGAGACCATAAAATTCCCTCTTTGGTCTCAAATTTTGGGGTGGAATTCTCCCTCCCCCCAAATTCGTTTTTTCCCAATTCCAAATCCTTATTCGATGGCAGATTTGCACTTTTCTCCATTCCCAGTTCACTATAAGAAGGTAACTGGTCGTTTAAAGCTTTTCCTTTTATCTTATTTTATACAGATTTAATGAGAAAAATATATTTTCTTGAGATAATATATTTTTATTATTAGCATATTAATTGATTTTTCTTTTTGTTGAATCTGTGTTTTCTTCTGATTTAAATCCCTTGATTTTGTCTAGGAAGTTCTGTTTTTTTTATTATTAGTTAAGAATTGTGATTTTTCACTCTTTATTTCTCATTTTCTCTAGTCGATAGTTATTTTGACGAGTATGGTGTTTGTTTATCTATTAAAAATTGGATTTCTCGTCTCTCCTTGTCTCTACAAAGAAAAGACTGTTAAATTTAAAATGAGAGAAAATTGGATTGTTTGTATTGTGTCCATGTTGTTTGATAAAATAATATATTTCGTTAAAGTGAAATATGACTAAGGCAGGTACTCTCCTTTAACTCACCTCTTTGGTCATCTCAAAATTTATCTGATTTCAGTTCAACACTTGCCTTAGATGTACAGTTAAACTATAAAGCTTATTTGCTAGGTATGCATATAGTATAAAGTTTACAGCTATATGACAGGCGGTTTCTTTTCTTTACTTTATAATAACCGGAATGATTCTCTAACCTTTTTATGTGAACTTCTTAGATAATTCAGGTTTCCAGGCTTGCGCCTGACTACTTCACTGGTATTACACAGACGTCCTGGAGGTAATAGCACCGGTCCTTCAAATCATCAAGTAAATCGCGGGATGTGCTCCGGTGGCCAGTTTTTCTGGGAGCGTACAACTGATCAATGAGACAAGGTCAAATTCCCCAACATGCAGAATTTCTTTGTGCTTGCGGGGAATCGAACCCACGCTGTCTCATGCCAGAGCGCCTTATAGCGCCCAGGCTTTGCCACTGGACTATGCCCCGGAGGACAAAACTAAGGTAGGGTAAACTTTTTAAAGTGATCGGTCCCACCGCATTACGGCCCCATACCCCAGAAAACCCCACCTCCGGCCTGGCCCTACGGATTAGTATACACCGCTTGGCCCTACGCGTATGAAGGGATTTTTTTGGGGGAACAAAGTTCCACTCTCGCTGATCAGAGGACTCGAACACGGAACCTCAGACAGCAATACCCTAATGTATTGGCCACTGGGCCAAACACTTTGGATAAAACTAAGGTAGGGTAAACTTTTAAAGTGACTGATCCCACCGCATTACGGCCCCATACCCCAGAAAACCCCACCTCCGGCCTGGCCCTACGGATTAGTATACACCGCTTGGCCCTACGTGTATGGAGGGATTTTTTTGGGGGAACACAGTTCCACTCTCGCTGATCAGAGGACTCGAACACGGAACCTCAGACAGCAATACCCTAATGTATTGGCCACTGGGCCAAACACTTTGGATTCTTATGCACCATTTTTAAGTGCATGTTTTGTTTTGATTCTGTCAGTCCAGAAGTGCTTTTGGTTGTTATTTTCGTGAAAATGAGTAAAATTTGAGTGTTTAAATTTTCTCTCCAAAATCAATTCACTTCTTCAAAATTGATTCGGGAATAAGCTATAATTTCTAGCTTCTAAATTGAATAGAATCAATTCTACATTTATTTCAATTTCAATTTTTACCTTTTCTTTCATTATCCTCTTTAATTTTTATCAACAACTCTATCCACCTTCATTGCCCTCTTTAAAGTTGCTACAAGTCCCCTCTTTAATTCTTCCTTCAATGCCTCTTTAATTTTTGCTTTTTGGTTGGTGCAAATTTAGTATTGTAATAATATTTAAATACTATATTGCACTTTAAATTAGTATTGTAATAGTATTCTATTAATATTTAAGTACTATATTGCACTTTAAATTCTATTATCTATTTGTAATTTTTATTTACCTACTTCATATTTCACTATTAATTTAGTAATTTTTATTTATATGTATTTGACTATGTCCATTTTGATAATTCTACATTCAAAAACAATTTTGATCAAAACTATCCAACCATCATGAATTGATAACAATCACTTTTACATTGTTGCATCCAAACATAAATCAATTATTGTCAAACTCAATTCTGTCAAAATCAATTCTTTCAAAATCAATTATGTCCGCCGCATAACCAAACACACACTAAGTGAACAATAAATGCTTGTTTTTAATGATATAATTAGATTTGAATTTTACTTGAGATGGAACAAATCATTTGATATATTATTTAATTTGTAGTCGTTGTTGTTTGTTTTCAGCGTGCACAGGTCAATTCCATCTGTGAAATACTTCCGAAAAATTAAAATGCAAATTTACTCCCTCTACTTTTGATCACTAATATTTGGAATTACTATATTCCATATACTTCTTTTTGGAGATCCATTAGGATGAAAATCAAATATATGATAATTCGCTAACGACTAATATAAGGATGGTAAATTAAGATATTATAGAGGGGACACTTTTAACCATTTCCCTATAATTTATACAACTTGACTTGAGCCTTTAATTTCCTTATTGCCGTCTTATTTCTTAATTGAGTTTAAGTAATATATATTGTTAATGTAAATAATATTTACATTATTATTATGTCATTTTTATCCGTTGTAGCAGATGATATATCTTATCTCATGATTTTAAATTTTACACTTTTAAAAAATTTACCTGTAAATATTAGTTGAATAATTTGATAATGTAAAAAGTTATCTACGCATTGTTAAATTTGTAGAGGGCCTTTGACCTTTGATCTGAACTCTTCTGGATTTGACATTTCTTTATTAAATATTTAGAGCAAGCAGCAAACAGTGGATTATTTCTTTTTGTGATATATTTTTAAGAAAACTACCACTACATGCATGCGTATTATTTACAGCATAAAATTAGCGCTAGAATGAGTTTAACTTTTAATTATTCTAAAGGATGAAATACGTGCTAAGGCAGAAAATACAGTACCAAAAGATATACTACTAAGTACTCTTAATTAAGGACGTGGACTAAATAATCATTAGTTAATGTCGAAAAATATTGCCATAGAAGGAAAATAAATACAACTACGGTACAATGAGAATACTGTTGATTCTGACGTATGAGGCCAAAAAAATAGTAGTAGTAGTGCTAATTAAGGTTCGTGTCACATGGAGAATAAGTATTATACTAATCCTGACGTATGAGACCAAAAAAAAAAGTACTAGTACGCAGTTAAAAAAATATTGGAAGTACATCAAAGAGGTCGGTTTGTAGCTTGTTCATGTTGATCTACTAGACTACTTGGACTTGAAGAAACCTCACTTGGATCATCATTACTCAAAGATGACGAGCAAGATGAAGCTGCCAAATCTTCTGTCATAAAATCATAATACAATGTTGGCTTTGCTATTTGTACATGTTCACTAGTCTTGTAACAATCTTTATGCATAATTTCTTGATCACATAATTTTCCATTCCTCTTCTTCAAGAATATATGACAAAGCACCCAATTTCCAACTTGAACCAAACAACTCTGCAATACAAAGAAAAATCATAAATTTTTCAGGTTAAACATTTTACACTGTGACAAAAGAGAAAAACCTTTTATTAAGGGGCCTCGTCTTTTTTGAAAATAATTCTATTTATCGTCTCAAATCCAAATTATTTAATTAAAAGCTGAATTATGATAATAGAATGCATGATAAATCGACACTATTTGCACAAAATTCTGTGGAGGCTAACTGATTTAATATATATTACTCCTTCCATCCTAATTTATGTGTCTATAAAAAATGTAATACTCATTTCTTATTAAGAACAATTGAACTTTAAACTTTTCAGTTTAACCTTAAATGAGAATTTATAGCTTTACTGATGTTTATGTCTTATTTTAGATACATAAGTTATAAAGTCTTTCTTCTTTCTTAAATTAATGTGCTTAACCAAACACTGATACATAATTGAGGACAAAGTTAGATTTTAAACTTTTTAAGTTAGAGAGAAAATGGGGCATTACCTGAGAGGATTTGTTGATATGGCCGTGGAAATTGGAGGGTGAATTTTTGGGAAGAACAAGACGATATTCATGCATAATCCAATCAGTTCTACAAGCATGAGTTGTATTCTTTCCTTTATAGAAAACAAGAGTTTTCTTCATGCCAAGGATTGGCTTTCTTTTAGAGCATGTTATTTGTTTGTCTAAACCAGTTGGCTTCCAATATCCACCTATTGTTGCCCTGTTTGCTCGATTACCATTCCTGTATTTAGCTTCCTTGTTGCTGAAGAAATATCTATCCTGCTCTATGTCACCTGTATCATATATGTATAAATTGAGGTCAATGAAATTTTCTGATTGAATCATATTGTGTGTGATGGAACATTTTTTTTCTAATTAAATTCTTCATACTATGAGTTAACTTCAACATAACTTACTCCAAAAAAACTTTTAACATATACACCGACTCTATAAAAGAATTTTTGCACTACAAAGGCTCTTTAAATTAAAAGAAACCTATCGTTAATCATAAAAATTGAGATTAATTCGTTTCCGGTTATCTGCTACAATATGTTAAGAGGGGAGGGAAGTTAATTACCAAGCAAATCCCAGGGATCGTGCTTGCAAATATTGATTTCAGGTATGATGGAAGCAGGCAAAGGGCAAGAAAATGTTTTGCGAATCAAATATTGGAACACAATCTCTTCATCAGTAGGCTGAAATCGAAAACCAGGTGGCAGCTTTATTGCTCCATCTTTCACAAAGTTGAACTTGTCCATAAGTAAATTAATCATTCAGAAAAATACTCGGTTCAGAGCGAGCTTTATTTATTTAAGAGAGAGTGAGAAGCTAATCGAAAAACTTCAGGATTGAAATTAATTAATGCAAGAGAGGAGGAAGGAAAATTGAGAGAGTGGTGAGTAGAAGCAGCAGTACATAATGACTATTTATAGCTTTTTCTTTTGTGATTATGGGACAAAAGTATCTTTTCTTTTTATATTAAAAGTAAGGTTAAGTTTGAACTCTTAATCCTTACGATTCCTTGCGTATACTTCTATTAGAAGTTCCTGCACCATATGTCAACAAAAACTAATATCCTTTCATGTTCCTTCTATATTCAAACAGTTTATTTTCATACATACTGACTATTAAAAAAGTTTATATTATCATATCATCTAATAAATATAAATTAGGTTTAGATAATTGATGATTATAAGCAGAGACGGAACTGACATTTGAAGTTTATAAATTTTGAGTTTGTTACCGAATTAATAGCTCGTAGTTACTTAAGTTCTTAATGACACGTTTATATATAATTAATGAATTTTCTTACACAATTAAACGTAGGGTGTCTAAGCAAAAGTAATTAGGTTCATCCAAACCCCAATATGATATTATAGCTCCGGCAAGTGACATTTGAGAAATAACATAGATTATTTGGTACGACAAATTAAATTATATATGATATTATAAAAAAAATTATTTTATACTGTATTCATATGTATAACTTAAATCATATTCAAATACATATGTGATCTGTATATATATATATTCTCCTCTCTGTTTTTGCCTTTCTCTTTTCTTTCTTAAGATATGGTATCTTTTGCATACTTATAATCTTTTATGGATCCTTAAGAACTTCAAAGAGAAGCAAAAGCTTTCTATTGGGATTCTTTAGACGCAGCACACAATGTAATACTAATAGCTTGTAATAAAAGCGGACGATGTACACAAGAGCAAGTTCATCATAATGGGAATCGAATTTCCTAGCCTCCGGATAAAATACACTACTAAAAAATCTATATTTTTTATTAAAAAATATTCAGTGGCTATTTTCTACGGAATAAAAAAGAACAGTTCAGTCTATTTCCTACTGAATATCGGTGGTAAAAATTTAAATAGTAGTGTTTTCACACGAAAAAATCAGTTTTCCGGTGTTTCAATGAAAACCTGTTTCCCACCATGAGTTTTCCCGTATGAGCTGGTTCGGTGAAAATGAGATGGAAAAATCATATTTTATGGTACAACTTTCTCATTAAATGTCGGTGAAAAAAAATTCTATTTACAGTAGTGATACAACTAGCTTGAGATAATATGCTCTTATTTCTTCTTTTATTGGGAACTGGATTCTATCTGAGCAACGCCTTAGATTTATTTATTTAAAGAGAGTCGATTATCTGTAGATTAATTATCCAATTATTAGCGCATTTTGAAGTCGTTTCCTACCTAACATTAAAGAAAGAATATTGAAAATTTAAATGTAATCTAGAACATACTAAATTAAAATTAGGTAGGAAAACAAAAGATTTGTATATCTTTTCTAACTCTATATTTCAAAAGCATGTGAAAAAACTAAAGAAATAAGTACTCCTTCACTTGTAACCTTTGACATGCTCATGAATTGACTACTAATCCAACATATTAATTAATTAATTAGAAAAAAAAGAGATGCACGAGCCTGATAAAGTATCACGTCCTCGTGTATTTAAGAGTAAAGTTGGTATAATCTTTGAAACTAAATTGAATTAG
Source organism: Anisodus acutangulus (assembly GCA_029783415.1). NCBI lineage: Eukaryota > Viridiplantae > Streptophyta > Magnoliopsida > Solanales > Solanaceae > Anisodus > Anisodus acutangulus. Next base: position 21,990,262 of record CM056506.1, on the reverse strand, counting down.
ATCAATTCGATGTTTTAAAATTTTAATTTAGATATTAAAAAACTATACAAAAAGTACTACAAGTTACAATTTTTCTTATATCAATATGATGAAAAATATTTATCAAAATATTCTTCAAAGTTAATATACATTGACTTTTTAAAAAAAAAAATGAACAAGTAATATGAGACGGAGGGAGTAATGACTAAAAAAAAATACTTGCAATAACGTTCCCCCCTCCCCCAACTCGCACCCCACCCCCACTTCTTGGAAACTCACGTACATGTATGCATAGCTTTACGAACTCTTGTAGTATATATTTTCTACGCTATTAGTAACATTGACCTATGCATGGACGAAGCCAGCCAAATTTTTTGAGGGGCTAATACTATATTATACAAATTTTAAAAAATATGTAATAATTTAAATTCTAAATAACATAAATACAAATCGTTCAATGATAATGAAAATATAATCACAATTTTTCTCGACGAGATTTCATAGTCTGTAACCGTTGCATAACAGCTTCGTTACTGATCTCATACAAAATTTCGTTCTCAATATAAGGTACTAATAAATCATTAAGTCAATCGTCCGATATTCGATTTCGCAGTCGATCTTTGATGATGCTCATAGCAGAAAAGGTTCTTTCTACACTTGCAGTAGTAACTGCAAAGTTAATGCTAGGGTAAGAAGCGTGTAAACCAAATGATAGAGTCCGTGTGTTTTTGTTTCCACCATCTTCTTTGGAAGATCTCCAATGCCAACAATTTCTGAAAACTCAATGTTCTACGCATATCAATAATATAAGTCTCAAGTTGATTATCAAGTAACTGTAGATCATGTGAAGAAAACTCCTGAGGATACAATCGAGCAAAACTTGACGAGACTTTCAAGTTGAAAGCAAAGAATGAATTGCTAGGATTAAGGCACCAACAAAAAGAAGCAATTCAACATTTGTCACAGAAAATCGGCTATTTAACTCCATCAGTTGTTGGTCCAAAACACCATAAAAGCACTCGATGCGAAAATAAGTATCGTTAGTCTTTTCTTCAGTTCTCAGAGAGTAATCCTTCGACAGTCTCCTTGAGTAAAGTTGCAGTTGTATTTGGAACATGTTTTATACCAAGAAAACGTTCAATTATCCATCCCTCATTGTTCACATATCTTAAACAAATTGCCATTTGCTCCTTCATTGATGCATTACGTGACTCATCAACCAAGGTTGTAAAAATTTTATCACCGATATCTTTGATGATCACAAATGTAGTTTCAGCAGCAAAAGCTTTACAAATATCTTTCTGAATATCATATGAAACTAATTGTGAAGTTAGAAGAACATTTTCAAATTAGGCATTCTTTATTTGCTCATTATGCAAATGAAAAACTTCAAGATAGTTGCCCTTATTTCTCGATAGCTCAGATTCATATCTACCTCGAAATGATAGTCCTTGATTCAAATATAAACGCACAGATGTAACAACTGCATTCAACTGAATACGGTAGTTGGTTCTCTCTTTATTTGCTTTATGAGTAAATAGAGTAGAAACACTTCATGTAAGGTTTTGATTCATTTGATCTTGACATTTCTTTTTTGATTGATTATGAAAACTGCTATGTCCTCCAACATGAACATCAAATCTCTACTTCCTTTTCCAATTATTGAATCCAACTCCGACAAATGAATCTGCCTCACCTTGATTATTTTGAATACTAAAAAGATAGCAGTAAAGACAATATGCTCTATCTTCCGTTATGCTATACTCCAACCAATCTGGATATTTGTCAAACCAAGTTTCAACAAATCTCATTTTTTAAATTTTATCATCTGGTTGGCTCCATGGAAAGTTGTGGTTTCTAGGTTGAAACTGCCCCTTTAATAGATAAGCTCGTCTTACTCTATCTCTATGATTAGCATCGTAACTTCATATTGTTGGTCGCTTTCCAGGGTCTGCCGGGAGATTGTCGAAGTCAATTTCAATATTTGAAGGTCTCTTTTGAGCATTTGATTTAAAAGAATCAACCATTGCAGACTTTCTTTTAAGAAATTTCTCCATCAATGCAATCTTTAAATCCACAACAATAATGTTCTACAATAATCCAAAACTATATGATCATTTATCAAACACTAATTGTTGGTATTTCTATGGTACTTTATAGAGCAGTACGGGAAGTAATAACTATTACAAATGTTCGAAAGGATAAATAAATGGTCAATCTTCAAAACTGCCGCATGTGTGTTGTGTCTTGAATCTTGATCACCTTGCAAAGCCAATGTTGAGACTGCCGCAAGTTTGTTGTGCCTTGAATCTTGACAACCTGAAATCAAGAAACAACTAAATCTGGATGGTTACAACGTTGTGTGTTGAGTCGAGGATAGCCCTCTATCCTTAAGACAAGATTGCCCCGTATATATGCTTTTACGTTAGCGGGCAATAGTCTCCCAAGATAAAACAACACTTTAATCTCAACACTACAAAGCCAATAGGTTGAGCCTGGCGAAGAAAATAAATATGACTCGACTTCTTTGAAGATATGGATTAGGAAGGAAGAGTTTCTCAATACTCTTCTCTTTTGTCTCTGTGTATATAGTGTGTCTCTGTAGTGTATATCTTGTGTATACGTGAGGGTTTGGTCCTTTGTTTTTGGTGATTTTCAGCCATTGTTTTGCTGATTTTTCAGCCACTGGTTTCTTGATTTTTCACCACCGGTTTCTTGATTTTGATGTCTTTTAAATGCATTTTGTGGCCTGTTTTTCGTCTATATTACACTGTTTCTTGCTCTGTTTTTCAGCCAAATGAAGCTCAATATATAGCAAGAAGAGGGCTGTCCAACAGCCACAAACAAGGTGTAATGGCCCTTAAAGGAGGCCATTAAAGCGACCAAGTAATGGCTATTAAGGCCTTGAAGAAGCCCAAATGCCCCAAGTAATGGCTGTTAATGGAGAGTTAATCGGCCAAGTAATGGCTGGTTAATGCTCCAAAACGCAGTCAACGGTAGGCGAAAAAGTCTCGAAGTGCAGGGACCAAACTGTAAATATTGAAACTTCAGGGACCAAACTGTACATATGAAAGAATTCTGGTCCAAACTGTACATCTGAAACTTCAGGGATCAAACTGTACATCTGGCAGAGTTCTCTGGTCCAAAAAGATAATATCATAAAGGCCCACAGCCCACAGCCCACGACCCACGACCCACGACCCACGACCCACGACCCACGACCCACGACCCGTGACCCACGACCCACGACCCACGACCCACGACCCACGACCCACGACCCGTGACCCGTGACCCGAGCCCGAGCCCGAGCCCGAGACCGGACCGGACGGGCGGCGGCGGCGCGCGTGTGGGCTTAGCTTTGAACCCAAGCACATCTAGGTCTTCCCTCCTTTAAACACATGGGATACCCCTTGGGGTCCCAAACCCCAAACCAATTTCGAGTCTTATATACACAACAATTCTTTCTTCCTCTACCGATGAGGGAGAATTGAACACAATACCACACTTTCCATGCTTCAAACACCTTACTTCGTGGACCAATATCTCTTTCATATCTCAATGAAATTTGACGATTCTTGGCCCTACGGTTATCTACGTACTTAGTAGATCATGCATGTGTGAAGAACCGGATTCTCCAACATACGTAACACTAGTGTTTAAGCCGTTAAAGTTGGTCGGTCGCAACTCCCGCCAAAGGCAAATTTCCAACAATCCCCTCTTGAAAGAGATTTTGGCGCACTCACATGGTGTCTTTTTCATTTCCAGCAATATTTCAGCGGACCGATGTTGCATAAGGAGAGGTAGCCTCAGCTTTGAACCTTCCATAGTTGAATACCATCGGACTTACTTACTGCGCGGTGAACGTGATGTCTTGAACCGTCAGTGTTTAGTGTAAGCCAAGTCAATGATACCAACACAACAAATTCTCTTACTCTCTTCTTCGTAATGTTTTGTCCGTTTTGGCCATGGACAACGTCTTGGATTCTTAAGTGCGTTCATTTTGAGGCGGCCCGTCCTCGCACTTAAATAGGTGGTCTCCTACAAGGTATACTACTATACCCCACTTCACAAGAGTTAGGAACCATTAAAAGTTTCCCGAAAACCTAACCTCAACTGTTGAGGAGCATTACAGGTTTTGAAAACTTAACCTCTACCCACACAACAGATAGCACCTAACGTCTATCGCGGGAACGGCTTTGGATTTGGTGTTTCTTTTCAGAAATCACTATCCGAAGTGCTCATGCTTCCACTGAAGCGATCAACTGAACCTTTACAGCTTAGTTTTCCCATTGAACCAAATTACTGGGATCTCCAGTTAGTAAGGTTGGGTTTCATTTGTATTGGTCCGTATATTTTGGGTTTTAAGCCCATTCCCTAAACAGCGAGAACACTTGATCTCCGGGTAGTCCCTTAGTTAGTAAACAAGGAAGTGACACCCGTGATGATCAATCGCCATCTGATCTTATGTCTCCTGACAAATCCTGACAGATATGTCCAGACGCCGTCATCCGTGTCCTTCCTAAAGCCGACCGGCTAGCCACAGTGTATAACTGCTGAAGGCACGAGTTTCTCCCAATAAGGGACGTCCTCTAATGAGTCGTGAAGTTACTCAACTTCTTTCATGCTTTGTATAAAGCGATAAACTCCGATACCATCTTGAATCGGACGATGCAAGTTTGCTTAGAGGATTTTCCAAGATCCACCATACACATTTACTTGTGGCTTTGGTGTTCTCCAGATCTGATGTCCAGTTTGCATCATTGTGTTCTCTCAGAACCATTTGGACATCCAGAATACTATAATCCGTAGATAAGCGAATAATTCAGATATCGTCATATCCGACTTAACACTTTCTATTGATCATGTATTAAGATCATCAGTGAACCTTAGTTCAACTGATCTGTTCGTAGGACGATACCAGGTCGGTTGTAGTATGTACAATACATTGAACTACACATGACCTGTGCATATCGCTCCTTGTCTATGGGTGCACCATGATTCCAATCAATTCTATGATTCATATCCATTGGTGGCTTCAACGAGGTATCAACTATCGACCAGTCCGTTAGATGTCTTTAGAAATCCAATTCTTAAGATGTCATCTGTGATATCCATATCTTTCATATCGAGACTTTGTTTCAATATGACTTTTACTTTCAGACTGTTGATTCTCCAACTGTTGGCTTTCTAACTTCAGAGTCAATGTTTCTGTGGTCAGATTCATTATCTCTGTTTTATCTGAAACTTTCAGGACCAAAATGTAAACATTTCAGGGACCAAGATGAAAGTTCAGGAAGAAGCCCAACAGTCCAGAAAACCAACTCTGATTCTCTTCTTCCAACTCTCCGGTTGGGAAGGCTGTTTTAACATTCATGCCACGCAGGACTGCAATGGCCCATGATGTTAAGCTACTCCCAGGGGAGCACATGTACAAGTAGCCGAGGCTTTGAACTCGTCAGTAGATCCATCTACTTTGTACTCACTTTTGAGTATCCTTTTTCACAACCCAAAGGTTCTTTTCCCGGAGGAAGATCAACCATTACGCAAGTATGGTTCTATATGATGGAATATATTTCTCTCTTTAGCTTCTTTCCAAAGCAGCGCTTTTGGAGATAACAATTATTTGTTAATAGTCCATGGTTCGTTCTTAACCATACAAGCTAGAAGGACTGGAACAAGTCTTTGTCCCCTCTTTGCTCCGTCTTGGTTCAACATCTAGAATTCACGAGTTCTGCAGATGCGGAATATTGAGTTCAGGATAGCGAGCAACTTTCGAGTCTGTAGATCCTAACGTCTAGTTCGGACGACCAGCCCTCGCGGGTTCTTGTTAACCTTGAGCAATTACTCCTTTTCCTTTTTTTTCAAGGAAAGTTATCTTATAAGAATTACGCATTCTTTGGCGCCAGAGGCGATAAGTACTCTTGTTATTTACAGATCCAGTGGATATGCAATCTGATCTTAGGTCGAACTTGACTGTTTCCGTAGTCCAACTTCTACCAAGCCACCCCACATCACAACTTTTGTATGTGAGATCCTTTCCATGTCTCACACGGAGAGTTATCCTTATCCTTATGCGGAGTTACGTTGAGAATCACATTAGCGGTAAGGATCGTCTTGCCCAGCATAATTTAGGCGTGCGGGTTTGCGCTTGGCTAACACCGTTAGGCGAGGTGAGTCATGAGCAGTCGTTTAATGAACGCTGCTTCACATTCTCCCCCTCTATCGCTATGAATTTCGCAATCCATAGGCTTAGTTGATTTTCAACTTCTGCTTTGTAGCGCTTATCCGCTTCAACAACTTCATCTTTGCTTTTTATCAAACAAAGGATTCCATACGTTGTACCATCATCAATGAAGATCACAACGTACTTGTCTCCCCCCTCTATTTTGTATAAACTTCAAATCACCCAAGTAGGTGTGACTAAGTTCTAGAGGAGCGGTGCTTCTTTCGCTATTCCCTTGACGAAATTTGGAAAGGAGATTTTGCCTCTTCGCCTACCTCACATTCATTTTGAGGGTTTATGTCGAAAGGAGGCAACAATCTCAACATCGTTAGCTTTTGAATGACTTACTATTTAACGTGTCTTAATCTATGATGGCATAGATGCACGGATTACAAATATATCATTCATTTGGCTATAGACATATTGTACCATTCTTAGTTATTACAGACCTGTTGGACTAGTCTCAAAACAACTTGACCAACAACGTCCCTTAAACCAAGTTAGGAACATGTATCACCTCTTTTAGAGGGGTCTCATTCCCTGAAGTCCTATTGAGGACAACCTCTCCAGCCCCTTTGATTTTAGAGGTGGCGTTGCTTCACATGAACAACCTCTTGCCCGTGGTTAGGGCGTAACCGGATCATATGTGATCTCGATACTCCGGCCCACTTCAGTTGCATTGGCAGACTGAGTGTCCAATTTCTTTACTGCCTTTCTTTAGGCCTTCAGATCATTAAGACCTGGAAACTCTGGCCCACTACACTAGGTGTCCATTACTTCTCCTATGAAATGAATTCTGGCCCCACTCCAGTCACCGGAGGCTTTGTATGGTGAGTGTCCAATATCATCATATCAAAGGAATTTTGGCCCACTCGCCGCTTGGAGGCTTTGTATGACTGAGTGTCCAATATCATCCTATGAAGGATCTTCTGCCAAATAGTATGACAGGTTCTACGCCTTTAACTTTTAGACTTCTTCCGTTAAGATTGGTGCCCAGATAATTCTTGGCGCTTACTTAAGAGTGGTAACGATTTTACGCCTGATTAGTGGATCTTTCTCCATAGTATGTGCGAACATACTTTACACGCTTTTAATAATTTACACTAAAAAGAACGGATCTTTTTAAGTCGTTACAAACTCCAATCTTTAAGCGGAAAAGAAGATGAGATTAAACTTCGATTTGTTAAAGCGTAAGGAATATAAATTATTTTCATATTCCTCCTTACTTTTATCCATTTTTAATCAGACATTATTTAATCTTTATTCTTGACAAGTAAGAAAAATACTCATCATCTTTCTTTTTATTCTTGACAAGTAAGAAAAATACTTATCCCAATTTCGGATTCGGCTCACTTGGCCACTTCATCGACCGAGTGTCAGTTCCTTCTTACCATTATTCGGATCTTTTATGCAGGATAGATACAGGCCTTCTGCTGCAAGATAGAAGTACATCTTCAGTCTTCTCCTCTTGTCCCAGTTGACATCCTCAGGCTCTCGAGAGCGCTTGTTCCCACCAGTCTTGGTAGCGGTGACAGTATGAATACGTTCATCATCATCACTCTCTTCTACCAGAAAACCATTTCCATATCCCGATTTGGTCACACAACTTTTGACCGACATCTTTCGAACACTAATAGTAATACTATACAAATATTGTCTTAAGTTGTTGGTATTTCTATGGTACTTTATAGAGCAGTACGAGAAGTAATAACTATTACAAATGTTCGAAAGGATAAATAAATGGTCAATCTTCAAAACTGCCGCATGTGTGTTGTGTCTTGAATCTTGATCACCTTGCAAAGCCAATGTTGAGACTGCCGCAAGTTTGTTGTGCCTTGAATCTTGACAACCTGAAATCAAGAAACAACTAAATCTGGATGGTTACAACGTTGTGTGTTGAGTCGAGGATAGCCCTCTATCCTTAAGACAATATTGCCCCGTATATATGCTTTTACGTTAGCGGGCAATAGTCTCCCAAGATAAAACAATACTTTAATCTCAACACTACAAAGCCAATAGGTTGAGCCTGGCGAAGAAAACAAATATGACTCGACTTGCTGAAGATATGGAATAGGAAGGAAGAGTTTCTCAATACTCTTCTCTTTTGTCTCTGTGTATATAGTGTGTCTCTGTAGTGTATATCTTGTGTATACGTGAGGGTTTGGTCACTGTTTTTAACTGATTTTCAGCCATTGTTTTGCTGATTTTTCAGCCACTGGTTTGCTGATTTTTCAGCCACTGGTTTGCTGATTTTTCAGTGTCTTTTTCGTCTGTTTTGTGGCCTGTTTTTCGTCTCTATTCTGCCTGTTTCTTGCTCTCTGTTTTCAGCCAAATGAAGCTCAATATATAGCAAGAAGAGGGGCTGTCCAACAGCCACAAACAAGGCTGTAATGGCCCTTAAAGGAGGCCATTAAAACAGCCAAGTAATGGCTATTAAGGCCTTGAAGAAGGCTGCCCAAATGCCCCAAGTAATGGCTGTTAATGGAGAGTTAATCAGCCAAGTAATGGCTGGTTAATGCTCCAAAACGCAGTCCAACGGTAGGCAGAAAAAGTCTCCAGAAATTCTGGGGACCAAACTGTAAATATTGAAACTTCAGGGATCAAACTGTACATCTGGCAGAGTTCTCTGGTCCAAAAAGATAATATCAGAAAGGCCCACAGCCCACGGCCCACGGCCCACGGCCCACGACCGGACCGGACGGGCGGCGGCGGCGCGCGTGTGGGCTTAGCTTTGAACCCAAGCACATCTAGGTCTTCCCTCCTTTAAACACATGGGATACCCCTTGGGGTCCCAAACCCCAAACCAATTTCGAGTCTTATATACACAACAATTCTTTCTTCCTCTACCGATGAGGGAGAATTGAACACAATACCACACTTTCCATGCTTCAAACACCTTACTTCGTGGACCAATATCTCTTTCATATCTCAATGAAATTTGACGATTCTTGGCCCTACGGTTATCTACGTACTTAGTAGATCATGCATGTGTGAAGAACCGGATTCTCCAACATACGTAACACTAGTGTTTAAGCCGTTAAAGTTGGTCGGTCGCAACTCCCGCCAAAGGCAAATTTCCAACACTAATTAATTCAAATAATAATAAATTTGCACTAATTAGGGTTCACAAAAAATAACTATTATAATGAAATTGAATAGATGATGGAAAAATCTTACATGTACTAAATAAAAATGAATAGCGCAAAAACCAAAGTCTTGAAGAAGATCACAAGAAAAGAACCGGAAGAACTGAAGAAGAATCGCCAATTTCTAAGTTGGTCTCGAGCGTGAAATCCTAAAGAAGACAAAGTATTTTTTTTATTTTAATAGAGAAAGACACCGCTATTTTTTAATCAGCACATACGCTGACTTTGTTGTGTATTCATAGACTAGTACTTTTTTTTTCTTTTGTTGGACTTATGAATTTCCTTTTGTAAATTTATTGGGCTTAAATAATTTAAGAGTAGCAAAAAGTTGGGGCTAATATTTTTTGTGGATAGGAGCTTTTTGACAATTGTTAATATAGTAATTGTAAAAAAAAATTATCGAGGTCTATAGCCTCCCGTGGAGCATGTGAGACTTCGTCCCTGGACCTATGTATGGAGTTTGGTATAATAACATGAAGAATAGAGAAAACACTTGCTAGCTATAATCAGTCAAATCACAATGATTGTATAAAGAATTTGCACTACCAATATATGTAATTTAATTTAATTCGAATATAAATGCATATGACCATTATTTTTCTTGAGTTTGGATTATTGCTTTAAGAACATGCTATGGTTTACTTTATTGTGACTGCATTTTCGACACAATTGAGTCATAATCCATGTAAGCAAATGCCTTATTTGGTCTCAAACTTATAAAGTAATAAAAAGCAGTAAAGCAAATCATCAATAGTGCATGTCTAACCCCTATCTCTATATTCACGCTTACTAATGTTTCTTTATTTTTCTTGATTCTTCTATATACAGCAATAGTGATTGAAAATTTGAAACTTATACAAGGAAAAATAAACATATGAACACATATACACTGCATAAAAGTAAATAATGTGTTCAAAGTAAAATTTCCAAATAGCTACAGAATAAGAGACCAGATTCTGTTTGAAATATGTAGGCAATCTATATTACTAGCTTCTATTAGCCTCATTATTTGGAATGAAAAAAAAAAGAGTACTAGTCCTTCCTCCATATTACTATGTGACACCGTATGTATTTTGAAAGTCAAATTAATTTTTTTCTTTGATCCAATTTTTTATATGTTTTTAAATATTTTAAATTTATAATTATTGTAACTTATAATACTTTTTATATAGCTATCAAATATGTTCATTTTATTACAAGAATTTAAAGATTTCATGACTAAATTGATGGTCAAAATTTAAGTATGACTCTTAAAATCTAAACGATACCACATAAATTGGAACAAAGAGAGTTTTATGACGGGAAGGTTATTTTTTGGACAAAGAAAAAAAGAAAAGAGAGGTTCAATTTTATTGAATTAACCGTGCTATGGAGTAGCTTTGCAACGTCAGAAAAATCTTGTAGGGGAGCTTTGGCGTAATTGGTAAAGTTGTTTTCATGTGATCAGGAGGTCACGGGTTCAAGCCGTGGAAACAGCCTCTTGCAGAAATGCAAGGTAAGACTGTGTACAATATACCCGCTTCACTGGATCCCGCGCATAGCAGGAGACTGGGCTATAATGTTTTACTTTTGCATTCAGCTAACAGATCCATAGTCTTTCACTTTGGTATTGGAATTCTGACTTAAAAAGCTCATAGATCCACATCTTCCTCTTCTTCTTTGTATAATTACCTCGCTAATCATCTTTTTCCTTGATTAATTGATTAATTATTGAGAGAATTCGACAGAGTGAAATCTGGTACAGTGAATATTTAAGTGACATTTCTTTTGGGGCCAGAGTTGTTTTTTGATAATCATTTTGGCTCGAAAGTAACAAATTAAAAAAAGGAACAAAAAGCTATATGTTTTTTTAGCTTTGAGAAAAAATAAAAAAGCAAAAGATCCTAAGAAAGGAGAAGATGGGGCATTTGACTGATTTAGTATAGGATAGGTGCTTTGCTTCGTTGAGAAGATGTTTAACTTTTGTTTCTCATAATAAAAAGTGTCATAAAAGTCAGCACTCTTGTACCTCATTTCATGCATGGACATAATTTATAGGATAACTTAAATAAACTGTTGTAATAAACTTTTATTCGATTGAGTATTTTAATCTGTTATAGCAAATAATAACCTTATTTTCTAGGTTATTATGTCTACTTTTTTATGAATTGTAGGTGTAATTTTTTAGGTAGTCAAATGTAAAATTTTGTTTATACCATAGAAATTAAAACTCTAATTTCATTATGAATTTAAGTTTTGTGCATTGTTAGTGTAATAGAATTTACACATTCGTATCACTTATAAAGTAAATATTGATTGTAGGTAAGTTTTTGTAATAACCATTAAGTGATAATATATTTGGTAAAAATGGTAAACTTAATTACATAATGTCATAAGTTAAATTATAAAACTTTTAAGATTCTTAGGCTGTGAGGTGTAAATAGTTTCACACAGATCGCTAATTGTGTCCTTTCCCCATAATTTAACGGGTGGCTTGTAAAAGGGAACTTTGCGTAGCAGATAATAATGGGCTAATAATCCCAATTCGGTATGAAATATGGGCCTGTCCAAGTTCTATTGTAGCCCATCTGATATAATCTGCCGGTTTCAATCGATATATTATTAGGGTTTTACATAGGGTTCAAGTCAAGAAAACCAGAAAATAACACTCGTTCCCCAAAAGTTGCATGGATCCTTCAGCCTTAAAGTCCGCCGAATTGGAGCAACTTCTCAATGTAAGCCTTTCAATCATCTATAATTTTATTCACTTCTCCGTTTTGCCTGATACTCTCAAATAATGTTTCTTTTTTGTGGATATTGTTTGAACGACTTAAATGTGTAAGGAAATTATTACTTTGATCTTTTTTTTTTTGACTTAATTTTGTCTGTAGTTGGTACAATTTGTGGGATATGCATATACAATATGTGATGTTGCTTTAGCACTCTGCCCTCAACAACAACAACAACAACAACATACCCAGTGAAATCACACAACGGCTTTTTCCGAGAGACCTCGGCTCAGGACGCAAAAAACAGTCAGACCCGGTTAAAAAATTAAAGCAATAAGAAAATGCTTATAGCAAACACGAATACATCATGATCGCATCCGGAAAGAGAAGCAGTAACTAGCACAGATAAATGAGATAAATCAAATACATTAAAGAACGCATAGCAGAAGAAATAAAACTAGAGAAGACTATAAAGCAATACTACGTCATTCGTATGATATGCTAAGCATGCCTACAGTAATAACACTACAACTACCAACCAGTTTGTAAGTGTAATTAAGACTACGTTCGACTATCTATTACCCTTCTACCCTAATCTGTGTCCTTCATAACCTCCTATCTAAGGTCATGTCCTCAGTAAGTTGCGCCTGCTCCATATCCCGTCTAATCACCTCTCTCCAATATTACTTCGGCCTACCTCTACCCCTCCTGAACTCGTCCTTAGCGAACCTCTCACACCTCCGCACTGGGGCATTTGTGTCTCTCCTCCGCATATGTCCAAACCATCTCAACCTTGCTTCCCGCATCTTGTCTTCCACCGAGGCCACTCCCACTCTGCCCCGAATATTATCATTTCTAATCATGTTCTTCCTCGTATGCACACACATCCATCTGAGCATCCTCATCTCCGCCACTCTCATCCTTTGTGTGTGCGATGTCTTGACTGGCCAACACTCTGCCCCATACAACATAGTCGGTCTAACCACCACCCTATAAAATTTGATTTTTAATTCTGGTGGCACCTTTTGTCGCACAAGACTCTAGATGCAAGCCTCCATTTCATCCACCATGCCTCAATACGTTGTGTGACATCGTCATCAATCTCTCAATTCCCTTGGATGATAGACCCGATGTACTTGAAGCTTCCTTTCTTTGGAATGACCTGAGCCTCAAGCCTCGCCTCCACGTCTGTCTCACGGTCGCTTCCGTTGCTCCCGTTGCTGAACTTGCACTCCAAATATTCTGTTTTGGTCCTACTCAGCCTGAACCCTTTAGATTTCAGACTCTGTCTCCAAACCTCCAGCTTAGCGTTCACTCCGCTGCGAGTCTCATCAATCAGGACTATGTCGTATGCGAATAACATACACCATGGCACCTCCTCTTGGATTTGTCGCATCAGTCCATCCATCACCAGACAAATAAGAATGGGCTAAGAGCTTATCCCTGGTGCAGTCTATCATCACAGGAAAGTGCTCAGAGTCTCCTCCCGTTGTCCGTACCCTGATTTTGGCTCCATCTTACATATCCTTAATTGCCCTAGTGTACGCCACATGTACACCTTTAGCCTCCAAACATCTCCAAAGAACCTCCACCTCCCTAGGGACTTTATCGTATGCCTTCTCGAGGTCGATGAAAACCATACATGTGGGACACAATGAGAAGAATTGTAGTATACTATCCGAGGACCGAGTTTTCACAGTAGATATAACTAGATACTTATTAGGCCCTGTCATTTTGATCCCATTACTTGTTTGGCCTTAGTAACTCAGCTAGAGAACCATATTCAGTATGTACATTTGTTTATGAGCTAGTAATATCCATGTATGATTTGGCTTTTTATTATGCGAAGCTGCTCTTTTATGGTTAGCAGCTCTTTTAGTTCAACAGCAGATAAGAACATCTCCATTTCTGATTTTTATTTACGGAAAAGGTTCAAAATGGCCCTTAAACTACGTGAAATTGAACAAAAATGTCCTCCGTTAACAGTTTGGTCCAAAACTGCCCTTATAGTTACTTGATTGGGTCAAAAATGCCCTTTTCTTAATAAACATATTGTTTCTTTCCTTTTTAAACACATTCTTTTCTTAATAAAAATGTTTTTTTTTTAAAGAACCCATCTCTTGTTTCCTTTTCTGTTAAAATTCAATCTTTAAAAATAATATTTTATTAGGAAAAGATTATTAGAAAAAGGGCATTTTTTACCCAATTAAGTAACTATAGGGGCATTTTTGGACCAAACTATTTATGGAGAGCAATTTTATTCAATTTCACATAGTTTAAGGGCATATTTGACCCTTTTCCGTTTTATTTATTAATCACGTCAGTCAACTATTCCTCAATCAAAGAATAGTTAGCGCTGTATCTGAAACATCTATATCCACTTCTCTGTTCAAGTGTGTTCCATTCAAATTCAATACTAATAATTTGTATTTTAACGTAAATAAAAAATTGTCCAAAACTAGAGGATCCCTATCTTATACTGAACTACATATCTTTAATGAGACTGCAAAGACTCCTCACAATATTCTTAAAAAGAAGAACTCCTTGCAAACAGTGGAGAATAATGTAAGTTTAACACTAGCGACTAGGCATTAAATTCCGTTCTCATTGAGCTCAAAATATTAACTTACGCCTAGGCATTAAATCCAACTAGTTGGTATCATTGTTATGGATCCTTCACTTTCATTCTGTTATGTTCTTGATTCTGAGAGATAGTAGGTCTTTCAACACAAACTTCTCCATGTAATTTTAGCCTATCTCATGTCCTTTCAGCACCTGTGTCATATTTACTGACCTATGCTTATGAAGGTGTACATAGGACATGTCCTATCCATCTTAGGCGATCTTCTCAGTATTAGCCTCTGCTAGATGTTATAGTCCAATCAATGTGCATTTTGAAAAATAAACCTATCTGTTAGTCCAACAATGCACATATCCTACGTTTTTTGTGTGTCTTTCCATGTCTTATCTTTTTTACCGTTATATTAGTGAGTGTTAAAGTTTCATGCTGGCTTATCCACAGTATTTTGAGATGTCAAGCGGCGCTCCACTAATGTTACACTCCTAGTTGTATTGGAAGAAGAAATTGCATGAATTGGCTGCTTGATTTGATTTAGTTGCCCAAACTTGTATATAGTTTTAGGGAGATGCTAGTTCTCGGTTAAAATGTTGCCATCTGCTTTTCCTTTTGTGTGTAGCTTTCTAATATTTGCACCTGATTTCTTCCTTTATGCAGCAAGAGAAGGAAAGGGCCATGGTCAATGAAGTAGTTGCAAAGCTTACAAGTTCCTGCTGGGACAAATGTGTCACTGGTACTCCTGGAAGCAAGTTCAGTTCCAGTGAATCTAATTGTTTAAGTTACTGTGCACAACGCTACATGGAGATGAGCATGATCATAATGAAACGGTTTCAGAGCATGCACTGAAGAATGATTGGCCTTATAAAATGGACAGAGTAATCTTTTTTTGATTCCTTCAAAGAAATTTGAGAGAAAATGTAGTAAATTTTTCTTGTTGCTTAATACATTTCATGGGTGGTGTTACTGATGATATAAATTACTAAATGCAGAGAGATGTTCTCATTCTGATTTACCCCTTCATGAGCAATGCCATTGATTCACCTTCATCCAAACTAGTAAAATCTCATAAAATGTCAGGCTAAATGATTTTTCCCTCTTTTACCTGTAGTGGTCTGATTATGCCAGTAGAACTAACCCTGCATTGACAGACTACTCTGCATCCTTGGTACTTAGAAGAGACAACATATTACGCGTTTGAATAAATAGCAATCTGAGTAAAGGTGCAATTCTCTTTTTTATCTAATAACACAGATGCCGCGTTTTCAAATTTACAAAAACTTATTCACAGATGCCTTTTGCTTTCATGCGTTGTATATCTAAAATAAACAAAAACCATAGATGTTCTCAAATGAAATTGAATTACTTCTGTTAAGCTTTTAGTCTAGTCTGGAATAATTTTATCATATATTGTTAAATTCCTTTTTAAAAATACTGGACATGGAAAAGAAAGGAAACATAAGAGGAATTTGATGAATGTGAGAAATTGGCTATGGAAAGACCATGAATAGCAAGAATGATTTCTTCTTAGTATCCTTTGCAGAATAAACACATAGCAAATAGTTTTGGTTGCCTTCAGCCCTTCACATAAGAAAAGAAAATTAAAACCCCCCAAAAAAAGAGAAGAAAATAATATACACACAGAGCCTGGATGACTAAGTTCACAATGGTTGAACCCACCCATAAACTCTACCACCACTGGCTAATGATCTTTACACTTGTCAGTTCTTTTACAGTAACTTAATCAGCACCCAGGTTAACCACTATTGCCGGTTTTCAGTTGAGAAAGCGTCATTGCTGACAGTTATCCGATTTGAGTCTCCAATTTCAGATGCCATAGCAACTACATCAGGTGGAATTTCCAAGGTTCCACTTCTTCTTCCCCAACTAGAGCGCCTTGGATGTAGTATACTACGCCCATCTGGCAATGTGGCACCGGTTAGATCTTCGTCCTTATCTAACTGATTATCATTTCTAGGTTGTCCTTCAAAATCATTTGCTCCTATCCCTTGTTCATGCCAAGAAGGCTTCCTTCCCCTTTCTAAATCATTCATTGTTTTCTCCAAGTTTGGACTAACAAAACCACCACCAACTTCACGAGGTGGTATTCCAGGTTCTCTCACCACTTTGGCCCTGAAGTTGTTCTTGGAAGGAGGTATACTAGTGCAGAATATCTCTAAGAAGTTGCGAAATACACCTTTGTTAAAAGGGTTGACTCGACGATCATACCGATATCTGAAGTTCTCATATGTTGACTGCAAGCACACAGAAGACTCAAATGTCAAAAGTTGTACTTCAATCCTCGAAATTGGAAGCCATCGACATGTTAGAGAACTAGAGCATGGGGGCAAGTTTGACTCTTTGCATAGGAAAAGAAGGGGATTAAATGTAAAGCACGTAACATTACCTGATTTGTGCCAATAAGATACAGATGGAAGACAGTCAAGCCACCAACAAACCAAACTGATATAAATGTATAAACGATTAGCACAATAGAAGCGGGAGTCTTGGCCATTGCCTTCCAGATTGATGTCTGCTCACCATCCATGATCCTTTTAATATAGACCCAACAAAAGCCATGAACGTATAAGCAAAGAAGAGTTGTTGAGAAGACAAACATGAAGAAGAAACGGTAATTCCTCTGCACCAACAAAAATATTATGGTTAATTAGAAAGCTATGGCACTAACATTACAGAAACTTTCTCCGCATGCTCAGGCATTACAAAAGTAAACATTTGCTGTGACCAGCATAATGTCTGTTCGCAAAAATATATAACCAAGTGTCCAAGACAAAGTTCTGAGAGTACTTCAAAAATCACGGCTTCAAGAGCAAGATTCTCTCACTGGGTCAAGATAAAGGGGAAATGCAAGGAATCATCACAATCAGAAAACGTGCGACTTAAAAGATTTCGTTAAACAAATTAATGAAATAAAAAGTGGAGCATGCTCCAGCAAAATCCACTTATTCTGTTAACTCAAATGTTCAATGGGTTAATACCTTAAAAAATACGATACTCATTTTGTTACAAAGATTCTCAGTGTGACGGAAAATATCAAATATGCTTTTTTATTAATACTTGAGCAGAACATACCATTGCAAGAATTGCAATATCAGCTATGAAGAGTATGAATGATTTACACATCAATCAACAATTGACCGGCACCCTTAGCCTGAAGAGTGCATGGAAGAAAAATGTAAATGGACGAACTAACAGCTCTTCCATGCGCTTTTCTAACTTATACCTTAGGGAGGAAGTAGTACTCTTTTTTTGATTTTTTTTGTTTTTGAAATTGTGGGAGGAAGTAGTACTCTTATGACTCACAAACATGTTTTTAAGGGGAAGTTCTACGGATTTAGGAAAACGAAAAAGAATATAAGTGGCAGAAGTCTCTTTTGGGAAGGGCACTTGAATGCCCAGCTATGCACGACAGGTTTCTCATAAAGACGAACTTACTTGTGCATGCAGAAGGCAGATACACACTGCCTGAGAAATTTAAGAATTTAGAAGAAGGAACTAAGTGATAAAAGAAATATGCAATTTACCTTCACACTGCAAATTAATTGAGAACTATATTGAAAAAAAAATCAATGACCACCACCCTATAACACAAATTACCATGGATTGAGAGGATAATTGTGGGGATGCCATGAATGAATTGTAGGACCAAGAGCTAAGTGAAAAAGCATTTCGTTGAGATAGCATCTAATGGAAAAAGAAGATGTTCATATTTAAAATGAGATACTCACCAGTCCAATACATTGTCCGACCCAGGGGCAGTGATGGTCGAAACGTTCCACACAGTTGTTACAAATTGAACAGTGTGAACAACGTGGAGGCCTGTACAACATGCAGGTGTCACAATATTTGGATTTCACAGTTATTCCATTGACATTCACATCCTTAATGCGGGGCAAACGTAATTGTGGAGTTTGACCCGGTCCAGCTTGAGTACTCCCTTCAAAGTTTTCTGGTTCTGGAGGATGAAGGTTGCGAGGAATTATACCGGGATCTCTTCCAGAAGTCAGTAGAAGAAGCACTAAAACCTTTGAAAACAAAAATGCTGATTACTTTATGTTTTGACTCATAAATCTACACACTTTTGTAGCCGTAAAGTAAAAGATAATACAGTAAAAACCACCATCATTTAATAGTTTCTTTATTAAATGAGAAGGTGGGAAAACAAAGGTAATTCCCCTTCATGTGATATTTAAAAAGTAAACATAAGACTACAAGGACCTAGTTTCCCTCCTTTGTACGGCAGAGAATATTCAAGCAACTTTACGATTCCCATGATGAACTGACTAATGCAAAAACAAGACAAGATGCAAAGAGTAATGCTTTAACAGAAGTTTTATGCCCTCCTCATAGGTCATAGCAAGGTAATAAAAGGCCAGTATCACAGAAGCACTAACGTGCCGCTACAGTACTCCATCTGGTCAATAATAAGTGTCCTTTTGGCCTAGCCTATGTTGCTCGGACTCTTCACTTTCAGTGCCACACCCATGTCGACACGACACGGGTGTGGGTGTGGGATCCGTACCCGATCTGGTCAACTAATTTTGGGTACTTTGACCAAAATCAAGGGAGAAATTCCGGACACATTCAATGATTAAGCTATGGTGAAATTGAAGAAAATGGAATAACATGAACTTGTATATCGAAATTTCTATGTCACTCATTTTCCTTTTATCTCCTTCCGAGATTCTCCTCTTAATCAATATTTTTCCTCAAGTTTTCCACATAATATCTTATAATTTAGGTTTTATAACTCCATTTTTAGAATTTCGAATTATTTTTTGTTGAATCCCAACACCCGTATCCGTACATGGATCCGTACCTACGAATCTTAAAATTTAGATCATGACGGATTCGACCTCTAGATCCGTATCCGACACCCGCACCCGAGTCCGAGCAACATAGCCTTTAGCACACCCCTTAAGAAAATACCAACTCCTAATAAAAAATAGGTAATTTGACTAACTTACCCTTAATTAAATAGTAATTATTTAATAAAGTTTCTTGATTACATAAAAACTAACTTATTAAAATGGGGTTAAATTTGGAAGAAAAAAATTAATACCTTCTTGATTATGTTAATAGACACTTATTTTTTATCAAAGTAAAAAGGCCAAAAGGACACTTATTATTGACAGGAGGGAGTATATAACTGTAAATCTTGCCGTCCAGATTCCCTAGGTTCCTCATGGAATTAGTTGAATCTCTTTCAAATATCATTCACCCAAGTGAACTGGTCAAGCATCTCTCAAGTGTCAATCTTTGAGAATGAAGTGCAAACTTTTAAAACTGGATGGTAATCACTATGTTCTGCTTCTAAAACTGCAAGACAAAGAAGGAAAAAAGTTTTGAACTGCAGCCAGTTCACCAGAGAACAAGGACTTCCTTACTCAGAACTCTCATTGCTCAGTCTTCACACAATGCCCCATCTCTGAACACCTTTGGAGCCTACTTTAGCTGGAGAGCATTGACCCCCAGATATGCAAAGATTTATAAATCTTATCTTTTGTCACCAGAAGTATCAGTGATACTTTACTTCTTAAGATGACACTATACAATCTTCACCCATTTTTTAAACTTCATTATTATCATCTCTGTTGCAGCAACAGATCAGCTTGATTCTCCCAACTTATCAGCAGCTTTTGTATGGACTTGCACAAGGGTCACACCAGTGACACCACTGCTCTACCTTCTGAAACATATGTGCCTATTCCCATCCTAGCTTGGCAAAGCATAAACCTTCTTTACCATATAGGGCCAAAAACTATCAGCTCTCTCCTCTCTAGCTTCTAATTGACTTTCACTTTGTTTGAATACATGATGCCCTTTTTGCTCTTAGCATTATAGTCTTGTAGACACTCTTTAGGAAACAGTATCCATATATGTTAGAGGCAACTGTTTAGTTTGAGCTACCAGAAAAACTGATAGAACATGAACAAAATATTTAACTTAACATAGATTCAAAGTATAATCTGCACTGTCTGGCCACGATATCTTCAACTCTTGTTTTGAGTAGATGCATTTGACATAATTATAGATCCAGCACTTATTTTACAGGCATATCGAAAGAGCCAACTCCTCGGCAAAATCTTCGGATAAAATTCTTACTTTAAATGTATGTGAGGTACAAAGTTAAGAAATGTCGAAGATCCGTAACAACCAAAATCAGAATTCTTAAATCATCACAATCACGAAGGATTTCTGACATATATAACCATGTACGCTCCAGCTACTGGTGCAAATAAAGATGTTCATCACCTATCAGTTCCAAGACTACTCATTTCATCATCCAATACCAAATTGAATGAAAATCATGCGACCAGGAAAAAAGAAGTAGCCTGAGTAAAACACACTACATTTGCACAAACAAGGAACAGGTAGTCAAACTAAGTAGTCAAGTTTTTTAGAATGATCTAACATCATGGTACTAAGAAGGCTAACGCAGCCATCCAACTAACAGACTACATACTTCAGAAATCATGTTGAAAGTGGAAGCAAAGAAAACAAACACTTACATATACTGTGAAAACAACAGCTACAACCATGATCGACCACCCCCAGTCACCAGCAAAATCATCCACCAATTTCCTCGCAACAAATACACAAAAAAAAGCAACCGGGGCAGCTATAAGGAAGATAGTCATAAAGAGCGACCTTACGTCAGGTCCAAAGATAAACCTTCCTTGAAGAATAAATTTCTGCACAATCAAGAGGCAATAATGTCAAGAAAAAGTATGCACAATCACGAGATATGCAACTTAAGAAGCTCTGTTATTACAAAGAAATGTCAAAATTTAGCAATAATACATCTAATTTGAAGAGCTTGTCAACATTATCTCATAATTTCATCCACCGTTGATATGCCCTTGAGGAAGATAAGCGAGTATATTGCGGTGAAGTTTGAACTTCGGATAGTTGCTTCTTTTTATGGCAATCAGAATTTTGAGGCATCTCAAAGTTTTGTAGAACTTTAATTAGGGTATTGATTCTGCTTTCCTTATTTCCTTCTTTTTTTTCTTTCTATCTTTCTTTCTTGGGTTGCCTCTTAAAGGTATTTGTATTTACCTGATTTTCCATGTTTACAGAAACTTCGTGAAATAGTTAATTTCACTATTTTTTTGGGTTAAGTATGGTAATGGCAACTTACTTGCCAAAGTATCTCACATGAATAGCAAAGGTTTGGAGTTGGAATCTACAAATGCCTCTATAATGTGTATTCTTTTAATTAGAGTCAATTTTACAGCAGTCAAGCTCTCCTGGAATTATGGTTGGTACTTGTAAGAGATGACTAAGGGATCTCAGAGCAATTCTTGCTACTTTTGCTTCCTTCAGAGAGGCTTCTCCTACTTGCAATCAACTACTACACCCTTACCTAAACTGAAACACGAAACTGTTACCACCAAATAATTTCCTACACTTCAAGTCCAATGAACACTAAACCCTTAAAACTCCAGGAATCTGCGCAGTATCATAGAAACAGCTAGTTCGAGATCAAAATTAGTTGAATTTCCATATCTTTTCTCATATTTTCATTTTTCAAATGACTCGAATAATCTTATATTTGAACCAAATGGCACTGCGGCCACTAAACTCCACTCCACGCCATCACACACTAAAAGAAAAATTAAAGCTAAGATAGAAGAGTCCAAAGTCGTGGCTATGACTCAACGGAAGATATAATGCGATCAGCACTTGGTAAGGTTGAGCTTAGAAGCCAGAGAACCAATGTTCTTAAAAGAGTCGCACTTCAAAAGGATAACAATCAGAGGTCCAAACTACAACTATCTGTCGACCTTTTTCATCATTCTAAAGCTAACATTTACAGCATATTACGAAATAATTCCAAAAATACCAGGTATTAAAAGCTAAATTCAAACCAATAGTATTGTAGCAATTCAACGATGTCAAGAAGTTAATAGACGAAATAATAAAGGAATAGTTATAAATTAATCAAACTTGAAAAACAGAATCCTACCGTTAGACTCCTGGAAAATAATTATGAACTTGCAAAAGAAAATCTGAGATCTAGTAATACGCATTGGAAAACCTACAAATTATTCAAACTAGAAGAGCAAGAGGAAAAAGGTCAATTCACTCACATTGCTGCCCTTCCAGGCCTGATAAGTCCGGAGATCGGCAGAACCACCGCCGGTATCTGAACTTTTGGGCGGAGCCACCCCATACATTCTCTCTCTCACTTTTTCTTTATCTCTTTCTTCTCTCTCAATCAATTAGAATAAAGTAGAGAGACAATATTTAGTAGTAGTGGAACGTGAATTAGGAAAAGGTCAATGAAAATGAAAGAGAAAAAGGCTGCTTTGTTCTCTTCTCTCTAACTTTTTCTAATTACTTCGACTGGTGACGCGTAGAATGAGTCAGCCACGCGGAGACATTGCGTCAGATCCCGGCGGCAATAGGCAGCACCGGCGGCGGAGAACGGCGATTGTTGGAGGCAGTGAATTTTGAAAATTTACACAAGTTGAGATGAAGTTGTTTATTGTTAACCGTAAGGGAAGAGCGTTGGAGAAGTTTTACTCACTCCTATATAGTTTAATGGGACATGTAATTTAAGAAATAAAGTTAATATTTTTTAATTTTATGATTTAAAATAATTTAAAAAAATTGTATGATTATAAATATTAAATATAAAAGATAAAAAAATTAAAAAAAAAATAATTAAAACAAATGTGTCATATAAATTAAAATGGAAGATAGTAGCCAATTGGAATTGAAATAAGCAAGAGGAGGAGGAGGGGCAAAACACGGGAATTTGAAAACTTAAATACCCATCCTTTTTGCGTCTTTTTTCTCTTCAACTCTTCTAATGTGACTTCCGCGGCTTATAAATAGCTGGTAAAAAGAAGCACGTTACTAAATTTTCATCTAATTTGGTAACAATAACAGAGTAAATATCGATTCACACCTGTTATTTGTCAAATTAAATAATTTAACTTTTAATAATTAAAATTAAAGTAAAAAATACGCAGCATTTAACAATAATTGAATAATAAATATGTTTATAATAGATATAGATAATTATATGGTGTAAATATTAAATAACGATAATTTTTTTCTATAACATACTATACAAATGATTTCTTTTGAGATGAGCTACTTGCTCATGTTAAAGACAAAAAACCTTATTGATAATGCAACATATATGATATTTCCTCCATCTTATTTCATAGTCGTTCTTTTTGGAGATGGAAAACTCATTCCACCTCATCGAGAAATAGAATTGACTAGCCGAGAATTTAATGCAACAATTTTTTACTAAATCTATAATTTATATAAAACAATAACAATAATCTACCCAATGAAATTTCACAACGTGAGGTCTGGGAGGGTAGAGTGTACGCAGACCTTACATCTACCTTGGTAGGTGGAGCGGTTGTTTTCAAAAGACTATCGGCTCAAGACAAAACATAAGCACAAGCAAAGCAAGAGAAACAGTCAAACCCGAACAAGAAATTTAAAGCAGTATGAAAATGATGGTAACAAAAGCGAATACGTCATGAAGTTGCATTCTGAAAAAGGAAGCAGTAACTAACACAGATAAATAAGATAAATAAAGTACACTAAAGAACACATAGCATCAGAAATCAAACAGCATGGGGTATAAAGCAATATTGCGCCTACTAGTATGATAGGCTAAACAGGCCTACAATAATAACACTACAACTATCAGTTTGTAAGCGTAAGTAGGACTACACTCAACTACCCTTCTACCTTAATATGTGCCCTCCACAACCCTATCTAAGGTCATGTCCTCGGTAAGTTGCACATGCACCATATCCCGTCTAATCACCTCTCTCCAATACTTCTTCGGCCTACCTTTACCCCTCATGAACTCGTCAATAGTCAACCTCTCACATGGATCATTTGTGTCTCTCCTCTACACATCTTACTTCCCCGCATCTTATCCTCTGTCAAGGCTACTCCCACTCTGTCTCGGATATCCTCATTTCTAATCATATCCCTCCTTGTATGCGCACACATCCATCTCAGCATTCTCATCTCCGTAACTTTCATATTTTGGATGTGCGGAGTCTTGACTGGCCAACACTCCGCTCCATACAACATAGTCGGTCTAACCACCACCCTATAGAACTTGCCTTTAAATTTTGGTGGCACATTTTTATCGCACAAGACTCTAGATGCGCGCCTCCATTTCATCCATCCTACCCCAATACGATGTGTGATATCGTCATCAATCTCTCAATTTCCTTAGATAATAGACCCGAGGTACTTGAAGCTTCATTTCTTTGAAATGACTTGAGTACCAAACCTCACCTCCACGTCTATCTCATGGTCGCTCCCATTACTGAACTTGCACTCTAAGTATTTTATCTTGGTCCTACTTAGCCTGAACCCTTTAGACTCCAAAGTCTGTCTCCATACCTCTAGCTTAGCGTTCACTCCGTTGTGAGTCTCATTAACCAGTACTATGTCTTCTGTGAATAACATACACTATGGCACCTCCCATTGGATTTATCGCATCAGTCCATCCATCACCAAGACAAATAAGAATGGGCTAAGAGTTGATCCCTGATGCAGACCCATTAACACTGGAAAGTGCTCCGAGTCTCCTCCTACTGTCCGTACCCTTGTCTTGGATCCATCATACATATCCTTGATCGCCCTAGTATACGCCACATGTATACCTCTAATCGCCAAACATCTCCATAGAACCTCCCTAGGGACTTTGTCATATGCCTTCTCGAGGTAGATGAAAACCATATGTAAGTCCCTCTTCCTCTCCCTATACTTCTCCACCAACCTCCTAATAAGATGAATGCCATTTGTATTCAAATGCCCCGACATGAATCCAAACTGGTTTTCGGAAATAGACACGCCTCTTCTTACCCTCATCTCCACGACCATTTCCCAAACTTTCATAGTATGGCTTAATAGCTTGATATCCCTATAGTTGTTGTAACTATGGATGTCACATTTGTTCTTGTACAAAGGAATAATTGTACTCCACCTCCATTCTTCGGACATTCTCATCGTCTTAAAAATGACATTAAACAACTCAATCAGCCACTCCAAACCTGTCCTGCATGCGCTCTTCTAAAACTCAACTGGATCTCATCTGGCTCGGTCGCTCGTCCCCTACGCATCCTGCGAACAACACCCTTAACCTCCTCAACCTTAATGCTTCTACAATATCCAACATCCTGGTATCTTCCGGATTGCTCCAGATCTTCCAGAACAATGTCTTTATCTATTTTTTTGTTCAAGAGTTTATGGAAGTAAGACTGCCACCTCCGTCTAATATGTGTGTCCTCCACCAGTACTTTTCCATCCTCGTCCTTGATGCACCTCACATGGTCTAAGTCACAGACCCTCATCTCCCTCACCTTGGATAGTTTGTATTCTTAGCCCCACATTTTCCCTCTAATTCCACATACAAGCATTCAAAAGCCGTAGTAACCGCTAGTTTTGCCTCCTTCATCACCATTTTATACAATTTCATATTCATTCACTTCTCCACCTCATTCTTGGTTTCTACAAAACTTCACATACGCTGCTTTCTTTGCTTTCACCTTCGCTTGAACTTTACCATTCCACCACCAGTTCCCTCGATGCTTACCACGGCTACCCCGCGAGACCCCTAACACTTCTCTAGCTACCTTCCAGATGCAACTGGCAGTCCTGTCTCACATACCGATCGCGTCCCCACTACTCCCACAAGCCCCCTTGGCCATCAACCTCTTCCTTATCTCTTTTGCACTAGCCATGGTCAAACTCTCTCATTTTATTCTTAGTCTGTCATCCACAACCCTCCTCTTCTTCTCCAAATCGATCACTAAAAGCTTATGTCGGGTTGTAAGATACTCACTTGAGATAACCTTGCAGTATTTATAAAGACCGTTGTTGTTACACCTCGTAATTTTAAGACTATAATTAGAGGACGTAATTAATGAGGTAAGATTCGAATCTTGGATATAGAGTATATTTATATATGCTAATCCAGAAATTAGTATACAAGAGGATGTGATTCCAGAAAGATGTCGGTCACAATAAGGGTGACGTTGGATACTTATAGCAATAATTGTATATTCCCGTTATGGAATAGTATTGTATTATAAAATTATGACATTGAGGATACGAGGCTTATGAAATTCTCGGGAATTAAAAGAAGTGGGTTTGAGATTTACTAATTGAAGAACTTAGGGGCCAAAGTGTAAAGGAAAAATCAAATTTTTTTCTTATAAACTTACATTACCTCTTCATCTTCTTCTACTCTTAACAAAAAAAAAATAACTCTCCTCTCATTCTCTCATCTACACTAATCTGAAAATCACCCTCCACCCATAACCAAAATTAAGGTTTTTATCTTCTCTTCCTAGACTACATTCTTCACCAAAAATTAGATGCAAAACAACACCAAAAACCGTGGCGAAAACAGCCACTGCTTGGCTGAAAATTGCCCAGAAAATTGTGATTTTTGAGATAAAATTTTGGAAGAAAAACGCGTAGGGATGATGGCTTAACATTGTAGAAAACTTGCATGTCAATTGGGGTTGAAGAAGTGAACAAAAAGGAAGAGAAAATTACAAAACAGTGGGGATTTTCGGACAAAACAGTGGTAGAAATTTTGCTGACTGTTTTGACGAATTTGAGGTATAAAAATTCTTCTTTCTATGATATAATTGGAATTCATGTTGTTATAATTAAGGTAATGAATTTGTGTTAAGGAAGAATTGGAATTTAAGCATTGCATGTGACCATTTTGAGCTAGTTGTCAATTTGGGGACAGATTTTGGTGTTGTTGGATTCGTTGGTGATTGTTGTTATTATTATCACTAATTGCATGATGAAATTGAAAGGAAACATGGAGATTTAGTTGGAATTAGTTGTATGGAAGTATTAAAATCCGAAATTGGATTATAGGAATTAAGATAAGAGTTATGGAATTATGACATGTTGTGGCCAAGAACTTGCATGAAATTGTTGGACATGTTGTGATGTATATGGGCTGTTTTAAGGTGGATTAAGAGGCTAAATTTACATGAGAAGTGGGTGTGTAAATTCCCTTTATTGTTGTCTTGGTTGTGGCCTTAATTGGTGCTTGTTTATTGATGTTATTAGCCTCGTTTGGAAGTTGTGGAAACATGTATAAACAGGGGAAGTCTTTGCCAATTTTTATAAAATAAGAAGTCGTTATTCGATATAAAGTATGCTAGCGATCATAGAATTGTGAGCGTATTACCATTATTATAGGTTGAAGTTCTAAATCGAGGCGTACTCTAATATATAGTTGATTAGTTCGTCTAAGAGGAAAGTGAAACTCTTACTTCTTTCTTTTTGGCATGATTTAATGAAATGCAGTGGACGTACTTAATTCTTATACAACTTAATTCCTAATGAGGATTGTTATGAGAAGTGCCTATGATTTTTCAGCAAAGAGTTTATTATGACATTATTACAATGATTTTATTGAGAGTCAGATGATAATTTTTACTTGCATATGGTTACTCACGATATCTACTCGTGCTAAGTGTTACTACTTCACCTCACCGAATCCCGAGCCGGGTTACGACTCGTGCACAGCCTTGCATTGTTCACCGAGACCCTCACTAGAGGGCCGGGTTACGTAGGATGGATCCATAGATGAGAGATGATTTTACCGAGTCCCAGCATGGGCCGGGTTATGATATGATTCCACCGAGTCCCGCATTAGTGGGCCGGGTTATGTTACAGGTATATATATGTTTATGGACATGCCTTCATGTTTTCTTGACTTGACTCTCATTTTTATAAGGCACAACTGACTTTTATGGTTTATGGCACAGTTGGATTTGAATCCTTATTTTTATACTGATCTTCTATTTACATTGGCTAATTATGGTCTCTTTTACACTTCATGTTTTACATACTCAAGACATTATTTAAATCTGACCCCCTTTCCTCGGGGTGCGTTTCATGCCCGCAGTACATGTTTTGATTTGGTGAACCTCAGGCCTAGGTTCCTACTCGTGAGTTGGAAAGCTCCTTTGATCCAGGGCTTTGTCATTTTGGTACCGAATCTCTTTTAGACTTATGTTCGTATTTAGGGGAACGACGGGGCCCTGTCCCGTCATATGTCGTTATTCTTCTTATAGAGGTATGTAGACAGTGGTGGGTTGTACGTGTGTAAGGGTTATGACTCTGTTTTGGTCGGTCATGATTGTATTCTGTGCTGGGGTGTTCTCATGTATATACGTTACTATCTGGTGGCAGCCTTGTCGGCTTGCTTGTTATGTTATATTTGAGAGTTGTGACTCCTCAGGAGACAGGTGCAATCTTGGGTAAAGGCAGCCTCGTCGGCTTGCCTACCCTGGCATAAGTTGCTATTGCGGCGTTATGCTGCCGGATTTCAGACTCACTAAGTGTTAGTTGGATTATGTGTGACAGGTTAGTATAATGACGTCATTAGGGCGGTTAGTCACGGCCCGTCGGGTCGGGTCGTGACAGTTGTCAACCTTCATAAGGAGCAAATAGTCTATTTGAGTCTTAGCCACCGAGCTACGGAAAGTCACCAAGTGCTCCTCCTTCTTCATGAACCTCGAATTGGCTATCACCATCTCAAAAAAATTAGCGAATCTAAGAGTGAAACGCCTCCCCTGTTCCTTTCCCCGAGGCCAAAGCCTCCATGCATGTCGTCATAACCCCTCCGAAAGTGACCCGATATGTCTATTGAAATCCCCTCCTACAAATAATTTCTCAGTGGGTGGTATACCTCCCACCACCTTATCCAAATTCTCCCCAAAACGCCTCTTTTCCTCCTCATCCAAGCCCGCATGTGGCGCATAAACACTAATAATGTTCATAGTGGACCCTCCAACTACTACCTTAATCGCCATCATCCTGTCATTGACCCTCATAACCTCTACCACCTGATCTCTTAGCTCGTTGTCTACCAAAATGCCTACCATATTCCTATACCTCGACCTAACCAAGAACCATAACTTATACCCATCCACGTCTTTAGCCTTAGATCCTACCAATTTGGTCTCTTGGACACATGCTATATTAATATTTCTCTTCTTAAGAATCTTAACTAGCTCTATGGACTTCCACGTTAAAGTCCTAATGTTCCAAGACCCTATTCTCAACCTAGCATCTCCCTTACCCCACTTACCCCCTAACCTTCACCCCCGTCCCCGACCGAGAACATGACCCTAGTCTACCATCAGTCACCAAAGTCACTAAAACAAATATACACTAATAGGCTAATCAAAGGTTTACACCTAAAACAGGAATGTCAATAATGCTATAACTAAAGACAAGAAGAGCAAATGTAAGAACGTAATATACTAAGGGCATGATTTAATATATTCCAAAACAAATTCGACAGCCAAGCAAAGATACATTAGCAATAGGAATGAAGACCAAGAAGATAGAACCCGAATGTTTGGCAGGAGATTGGAGAGATAGAGACTAGATGCGCGTCATGACAAATTTGTTCTCGACGATCGTGTTCCGGCAGTTGATGCTTTGGATATATAGCTGCCGGTACCTGCAAAAGCAAAGCAAAGGAAATACACAAATGGAAAAGGGATAAGATAAAGGGAGATATATTCACCGCAAATGAATTTAAATTAATGCAATAAAATGTAGCAGTACCGTTGATCGTCGGAAGTATTTTCCCCACACAAAACCAACATATATTTTAAAACTTAGGAATAATGTAAAATCAGTCCAATATTGATAACAGAAATAGTAAACAGTAGCATAGAACCAGATCTGGTGGTTTGTGTGGGTTGTGTGTTTGAGGGGGTTCACCGGAGCTCCGGTGTGGTAGTGACGAGATGGCTGAGATGGTGGATCTGATGGTTTGAGTTGTTGGACTCAGTTTTGAATCAGTGGGGTGACAGTGTGGTATGACTGAGATGATGGTTCGTTGTGGTGGCGCAGTGGTTGGTGGTGGGCTGTGATTGTCTGAAATGATTGGTGGAGATCGGAGATGGGGGTGGTCGGCGTTATCGTGGTGTTAATGATGATTTTCAAACTACCAAGAATGATAAAATACTAACTACAACTAACTGAGTAAGAATGAACCTGGTATTTTAGGTGATAACAACAACAACAACATATCCAGTGAAATCACGCAATGTGGGGCATTTTAGATGATAATGTCCGAAAATATGTCGTCGGAATTTTGCTGAAAATCATCAGGAACAGTTCGATTCTTCCGAAATCTGGAACTGTATGCAGACCACAGGCGGCAAATGCAAAACAAAAGAAAAGAAAGAGAGGAAAAAAGAAAATAGAAGAAGAATAGGAGGTTGTCCCAAATCCTAGAGGGTTGCGATGTGGGAGAGGAAGAGAGGTAAGCTAGGGCAGAGATATGCGACTTACCTGGTGGGTCGCCTACTGGAGTTAGTTTGGGGGAGGGGAAGAAGATGACCATTGCTACAAAACCATAGAGAGGATTGAGAGAGAAGATAACCGTTGCAATCAGAGAAGATGACTTCAACTTAACTCAAAAAATAATTTCTCACGTATCAAACTACTGTTAGAACTTTATTAGAAAAGAGTATTTGTAGATATCGAAATTTTGTAGGACTCTACAAGACGAGTCCATTCTATGTAAAACTTTAAGTCTATTAGGATTTTTTGGAGACTACTCTACCTTATACCCTAACTCAGAGTGAATTACTTAAAAGGTAATGCAACTATGGCAAATTCACTAATGAAGTCACTTATGTTTGTTTGATATCAATAAAGTTACTCAAGCTAATAGGTGTTTGGACATGCGATTTCATCTCATGATATGAAATCAACGTTTGGGTATGCAATTTCATCTCATGATTTTCATCTAAAAGGCATGATTTGAGATTCTAATTTTTTTAAATGTAAAAGTTGACCCAAAAGTTTATATTTTGTAAAAATAGATCAATAAGTTGGTAGATATATTTATCAATCATGTTTACCAACTATTTATATCAAATATTAAAATACCTACAAGTTGGTAGTATATTTATAACAAATTTACTCGTACCAACCATGTGGGGGATTATATTAAAGAGTAGTTACACTACAACTCATGTTCAATTTTCCATTTTATTGAACTAAAGTTTGATTAATTAATGTTGTATTTTTTAGAAAAAGACCTTCTAGTAGCGTATTAATTTTGTTATGAACTATGACTTGCTCATTTGATAATATTGTAAAAGAATTGATTTTTTATGGTTTTCACAACTTGTGAGATTTTTATGTCTATAAGAAAAAATACAACTTAAGAAATCCAAATTGCATGTCCAGACAAAACTTCAACTTTAAATCATCATAATTTCATCTCATGATTTTAAATCATGTCTGAATGACTCCTAAATAATAAATTTGTCAATGCTAAGAATCTTAATATTGCCCATAGAGTTTAAATCTTACATCCTCCTCTATTGCTCGCATCTCAATTAATTTGATAGGGTATTTCTTCCCAGATATCGAATAACTATGTTCTCAAAGGCTTGGACAAATGAAAGTTTCACCTAACATTTTTACCTCCGATAAAATTTAAACATATACTTCACGCAACTCAATTTATTGACCACATGTCATACCATTGAGTGTTACTAGCGCTTGTTAAATATACATATGATATACAATATATCATATGTATATTTTAGATGGTGTAGATTAGTTTAGGTAGTATTTGAGTGTAATTAGTATTGTATACTTATCATAATTGTATTACCATAATTGTATAGTTAGTGTTCAAGTAGAATAAGGTTTTAGAAGTAGAATAGGAATAAGATTCTTCTATTATGGAAATATGTAAATTGTATATATACTCTTTCAATGAATGAAAATAATCAAGGAATTCTGTCCGCTGGCCCCACCACCCCATCACTCGCTACAGGGTTCTGTCCAGTTACTGGGCTAACGACCCAGCCCAATTTCGCCACTGGTCCAGTTCCTCCTTCCAGTTCCCGTTCCCAAATTGGGCCAGCAGGCCCACTGCCTGCTGGCCAGTCCGTCCCAAATCCCGAGACTTCCCAAAATCCACCCGCTTCCTCTCCGAGTCATAGACCAGTCACTCGTAGTCAACATAGTATTTTTAAACCAAAGAGACATTTTAATTTGAATTCTAATGTGCTTAAATCACCCTTACCCCATAATTCTGTGTCTGCATTAAATGACCCGAATTGGAAAATTGCTATGATCGATGAATATAATGCTCTTATTGATAATAAGACGTAGAAGTTGGTGCTCCGTCTATCTGATATTAATATTATTAGGTCTATGTGGATTTTTGCTCATAAAGACAATTCAGACGGTTCGTTTGCAAGGCATAAGGCTCGGCTTGTGAGTGATGGTAAGCCTCAACATGTTGGTGTGAATTGTGGGGAGACGTTTAGTCCGGTGGTCAAGCTGGCTACCATTCGCACTGTGCTCAGCTTGGATATTTCGAAAGCATGGCCCATTCATCAGTTAGATGTGAAGAATGCTTTCTTACATGGTGATCTCAAGGAAACAGTCTATATGCATCAGCCCTTGGGATTTAGGGATCCCAAATATCCTCATCATGTCTGTTTGTTGAAAAAGTCCTTATATGGGCTTAAGTAGTCTCCCCGGACCTGGTATAAGAGATTTGCCGACAATGTTTCGACTATTGGGATCACTCACAGCAGGTCGGATAATTCCTTGTTCATATATCGTCGTGGTTCTTCCTTGGCTTATATCCTATTATATGTGGATGATATTATCTTGACTTTCTCTTTCGATGCATTACGACAGTCGATCATGACAATGCTCAGTTATGAGTTTGCTATGAAAGACTTCGGGCCCTTGAGTTATTTTTTGCGGATTGTTGTCACTCGTCATGCATGTGGGTTGTTCTTATCCCAGAGGAAGTATGCAATTGAGATCATTGAGAGGGCTGAGATGTCATCCTGTAAATCCACTTCCACTCCAGTTGATACTAAGCCCAAACTTGGTGTTGTGGCCGACGCACCATACGAGGATCCGACCCGCTATCGCAGTCTTGCCGGGGCCCTTCAGTATCTTACATTCACGAGACCAAATATTATGTATGTCGTACACCATGTGTGTTTGTTTATGCATGATCCCAGAGTTGAGCACATGAATGCGCTCAAACGCATCACTCGGTATATTCAAGGTACACTTGACTATGGCTTGCATTTACATTCTTCATCAACGTCAACACTTGTCTCGTATACAAATGCTGATTGGGGTGGCTGTCCGGACACCAGACGGTCTACGTCTGGCTATTGTATGTTTCTTGGTAATAACTTGGTCTCATGGCCTGTGAAGCGTCAGTCGACTTTATCCGTTCCAGTGTAGAGGCCGAGTATCGAGTGGTAGCTAATGTGGTCTCTGAATCATGTTGATTACATAATTTGCTGTTAGAGCTTCATTGTCCTATTCAGAAAGCGACCTTGGTTTATTGTGATAATATTAGTGTCATCTACCTTTCTGGTAATCCGGTTCAGCACTAGCGCACTAAACATATCGAGATGGACATTCACTTTGTTTGCGATAAGGTTGCCCGTGGTCAAGTACGCGTCTGCCATGTCCCTTTCAGGTATCAAATTGCAGACATCTTTACAAAGGGTCTTCCCTCGGTCCTTTTTGAAGATTTTAGGGACATTCTCAACGTTCGAAGACCGCTCGCTATGACTGCGGGGGTGTGTTAAATATACATATGATTACAATATATCATATGTATATTTCGGATGGTGTAGACTAGTTTAGATAGTATTTGAGTTAATTAGTATTGTATACTTACCATAATTGTATTATCATAATTGTATTGTTAGTGTCCAAGTATAATAAAGTTTTAGGAGTAGAATATGAATAAGATTCTCCTATTATGAAAATATGTAAATTGTATAAGTTGACACGAGGGATAGAATAAGTTGACTATAGTCAATTAACCATTAGCCATTAGCCATTAGCCAACGCATAAACTCACGTAAGCTAATTATTCTATTTCTGTTCTTTCTATATATAAAATTTTCTTTCATAAGCAGTAATATATACTTATTCTGACCGTTTTATCAATAATATAATTGGCTGATCTATGTTATTCTATTACTGTCATATATTAACAGCCGTGATAACTAACAGCCAACTAATCTTATTTCTATAACTTTACTCATTTTTCGTTAACGTACTTTATGAAAAATGTTTTGTCACAGGTACAGTAGGTAATGATTGACTTGGGGGTGGAGGATATTATGAACTAGCTAGACTACATGCTGTCTTGATGTATTTCTCAAATTTTCTATGACAAATTTCCTTCCATGACTGATTAATGGGAAATGGAGCCTTGAGCGCAGCAAAGCATTATTAGTATACTCCTTATAACACATGGGAGTGACTATGGCCAACACATATATTCACGTAGAGATAATGGTCAAAAGAAATAAAAATTATCACTTTTTCACGAGTTTCGTATTCTAACTATTAACTTTTTTCTTAAATTTCGCATCCCAACTATTAGTTATTCTCTTTTTTTATCTGAACTGGGGTGAAACTCGCAAAAAATTGATAGTTTAAATGTGTTTTTCACCATTAACTCATTCATACAAAGTTACTCTTTTCTTTCTTTCTATATCATTTTTACTATCATTAAGCTAATATTAACTAGTAATTAATATTTTTTCAGATCGAATTATCAATAACTGGCCGATCTATTGTTTGGTACAGATGAACAAAGAAAAAAATAAATTGTTTTCCAATAAAATCAAATAGCAGTTAGAAAATTGTTTTAATTGAATTTAAAGACAAGTGAATCGTATCCAATCCTGGAAACTTCTCAATGTGTCCGGGTTAACTTTTAAAATAAGACCATAATATAACTTCAGTATAAGAAAAGAACAAGAAATATTCAATGTATATTCAAATAATAGATGTTCTTCAATCTGAGATCTCAGAGAGAAAATGGAAGCTAGGTTACAAGTATGAGAAAAGAGATAGCCCTTCCTTCTCCCCTAAGCTATTTTTATATAAGTCAAAAATAAGATTATTTCACACTAAAGTACGAGTGATGTGACTTGTCTATGACACCAACATTCATTTGTGTTGCGACACTTTGATAGAGGTTGCCCGATGTGACCCGGGTTGGTGGAAATGGAAGACAACTTAATGAACCCTCCAGCCCCCTTGAGTGTCCGAGTAACTGCTAGCGGCCGAATGCACCTTTTCACCCCATACACAAATATCTTTCAATTGTTGAGCTAGCCGAGCATGAATCACCAACGTATTGGAAAGTTGACCAACTTCTTAAGTATACGAAGACATGAGCTTATTCACCATATAAGTTGACGCAAAAGGCAAAGGTGTCCACGAAAAATTAGTATATATACTATTCAACAAAGATACTTACAAAGTTGCAAAATTATTATAATAGGGATGCCAAATGCCAACAATAATTAATTAGCGTCGTCGCAGCAAGTCAAGCACAATAATAAGTTCAAACAAATAATTGTGGCTAGGACTGGAACAAAATTAGGGACTGTCATTTGCAGGTACTGAAAATGACAGCTTAGAAACGAGATAAGCTTATTCCTTTTTATGCTAAGACAGAGGCTACAGACAATCAATTCTTTTACACCTTACTAAATATATCGTTAGTTTTTAATTAATTAGTTGTCCCTTTAATTAGTATAGTCAAACATCTCTATAATAATTACGTTTGTCCGAAAATTTCATGACTCTATATTGAAGTGTTGATATATATATGTATACTAATATTTGATAGTTAGATCTTATTTAGATGTTATAAACAAAAGTACACAAAGAGTGATTTTTCTGTATTTTTTACTTTATAAACAAAAATAATATATTTGTTAATTTAAAACCTCATTTGATTTTCAACAACATACCCAGTGAAATCCCACAACGTGGGGTCTGGGGAGAGTAAATTATACACAAACCTTACTTCTATCTTGAGAGGTAGGGAGGTTGTTTCCAAAAGACACATCAATTGATTTTCATATCTCATTAATTAAAAAATTAAAAAGATTAATAAATTCATAACTAGTTGTACCATACCGATAAATAATTAAAAGCTAAGGAACATATGCATTTAAAATTAATATGAGAATTTAAATATTTCAAGTTTGACATAAGAATTCTACATGTATGTCATTTAATTTCGTAAATTCTAGTATCTTAGTGATAATATAACGCTTGAATTGAGGAAGAATTTTGTCCAAACTTCAGCGAAAGTGAATTCAATAGCTTTTCCTTAAAAGTTGTATAAGAGCTTAACATAAATATTTTAATATTTTATTTTTATATATAATATATTTCTTATAAAATATGATTACACAATATTTGAGTATGACTATTATAGAGAGGTAATTTTACAAAGAATGTACCGCTAACGAATAATAATTATAGAGAGATTTGATTATAATAAATGATATTATTATTATATATGGAATGTTATTATAACAAATGACAACTTCAACTTCGAAATAGATACTC
This sequence comes from Anisodus acutangulus, assembly GCA_029783415.1. Lineage (NCBI taxonomy): Eukaryota > Viridiplantae > Streptophyta > Magnoliopsida > Solanales > Solanaceae > Anisodus > Anisodus acutangulus. Next base: position 21,953,161 of record CM056506.1, on the reverse strand, counting down.
CTAGTAAATAATCTATTATTACGTTCGACTTCGAAACTTTACAGGAATGAGGAAACTACCTACTTTCAACTTTCCTCAATTCCCAAACTACGGTCACGTAGAAGGTGCAAATAAAAAAAATTTAACTATCATCATTTCATTTCATGTATTTGCCTTCTCTTTGTTCTTTTACGGTGTTTTATAAGGAATAAATATTTTTCACGAAAAATATTTTTTAAATAAATAAGTGATTCTTGTATTTATTTTCTTGTGCCCTAAAGACTAATAATTGTAAAGTGTCACTTCGTACCCTTAAGCAAAAACAAGAGATGTTGGCTCGAGACACCTAAAACAATCTTATTTGAGTTTTTAGACTTTGTCTTGCGAATTGTACTTATCATAACCACCCGACTTCATGAAAAATGGGCACTAGAATTGCAAAGTTTAATTAGTGATTACATATCTTTACATTATATCAACTACATATAGGGTACATACATACTTTCAATCCTATCAAATGCTAGATCTCGACTCTTTTATTTTTTTCACTAATTATTCACATTCTCACCCACTATTTTTTTTTGTGTAGAAAGGGAAAAGTAGAAGAAAAAGGAAGAAAACAAAAGAACTTCATAAAAATTATTTATCTAAAGGTTTGTCATGTAGAGGAAACAAGCCATATCGGCTTACATTTAGATTTGTTCATATTAGACTATTATTAGACTACTAACAAATTTTATGAATCTTAAATACAAAATGATATGAATCTTATTGATTGAACTAGGTATATTTAAGTTGGGAGTTGTGTTACCTAATATCCTTATACCACATTTCAAGGTAGAAAAATGAGAATTGATTATACAACAATTAACAATCCAGTGAAATCATACAAAGTGGGATTTGAGAGACTATTTTTTATAAACCCTCGGCACAATGAGAACTGATTATACACATTCCATACTTTATTAGGTGACAATTGAGAAGTGGAATTTTTTCTCAAGATCACTTCCCAAATGACTTTAAAACGAGCAAGGACGGTTGCCTTCTTTGTCGCCCAAAATCTTATTAGACCTTTTCCGTTCTTGTGCATTTGTTGGGCCTTAGAGTTTTGCAAAATGGATTTGGATTACAGAAGGATCTGGCCTTCAGTATAGAACATTGGTATAAAAACCAAACATTGATTGTCGAACCCAGGTCGCTGGATTCAAAGTCCAGAGTGCTAACCACTACACCATAAAACTGCTGACGTCAACCTCCCCATTTTAAATAATATATATCCTCTTTAAGAATACTGACAAAATCAGCTACCTCAGTAATTAAATGCAGGGACGAAACCTCACATGTCTCACTGGGGCTATAGACCCACCAATTTTTTTTTACTATTACTATATTAATAATTGTCAAAAAACCCTCATCCGCAAAAAACATTAGCCCCCAACCTTTTGTTACTCTTAAATTATCTAAGCCCAATAAATTTGCAAAAGAAAATCCATAAGCCCAACAAAAGAAAAAAAGTATTAGTCTATGAATACACAACAAAGTCAGCATATGTGCTGATTAAAAAATATCGATGCCTTTCTCTATTAAAATAAAAAAATACATTGTCTTCTTCAGGGTTTCACGCTCGAGACCAACTTAGAAATTAACGATTCTTCTTCAGTTCTTCCGGTTCTTTTCTTGTGATCTTCTTCAAGACTTTGGATTTTGCGCTACTCATCTTTATTTAGTACATGTAAGATTTTTTCATCATCTATTCAATTTTATTATAATAGTTATTTTTTGTGAACCATAATTAGTGCAAATTTATTATTATTTGAATTAATTAGTGTTTGATAAATGATCATATAGTTTTGGATTATTGTAGAACATTATTGTTGTGGATTTAAAGATTGTATTGATGGAGAAATTTCTTAAAAGAAAGTCTGCAATGGTTGATTCTTCTAAATCAAATACTCAAAAGAGACCTTCAAATGTTGAAATTGACTTCGACAATCTCCCGCCAGATCCTGAAAAGCGACCAACAATATGGAGTTACGATGCTAATCATAGAGATAGAGTAAGACGAGCTTATCTATTAAAGGGGTCGTCTCAACCTAGAAACCACAACATTCCATGGAGCCAACCAGATGATAAAATTCAAAAAATGAGATTTGTTGAAACTTGGTTTGACAAATATCCATATTGGTTGGAGTACAGCATAACGGAAGATAGAGCATATTGCCTTTACTGCTATCTTTTTAGTACTCAAAATAATCAAGGTGAGGCAGATTCATTTGTCGGAGTTGGATTCAATAATTGGAAAAGGAAGGAGAGATTTGATGTTCATGTTGGAGGACATAGCAGTTTTCATAATCAATCAAAAAAGAAATGTCAAGATCTAATGAATCAAAACCTTGCATGAAGTGTTTCTACTCTATTTACTCATAAAGCAAATAAAGAGAGAACCAACTACCGTATTCGATTGAATGCAATTGTTACATCTGTGCGATTATATCTGAATCAAGGACTATCATTTCGAGGTAGATATGAATCTGAGCTATCGAGAAATAAGGGCAACTATCTTGAAGTTTTTCATTTGCTTGCTGATAATAATGAGCAAATAAAGAATGCCCCATTTGAAAATGTTCTTCTAACTTCACAATTAGTTTCATATGATATTCAGAAAGATATTTGTAAAGCTTTTGCTGCTGAAACTACTTCTGTGATCATCAAAGATATCGGTGATAAATTTTTTACAATCTTGGTTGATGAGTCACGTGATGCATCAATGAAGGAATAAATGGCAATTTGTTTAAGATATGTGAACAATGAGGGATGGATAATTGAACGTTTTCTTGGTATAAAACATGTTCCAAATACAACTGCAACTTTACTCAAGGTGACTGTCGAATGATTACTCTCTAAGAACTGAAGAAAAGACTAACGATACTTATTTTCGCATCGAGTGCTTTTATGGCGTTTTGGACCAACAACTGATGGAGTTAAATATCCGATTTTCTGTGACAAATGTTGAATTGCTTCTTTTTATTGGTGCCTTAATCCTAGCAATTCATTCTTTGCTTTCAACAAGGAAGTCTCGTCAAGTTTTGCTTGATTGTATCCTCAGGAGTTTTCTTCACATGATCTAGAGTTACTTGATAATCAACTTGAGACTTATATTATTGATACGCGTAGTAGCATTGAGTTTTCAGAAATTGTTGGCATTGGAGATCTTGCAAAGAAGATAGTGGAAACAAAAAGACACGGAATCTATCCTTTGGTTTACACGCTTCTTACCCTAGTATTAACTTTGTCAATTGCTATTGCAAGTGTAGAAAGAGTCTTTTCTTCTATGAGCATCATCAAAGATCGATTGCGAAATCGAATATCGAACGATTGGCTTAATGATTTATTAGTACCTTTATTGAGAACGAAATTTTGTATGAGATCAGTAACGAAGTCGTTATGCAACGGTTTCAGACTATGAAATCTCGTCGAGAAAAATTGTGATTATATTTTCATTATTCTTGAACGATTTGTATTTATGTTATTTAGAATTTAATTTATTACCTACTTTTTAAAATTTGTATAATATAGTATTAGCCCCCTCGGAAAAAATTAGTTGGCTTCGTCCCTGATTAAATGAAACCTTAATTTGATAGAGATACAACATAAAAGAAAGTTTGGGGTTCCGCTGCTATGGCAAGTATCAATCAAAAAATGAATAGGACCTAGGGCGTGAAATAGCTCCTAAAAATAATTCATCTTAGGCTTTAAATTGATGTACCAATTAAAGACATTTTTTTTCATGAGCGCACAAACTGCTTGATAAGGAGATCACCGTGTGTACCAGCGTTGCTGCAACTTTTGACAAAATGGGCGATGTATTATCTTGGATTTCCCTTCCCATCAAATTATTGCTACTTTGCTGGCTGGCCTATATATATTTGGATGAAAATGTCGTGTCGTCCAACGGAGCCTAGAAGAAGGTAACTCGCACAGACAACTGACTCCTTTTCTATTTGTGTTACCGTAGAAAAGACTTTATTTGAATACCCCACATAGGTAATCAAGCAGCCGACGATCTGATTTCATCTAGTGGCGAATTAAACCAACAGAAAAAGGGAAAGTCAAAACTGTTTTAAACCAGTTTGATAAAAGATAGTGATAGAGATAGTCTCAGTACCACTGAACGTGCTATAGTCTTTTGGACTTGGACAAACAAAGTCGAGTAATATCTTTCAATTATAGTATGGTTGGTTTGTGACGGAGGCTACTCCTAATCCTAACAAGTTAAAGTTACAAGTACCATATACTGCTTAGAAGTTTATCTTTTTATCAGACTAACTAATGTATGACTAGGGATAGCAAGGGGTGCGATGCGGAGCGGTTGCAAGCCAAACCCACTTAAACCAAAAAAAAAATTTCAACCCGCCACACATAGCAAAATTGTGACAAGTTGTTACTATTGGGGCTCGTTTGGTAAAGGGACAAGAGATAATTAATTTTAGAATTAGTTATCCCGGGATTGTAGTGTTATTTTTATCCCACATTAAGGGTGGGATAACAATCCTGAAATAACTAATCCCCGAATAATTAATTCCGAGATAATTTATTCTCCAACCAAACAAGCCCTTAGTTTCTATCTCTCCTTTGTTCTCGGTTATTCATCAATTAGCATTCAATAGGAATAATGGCATACTTATATGCACGTCGCATTGGGAAGAAGAATATTACCTAAATCGAGTTTTAGTGAAAGTTATTTAGTCCCAAAACTGGCTAGCAATATTTGAAAAATTGGAGGAGAAGTGAAACTTGGACTCTACATAATGCTGGAAGTCCACAATTCGTACTCTTTATATATATACTACTGCTGAAGCACAACTATGGTGGGAGCAAATTAGGACACAAATGCAACTATATAAGTGTTTTTTTAGTACACCTTGTAGTTAACTTAGTTTATGCTAAATTCTTGCTTAGTTGAATCTTGTTGACTTAAATTAAGAATGCCTGCATGTTTGAACTTAATGTTAATTTCTTTATGCTGAATATTTCTCCAGATGAATGCTTCATGTGATATTTTCTAGTTTCATTCAAGTGGGAATGAAGTGATATTATTATGCCGTCCAACTTTACCAAATTGAGTACCTTCTATCCATGTTAAACTTATAACTTTCTAAATAAAAGTAACTTAAAACTTTCCAGATGTTGATGAACTTTTTTATGTGATTGATCTTAGTGTTTGCCAATTTTACGAATTGTGTTCTTTAATCTATCTGATTAAAAGTAACTTGGAAACTCTTCAAATGTCGAATTAAGAACTTTGTTATGTGGTTCTTACTTCTTAAATAGGAAATGACTGTTACATTAAAAAGACTTTGTTCTAGTACTTGTTAATGAGAGTTTTTCCAAACATCACGTAGAATACATTAAAATCCATACGATTGTGCACACACTCATATAATGGAAGTGCACTTTAAACACTACTAATTCCCCCAACAATAACTGATGGTGACTCCAATCAAATTAAAAAGACTTCTAAAGTATTCTCTATGTTTCAGGCACTTTTCTAGAATTTTAACCTTAAAATATTAAGCTAATCTAATCCAATTTAGCTTTAAAGTTTAGTTAAATTGACTCCCAAAAAGCGAAAAACATCACATAAATTGAGACGGAGAAAGTATATACCATCACTTTCTCAAGTACTAAGGGGTTGTTTGGTAGTTGGTTAGGAGTTAAGTTATTCATGTATTAAATCATGCATACGTAGTACCATGTTTGGTAGCATTCTTTTGCTATGTATATAATTCAATACACCTAGTACAATGTTTGGTTTGCAATTCAGAAACCCGCATAACTAATTTATCTATAAGTTACGAGAAAATATATGTATAATTTTTTGAAGGATAGAAGATGAAATAACTAATACATAAATAACTAAACTCTGCATAAATAATACATAAATTCCTTCATAACTAATCTCTATATTATTAATACATGCATAACCCTAACCGGCTACCAAACGACCCCCTAAGTGGTAGTTACAATTCGTTGCACAGTGACTGATAAAATAATTGAGCTCTTCCTTTTTTCTTTTTGCAGTGTACTTGAATAGACAGTAGAGGGGCATTGATATATATATATATATATATATGACATCATATTTTTGACATTTTCTTGAATTATTGCTGGAATCTTTGCTTTTACTTTTACTTTTTTGAAAGTCTCTTTTTCGGGCATTTTCTTTTGTCGGAATTTTGTCTGAACTCTACTCCAGGGTTTTTGAATTCCTTTGGCAATTTTCTTCAGAATCCACTGTTGCAAAAAACCGGACTGTCTTCATTATCAATTTCTGGTTCTTCTTCTTCTGATGAAGAGCCTTGTTTTGATGAAGACGGTAAAAACTTCAGAATTATGGCTTGCATTTCTTCTGGATTTTTGGCCGCCGCAAGCATTGAGGCCATCTGAGATTTCTGTGAAAGGAACTGGGTGTGATCCGATGTTTGTAGTGGTGTCGGTGGTGTTTGTAGAGGCGCTTGTACCTGAATGGATTTTCGGGCATTTAACCATTCCTGGACTTTTTGTGGTGTGAGACTTAATTGTATTTTAAAGTTGTCCCACCATCTAACTTTAAATCTCTTTCGGATTATTGGAATTTTATTTTCTGAATAATCTACAAACCATGTGAATATCCATAGTAAGTGGAATTTGGTGTGAAAAAGGTGCAGTGACACAAATCTTTTTTCTTCCTCAGAAGGTTTATATTGGGATTTAAAGAGGCTAAAAGATTTAGTGACTTGGAGTTTTTGTATTTCAAGGGTGGATCCAAATTGTTCTCACCATGAGTTCCACCATGTTGAAAATTATGATGGATTACATGAGGTATCAAAATGAAAAAGCCAAGTGTGGCGTTGATTGATATTTTGAATAAAGAAGGAATTAAACCAAACTTGTTGGTAATTCCAGTAATTAAAAGGAATATAAAAAAATGGTTCATTTTATGGATATCTGGGAAATTTAGGAGTTGAGACAGATCATTCCCCCAATTGCTTGGAACAATTACGTTAAGCATTTTGCAAATAGAATAAGAGGGATCTGAGTTATTTTTATAATAATTATTTTTAATTATCGCTGATCCTGATATTTCAAGGATAGCTTGGTAAAAATATGGGGGTTTTAAAATATCTCATGATTTGTAAAATCAACTTTGTCCAAATTAATTTTGCAATGCTAAAAACGGTGTTCCTATGATAACGGAGTTGTGAATGTCCAAAATTATTAGGAATTAATTTGCAGAAAATATGTTTTGATGCAATATTTTAAAAATATTTTTGATGTTGTAAATCATGCTTCAAAAGCTTTGTGTATGTAAAGGAATCAATCATTTTGATGGAAATGGTATCACAGTATCTAGGGGACTCAGAATTCTGATCTAAAAAATTATTCCTTAATTCTCCTAGATGACAAGAATACGTGTTTATCAGTTTGAGGTCTCTAGCTTTTGGTTTTGTCAGAAAAGGGAATTTTAAATTCTTATTATTGGAATCAAAAGAGATGGAATCATTATCTACCTTATAAGGGGTGATAGGATTTATAAACGGTGTTTCTAAGATAACGGAGTTGTGAATATCTTTTACAAAACCTCCTAGCGATTTTATTATTAACAATGGACTTTCTATAGCAACACCGTTTATTTTAGTAAAAGACATTCACAACTCCGTTATATTAGGAACACCGTTTATAAATCTTATCACCTCTTATAAGGTAGATAATGATTCCATCTCTTTGATTCCAATAATAAGAATTTAAAATTTTCTTTTCTGACAAAACCAAAAGCTAGAGACCTCAATCTGATAAAAACTTATTGGTTCGATTATTTTCTCTAAATATTCCATAGAATATCCCTTTTCGAATACGGTAAATTCCGTTACGACTAGAAACAAGACTCCGGAGTGGGAAATCCTAGCTGATTCTAGGAAGATCCAGTCCAACCACCCTCATTTACAAGGTATTAAGCTAAACATTCATGGTTGCCATGTAGATGATGCGATTCCTCTCAAGAATCCATCAGAGGATGAAAAAATAAATACTAAGAATATCTTCGCACAAAATAATTTCACCAATATCAGTTTGAATACCTTAGGAAAACAACTCAATAGGGTGGAAAAACACATAAAAACCAACCCTTTATTCACCATAGATTCCCAGGAACGACTAAGGATATGAAATTGAAAAGCCAAAGCTCAATCTTTAAACCCTTTCAGGTGTCCAAAGATGGTGTCAAAAACATCCAACAAAATAAGTCTGAATTCATTCAGGCTATACAAGATCAATTGAGTAGAATTGGGACATCCAACAGTTCTAATACAGAACACTTTGTTCCAGATACCCCACAATCATCCAATAAAATCACAACTCTGACTTTTGATTCCAATAACGATGATACATTAGAACAATTCCAAAATACTACAAACCCCAAAAGGAGTAATTCCAGATACAAGCATATAACATGCTACAAATGCAGCAGAAAGGGTCACACTTCGAGCTACTGTAAAATAAAAATAAAATTACAAAAAACCAGGTTTGGATGAAGAAGTAATCCACAAAATCTCCGACCCTCTAATAAATTCCTCTGATTCAGACTCCTCTGATTCAGCCACCAAACCAGAGTCTGACTATTTTTCTCTGTCTTTAGATGTTAATAAACCTTCTTCTAGTTATACAGGAAACTGTAGCAAGACTCATAAATCTCTTAAGAGTACTTTAAGAGGCTACAAAAAGAGAGATTTCAGCAAGACTAACAAAGAGTATTACAAAAATCCTCACAAAAATACTCGTTATTCCAATAATAAATTGAATCCCAAAAAAACTGATTTCAAATACAAAGATATTACGTGTTACAAATGTCACAAAAAAGGACATACTTCGAGATTCTGTAAAATGAATAAACAATTACAAGAATTGAAACTCGACGATGAAGTGACCTAAAAAATGTCCAATCTTTTCGTTGATTCCTCCGATTCAAATGCCGAGTCAGAACCTGACTATTTTTCTGTCTTCTGAAGACAACAAAGCCCTTCAAATAGATGAATTGCTCACGACCAGTTCATCTGAAAAATCTGATAAGGGTAAGGGAAAACATGTTTGTGCTTTAACCAAAAATCAAGAATTCATGTTAGATATGGTTAAACACATAGATGTCGAACACCAAAAGGATTATTTGAATAAACTCAAATCCTTTACAAACGAGAAAAAAGATGCCAAAAATACAATTTTACCAAATACTTCCATAAATACCTATGACTTGACCAAAATCCTAAAGAAGGAAAAAAAGATGAGATTATAGAGAAACGCCAGTTCTAGAACTTCAGAGAGAGATAAAACAGATCAAAGTAGAGATCAAGACTCTACGAGAAAAACAAGAACAAGACTCTCTGCTACTAAAAACAATCCTTTCAAAAGAAATCCATGATAGTTCGGAATCAAGTTCTGAGTCCGACAATTCTGACTCTGAAAATCTAAAAGGACCTTCTGATAACCAACATCTTGATGAGATCCCAAAAGAATTCCTTACTGTTTTAAGACAGATCACGTCAAAAAATACCTTGTTAAAATAACCTTAAATTCCCAAGCAGTTTTAGAATCACTACTATTGCTTTTTTTGACACCGGAGCAATTCTGAATTGCATAAAAACAGGTCTAATACCCGATAAATTCCATGAAAATACCCAGTAAACATTAGCAGCGGCTAATAACACAAAGTTAGAAATCAATTCCCAAACTAGCGCTTCTATTATTAACAATGGAGTTTCTATAACAACATTGTTTGTTTTAGTAAAAGACATTCACAACTTCGTTATCTTAGGAACACCGTTTATATAAATCTTATCACCCCTTATAAGGTAGATAATGATTCCATCTCTTTTGATTCAATAATAAGAATTTAAAATTCCATTTTCTGACAAAACCAAAAGATAGAGACTTCAATCTGATAAAAACTTATTCTTGTCATCTAGGAGAATTAAGGAATATTTTTTAGATCAGAATTCTGAGTCCCCTAGATACTGTGATACCAGTTCCATCAATATGATTGATTCCTTTACATACACAAAACTTTTGAAGCATGATTTACAACATCAAAAATATTTTCAAAATATTGCATCAAAAAATATTTTTTGCAAATTAATTAATAATAATTTTTTCTTTGAAAAACTTTTAACTAGTGATTTCCTCATAAACAGGAGAAAAAATCCACAAATTTCCAATATTGGTTACAACACAGAGATGTCCTATCACTGTCCCTTGCCCCACTGTCTGGCTACATAGAAAGAATATCCAGGAAGGACATGCGGGAATCCGGGCAATATTGTGTCCACGCAATGTGTGGAGCCTTGCTACAAAAAAGAAAAAATGATATCCCTCCATCAATAAATACGCCAGTTGTTGCACCACAACAACAGACAAATTCCATGGCCCCCAAAAAACCTGCAAACTCCAAACCAATAAAAGAAGAAAAAAATAAATTCCCTGCAAAATCTCCTACTAAAAAACCCCTAACATGGTATGACGCAGTAATGAAAGAAGAAAACGAAAATACCGCAGCATCTGTGCAGAAAATACCAGCAACTCCCGCACAGGAAATAACTTGCTAAGAATCTTCTGCAACTCCTTGCGAAATCCCCGGAACTACTACATGCATTGTTACAACTTCAAATTCCCAAACAAGAAGTTGCTCAAAGCTCAGGAGATGAAAAAACCTCTCAAAATTTTACAAAAATTGAGAAAGGAGAATATTCAAAAAACCTTTCTCAAAAGCAATTTTTAAAAAATCAACTTGTGGTACCATAAGTCCCAAAAAAATCTGCTCCTGAATTTTTCATAAAACATTTTTTCCAAAAAATTGTGACTCTTGAAAAATAATTTTTTAATGAAGACCCTTTTTAGCATTGCAAAATTATTTTGGACAAAGATGGTTTTGCAAATCATGGGATATTTTAAAAACCCCATATTTTTACCAAGCTATTCTTGAAATATCAGGATCAACGACAATTAAAAATAATTATTATAAAAATAACCCAGATTCCTCTTATTCTATTTGCAAAAATGCTTAACGTAATTGCTCCAAGCGATTGGGGGATTGATTTGTCTCAACTCCTAAATTTCCCAGATACCCACAAAAATGAACCATTTTTTGATATTCCTTTTAATTACTCGGATTACCAACAAGCTTGGTTCAATTCCTTCTTTATTCAAAATACCAACCAACGCCACACTTGGCTATTCCATTTTGATACCTCATGTAATCCATCACAATTTCCAACATGGTGGAACTCATGGTGGGACAAATTTGGATCCACCCTTGAAATACAAAAACTCCAAGTCACTAAATATTTTAGCCTCTTTAAATCCCACTATAAACCTTCTGAAGAAGAAAAAAGATTTGTACCACCGCACTTTTCTCACACCAAATTCCACTTACCATGGGTATTCACATGGTTTGTAGATTATTCAGAAAATAAAATTCCAACGATCCGAAGGAGATTTAAAGTTAGATGGTGGGACAGCTTTAAAATACCATTAAGTCTCACACCACAAAAAGTTCAGAAATGATTAAATGCCCGAAAATCTATTCAGGTAGAGGCGCCTCTACAAACACCACCGCACACCCAGTTCCTTTCACAGAAATCTCAGATGGCCTCAATGCTTGCGGCGACCAAAAATCCAGAAGAAATGCAAGCCATAATTCTGAAGTTTGCACCGTCTTCATCAAAACAAGGCTCTTCATCAGAAGAAGAACCAGAAATTGATATTGAAGACAGTCCGGTTTTTGGCAACAGTGGATTCTGAAGAAAATTTCCAAATGAATTCAAAAAACCCGGAGTAGAGTTCAGACAAAATTCCGACAAAATAAAATGTCCGAAAAAAGAGACTTTCAAAAAAGCAAAAGTAAAAGGAAAGATTCCAGCAATAATTCAAGAAAATGCCAAAAAGATGATATCAATCTGCACTTGGATGAATAGTATTCTCCACTCGGATGAATAGTTATTCTCCACTTAGATGAATAGTTAGATTCCATTTTATTTACCAAAATGTCATGTAAAACTCCTCTAAAAGGAGACTCTCTCTCCCTTAGTTACATAAGTTCTTTGTTCTAAATTCTCTTTCTTGTAAACTTTTTCTTTCAACTATTTTAGAGAGAAGCGAGAGTTGCTCAAAAGAAAATCCCCTTTCGGTTAGATTAAAATTCCCCAATACCACTCATATGATTCATAATATATGATCCAAAATACCTTAGAAATTTTCAAGGTATATCTTCTTGACAAAATACTTTGTAAATTTTAATATTTTAAATGAATATGATTATGGATGGTACTACCTCCTAATCTTTTAAAAATTTCATGCTTTTAAATTCTTTAAATTCCTGCATCAAATATTTGGCAGGTTCTACCGCCTATTTGATTTAAATTCCTGCAAAACATTTGATTTACGGTTTCCTTAACTGGAACCTTAAATTGTAAGTTAATCTTTATTTACTTTCTGCATATTTCAATTATCTTTTAATTCTTCAATACCTTATATCCCGATTCCTTTCATGTCTGTTATCCCCTTTAGATCATCGGCCTAAGTTTGGTATCAGAGTCATAAATGGTAGAGATAGAGAGAATATTGTCCAGATCAGATGAGATTCCTTATTAGAGGTTTGGGTTCTTCCGAGGTTTTTTGCTTAGGATGGTCCGGGGTCAGTAAGTCCTCAACGAACGTAGGCAACCAATACTCCGTGAAACGCCTTTGATTGTAGGAAGAGTCCAGGTGCTTTGTTATAGGAGTTTCATAACATGAATCCGTTTCTCAACAGATCTACTTCTTGTGATTTTGGTTCATCTCCTTCCATGGATTCAAAGAAGATAATAAACACCGAAGAAATCTTGATACAAGATTTTAAAAAATCTATTGATAATTGGAAAATACCGAGAGTAAATCGAGATTAGATTTACAAAAATTCCAAATACCAGTTTTTCAAAACCGATTTCACTATCAAAACAGAGGAAAGAGATATCCAATTATCTCAACCTTTTGAAACAGTCCAATTACTTTCTCAAAATTCCTTGAAGAAACACAGAGAAAGAAATTACAAATACATTCATATTGGATTAGTCCAAGTAGGGATAAAACTCATTACTAAGGAAGGATTAAACACCTCAATCCTTGCTATCTTACGTGATACCAGATTCACAAATTTTAAAGATTTCCTATTGAGTTCTGTGGAGTCTAGTCTCTGCACATGACCAATATATTTTGACTGTTACCCAAATTTCCCAGTTTCTTTAAATGACAAAAATATCCAAAAATCCCTTGTCTTACAGATAAAGACACACAATTACCAAATGCTTGAAGGATCAATTCCTGTAGCAATAATTTTTAGAATCCATTACAAAGCTATGACTTCAGCTTTTGCTACAAAAGTCAGATACCATAGTAAGAAAGGCGAAATCCTTCTTTTACAAACAGATCTTTCCAGATCTAACACAGTTAAACCAAGACCTATTAGGTGGAAAGACATTACCCTACCAGACGAATGGATCCTGGAAGGTATAGTTAAACCTGAACCTATAGAGACTTCCCAACCAAATACCCGTCTTAGAGAAATAACCAATACCAGGATGGTAGAGTTAGTCTATCATTCCATAGAAAATCTATGAGTAGTAGATACGATGATTCTAGTTCCATAGAAATCCTAGACTTAGGAAGAGTCTCACAGATTTCTTCAGTCATAAATTCTCCTTACAAAACAAAATCGAGACATTCTACGTCAGATTTACCCAATCTAAGAAACGTAGACTACTCCAACAAAATACCGAGACCCGTTTATGAAAATTCGACTGTTAGAGAAAAGATAGAGGACCAAGAACCTACTAGTCTGACTTTTTCCTCGATTACAAAGAACATAGTAAACGAAATTGGTATTTTACAAAAAGAATTCCAAATAGATAAGAAATTTCTACAAAATGATTTTTATGAAAAATACAATATAGAATAATACTCAAGATATTTTCAATTTTAGTCAAGAATCTTTATGAGAGAACTTTGTCTCATCTCTATAGAAAGGGAAAATCAACCACTTCATTGAGAAAAGAACTAGTAATTACTTAAGAGATTGTTGTTCCCATTAGCTATCCTATTTCCCAATCTTAAGACTAAGATTATCTATTGATAAAGAACAAAGAAGCAAATCTATAACTGGTCCCAGATTATCAATAAGTGATAGAGTACCGTGTATATCCTTATGATATACACAGTTTTGACTAGTCTTCTATCATAAATAGAAATATTAAATTATGTTGTATAATTACCATAATTGTAGAATTCTTGTACAAGTAGAACTATGGTATTAGAAGTTTAGTAGGAATAAGATTTTCCATATTTGGAGATTGTAACTTGTATATATACCTATTCATTTAATAAGAATAATCAAGGGATTAATTCTTTCATGGTGTCAGAAGTCTAGGTCTAAACTACCTCCCTTCCCAATTTTCTTCCGCTACTCTCGGCTTAAATTCTGAGAACCCTTCTCGGTTTCCGGCCAACTTCTTCCTCCTCCCTTCCCAAATTTTCTTCCAAATCCCTAATTCTCCTCTTGTTCTTTCGTTATGTCTACGTCAAAGAACCTATTTCATCCAGCCCTTACAGTTTCCAACATCAGGAACCACATTCCTATTGTTCTTGAGATGAAAAACGTCCAATACGCGATGTGGGCAAAATTATTCAAAATTCACGCACGCTCGCATTAAGTCCTCCATCACATAATTCCCTCGACACCTGGCACAGAGGAGGTGCCTAACCCCGAGGAAAATCCTACATTATGGACGACACTTGATGTTACCGTTCTCCAGTGGATTTATACAACTATTTCTACCGACCTCCTACAAATGATCATTGATCCCGACACTACGACAATTGAAACTTAGAATAGGGTGCATGATATATTCCAAGATAACAAGAATTCCCGTGATGTCACCCTTGAGCAGGAATTTTCACATGTCTACATAGTAAATTTTCCTAACGTTTTGGCCTATTCTAAAAGGCTGAAGGAATTGGCAGACCAACTCCGCAACGTTGGTGCGCCAATTACCAATGATCGTCTTGTTCTCCAAATGGTTGCAGGCCTGTCTGAGGCCTATAATGGCATTGGCACACTACTTCATCAAAGTAACCCTCTACCACCCTTCGATCAGGCCCGTTTCATGCTCACATTAGAAAAAGTTGGCTTAGCTAAAAAGGCAGCTACATGTGCCAATTCCGTCATCATAATGATCACGTTCAGACGACCCTCACTAATTCTCTGAGAATTCTGGCCAACACCGAAACAACGGTGGTGGCAAAAGGGTCAAAATTGTAAAAATAATAGCAAAAACTGCGGTGGCAATCGCGGTGGTAACGGAGGTGGCCGAAAAAATGGTGGCAGGGGCAGTGGGCCTCAAGGTAGTGGGCCACATACCAACTGGTCCCAGCCGTGGGCCCCATGGCTGTGGAACTGGCCCAGTGGCCATTGGCCCAACAATCCCTATTTTTCTCCCAGCCCTTACCCGGGTAACTGGGCCCAGTTTCTCAGGTTCGAATACTTACAAAAGATTCACTTCTGGGCTGGGGCCGCAGGCAGGTTTTCTTGGGCCTCGGCCTCCGCAGGCGTTCCAGGTAGTGGGCTCCACACCAACTCCGATAGCTATTCAGGCCGCAATACACATGTTTGAATTAAATCCTCCAGACGTGAATTGGTATATGGACACCGGAGCCACTTCTCACATGACGTCTGACCAATGTACTCTCTAGTCTTATGTTAATTTGAGCAAAAATCGTGGTATTATTGTTGGTAATGGCAATTCAATTTCAATTCGCGGTTATGGACATACAACTTTGTCTTCCCCACATCCACCTCTAGTTTTGAAAAAGACATTTCATGCCCCTAACTTGATTAAAAATTTGGTGTCTGTTCGAAAATTCACCACTGATAATTGAGTTTCTGTTAATTTTGATCCCTTTAGGTTTTCTGTGAAGGATTTCAAAATGGGGATATTTATAATGAGATGCAATAGTAGTGGAGAGCTTTATCCTATCACAAATACCACCACCGCGATTCAAGTCATGCCGTCTACTTTTGCCGCCCTTGCTCCTTCCTTGTGGCATGCACGTTTGGGTCACACGGGATTGACTATTATTTCATCTTTGCATAAAAATAATTTTATTTCTTATAAGGATACACGTCGTACTCCACTTTGTCCTTCTTGTCCATTAGGGAAACATGTTAAATTACCATTTGTAGCCTCTACTTCTAGTACTTTGATGCCGTTTGACATTATTCATAGTGATTTATGGACATCCCCCGTGTTAAGTTCTGTGGGCCATCGTTATTATATCATATTTTTGGATGATTATTCTAATTTTTTGTTTACCTTTCCTTTATCAAAAAAGTCTCATATTTTTTCCACATTTTTAAGATTTAGAGCATTTATCTGTACCCAATTCGAATGGGAAATTAAAAATATTCAATGTGATAATGACAAGGAATATGATAATAGGTTGTTTCGGGAATTTTGTGATGCTAATCGCACATTTTTTCATTTTTTCTTGTCCTCATACGTCCTCACAAAATGGGAAAGCTGAATGAAAAATTCGTACCATTAATAATATTGTCCGAACTTTATTAGCCCATGCTTCTGTACCTCATTCTTTTTGCCATCATGCACTACAAATGGCTACTTACCTCCTTAACGTACTTCCTACCAAAGGATTAGCATCTAAATCTCCCCTTAAAGTTCTCTATAATAAGGATCCTTCGTATTTTGATCTTAGGGTCTTTGGATGTTTATGCTATCCACTTTTTCCATCAACTACAATTAACAAACTTCAGGCCCGTTCTACCGCTTGTGTGTTTTTGGGTTATTCGTCTAATCATCGTGTTTATAAATATTTTGATTTATAATATAATAAAATCATAATTAGTCGCCATGTTATTTTTGATGAAACCCAATTTTCTTTTGCTAAAATGAGTAGTCCCGTGCCGAGTTCGTATAATTTTTTAGATTACGAGGTCTTACCATATATTATTCACCATTTTTCCGACTTGTCCCGTGACCAAAATACGCCAGCAGGCCCACTGCCTGTTGTCCCACAGTCTACCGCAACCAATGTTCTGCCCAGTGGGCAAATGACACGGTCCAGTACTGCTCTCGGCACTGCTCCAGTGTTTCAGCCCAATCCCGATCATGTTACTGTTCATGTTCCAGTTGTTGGGCCTACAGGCCCACTGCCTGCTAGAAGTCCCACTGCCTGCTAGCAGTCCCACTGCCTGCTAGCAGTCCCACTGCCTGCTAGCAGTCCCACTGCCTGCTAGCAGTCCGTTCCCGTTTCACACATTACCCAAAATCCATCCAATTCCTCCTCTAGTCAAGGGCCCATTACTCATAGTCAAAGGGATATTTTAAAACCAAAATGACATTTTAATCTCAATTCTAATGTCCTTAAATCCGCCCTCCCGCGTAACCTTGTGTCCGCATTAAATTATCCGAATTAGAAATTGGCTATAACTGACGAATATAATGCTTTTATTGAAAATAAGATGTGGGAGTTGGTGCCCCGTCCTTCTAGTGTTAATATTGTCGCGCCCTATTTTGACCTGCTCGGGTCAAAGCGGCGCGCGGACGTATGCGGTGATTCCTGGGTAAAAAGGGTTGAGGAGTCGCCACCTAATTATTTTTACGGTGAATTAGGACACTTAAATATTAAACTAAGTGCTGCAATGTAAACTCCAATTTTAAGGTCTGCGAAACTAGCGAGATTCTAGGTAAGGGTTCTTTATTATCCTAAAAGGAAGGGGTTAGGCATCCTTTAAGATCCGCTAACTTGCGGTTATCCGGTCAAACTCAGGTTAATTATTACTAGGAAAAATGCATGTTTGAAGCATGAAGTTAAAAGATGTTTGCAAATAATTAATAAAAAGGGGATGCATTTTAAAAGGATAGATAAATGTAGAGATTTTTCAAAATATGCATTTATATGATATCTAAAGAGAAATACATGTAGAGTTGGAAAAATATGTATTTGACAATTGATAGTAAAACAAATTATTTATAATGCCAAAGAAGTAAAATTTGGGAATCAATGAATTGTAAATTGACAAAAGATGAACTTATTCGGTATGATTTAATAAAGCAAATAAAAGATGACAAAAGTTGTTTTAAAAATCTTGAATACGCATGACGATCCTAAAATAAATAAACTAGCGAAGGATTTCTAAGTTTGAATTTAACCGAGCCTACAAATAAATAAGCTAGCGACGGGTTTCAAATCTTAAACTACCCTATGAATTAATCCTAAGCTTGCCTATTCTAAGCATTTCAATAGTTACATAAGTGCGATAAATAATATTACAATACAAAGCGGGATAAAAGCTGAATAAAAAGAAAGTAAATGAAATAAATAACTCCGAGGAATAATTCGCCGTTATTTACTTTAATCCCTGCAAGCTGTCAAGAACAAACGGTTAGAAACAGTTAAATACAAATAACTTCATATCCGTATTCAAAACAGTGAATGTTTTGATCACGGAGGGCTCAGACTTAAATTTTGAAAAGAACATTCCAATCACGTCGTGGCTGCAAACATATGACTAATGTGGTTTATTTTGATTGCCTCGCCTACTAAACGTGTTGGTCTCTCGGGTGAAATAGAAAAGATCACTATAATCACGTCGTGGCTGCGAATATATAATTCACCTTGCCTACTAAACATGTTGATCTCGGATGAAATAAAGGTTTAAGCCTCATCATTCCCAGAAGTTATATTTCCGTCTTTGCAACTGTGGAGGCCTCAAAATCGACGGATATTTTTCATCGGCCAGTGTAGTATCGTGTTCAAATCAGCAAAATTAAATCAAAGCGATAGCTTGATAGCGATAGCGATGGCGATAGCGAGAGAAAAAAGAGGCAATTTCAGAAAAAGAAAGACGCGATGTTTATTTTAAAACAAGAAAGCAGTGATATCCGTGGCAAAGATATTTAAAACAAGAAATTGAAAAAGCGATGTCTGAACCGAGCAATGAATCAAAGCGTAAAAACAAAGACACGGCAGCGCGGTATTTGTTCAAAACAAGAAACAATGATATCCGTCGCAAGAAATTTAAAGCGATAAACTTAATAAAAACAATAATATATCCGTTGCACGGATGTCTAAAACGATTAAACTAAAAAAAGAGAAGCGAAAGCGAAAGAAAAGCGCGGCCTCGAATTCAATTTCGTTGGCCTTAATGCGATATTAATAAAACAAGAAAGCGATTGCCAAAGAAACGAGCGGTGGCGGTTTAAAATATCCGACCAGGTTACGAAATTACGGAAATATTCAAATCGGGTCGCCTGACCCGGTCAGTCGATGATTCAAACCCAAATCGATTTGACCAATTTTCAGATAACCAAGAACAAGAATACGAAATGCAAGAATTACGAAAATGTTCAAATCGGGTCAACGGGCGGTCGATGATCTGACCGGATCAGTGATCCAAACTCGAATTAGATTTCAACATCAAATTCAGATAACCAATAACAAGAAAATGAAATGCAAGAATTCTGAAAATGTTACCCAAATCGTCGACTGACCGGTCGATGTGACCGACCGAATCGATGGTCCAAACCCGAATCGATTTTAACACCAAATTCAGATAACCAATAACAAGAAAATGAAATGCAAGAATTGCGAAAATGTTACCCAAACCAAGATCGACAGGCCGGTCGATGTTTAAACCGAATCAGTGGTCCAAACCCGAATCAGATTTTAACACCAAATTCAGATGACCAACATACATAAATATGAAATGCAAGAGTTTTGAAATGTTACCCAAACCGGGTCGACCCGACCCGAGTCAGTGACCCGACCCGAATCAGAAATTCAACCCGAAATCAGATATTCACCAATTCAGATAACCAATAATAATAACAGCAACAATGCAAGAAATTTGGAAATTCAAATCGGGTCGACCCGACCCGGGTCAGTAACCCGACCCGAAATCAGTGATCCAAATCAGATTTTAACACCAAATTCAGATAACCAACATACATAAATATGAAATGCAAGAATTCTGAAAATGTTACCCGAACCGGATCGACCCGACCCGAAATCAGTGAAGAAAATCAGAGAATCAAAATGGGAGAACAAACCTTTTCGGACTTGATTCTTGAAACAACAAAGAAGCCAAATGCTTTAAACTCAAGAACACAACAAAATATTTATGTATATATGGAATAATCTTCCGAAAATCCTTCCAAAAATCTATTTTTTCTCCCTCGAAAATCTCCTCCTTAAATGAAGAACAATCATGGGGTATTTATAGGTGGATTCCCCCCCAAGAATCGAGTTTGAAATTCAAAATAAAGGAGCTAACAATTACGGATTTTGTGGGTATGGGTCGCGGATTTTGTGGGTGTCGGCGTAACAGAGGGGGGTTGGTGGTGTCAGGGGTCGGTGGTGGCAGGGGCGAGGTGACCGACGAGTGGGGTCGGGGGTGTGGGGTGTCTTGATGTGGCGATTTGTGAGGGGGGTAGGGTTCGGTTTTTTTTTTGTTTTAAGGGTTTTTGGGTTTTGGGGGAATTAAAAGGGATGGGCGAATTGGGTCGGGTAGGGGTGTTGGGCGGTTCGGGTTTAGGGAGAATGGGCTGGTCCGATTGGGCTTGGGAATTGGGGATTTAATTGGGAATTTGGCGAATTGGTTTTGAAATTTGGGTATAAAGGAATTTAATTGGGGAGTTTGGGCTTGTTTGTTTGGGTAGAATTTGTATTGGGTTGGGAAAATGAAATGGGTTAGAAGTTTAGGTTGGGTAGAAATTGTATTGGGTTAGGAATGGAAAAATATAAAAGGGGTTTAAATTAAAACATATTTATATATATATATATATATATATATTTTTTCTTGTTTTGTAAAAGATGTGAATTATTTAAAATAACATAACGACGTGATAATAATAAAATATAATATTTGCAAAATGTTTAATGCTTAATAAAAAGGAAATGCGATGCAATTTTGCGAGAATAAAATAACATAGAATTTTCGGATAACTTATGATTATTATAAGAATGCAAATGATATAAAATATGTGAATGATAATAATACGAGGATATACACATATATGCCTATATTTTAAAATTATTTTAAAAGTGTCAAAATATTAAAAATTACGAATAAAATCATAAAAGATGGGACAAAATTGGGTGTCAACAAATATTACTCGGTCTATGTAATTTTTACTCATAAAGAAAATTCCGATGGTTCTTTTGAGAGGCATAAGACTCATCTTGTAGGTGATGGTAAAACTCAACAGGTTGGCATGGATTGTGGTGAAACGTTTAGTCTGGTGGTCAAACCAGCTACTATTCGTACTGTTCTCAGTTTGGCTCTCTCAAAAGCATGGCCCATTCATCAGTTGGATGTGAAAAATATCTTTTTACACGGTGATCTTAAGGAGACAGTTTATATGCATCTGCCCTTGGGTTTTCGTGATACCAATCATCCTTATCATGTCTATTTGCTGAAGAAGTCCTTGTATGGATTTAAGCAGGCCCCACGAGCTTGGTATAAAAGGTTTGCAGATTATGTATATTCTATTGGTTTTTCTCACAGCCGGTCTGATCATTCTCTCTTTATATATCATCGTGGTACTTCTCTGGCATACATTTTGTTGTATGTCGATGATATTATATTAACTGCTTCATCTGATAATCTGCGCAAGTCTATCATGACACTTCTCAGTTCTGAATTTGCTATGAAAGATTTGGGGCCCTTGAGTTATTTCTTGGGAATTGCTGTCACTCGTCATTCAGGTGGTCTATTTTTTTTATCACAAAGGAAGTATGCCGTTGAGTTCATTGAAAAAGCTGGTATGTCATCGTGTAAATCTACTTCTACTCCGATTGATACTAACCCGAAGCTAAGTGCTACAATCTAGCACTAAGTTCGAGGATCCCACCCACTATCGCAGCCTTGCAGGGGCACTTCAGTATCTTACATTCACAAGGTCAGATATTACTTATGCAGTTCAACATGTGTGTTTGTTTATGCATGATCCATGGATTGAGCATATGAATGCGCTCAAACACATTATACGATACATAGTTAGAATTATGGTAGAATAAAGTTTTAGAAATAGAATAGGAATATGATTCTCCTATTTTGTAACTTGTACAAATACCTTTCAATTAATGAAAATAATCGAGGGGATTATTTCTTTCAGTTACATAATTTGTATCAAAGTAAATATTCTTGTAACCTTATATATATTATAAATCATTCATCAATAAATATCAAGTAACATATTTCTTTATTATACAATTATACTATTTGATTGGTAGCATCTTTATTTATTAGCGTTCTCGATCTTAAAATCCTACATCTATCACTAAAAGCAAGCCTCGCTATATATGTTTGTCAAGGCTAGAACTTATTTTAATATGGTGATATATCTTGACAAATCATAGTCTACTTAAATAGTTATGTACTTGTACTATTTGAGTGGTAGCACCTTTAGTTGTGAGCACCTACGGCTTTAAATTTTTGAGTTTGCGACTGAGAACGAGAGTTGCTATATTTATCTAAGGTTATAAACTTAATTTAATATGATAAACAAATATTGGCAAATCGTAGTTTTCTCAAATAGTTGTACCCGTATACAGTATATACTATTTGATTAATAGTAACTTTAGTCATGAGCACCCTTGATCATAAAATCTTGAGTCCGCCACGCCACTGAGAGTCCGAGAGCAAGCCTTACTATATTGTTCTAAGGCTAGAATCTTATTTTAATACAAATCTTGATATCTTATTCTATTGATGGAAAAATTACCAAGTACATTGAATGTTATCTTCCCCATGCATGTAATCGACAACCAACTATTTCAAAATCCTACAAAGGTTCGCCAAGTACTTTTATGGCGACATATTAAAGTGTAAAAGTTACAGATTAGCGTCTTGATTAAGCGTAAATGCAAGGAGTTATCATCATGATGAGATCGTGTGGTGCCACATGTGTCCACAAAGACAAAAGCAGTAGAGATAGAGCGCAATACCCTTTTGCTGATGACAGTTTACAGGTTCGTCTGGAAACACTTGCTATAATTTTGAGAGACAAATTAAATGTGTTTAATGATAGGTTAATAGTCGAATAATTTGAGTTGTATCCCACTTTCTTTTCGATCTCTCTGCAGGTGCGCACAGTAGTATAGTATTTGCTAATTACTAATGTGACAGATGCGGACTATATGGGCGTTCTCGTACTATTAAATAAATAAGTACCTATTTATAAGGAAAAGCTACTGTTATGTGTAAGGAAAGGAGAGTTCACAAATACAAGCTTCTGAAATCGGCTGAATTATTAATGATGTATATAAAATAATTTTTAAAAAAAAGTAATACAGTATATGCACTTGTTTCTTTTTTCCTTTAGTCCATGACTAAAATAGGCTTGCATGCTGAAATTTTGTATGCCACGTACTAATTGATGGAAATATAATTTGTTCACTTGGCAAAGAAATTCATGCTAAGACCTGGTTTGGATTCAGTTAAATTTAAGTACACCAGGTACCTAAAATCAATTTTTAGGTGTTGGAGTTGAATTTATAAAAAAATAGTTATATATTTGGATAAAAGTACTACTGAAGCTGAAAATAAATAGTTGATGCGTTGTGAAAAAATAAGCCGATAAACACTTTTTCTGTTAAAATGACTTAAATATACTTATAGCTGCTAACACTAATAAAATTGAGCTTGTTATTTTAATATTTTTAATTTTAAATTAAGTCAAACACAAGTTAATTTGTGTCTCAATGAAATTAAGTTATAAATTGACTACATAAGATTATTTTGAATTAACAAACATTATTTATTTAAATAACATACAATAACTGATAATTTGACCAACTGATCAACATTATCAATATCACCAGTAATTATATCACCGACCATCCAAGAGAAAACATTACAATATTGAGAGAAGCATTTTTTTTACCCATTGTTACCTTCTCTCTAATCAAAACGATTCACGTAAGGAAACTCTTCTGCCATTTAAGAAAACATTATAATATATATTGACAGAACCCATTTAGTTTCTAATTTCTAGTGTGAAAAGGAAAAGCTTCATAAAATTAGTGACTAATCTTTGCATCGTTTCTTGTTTCTTTGTCGGCTAGCTTTTAGCTTTGTCTAACATCTATATATGAGTCTCCTAAATATTACTCCCTCCCGATAAAAAGAGTGTTCATTTAGCAATTTGTACACCCCTTTAAAAAATATTAACTCCTAGATAAAAATAGATAATTTGACTAAAATACCCCTAATTAAATAAGTATTGAGATTTGATCATCTAATGAATGATAAATCTGAAAAAGTAAGGATAATTATTTCTTAAGTTGGTAAGTGGACACTCTTTTTAAACAAAAAAATAAAGGTTAAGTGGACATTCTTTTTGAGGGAGTAACTGAAAGTATGTTTATGTCCTAGAGACAATCTGTATTAAGACAAATTTACTTTATATACATTCGTATTATTATTATTAATGGAGATTAGTATTTTGACATTTGCAAATTATTGAATTATTAATTGATTGTTTGTAATATTCTATAATATGCGTCCCTGGAGGTTACACTGTTATTAATAGTGTGAGATATTAATATTATAACGTAACTCTTAAATAGCCTAGACTAATGATCATCGAGAATGGGATATCGATGATATGTGATAAGTCGACATGTGGTCTGCATCACATCCTTAGAGGATGTAGTATGTCTCACCTTCTACGAGTAATGGCTACTTGTGATGGACACATGGATACTTTGGAAGTATTGGTATACCCTGTTGATATACTGTTTGTTATACTTGTCTAAAGTATGATCAGCGTGTGGGAGATAGAAGTCCTTAGACTTGAGGTCAATACGCGCCTTGTCTACAAAGTAATGTACTTTGATCCCGTCCTAAGCTCAATTGCCTTATAGGTTGAGATACGACTTGTATTGGGTACATTACGATGTGGATTAAAGGTGGTAGTTGAGCCAAGATTAGGATTCATTCCTCGAATGTATATTCGAAAGAACACTCGGATTCTCAGTGATATTAGGTTGACTAAGTCGTTGGCCAATGCAATAGACGTATTTAGAATATGGTCTATTTGTCAACTAATATAGATGAGATATAATGATTAAGCCATTTGGATAGACACTTGACAAATTCTAAGCTTGATCGGGTGTGTCTTGAATGAAAGGATTTTATCTTACCACATAAATGTTAAGTTTACTGGATTCACATAAACGTACTTCACATATTGAGTTTGTCTTGCGGCGCCGTCTAGGAGTTCCGCGTAGACCTTAATTTGATTAATGTCGATATGAGAAGGCATGTAGGGTCACACTATGACGATTGTATGTTCGATCTAAGGATGTATTGAAAGAGTAATTAAATGTTCGATTTAGAATCGAGATATTTAAATGAATAATGATTATTTTAATTAAGTCAAAATTGGATTTTGAATTTAATTAGGAATGCGGAGAAAATAAATCGAGACAATGCAGGAGTACGTCGAGGCGCCCATACCCTAGGGCCGTGGCGCATCTGCCTCGAATTTTGGGCCAGCCCCAAGATCAAACCCTAATTCGGTTTTGACCTATTTTTCAACTATAAATAGAGGCATTCTCTTCATTATTCATATACTAATTTTCAGATTATCATTCTAAGCCTTAGAGACTTAGAATCAAAGCTCTCTAGAACCTCTGTCGGATTTCCTAGCTTTCCGAAAGAGAAATACATTGAAGCTTGGAGCTTGCAATCGGAAGGGCAACTGCGTGTCCACCTTATAGTAGATAAAGACTCCAGATTTTCTAACATGTAAGTTTATGCTTTATGTTACAGATTTGATTGTTGTATAACCATACCAGAAATGTTGTTGGGGTAAGTAAGAAACAAAAAATTTAAACTTTCGCTGTGCCTTACTTATGCGTTTTGAACCCAATAAATTCCTACAGTAGTATCAGAGCTCAGGCTGGTTCAATGGTTATATAACAATTGAATAAAGTAATAATATGAGTTAAACATAAAATTGGATTAAAACGAGGTTTCTTGATATATTGTACTTATTTTTTGTCACAGTTCGTGTCAATTCTTAAGGGAAGTATTGGATCAACGGTAAAGTTGTCTTCGTCGTCTGACCTATAAATCATGAGTTCAAACCGTGAAAGTAGCCACTAATGCTTGCATTAGGGTAGGTTATCTACATCATACCCCTTGAGGGTGCAGCCCTTCCTCGGACCCTACAAATACAGAATGCTTTGTGCACCAGACTGTCCTAGTTGCCTTCAAATCTAACCGAAAAAGTTTATTAAAATATTTGACGAAAATAAATGATTTTTATTTTCGATTAACTTTAAAGTACCAGAAAATGATTAGAATACGTTTAAGGGATTAATTACACTTATCCCAACTTTAGGGACATTTTTGTCATTTTGTGCTTGGAAACACAAGGCTAACAAGAGCTGCCATCCCGCATAGTATCTATCAAAGGGTTGTTAAGCTGACTGGGTTAGCTTAGATACTGGGTTAAAAGCACCAAACTTTTGAAAGTTCCTAGGTCAGATTAAATACTTCTTTCTGACAACCAAGATTTATGGCTTTACTTTTTTACACCTTATCAGCTCTCCTATGTAACTGAAATTTACTTGTAAATAAATTACCCTATGATGAAAGTGAATGGACTAAAAGTTCACCCTCCAAAAATAGACGGCCACGAAATGCTATATATGTCCCATTCCTTTTTCGAGTTAAGACAAATGCATCGATATTGTAAAGGTATTTTATACAAGTACTAAAAGTTAACCCACGATGGTAAGTTATTTTACTTCGTAAAGAATGGATCTTGGACCTAACGCAACCCAAAAGCTAGTTTGCATGATGATGATTATCCAAGTCCATATAAGAAGTACATGTTTCATTCCATTTTCAATGTGGAACTCTTAACACTCCCCCGCACGCCTCGACCTCTTTAACTGGAGCGTGAACAATATAATTTGGGGGCCCAACATCGGTGAACAAAGAATTGGAACGAGTTTGGCTCTGATACCATGTAAATAATGAATTTTGGGCCTAACTCAATCCCAAAAACTAGCTTGTAATGTGAGGATTGTCCAAGCCATATAAGGAGACCAATGACCACTTATCCCACCGATGTGGGAGAACTTAACACCCCGCCTCATGCCCAGGGCCGGACATCTGGAGCGTGGACAATATAAGAGGGGACCCAACATCGGAAATAATGAATTGGATGGGTTTGACTCTGATACCATGTAAAGAATGGATCTTGGGTCTAACTAAACCCCAAAAGCTAGCTTGTAGGGTAAGGATTGTCCAAGTCCATATAAAGAATCCATGTTCCCATTCCATTTCCGATGTGAGACTCTTAACATCCTTTAATACCAATAGTACAAGCATTGTTCTCGTAGTTTATTGTCCTTCAATTTCTGTTACTACCTATTGTTTTATATACTTCAGTTGTCGCATTATTTTATTGTTGCTACTGTCGTTTTTCTAAATGTTAGTATGTAATGCTTTCCCTATTATTTGCTATGTCTTCTTTAATATTGTATGCCCTTTAAATGCTTTGATATGCGTCATTTGAGCTGAGACTCCACTTATGAGATTACACTAGATATACTATCGGAAACAACTTCTTTACATCCACGAGCTAGGGGTAAGGTCCGCGTACATTTTAGCCTTCCCAGATCCCACTTGTGAGATTACACTGGGTATGTGTATTGTTAATTGTAGGTTATTTATCATTTTTATTAGATTATTAATTAATTTTTATAAAATATTAATAATTATCTAATAAGTGATCTGATTTATAAATATTTGTCTACACTGTCAATGTATAGAACTTAAAGTATTATTTTTTATTATAGGAAAATCAGGAAATAAGTTTTGTATATCGTTGGTATAAATATTTTCTTTGCACGATAATCATCTAAAGAATACATACAAATAAGCCTTCTTAAAAAGTAAGATTTAATTTAAAATTCTCAAAATAAGATATATTATATGCTACGATCATAAAGATAATATGTTGATGTAACACTTGTTTACCCTAACGGTATACATTACTTGAAATAATTTTTTTAAATTTGTTTTGCTAGAGATGGGACTTTCCAGCTAGTTTATTATTTTCCCAGCTAGTGAGCGCTAATAGATCGTGTCAGCATTTTGTCGTGCTAAAGTAACAATTAGTGCCACCTATGCATAAACTTCATGTTAGTATTAGTAAACATTCAAATCCTTCACTATAAATATGTGACAATAACTGTTGTTTATCAACAAGATCAATTAGCTTTTACATTTCACTCCTCTATCAATTAGATTAGCAAAACAAAAAAACAAGATCAATTAGCCTTTAGATTATACTCTTCTATCTTACCATAGCTTTTAATTCTTCCTTAGAGAGGAAAAAGAAGAAGAAAATATGACCATCATCTCCCACGATCATCCCTTGACCTACACCTTTGGCATTTTGGGTAAAATTTCTAGCATATTTTTATGTTCCTTTTTGTTCTTTTCTAGCAAGTTGGTTCTATTTTGTTTTCTTTACATTCTAGTTGCAGGAATAATATCTTAACTTATAACGAACAAAATTAACACCTCAAAAATAGAAAAAAGATCAATCTAATTAATGTCTTTCATTGTGACCATGTTGCAGGTAACATATTCTCCTTCATGGTGTTTATTGCCCCAGTGTAAGTTGTTTCTCCAAAATTAAACATAAGGTTCATTTTTTGGGCAGTAAAAACAGTTGGCTTACTAAAAATTCATTATTGTAATATTTGATTTGCAGACCAACATTTTATAGGATCATTAAGAAGAAATCATCAGAAGGGTTCCATTCATTACCATATGTTGTTGGCTTATTTAGTGCAATGCTTTGGATTTACTATGCAATGGTTAAAACCAATGTTATCCTTCTCATCACCATCAACTCCTTTGGCATCTTTGCGGAGATTATTTACGTTGCTATTTATTTTACTTATGCGACAAAAAAGCAAAGGGTATATACAAATTTCATATGTTCATTTTATATTTAATGTCACACAGTTTTGTGAATTATGAAATTTGGAATTGTCTTGCAGATGAAATCACTAGGACTTGTCCTCTGGTTGAATATCGGTGCCTTTGGATTGATTATTTTCCTCACTCAAATTTTATGTGAAGGACCAAAACGAGCTGAAGTTATTGGATGGATTTGCATGGCATTTTCTATTAGTGTATTTGTAGCACCTCTAAGCGTTATGGTAACTAATCAATGACCTTTCTAATACAGTTTAACTCTTTGATTTGATTCTTTTATAGGTACGTTCATTCTAATAATTTAGGTTATTTTGTGGCTACATTAATAAGTATTTACTCCCTAGACATTTCTCTAACAGCATTTAATTCTGTCAATATTTTTGTAAAATTACAGGGACAGGTAATACGGACCAAAAGTGTGGAATTCATGCCATTTAACTTGACATTAACCCTTGCATTTAGTGCTGTAATGTGGTTTATGTACGGATTACTTTTGAGGGACGTCTACGTCGCGGTAATTATGTCTCTCCCAGTACTTATTCAGTTTGCATTTTGTATTTACCTTGAGAAATCATTAATTAATACTTAAATCTTTATGTTATTAAGTTATCATTAGTAGACGCTTTAAAAATCTAAAATTGACAACTAGCTAGTAGTATTTTAATAATAAGCTGGTTAAAATTAAAAAAAAAACATAATATCATCTCTTTATTTGCTAAACTAGATAAATAAAAAAGACATTTTTAATATATTGAACAACTAAAAGAGAAATATTATGGAACATTATGAAGCAACATGCATGGTTTGTGTCCTGTGTTAAATAGTAAATAAAAGTACAAGGCCAGACGTATAGAACACGTGCCAAACTCTTGGTTATATCAATATGATTTATCGAGAGTTAGATTTACACAATTTAATATATTTAATATGTTGTAGACAATCTTTCATCTATGATGAAAAGTTAGATATAATTTTTATTTAGATAACCTAATTCAATTAACATAATTTGTGCGCATATTAACCTTCACTTTTATGAGCTATATCATGCGACTAATGCTTGGTTTCTCATCGTCCGGCACATAATTAAAAAATAGGTACCAAACATAGCAGGAATGCTACTTGGAGTGCTCCAAATGGTGTTATATGGAATATACAAAAATATCAAGACAAATGGCGTCACTGCAGAGACGAAATTACCCACCGTCGTGAAGGTGGATCAAGAGATGCCTACAAAAGTTAATTCTGAAGCTGTTACAGTTAATATTCCATCCAAGGACAGTAAAAATGGAGAGGCTAAAGATGGTAAAAGTCTCAAAGATCCCCAAATTAACTCTCAAGTGTGAAAGGCTTCAAAACCAAGACAATAATACTGGAGGCCCTTTCTTAAAATTGGGCCTCTCTATATCTATGAGTTAATTTGTATGTATTTTGGGATTTAATGATCCATATTTACGAGTCTCGCTTTCTTTGGCTTCATCATCCCTCTAGGAGTTAGATTTCCAAATTTATTTGGACCACTTCTATCGATATATATAACATGTACGGGTTTACACTTTACATAAATAAAACATTATGTTGTATACTCATTACTTATTTTATTCTGCTATTTCTGAATTACGTACTTGATAGTGGATGTTAATCACATGGCCGAACATTAAAAAACATTAGAAGGGTAAATTAGTTAAAACAAAAAGAAAAAATAAGACTTAGTCCAAAACCAAATTAAAGGAAGATGAAATAATTCGTTTAATTATTTGTAGTTCTTGCAAATTTAAATGAAATTTATTATTTTTTGAAAAAATTAAAGTGCTAGTGCGTGGACAAGCTCGTGGGCCGTGGCCTCTTTATGACTGAACTGGGCTGGCATTTTGCGAAGGGAAAAGTACACAAACAATCCATAAAAATTAAAATATTTATCCTAATGTGTCCTCTTGGAATTTAATTACAGTAGGTTTCCCTTCGGGGAAAAATATTTACCCGAAGAGTTACGGCTCCAATTCCCTCAAATTGCGGCTGTTGGGTCTGCTCCCAGCTCCCCCTCCCCCCCTATTCTCCTTTTATAATTTATATCCTTTTTGCTCTTAATTGGCTCCTTTTTCTTTTGTGTTTTCTCTTAATTTTCTTCTTTTTTGACCCTTTTTTGTTGTCTTTTCTCTTCTTTTTTTCTTTTAGAAGTATAAAAAAATACAAAAATAAAAATACAACTAATTATCTTAGATTAATAAAAATATAAAAAACTAAACAATTAGACTACAACAAGAAATGATATAAAAAATATATTAAAGTCATTAACTTATTTATTAAAATATATATATAAATCTTTTCTCTTTTGCAAATGAAACAAGCATTATATCTAAAATATTACTTTTTTTTACAAACTTTAACTTGCTAAAAATGATATAAAAAATAAAATATCAAAATATAAGCTTAAATTCTATTTGTTGTATTTTCATATAATTCATTTTAAAAAATGAACATGTCCTTTATAATACCATGTCAGTATAAGATACATACTACATTGGTATCATAAAAGACTAAGGACTTTTTTTAAGAAATGAATCAGTCCTTTATGATACTTTGACATTATATGATATATACCATGTGGGTATCATAGTGGACAAAGAAGTGTATTTTTAGTGTTTAAGGAATGAACTAGTCTCTACGATGTCATCTCATTATTATACCATGATGGTATCATAGAGGACTAGAGACTTTTATTCAAAGACTTCAGTAGTCTAGCATGATACCACCTCAATATATTTTTATACCATGATGATATCATGTAGGACTGTTGAAGAATGTTTCATTGAAGGACTGCAACAGTCCTGCATGATACCATCTCAGTATATTTTTATACCACGACGGTATCATGGAGAACTGAGGACTTTTATTTAAGGACTTTAGCAGTCCTTCATGATATCATCATTGTATATGATATATACCATGTGAGAATCATAAAGGACTGATGAGTTTTTTCTTGCAGTAATGAATCGGTCTTTTATAATATCTAATCAATAAATGATATATACCATGTGAGTATCATAGAGGACTGAGAAATATTTTCAAATTTTTAAGAAATGAACTAGTCTCTATGATACCATGTCAGTAGATGATATACCATGTGGTATCATAAATGAATGAGCTTTTCATCGAAGGACTACAATAGTCCTGTATGATACCATCTGCATAGATTTATATACCATAATTATATTATGAAGGGCTCTCTTTGAATAACTGAAGCAGTCATTCATGATACCATCATGGTATATGCAGTCCTTCATGATACCATCTCACTATATGATACATACCATGATGGTATCATGCAAGACTACTGACACATGTGAAGGACTTAAGAAGTCCTCCATGATACTATCTCATTATATTTTTTATACCATGATGGTATCATAGAGGATTGAAGATTGTTGTATTTAAGGACTTCAACAATCCTTCATGATACCATCTGAGTATATGATATACCATGTAGGTATCATAGAGAATTGAGTAGTATTTTTTTAACAAATGAATCAACATTCTATGATACCTTGTCAGTATATGATATATACCATGTGAGTTTCAGAAAGAAATGAGTTGTGTTTTTGTTGAAGGAATGAATCAGTCCTCTATGATACTCTGTTAGTATATGATATATACCAGGTTCATATCATAGAGGACTATGTTTTTTTAAGGAATGAATCGTCAGTCCTGTGTGATACCATGTGGGTATTATAGTATACTGCAATAGTCTACTTAAACTGCTATTGAAAAAGAAACAAATAATAAAGAAATAAAAAAAGAGAAAAAAAGAGAAAGAAATTAGAATTAAATATAGAATCAGATTATGGTGAAAAAGAAAATAAACTATAATATAAAATGAACAAAAAGGAAAAAAAAAAATGAGAAAAAGGAATAAAAGAAAGAAAAGAAGATAAGAATTAGAGAAATAAAAAAGAAAAGAAGAAAAAAGAGAATAAAGAATTAAAAAAGAGGAAATAAAAGGAGCTAGAATTAAATAAGGAATTAGATTATGGTGAAAAAAGAAAATAAAGAATACTATGATTTGAAAAATATAAATGAAACAAAAAGAAGAAAAAAGAAAAAAAATAAAGAAAAAACGAGAGAAAATAAGTAGAGAAATAAAAAAGAAAGGAAGAAAAAAAGACAATTACCTACAAAAACTACAAGGAGTACTAAGGGTAAATAGTTTTGGAGGGTATGAAAAGTAATAGGGGTAATTAGTTTGTTTTAAGGGGTATAAGTGTAGTTTTCTCAATGAAATCTCGTCAAATGAAGAGCTGAATGGGCAATTCGCAGGAATGAGTATAAACTATGCCTGCTCTATAGTAAGAGTTTCATGACTCTACCTTAAGGCTGAGTTTACGTGCAAATTATGTCTTATCTGACTGAGTTTTTCTTAGGGTAGCAAACTCTACCGTAAGACAGATAAAGTTTGTCTTCATGCATAAGTCAAACTCTACCTTGCGAATTCAAACTTCACCTTGCGATTTTCTTTTTAATTTTTTATTGAACCGGGATTCAAACACGGAATCTTGAGATATTTTAAGCAAAGGACAAAAATTAAAGATTCCAAATTTTAAGGGCAAAAATTAAAGACCCGTGCCTTTGATTACATCTTACTGTTATTTACAACTAAAAAAGAGAAGTGAAATATATTCCTTCTATTACATCCTGAAAGCGAGAAACAAACACGAAAGCTTTGTGACATTTTTTTTTTATAGCAAATTAAAGTAATGGAAATTGGGGGCCCAAGAATTAGATATACACAAAATTAAATTTGGAACTATTCAAAAAATTAAATGGTCACAGGAGATTATTTTCTCCAACAAAAAGATAGTTTAATCAATGTAGTTTGTAGAGTGACCCGTTATATTTCCACTCCGAACTCCATTCTGCTTCAACAGATTCAACTGATGCTATTATTCGTTTTAAGGCCTCGACTAATTTGAATCGGTCTATTAAAAGGAAAAAAATGTTGTCTACAGTTATCTTTTTCATTCTCAAAACTCTGGAACACGAGATCTGGTTAAGGGGAGGGATCTATCCCACTACAACCCTTAATTGTTGGTGTAATGATTGTTTACATTGTGTGTTTGATCAAATCATTTGAGATTAATACTTGTTTCCCATCCCTGCAAAAGTACATGAAATGATGAACTATTTTTTTATTACTATATGAACTCTAGATAATTTATGTGACCTTTTCTAGAGAGAATAAAAATCATGCAAGTGATAGGTACGTGTATATACTATATAATAATAGTATATTTTTTTGGTTCAAACGTATAGAATAATATTATGACACCACGAGTAAGCTTGAATATCCACAGTAGTACCAACTTTATTCAGATAATAGAATTGCCTGTTCTCTTCCGTGACGATTCCCAATTATTCATCTTATTGCAAGCTGCAACCTGTATAAGAAAAAGGGTGAACCCCAAAAACAATAGCAATACTTTATTTTATTATTGCAGCAAAGGATAAAATTTTAGGAGCAACTAGCTGGGGTTCAATTCAATAATTGAGGATGTACATAATTGAATTCAAAGCCATGTAGTGTCGCTGCAGAAATTTGGAGAACTGTATCCACGAAATCCTAAAGTTTCGTCGTCTTATTGTCTCCCACGATTTACCTTTTCTAATTCTAAAGGGAAAAAGAAATGAATCTTATCCAATTGAAAGGGCAAAAAAGTTCAAAAGACAACATAATTATACACGAGATTAAATATTCTTTATTGCACATATTTGGGCACTTTGTTTAAATAGTCCAAGCTTATAACCATTTTATCCTTCGCCTCTCAAATATCACTTGAGTTTTATAGAAATAAAGATTTTCTGATTTCAATATATGGTGAAAAAAATCCCTTTGTTTTCAATCCTTTGAAAATGTCTGATTCCACCATTTTATTCTTTTCAATTTAACGCAAAATAGTTGATCAAAATCGAGTTGATAAGGTGAAAAACACTTAAATGTATTTAGGGTATGTTTGATACGAGGGAAAATGTTTTTCATGAAAAATAAGTGATTTTCTTATTTATTTTCTAGTGTTTAGAAAGTAAGGAGATAATATTTTTCAAAGAGTGTTTATATGTAACTTAAGCAAATACTATAGGTGGGGAGGTGGAGGCTAGTGGGCTATTAGGTGTGGAGAGGAGAAGATTAGTATGAAATGTCACTTATGAACTTATTTTTCTTACTCCGGAAAAGTCATTATTTTAATTTTTAAGTATTTATTTTCTAGAGAAAGTATTTTCAAAAATATCTTAATCAATAAAACATGAGAAAATTTAAAATATTTTCTGAAAAATATTCTCCTCCATACCACACACACATTAACAACAACGACAACAATAATACCCAGTAAAATCTAACAATGTGGGATCTGAAGAGAATAAATTGTACAGACCTTAACAAACATACCCTTAAAAGTTAAGTAATATGCTGAATAATTTCTAGAACAATAATCCCATGATCATTTGCCATGATTGGCACGTCTCAAGTAAACTTGCAACAACTGGATTAGGCTAGTCTTCACACTTTTTTGTGAAGCTCAATCCATAAATCTATAAGCATATCAGCATCAGCCACTTATGCTTAACATATCATTAAAACTTTAAAATTGTGATCAATTTTATTTCATTTACACATACAGATATATGTATGACACAAACCACCAAGAAGAGACAAGCTTACTAAAGCAAAGTATATCTAGCTACATTCATCAGCCACTGTACCAAAATGTGATATTTTCATTTACAAGTATTAGAGCCACAAGGCATCTATTATTGATGCCAAATGGCAAACATTGATAGGTGCCTCCATCATTTGTTGATTGATTTTTCGCTGATTAGGATCACATTTGTACACAAAATAAATGAGAAACAAATTAAACCCTTTTTCAAAATTCTAGTGCTTTAGTTGGAAGCTTTTAGTGCCTCATGGATAGGACGATGACATAACAAAAGAGCAACATGGGACCCTTTATTTTGAAGATATATCGAACCCTTCATATAGGAAAAAAGTTAACGGATCAAAAGGTGATTTGTTTTGTATGGAAATTGAATTAAACCAAATAGAGCACTAATTGAAAAATAAAATAAAATTAGAGAAGTATAGAGAGAGAACATATCCACCAATAATGTATACTTGTAGCCATGCTATATAAATATGTGAACTAAGCACACTTCATTTCATTGTCAATCAAATACTTGCAATTCTTTGTAAGTGAGATATTAACAAAGAGAGGAATTTCCATTTTTAGAAAAAAAGAAAGAAATGGCTATTTCTGGTCACTGGACATTTGCTTTCGGTGTCCTTGGTAAATCTCTTTTTGCTTGTTAGTTTGTATGTAGAACTCAACTATAAAAAAGTTTAAGTTATATATATCAATAATAGTAGTAGTCGAGGTCTATTGAAAATAGTCTCTCTACTCCACAAAATAGATATAAGATCTGCATACATCTTAAGCTCTCCTGACCCCACCTGTGGATATACAGTGGTCATGTTGTTGTTGTATATCATTAGTAGTAGTTTTTACACTATCATATTACATTTAGTTGTATTTGTATATCATTAGTAGTAGTTTTACACTATCATATCACATTTATCTGTTTATATTATTTAATTTATTTTATTTTTAAAATTATAAATTTCTCATTTTAAGTAATAATAATACATTTACTGTACGTGTTTCCTTTTCCTTCTTATAGTTTAATTTCTTCCTTCTACAATAATAGCCATGAAATGAATATTAGTCAATAGTGGGCCAATTAAAATTATATTATGTCTTACACTTATAGAGAAATCCTTACAATCCATTAGTGGAAGTGTCAATCATTTCATCGTACCAGCATATCCTCAATCATTAGCATACATAATTTAATCATTGCTAATGGATCTTTGTGGGTATTTTATGTCTTCCAATTATTCATTAATTAATTGCCAAGAATTATTTTGTTGACCCATTGAGTTTTCAATCTTTTAGGAAATATTATCTCGTTTATTGTTTTCCTCTCTCCAATGTAAGTCACCTATTGCCTCACTTTATTTAATGAGTATTTCTATAATTTACAATTACAAGTTGTAACCATTGAAGTTACATATATACTTATTCACTTGCAGTCCCACATTTTATAAGATTTACAAGAAGAAATCAACAAAAGGTTATCAATCAATTCCATAGCACTCTTTAGTTCCATGCTTTGAATTTACTATGCATTTTTGAAGACCAACACTGCCCTTCTCATTTCTATTAACTCATTTGGTGTCTTCATTAAGACTATCTATGTTGGTTTCTACCTTTACTATGCAGCAAAGAAAGCCAGGGTAAGTTTTCTTGGAAGTTATTTTTTCTCTTTCTTTCATTATTATTTTGCTCTTAATATAAATGCATTCAGTGCACTAAGCTCTCACTATGCGAAAAAGTCAAACCACTAAAGTTTATAAAAAAAATTGTGACATTCTTATAAATCCAGGTCAACACTGTGAAAATGCTTCTTTTAACCGTGGTTGGTGGATTTGATGCAATTATCTTGGTTGCTCAATTTTTATTCAAAGGAGCGGCACGTGGGCAAGTG
This sequence comes from Anisodus acutangulus, assembly GCA_029783415.1. Lineage (NCBI taxonomy): Eukaryota > Viridiplantae > Streptophyta > Magnoliopsida > Solanales > Solanaceae > Anisodus > Anisodus acutangulus. The sequence goes on along the minus strand of CM056506.1, from coordinate 21,915,483 downwards.
GTTGGATGGATTTGCCTTATTTTCGCCTTATGTGTATTTGTAGCACCATTATGCATAGTGGTAAGCTTTAGAATTACTTCTCGATTTTAACCCACACCTGCCTTATTTTTTATATTGTTCATCCACTTATTGTGGATTATTACATATAATTATCTTTTAGGTGATATTATTTTTACACTTTCAGTATATAAAAGTTAAAGTACGCTCGAAGATTGCGCTCATTTTGCTTGATCGTTTTATGCAGAGGAAAGTTATCAAGACAAAAAATGTGGAATACATGCCCATTCTCCTATCAGTTTTTCTCACATTAAGTGCCGTTGCGTGGTTCTTCTATGGTCTTCTACTAAAAGACGTTAACATTGCTGTAAGTTTTATCTTACATTCTAGCTCCTCATCATACTATTTTTTTAATAACCATAATATCCGGATCAGCTTACTCATCATACCACTTCTTTACTTGCATCTTAAAAATGCTATTACCTAATTTTCTTCTAATATTTATAGGCTCCAAACATATTGGGATTCATCTTTGGTATACTCCAAATGGTGCTCTATGCAATGTACCGCAAAAAAGTATCCATTTTTAAGGAGCAGAACCTTCCTGAGCTGCAAAAATCCTGTAATAATCTTGGACGATAACAAAAAAATTCCAGAACTAACAGAAGAACAAATAATTGACATTGTGAAACTTGGTAAATTGGTCTGTTCGGGCAAAATTCAAATGGCTTCAACTCTGAATCAAAATGCAGCTAAAGAAGAGAAGCTTCCCAATATGCAAACTGTGGAGGCCTAAGACTCTGTGACCCTTCAAGTGTGTACATCATGTGTATTATTTTAATTAAGCCAGACAAAATGAAGGCGAATTCTAATTTCTGATTCACATCTACTGTTTCCCATCATAGGATCGAATTTGATGGGAATTAAGCATGTTGTGTTGTAATTAAGTTTCAATTGTGTTTCATTTCTCCATTAAATCAAGCTCCCAATCTTGGGACATTCTGTTCAACTCTCATGCTTTCTTTAATTTAATTATTATAATATCACAACATTAAAATGGCTAACAAATATGGGCCAGATAGAATTCAATACTCGTCCTTAAACCCAATTAACCTTAGGTGTACACCATAACTTATTATAGTTCGATATAAATCGAGCTGTTAGTCTATTAAATCTTTTTAAGTACACAAATATTTTGCGTGGGATAAAGAGAATTGTCGGTGTTGTTATTTGTCAGAGCAATTATATATTTTTCTTTTTCATTTTTCAATGAAGCAATTATTGATCATTCTCATAATCCGATTAAGTTTCTCACCTGATAGATTATTTCCATAATCAAAGTAAATATTTTATATTTAGATTGTAAATATTTTCAATATATTTTACAATAATTGTAGCTTGTAAACATGTATATATTATTACATTCAAGGAATGAAAAGATCACGAAAAATATTTCCTTCATGGTATTAGAGCAAAAAATTAACCCCCCCCCCTAGCCCTAATTCAGTCCTTTCCTCCGCCATCCTCCTTTTTTCGTCATTCTCGATTACCAATGGCTGACCAAAACAAATTTCATCCCGCTCTTGCCGTCAACAACATCAAGAACTTCATTCCTGTGATTCTCGAGATGGAAAAAATGGCAATATTCATCTTAAGCGGAGTTATTCAAAATCCATTGCCGCGCATACCAAGTCATCGACCATATTCTTCCTCCAAAACCTCACTCAGGTGTCACAGAGAAAACACTGATATGACTCTATGGCCTCGCTTGTATGCTATAGTCCTTCAATGGATTTACGGCATCATATCAAACGATCTTTTGCACACAATATTGGAACCGGATTCGACGGCGCAACAAGCATGGGAGCGTTTGCAAAATATTTTTCAAGATAACAAGATTTCTCGTGCAGTTTATCTAGAAAATCAATTCACCAATGTCAAAATGGATGATTTTCCAAACGTCTCCGTATATTGTCAAGAGTTGAAAATGCTTGCCGATCAACTATCAAATGTTGGTGCACCGGAAACGAATCAAATGTTAGTTCTCCATTTAATTGCTGGTTTGAATGAACAATATTATGGTGTTGCTACGTTCATTCAACAAAGTAATCCGTTACCACCATTTTATGAGGCTCATTCGAGATTGATTCTTGCAGAAACTCAAAAATTAAAATAGCTGGCGACGGTGGCAAACAATGCCGGCACCGCCCTCCTTTCCACCAACATGTATACCGATGATTTTGGCCCTCAAAATTCTGGTTCGGGCAGTGGTACAAATCGCAACAACAATGGACCAAAATGGGATCAAAATCACAACAATAACAAAAGAAAAAATAATGGTGGAAGGGGACGAGGTCGTGGTGGAGGACAACAGTCCGGTGGTGGCAACAGCCGCGGGCAGCAGGGGCAGAACCTACCCCCATGGCAACCGCAACAGTACCCAGGCGGCGGGTAGTGGGGGCAGTACCCGCCCCGTGGGGCTGTACGCCACAACAATGGGTTGCGCCTCTCTGCCCGTACCCCACCACATCGTGGGCCAGGCCACCTCTACCCACTCTGCATTCCGGGGTTCTTGGCAGCCGTCCGGAATAAGCATTTGCAGCCCATGGACCATCTTCTTCGAGTTATGTTCCAACGGACATCGAACAAGCCACGCACACTATGACTCTCAATGTTCCTGACGACACATGGTACATGGACATGCACATGACGGCATCTCAAGGTACTCTCTTATCTTATTTTAATATGAGCAGTAATAAAAATATTATTGTTGACAATGGACAAGAAATTCCAATTCGTGGTATTGGGCAATCAAACCTCACCCCCCCCATTACCCACATTTACATTTAAATAATGTCCTACATACACCCAAACTTATTAAAAATTTGGTATATGTGCGTCGTTTCACCACTGACAACAATATTTCTGTTGAGTTTGATCTATTTGGGTTTTCTGTGAAGGACATTCGGACGAGGATGCCATTAATGAGATGTGCTACCACTGGGATTGTATCTCATCACCACCACCACCAACAACCAAGCCACGTCTCCATCAACTTTTGCTGCTCTTTCTCCTACTTTATGGCATAATCGACTGGGACACCCGGGAGCACCTGTGTTAAACTTTCTTAAAAAAATAAGTGTATTGCTTGTAAACAATTTTCATGTTTGTCAGTCTTGTGTTTTTGGGAAACATGTTAAATTACCTTTCTCTCTATCTACTTCAAACACTATTATGTCATTTGATATCATGCATAGTGACTTATGGACATCCCCGGTTTTAAGTTCGGCAGGTCATAAGTATTACATGCTTATTTTAGATGATTACTTTAATTTTCTATGGACATTTCCCATTGGGAAAAAATCATAGGTTCACACTATTTTCATGCAATTTATTGCTTTCATCCAAACCCAATTTGCGAAGTCTATTAAGTGCTTCCAATGTGACAATGGAAGGAAATTCATAAATGATCAATTTAAGGAGTTTTGTCACAAAAATGGTATGATATTTAGTCTCTCTTGTCCGCACACTTCTCATCAAAATGGGAAAGTCGGACGAAAAATACGAGCAATAAATAATTTAATTCTCACACTTCTTGCTCATTCGTCCATACCACCATTTTTTGGTATCATGCTCTTCAAATGATCACATACCTCTTAAACATTCTCCCTATGAAGTTACTTTCAAACTTCTGACCCACACAAATTCTTTATCATCGTGTTCCTTCCTACACACATTTGAGGATTTTGAGTGTTTGTGTTATCCTCTCTTTCCTTCCACAACAATAAACAAACTTCAAGCCCGTTCCACTCCGTGTGTATTTTTGGGATATCCACAAAATCATATGGGTTATAAGTGTTATGATATGTCTAGCGGAAAAATTATTATCTCTCATCACATTATTTTTTATGAGTCTAAATTTCCGTTTCCCAACATACACACATCTCCCCACCCTCGTATGATTTTTTGGACACTGGATTACATCCCCTCTTGCAATATCATTTAAACAACCCATATAATCAAGACCAAATGAGGGAGCCCATTGCTCTCTCTCCCTCTCCTTCGGTCCAACTCAGTAGCTGAATTAGCCCAGCCTAAATGAGGGAGTCCACTGCTCCCTCTTCCTCTCCCTATGTCTAGTCGAATATCCGAACTGGGCCAACCCAAATGAGGGAGCCCATTGATCCCTCTCCCTCCCCATCGGTCCAGTGGATTTCACAACCTCGGCCCAACCTAGAAAATCCTGGAACACTTTCTGTTGGGCTGACCTCTTCTCCGGCCGAGACTAGGCCCAATAACCACCAGTCCACAACCTCATCCCACAACAAACCGACAGCCCCACTAACCCAACAGTCCATTTCAGGTTAGGCACCAACCCGGTCCATCAAAACCAGGGGCATGCATGGGATTTTTCGGCCCAAGAGTCATTTTAATCTGACATCCTCTGTCCAACCATCCCTGATTATCCATAACCCGAAAGATGCCCTATCGAACCTGAATTGGAAGGCCGCCATGCTAGATGAAATTGATGCTTTTATTAAAAAATAAGACGTGGGAGTTGGTGCCCCTTCCTTCTAATATAAACATAATTCATTCCATGTGGATTTTTTATCATAAAAAGAAATCTGATAATTCATTTAAGAGGTACAAATCCCGTCTTGTTGGTGATGGCATGTCTCAGCAGGTTGGTATGGATTATGATGAAACCTTTAGCCCATTTGTTAAACCGAAAACTATCCAGACAGTTCTCACTTTGGCTCTTGTCACTCATCTCATCTATAATCATAGGAGCATATCTGGCCAATGAATTAAACTGCAAGCTATATTCTCGAACGCTCATATTTCCCGGCTCAAGACATAGAAATCTATCCTGCCTGGCCCGTCGAAGCTTGACTGACAAAAAATGTTGTAAGAAGGCCTCTGAAAACTCTCTCCATCCCGCTGGTGGAGTATGAGGTCCCCTAGATTTCTCCCATGTCTCATACCAAGTCACCGCGACATTCCACGGCCTATAAGAAGCAAACTTTACCGACTCAGTATCGGTAGCATCCATTACCCGCAAGGTACACTATATTTGATCCAAAAAATTCTGCGGGTCTGCATTCAGTTCTGATCTTGTGAATACCGGATGGTCTAGGTTGATGAAATCTCGGGTTCTCGCGCTAGCAGCTCTATTAGAAGGACTGTGAACGTGACGTTGGGCCACCAATCGTGTCAATAACTGGACAACGCTTCACATATCAAGATCTGCATCTGGAGTGTCAAGTGGAGGAACTGGGGTACTGCAGCCCCACTAATCTCCTCTGAAGATGGTGAAGTTGGGGAATCATACGAAGGAGTCGCATGGTGGGTCTCACTCTGGCCTTCGCCAGCGGGTGGCAATCGGCTAGTACCTTTGCTTGCAGCCGTATCCAATGCCCTCATACTCTTGAATTTCTTCCTTGTTGTAGGCATTGCTGGAATGACAAACACGAGACGAATTAGAAGAGGAATGCTTATAATTTAGCTGTACTACACGATCTATGAAATGAAAGAATGGAAACCATCCCTAAATGTCAGGTAGCCTCCTGTTTATAAGTATGGTGCACAACATACCCATAGACATGACTCTACTAGACACGACTTGTAGACTCTCTCGGACAGGCATGCTCTGATACCAAGTTTGTCACGACCCAAACCGGAGGGTCATGACGGGCACCCGGGCCTTACCTGCCGAGTACCACTAATCACACAGTCAACGTCTAATCATAATTACACACTAGCCACAAGGGCTGTCACCCGGTACTCTACCGACACAAATAAATCATAGACTAGAAGGAAGCCATGTAATATCTTACAAACGACAGGACTCAACCCATATATATATACAAACTAAGGCCGACAATGCCATATTTGACTCCTATACACATGACACTGTCTACAAGCCTCTAAAAGAGTACATAACGTCAAAAGGTCGGGACAGGATCCCGCCATACCCATATATACATGCAAAAATATCATACCAAAATTAGACCGACACTCTGAAACAAGGGGAGTGCTCCAATATCCGTTGAATCAACAATCAACTAGTATGGGACGTCAGTAAGACTGATGTACCGAGTATGTCAGGCATAAACAGTAACATAACAGGGATATAACAATAAACTGAAACAGGAACAACCGATAAAATTAGCTGATAGCAATAGCCGACAGAAACAGCTGACAGAATTAGCCGATAGTAACAACTGACAGAAACAACCGATAGCAACAACTAACAGTAGTGAATGACTCTGAGGCCATAATATGCCTGAATATCATGCATAATGCGGTATACATACATACATACACATATATATATACATACATACACATATATATATACATACATACACATATATATATACATACATACACATATATATATACATACATACACATATATATATACATACATACACATATATATACATACATACATATATATATACATACATACACATATATATACATACATACACATATATATATACATACATACACATATATATATACATACATACACATATATATATACATACATACACATATATATATACATACATACACATATATATATATACATACATACATATATATATATATATATACATACATATATATATATATAGATACATACATACATATATATATACATACATACATACATAGATATATATACATACATACATATATATATATATATACATACATATATATATATATATACATACATATATATATATATATACATACATATATATATATATATACATACATATATATATATATATACATACATATATATATATATATACATACATATATATATATATATACATACATATATATATATATATATATATATATATATTGGCCTCATCAGGCATCTTCCTTCCCATAACCTACATACATATATATTGGCCCTTCATCAGGCATCTTCCTTTTCATGACAGCCTCCATGGGCATCATATCATTTTGGCCTCTGCGGACATCATTTCATTTCCATATCCCAACTGATCAGGTGGTCTGCGTATCATATTTTCCATCCCCAATATATGGTCCAGGGTAATACATGAATAAAATGCATGAATGACAATAAAATATTTTGAGTTTTTCTGAGTGACATAATATCATTGTACCTTCGGCTAACATTGGGAATATTAACATCTTTCCCATATACCTCAATAAGGATTTAAGATTATATTCAGACATGCTATTAACATAGGAATTAATAACCTGAACATCCTTAACTACTAAGAGTAGAATAATTTATGAAATAATATCACGATTACGTTTCGTTACATGGAACATGCCAAAAGAAAGAAGAATTTGCCTTAACACATCTGAACTTGCTAAGAACAATTCTTGCTACTTTGAGATCTTTGAATAAGAGAACTATACTTGCCTCCTTAAGATAACAAAAAAACTAAACGTTGCTACACATAATTGAATCGGACAGGGGCAAAAATATATTTGCTACTGCCTACGACTTGGAAATGTTGCTGCCTCTATTTTATGTTGCTAATTTGATGGTTCCTTAATATGAGTCTCCCCATCTCATTGTAGAAATATAAATAGCATCTAACTACATCAGTGGCCAACCATTGCACATGGCCATGACCCCCCCCCCCCCCCCCCTTATTAACACAATTAAGTCTCACTTCAAGACACTCCACATAGAACATAACCATTAGTCATCACTTAGTATGCCACAAATTTTCCATCGTGTATTTCCTCCACTACTCACTTATCCACTTAATCACATTTTTAATTCCCGATCTTCCACTATAATTCATCCGTTAGCCGATAGTTGTTGTCCCACTCGGTAAGTCCTAAATTAATTCGGGACTGCATCCTTTTATATACTAAGCTCTTTATTTATATACATTTAGATGCTTAACCCATCACCCGAAAATACGGGTGTTACATAATGCAACTTAGGAAAATATACTTCTTTTAAGAGGTAAAACTCATGCTTCAGTAATTAATAGCTGATGTATTTATTGGTTTTGTACTCTACATTATCTATGGAATGAGTTCTTTTTTCTTTAAGTAACTAAATTAGTCATTTCTGAAACCAATTATAAGATAGGAGTATTTGGTTAAAAATTGTCAAAACATCTTAAATATATTGTGTTTGTTATTCTGTTAATGTTGCCAAACAAGTATATATTTCTGTTTATGATTAGTGTGCAAATGGTCGGAGTATGGTCCATATCCAAAAAAATAGCTTCTAGTAAACTATAAACTTAAGGCATTATTTTGTTGTATAATTCTGTGATATGAGAAAATAATTGAGCTTCTTGTCACTTTCAGTTTTAGTTTCTGCATGTTGTGTAGTTTTTGTACTTGCAACAAATGATTTGAGGACATATTTAATGTTGCAATTTATAGACGATATCTATAGATTACAGGAAATTCGCCTTATCAATACTAACTCCGGCTAAGTTGCTTCACCATCTGTCTAATCTCAGGCCCTTGTATTTGGCAATTGACCTAAAAAACATCCACTGTCATTGATATTTCTATCATGTGCTCTCAAACACATCGGTAACATATTTTTCATTCTGCTATGTTGAAGAGATCATGTTTGCTTTCTTTGTGGTTAGTCTTGATTTTCACTTTTCTTCCGGTGGTTCTATGTTCACTTGCAGTGCTCTTTTGAATAAGTTGGATTTGCTTTTAATTTTATTCTCTCGGCGAATAAATTTATTTGGACTATCACTGCAAATTATGTTTGCATTATTTATGGTTAATCTTTGATTTTGCAGAAAGACAAAGACAAGATAGTTTTAGTATTAAACTGACACAAACTTGTTATTCTTTTCTTTTAACAGATCATGAAGTTTGAAGAACCCAACCTCAGAGAAAGTGTAACCAAGTATAAGCAACGGAATTGCTGAAGCACAAGAGAAATGCATTTCATGTTTTAGGAGTTGTTTAAAGATAATTCTCATTTGTACATGCAGCATTTCTAATTTTTCTTTTGCTAGCAGTTGACAATTACAATGTCCTAGAATTTGAATATGTATATTTTTGACAATGTGATGTATCATTCCTTGTAAATAACTATGAAAGTTTATATAAGTTTGATCAATTTGTGTTTTCAGATGTGTGTGTGTATATTTTATATAGAATTTTATATATATTTACCAGAATAATCATATCATGATACAGACAATTAGCAAAAGGTAAAATATGATCGCTAAGAGCACTTTTAATGATTCGATTTGCGGTCATAATTAAGGTTTTTAACGACCGAAATAGCAATTAGCGAAGGGAAACTTCGGTCGCTAAAGGAGGTATAATGACCGCATTTGAAATCCGGTTGTTACCTTTAACGGCGGAGCTTTTAGCGACCAGTGACGACTGAATTTTTGCCGGTTATTATTGACTAATAGCGACTGGATTTGGACAGAATTTTATCTCGTTAAAGGCCTTTTTTCTTGTAGTGAAATAACTCTCGAATCGTGAACGGATATCTTCTAGTAAGTCGGACTCTAGTTCTGCGGTCGTCTGCGGTGATCCCAAATTAATTGTCGTACTCTTTCAATACTTGGATGGACAATTATTGTTGGAAAATTTATCAGTCTTTTTTAAGTTAGAAAGAGTCCTATATATATATGCACGTTTTTTCTAAAGCCCTATATATGGGCACGTTTTTGCTAGAGTCCTATACATAGGCACATTTTTCCTTATCCAAAGTTAATCAAAAATAAGTTTCTTTCCTTCTCTATCAAGAAATTAGATTTTGAGTTCTAATTAAATAAGAGCACAACAAAGACCACAAAGTTTATTATTGAGGTTCCTATTATAAAAAAAAAAAACTGATTCGAATCATTCTTACCATAATGAATTACTAATCGTTCCACTACAAATTCATAATTGCACTCCTCCATTTATATTTTAAAATTCTCCGTTAAACACTTACATAATTTCCCGTGTTAAGATAACAAATACTAATCAATAAATTTTAAAACTAATGGATTTAATTTAAGAATTAATTTCCTTTAGAGCACTGCTTAACTTATTTCATGTGTCGAATTCATAAATCCACTTGCAAGATTTGACATAATGAAAACTTAGAAGCTTCTAAAAAGGGTGTATCATCATTCCCTATACCGAAACATGGATTTCATCAACTAACTTATTATTTTACCAATATATATTATTAGCATCCAATCTACCAAACATATTGATCCATCTCAAGATCTCACCTTTTAATAAATCAAAAAGATAATTAACATATATAGCTCATAGTAGTTATATCAAGATTGAGAATATAAGTATATTTAACAGTTTAGAGAATATGTTTTTGACAGTCGGTCTAAAACATCTATCTCTACTCGGCCATGTTCAAAACATACAAAATGTATTACCACAAGAAGTCGGAACAACAACATTCTCATAATCAAGATAAAATATATTAAATCTTGTGCTACAATCATACCGATGACTTATCCAATTTCCATCTTAGATTGTGAAAAAAATTATATTCTAAGAATTGATGATTTAATTTATAATTATTAAATTAATTACTAGTTAACAGAGTCAACCCTAAAATAGTTTGGCAAATTTTTTTTATACTTATGAGAACTATATGATTTAATTTCATGTGTATAAACTAAAATTCTATACACTAAATCATCTACTATATAAGCAAACGGACACATAAACGAATATATGATCTATTAATTCTCTATTAAACTTAAATAAATAATTATTCTATATTAAATATTATATCTAAACACATGGTTATAGTACATATTCCGTGGTTAATAGTTTATATCCTAACAAGGCAAGCATATGATATTTTTCAATGTTGCATGAGAACTTTTTTGTGAGAGTAAGCATATTTTGTGTTCTACCCATTGTGTCGTTCATCATTATCTGATGTATTTGGTGACATTTTGGTGAATGTGAGGTACATTGATACAAGAAATTGTGAGGTCTCAATTTTCAATATATGAATATGAGCGAAGGAATAAGTGTTTAATTTCCATGGTTGATCTAATTAGGTAGTCTGTCGAGAAGGTTAAACTAGTTCTAAATGCTTATTTGTTACTCCGGCTTATTTTTTCCTTTTGCGGACGAGCAAAAGTCTAAGTGTGGGTGGTGATTGTCTATATTTTGATAGTAATTTAACCCTATTATAATTATTTTTAGCTTAGTGTTAAATTCACCAAGTAATATGTCTAATTGATGGTTTTTGGTTGATAGGGAGTTGAAATCAAGAATTAAAGAAAAGTTCGAAGTTTTGGACGAAAATAAGGTCAGAGTTAAGAAGATGACGAAGTTGTAAAAATAGTGCAATCCCACCCCTACGTGAGAAAAATCTGGACAGGCAATTTCAGAGCGTGAGGTTTGTGTCTCAGGAAAAAATTCGGAGCGGGGGTGGGAGGTCTGCGATTTTTTGGATAAAAATTTAAGGCCATTTTGATCTTTTGAGCAATTTTTACACCATATAAAAGTTCTCTTTCTGTCTTTCAACTCCCATCTCAACCTAGCAAGGAGGAGAACACCATTGTTGAAGCAATGAAGAGCTCAAAAAAAATCCTGAATCCATCTTAATCGTAGATTTGAAGAGTTGCCTAAACTTTTCTTGTCCTCTATTATTATGGCTATTGTGTTTCTTTTTTCGTACAAACATGAATAGCTAAACTTTCTTCACTACGGTTTTGATGAAACATTTTATGACCTGATTATTTGACGTTGTCTTTCTTCGATAAAGCTTAACTAATTTTGTTTATTCAACTTCATTTCGTATTTTAATTTGGTTGAACAACTCTTAACTAATTGTGTCCTTTGTTTCTTGAGTTCTTAGAAAAGAATTCTTAATTGGGTTTTGTTTGAATATAAGTACTTTGAGAAAACAAATAGGAATTAAATGTATTTATTTAAAGGTCTCTAGGAATACTTAGAGGCGTCATTGGGATTGAAAAAACATTCTAAGATATTGTCGCCTAAGAGAGACACGTCATTAATTCATTTTTGTAATTGAGGAAATCATTACTCTAGACCTTTTATTCTCGAAAGAACTTTACATTGTTTACTCGATAATTTATTCCTTTTACTATTTTTTATTTGTTAAGATACGTTACGAATCAAAACTAGTATAATTCGAAAAAGCTGTTTAAATTAATTTTCTTGGTGATAGTGAAAGCTGTGATTGGAAATAGTTCTCTATGGTTCGACTTAGAATTTAATAATGAAATCACTAATTCTTTTTAGGAAGTGTTTTGGGCGTGATCATTCGCTCTTCTATTTATTTTCTTCCTTTGGAAAAAACATGAAAATTTTCAATTGGTAAATAGTGGAATCGGATTTGGGAGTCTGTTGAGGAATATTTTGTCCCCTTATTAATTGGAATTTCCTTTTTCTCTTAAAATATTTTAGAGCTAGATTTTAACTCTTTAATTAAAAATGTTCCATATAGAATTATATTTGTACAATCGTGCTAACTCTATAGTAGCAGTACTCGAAAAGCACCAATCATAATGAACAAGCACCATGCTAACATTGGCCCAAAAGTGCAAAGATTCTTCCTCATTTTTGGGTTCGCACAGCAAGCTAGTCAAAGCAAGTTCAACATAAGCAGATTCGACCACACCTATACTTATGAGTTTCCTATATATTGCTAATGGTGACCAAAAAGCAACCAACCATTATGGGGATCACTGGCGAAGAATTATACTAATTAAGTATATGTGACGCAGATATTTGCAATATGTTGCTAATTTAGTGGTTGCTAGACGGTGGAAAACATATGATAATGAGATTTTAGTACATCTACAGCCCTTTAAATTAGTTATTAGTAATTTTTATTAAGACATTTAAGTTATAATCTGTTTAAGCTGAACATCCGAATACATGAAATAGAGTGTTCTTATTAAACACTTATGACTCAGTGTGTATTATCAAACGTCCATTATATAGATAAGTTAATCAAAAAAATATATCATCTTCTCTAATTATACAAACCGGTCTCAGTTAGAACAAGCGTGAACTTTTACGACTTATTGAAGCTACTAGGTATAACTTAAGGAAGTGACATATTTGAAGTGATTAGCTTATGTATGTAACGAACGTTTGAGAATATGTATAGAAGTTTTTCAAAATCTGAGCCGAAAGTATCTAAATTTATTTAGATGCTTAATCGAAACAAATTATAATATGTTCATTATTTAAATTGAACTTATTGACAAATTTAAAAGAGTAGCGATATATATATTCCGCCAAACCAAAAAGACATATACTAAAATAATGGAGGGACAGGGGTGCAAGACTGCAGCGGAGCACTAAATTCGCACAAAGTGCCATCCAGGGTTATATAGTATATACTGGTCTAACTGAAAAAGTGAAAGAAGTGACTTTTTATTTTATATTGAAAAGTAATGAACAACTATGCCACGACACACTTGGCTATGAAACAAAATACCTTTGTTTAGTGTTGTTTTGTTGAAGTAGCGGTCTAGTTTTCTCTCCACGTAAATGCACAATCTCAGTATTTGATTTCACCTGAAAAGTAGTCTGTAAAAGAATGAAAGAGTGGTGTTCATATGTTGATGACTTGATGCCATAGTTTCTGCTATGAACCAGTCCTTCAGCATTGGAGAATCTTGTCCTTAGGGGTCAGTCAGTAGCCAATTAGAGTTATGCGCGTATTAGTTACAAATATTAATTATGAAGAAATTTATGTATTATTTTACGCATGATCTAATTATATATTCATGTATTAGTCATTTCATTTTTTATTCTGCATAAATAAAACAACACATATATAATACTACTTATGCAAAAATTTTATACATGAATAACTTAGCTCTTGACGAGCTACCAAACGACCCCTAATTCTTTAGTACTTTCTCCGTCCCAATTTATGTGATATCATTTGACTTGACACGGAGTTTAAGAAAGAAAGGAAAATTTTTAAAATGTGTGATTCAAAACAAGTTTTATATAGATATGTGGTTATAAATCATTTCATAAAGAAAATTTATTTCTAAACATAAAAATGTGACATTCATTTTGGTACAGATGAAAAAATATTGTGTCAAGTTGGTAAACATTTTAAACTTTTTTATATAAAAAAAAGGCTATCGGAGGACGGAAGGGATGCATTTGAGCTTTCCAGCCCTTTCCTAGTCCCTAGCTACTAGGGAGAAGGTACTAGCTAGTACGACGAGTTTGAAGTCTTGAAGAGTCCGACTTTGAATTCTTTTGTTTTCCTTTTTATCATTTTGTATTTGAATTTGGATTCGCCATGCATAAGATCTGATAAAAGGAAAAAACTCATTAACGTGAGTTTCTTTTTTAATTCCACGTCTCGAACCCAAACCTTGTGTGTGTTGTCTTCTTTTCCTTGATTCCAGAATTCATATCTTTTTTTTTCTTTTGAGTCGAGAATCTATCGGAAATAATATATTTACTTTATAAATGTAGGGATAAGGTCTGCGTACATTCTACTATCCTTATATTACTTGCGGGAGTACAGTGAATATGTTGTTATTAAACACAAACCTCTAATTATAAGGGTAAAAAGATTTTCATTCATTTTGCTACACTCATCGGTAATCCGTTACGTTATTGAGCTAAAATGAATGTGAGGGTTGTTACTTTCTTTTTATGTACAAGAAAGAGTAACTTTAATTTTTCGGCGCTCAACATCTTTTAGATTTTTAGAAGCTAAAGCAAGATATATTGTTTAACTAAGGCATCGAGAAGGCTTCAATTCCAGGGCCAGATGATAGTATTATCGACCTTTTGATTTTTGTAGGAACTATTTAGTAAAGTTTACTGCGCCATGGTAGTTTAAATGCACCAAAACGACTTAGACATATATCTAACTAACGACTGTTTTCATAATTATAAAACATGATAGATTTATTCATGAAATTGAAAGTATTTATTTACCATAATATAGTTACGATATCTTAAGCTACAATACAAACAATAAATTTAGATTGAATTAATTTATGAATTGCGAGTATCACATAAAATTAGGCGTGGGAATAACTAATATTGGGTTCTTGATTCCTGCCCAATATACATTTTTAACATCATGTTGACTAGTGAATTACTACTACGATTAGAGTATTCTTGATGCCTCTGGCTAAATGCCACCTGTAAAATGAGCTTTTATTTTCCGAAAACAGAGTGGTGCACAAATTGAGACTTTAACTTTTAGGGATTGTTTGGTTGGGGCTTCAATAAATCTAAATAACTGCGAGAATGTATGTAATTTATATACACGGGATAGAATATGGAAAAAAACAATGAGGATACTAGTGTAATACATAGATTAGAAATACTAAAATGACCAAACCAACTCTCATATTAGTTGGAAAATTTTTATTTTGCTTAAAAGTGAAATATTGTACAACGTAATACATAATATATCAACTAAACTTTCAATGAGAAATATACTATGCATTACAATACTTTCATTACTAATCTCAGGACTATTATTCCCTGCATTAGTTATTAGTCTCTCTGCTATTTTTTTTTATTTTTCTAACAAAATAACGTTAATCATTATATTTGACTTAATTTACATTACTCTAATTACATCTTTAAACCGCGTCAATAATTTGTGGGACACGCAGTATGTGTTTCATTAGCTATATAAACAAACAACAACAATATATCAAGTGAAATCCCACACCGTGAGGTCTGAAAAAGATAGAGTATACATAGACCTTACCTCCACCTTGGTAGGTAGAACGGCTGTTTCCGGGAGATCCTCGGCTCAAGACAAAGCATAATCACAAGCAAGAAAATCAAAACAAAGCAAGAGTAAAGAGTAAAGAGTAAAGCAAGAGAAAGGGTTAGACTCAGATAAAGAATTAAAGCAGTATAAAGTGCATTCAACAAAAATAGAGCAATAACTAACACAACTAAACAAAATACACAAAATACACTAAAGAACACATAACAACAGAAATCAAACTACAGTGGATTATAAAGCAATAATGTGTCTATAAGTGTGATAGGCTAATCAGACATACAATAATAACACTACAACTATCAATTTGTAAGCATAAGTAAGACTACGCTTGAGTACCTACTACTCTTCTACTCTAATCCGTTTTCATATATAAAAAAATTGAAGAACACGAAAAACACATCGTTAATTTATTATTAGGAGAATTGAGGATATTTATTTACAAAATCTTTCTAAACCACGTTTGACACCATCATTCTTTTAAAGTGTTGATGTGGGGAGGGGAGAACTGAGAAGGACCATTTATTACCTAAGAATAAAAGTTTTGAGTTTTCCACGCAATTTTGACAACTTGAAATGCATCTTTTAATCTCAATCTCTCAATTGTTTAATCTTTCTTTTTTACCTGAAACCAAAAATCGTACAAGGGATGTGTACACATGGTATGATTATACTACTACTAAGATTAAAGCAAGAAGGTTCAAAGTGACAACACAACCTTTATGTTGAGAAAATTCAACCTTTGAATTTGGTCATCAAAGCAAAGTGCTCTATTCCCCGACAAGATATTACATTCAACACGTTGCCCCAAAACAAAAAATATTATAAAGCAAGAGAAAGAAGATGGTATGAAAATACATTTGTTAGGATAATTATGGCTTCATCCCATAATTATCTCAAATCACATCAATTGTAATCACATGCATATAGAGATGACATTGAATCCTGGACCCGGTCTGAATCCGGTGGATCAAGATCCGTTTTATAGGATATGGATCTTCAAAATTTAGACCCGGCGGATCCAAATCGGACCTGGATCCGTTTCTGACGGATCGGATCTGAATCCGGATCTTGTATTTGAGATCCGTATCCGGTCCAGATCCGACCCGTGGATCCGTTTTATTAAATATATTCATAACCTAGAATGTAATTTTATAAGTATTTTCTTGAAATTGAAGGGATGGTTGGGCGCGACTCATATGATTTTTT
This sequence comes from Anisodus acutangulus, assembly GCA_029783415.1. Classification (NCBI taxonomy): domain Eukaryota; kingdom Viridiplantae; phylum Streptophyta; class Magnoliopsida; order Solanales; family Solanaceae; genus Anisodus; species Anisodus acutangulus. The sequence continues at coordinate 21,898,535 of CM056506.1, read as the reverse complement.
GGTGGTTTTTTCGAAGAGCCTCAAGTTGACTTTGGGGCAGGGAACATCTGATCAATGATTTTTTGTGGATTTTTTGAAAGAGACTCAAGCAGGTTGTTTTTGTATAACAATTGCACATGAAAAGATTTAAGGTTAGTGTTTTTGTTAAGGTTAGTGTTTTTGTTTAGTAGCCAACTCGGATGCTCTTCATATTGCTGGAAACGCTACCCTGACAGATGGTCCTTGAATAGTTGGAGTATTCAAAAGGGTCAAATAGATTGAAAATGAAAGGAAATGCAAATTACTCAGATACTATCATTGCCATCAAGGTAAAAAAAACAAAGAAGGAATTCAAATAAACCTTAAGGAGTTAAATTCTCAAAACAAGTTTAATTTATCTCGCGTTAACTCAAAAACCAAAAAATAAAGGGGTAACTTCGATAATAAAATCAATGTTATATTAGGGAATGACTAACATCTCCATAGACAAGTAGTTAAAATTATATTCACTTCATTTGTGAAGATTCCAAGCACATGGAAGTTCTGCATTGTGGAAATACTAGTCAGCATTTTCCACAACTATTGTCATTGTCCAACATTTTCAATTAATAGCTCACAATCAAAACGACACAACGAATAAAATATCTCATATGAACATTTCAAAATTGAAACACAGTAAACTGTTAGCTAAGTAAAAATAGTTTGTCAGTTAAAAAAAAATTCTCAGCAAGGCAAAATTTTTTACATGTGGATTCAAATCTGATCCGTGGATCCCGATTTAGATTTGATTTTTATGGACCCGGCGAATCTGGATCCGGATCTGGATTCAGGTATGAAAAACGGATCTGGATCTGGATCTAGTAGGATCCGATCCAGATCCGATCTGTTGCCATCCCTACATGCATAGTATATGATTGTAAATTAGTATCAATTCATTTAGGATGATTAGATAGGTCTTCCATAATATTAGCATTGTGTACTTGTATATATATTTTCAATATGGGAATAAAATAAACCAAGAAATTGATTTCCTACATGGTATCAAGAGCCACAAATATTTTACCCTAAAACTTTCTTCCCTCCATCGGCCTCCTCTCTCGTAGATGATTTTTTTCCTTCTCTCTTTTGATTCTTTTTCGGCCACCACTAACCAAACATTAGGGTCTTTGTTTTTTTCTAACAAAATCCTAACCCTAAAATACAAAACCTAAATCCTAAACCACTACCCCCACCCGTCGGCCACCCATCTTTCTTCTTTTCTACATTTCCAAACCCTAGCCGACACTTAGGGTTATCTAATCCAATTCCACCAATCACAAAACACTTTTTTCTTCTTCTTTTATTTTTGTTTGTTTTTCGTGGAAAAATTATGGCCGAAAAACAAAAATTTCATCCAACTCTTGCCGTAAACAACTTCAAGAACTTTATTTTCTTAACACTTGAGATGGAAAAAGAGAAATACACCTCTTGGGAGGAATTGTTCAAAATTCATTGCCGCACATATGAGGTAATAGACCATATCATACCTTCCGAGTCATCATCGGACACCACTGAGGTGGACAAAAAGTTATGATCCCGTTTGGATGCTATAGTCCTTCAATGGATTTATGACACTATCTCCAACGATCTTTTGCATACCATATTAGAGCCGAACTCTACGGCTAAACAGGCGTGAGAACGTTTACAAAATATTTTTCAAGATAACAAACTTTTTAGGGTTGTATATCTTGAACACCAATTTACCAACATTAAATTGGATAACTTCTCAAACGGTGTCCGCCTATTGTCAAGAATTGAAGGTGCTCGCAGACCAACTATCCAACGTTGGTTCGCCGGTAACAAATCCAAGGTTGGTCCTTCAATTAATTGCAGGATTGAATGAATAGTATGATGGAGTCGATACATTCATTCAGCAGAGTAATCCATTGTCTCCATTTTACGAGGCTCGTTCGAGGTTGATTCTCGAGGAATCACGCAAAGCAAAGCAGGCAGCCTCCAGGGCAGCCACCGCTGGAACTGCCCTCGTCTCCATCAGCTTATTTTTTTACAGATTTTCAGCCACAAAATTCAATTTCTGGTGGAATTGGAAACTGCAATAATAATGGTCAAAACAGTGGTCAAACCGTAACAATAAAGGAAAAAATAATGGTGGAAAGGGACGGGGGAGGGGCGGCGGCCAACCTGTAGGGGCAATAGAGGCCCAACCAGTGGCAGCCGCCTGTCCAGCCCGATGGAAACCAGTGGGGACAGTACCAGTCGTGGGCCTGGGCCCCACAGTGGGCTGCCTCTCAGTGCCCATACCCACCACATCGTGGGCGAGGCCCTCTTCTTCAAATCGATAATTCGGAAGGTTCTCGTCTGCAACACGCTTTTGTAGCCCAGACACCATTTTCTGTAGGCTATGCTCCCATCGATATAGAACAAGCCATGAACAACATGAATCTGAATGTTCCAGATGAGTCGTGGTACATGGACACGAGGGATACGTCTCATATGACGACATCTCAAGGTAATCTCTCGTGTTATTTTAATTTGAACAGTATTAAAAATATTATTGTCGGCAGTGGGCAGGAAATTCCAATTCGTAGTATTGGTCAAGTAAAACTTCTCTCACCTCACCCACCGTTATATTTGAAAAACGTCTTACATGCACCAAATCTGACTAAAAACTTGATATATGTACGATATTTTACTATTGACAATAATGTTTCTGTGAATTTTGATCCTTTTGGGTTTTATGTGAAGGATTTTCAGACGGGGATGCTACTAATGAGATGTAATAGCATGGAGGACTTGTGTCCCATCACTACTATTTCCAACAACCGAGTGACCAAACCAACGACCTTTGCATCTATTTCCCCTACCGTATGGCATAATCGGTTGGGACATCCGGGAGCACCGGTGTTCAACACTCTTATGAAGAATAATTTTGTTGCTTGTAACAAACTTTTGAACTTTTCTGTTTGCTAGACTTGTGTGTTTTGAAAGCATGTTAAACTTCATTTTTCATTATCTGCTTCAAATACGCTTATACTTTTTGATCTTGTGCATTGTGATTTGTGGACATCACAATGCACAAGATCATAAATATTATATGCTTCTTCTAGATGATTATTCGAATATTTTGTGGACATTTCTCTTAGGGTAGAAATTGCAAGTCTTCACCATTTGTAAACAATGTAGTGTGTTTATCAAGACCAAATTTGGCAAATCCATTAAATGTTTTCAATGTGACAATGGGAGAGAATTCATAAATACCTAATTTAATATTTTTTGTCAACAAAATGGGATGTATTTACATCTTTCATGTCCATATACATCACCTCAAAATGGGAAAGCTGAAAGAAAAATTCGAACAATTAACAATATCATTAGGTCTCTTCTTGTGCATTGTCCACCCCACCGAATTTTTGGCATCATGCACTTCAAATGACCACATATCTTTTGAACATTCTCCCTAGCAAACTACTCTCCAACATATCACCTACACAAATGTTATACCATAGTCTCCCATCTTTTACATATTTGAGGGTGTTTGGGTGTTTGTGTTATCCATTATTTTCGTCCGCCACCATTCGCAAACTTCATGCCCGGTCAACTCCTTGTGTGTTTTTGAGATACCCACAAAATCATATGGGATACAAATGTTTTGATATGTCGAGCGGAAAAATTATCATCTCTCGTCACGTAATTTTTTAGGAGTTTACATTTCCGTTTGCTAATTCTCATGTGGCATCCTAACTTCATATGATTTTTTGGACACCGGAATGCATCCAATTTTACAACACCATCTCCATACCCAAAATCAGATGGGATCGGGCCAAAATGATCCTCCCACCTTATCGGCCCAACCACAAAATGGGACTAGGCCAGACTACGGTGTGGAGGTCACTGCCTCTTTATCGTCGGTCTCGGCCCAGTCCACTTTTCGTGGCTAGACTGTATCCCCAACACGGCTTCCAGACCCAATATTAGAGGCCTAAATCCCATCTCCCCTCGACCCAATAACCCGGTTGTAAGTCAACATATCCAGCCGACGGTCTAGGCCCAAAACTCGACTACTCCTCGTCCCATTACCATACCCGAGAGTCATGATCCCCAGTCTTCAATTTTAGCCCACTCATAGACCATTGAAACTCGTGCCATGCACGGAATTTTTTTGCCCAAACGTCATTGTAACCTGACATCTTCAGTCCAATCATCACCTCTTCCCAAAAATCTAAAAGCGGCCCTATGAGACCCAAATTGGAAAATTATCATGTTAGACGAAATTGCTGCTCTAATTAAAAATAAGAAGTGGAAATTGGTGCCCCGTCCATCTAATGTTAACATAATCAGGTCTATGTGGGTTTTCTGTCATAAAAAGAATTCTGATGGCTCTTTTGCGAGATACAAAGCTCGTCTTGTTGGTGATGGCAGGTCTCAGCAGGTTGGAGTGGATTGTGGTGAAACATTCAGTCCGGTGGTTAAGCCAGCAACTATCAGGACTGCTCTTATCCTGTCACTTTCAAAATCCTAGTCTATTCATCAGTTGGATGTCAAAAATGCATTCTTATATGGCCACTTACATGAGATGGTGTATATGCACCAGCCTTTGAGTTTCCGAGATTCTACTCATCCGGATTATGTTTGCCTGTTGAAAAAATCTTTATATGGTTTGAAACAGGCTCCCCAAACATGGTATAACAGGTTTGCAGGGTTTGTATCCAAACTGAGTTTCTCACACAGCAAGTCAGATCAGTCCTTGTTCATTTATAGGAAGGAAAATGACATGGCATATATCCTTCTTTATGTAGATGACATTATTCTCACAACATCATCTACATCACTTCGCCAGTCTATTATGTCTCGTATTGCAGCAGAATTTGCAATGAAGGACTTGGGTCCTTTAAATTATTTTCTAGGCATTGATGTGACTCAATATAGAGGTGGTCTATTCCTCAGTCAAAATAAATATGCCGAGGAAATAATTGAAAAGGCCGGAATGTCCTCCTGGAAACCATCACATACGCCAGTCAATACAAAGGCAAAGTAGAGTAACTCTACAGGTACTCCATACAGCGATCCAACACATTACCACAGCCTAGAAGGGGCATTGCAGTATCTGACTTTAACGAGAACCGATATTTTCTCTACGGTCCAGCAAGTTTGTTTACACATGCATGATCCGAAGGAAGAGCATATGGGGGCCCTCAAGAGAATTCTGCGGTATGTTAAAGGTACTTTTCATTTTGGTTTGCATCTGTATAAGTCCATCATTTTGAGTCTCTTATCCTATACAGATGCAGATTGAGGTGGTTGCCCAGACACACGACGTTTCACCTCTGGTTATTGCGTGTTCTTGGGGGAAAATCTCATTTCATGGTCGTCAAACGACAACCAACGCTGTCTCGGTTGAGTGCTGAGGCAGAATACCGAGGAGTAGCCAATGTGATTGCTAAATCATGTTAGCTCTGTAATCTTCTATTAGAGCTACATTGTCCGATTAAAAAGGCAACCGTGGTTTATTGTGATAATGTGAGTGCGATATACTTATCCGGTAATTATGTCCAGCATCAACGCACAAAATACATAGAAATTGATATATTATTTGTCCGAGAAAAGGTTGCATGTGGCCAAGTCCGAGTTCTCCATGTACTGTACCGTTATCAAATTGCTGATATTTTCACCAAAGGTCTTCCGCGCGTACTATTTGATGATTTCAGCGACAATCTCAGCATTCAAGAACCTCCCGCTAAGACTGCGGGGGACTGTTAGGATAATTATGGGGTCATCCCATAATTATCTTAAATTATAGTCAAATCACATCAACTGTAATCACATAATTAGGATATGATTGTAAATTAGTATCAATTCATTTAGGATGATTAGATAGGTCAGGTCTTCCATAATATTAGCATTGTATACTTATATATAAATTTTCAATATGGGAATGAAATAAACCAAGGAATTGATTTCCTACAACATTTTGAGTTCAATCATTGAGAAAAGCTTAATTCATGCATGGAAATTGGTGTGGCTGTTGAAATTTGGTGAACAGTATCCACAAAACCTTAAAGTTTTATCCCTTGTTGTCCACGATGATTATTATTTTTAGGCTAAATAAAATGTATCTGAAAAAGAAGAAAAAGAAGAAAAAGGAAGAAAAAAAGGTGAGGAAATATGGCAAAATCAATATTCTGTTTAACATGAACATAGAGCACCTAAGAAACAAAAAAATTATCGAGCCAAACAAAATAAAAGAATGTCTAATACTTTGATCAAAGTAAGAGGAATCAAGGATGTGTTTGTTATGATGAAACCATTTTCCAAAAACATATTTTTAAATTTTTTCATGTTTGGTTGGTCAAATTTTAAAAAATATTTTCTTTGGAATACAAGTACCTTAAAATAAGGAAAATGACTTATGTGATACAAGTAGAGAAAATAAGTTTGATAAATGATATTTCACACTTATTGTTTCCCCCTACTCTCCAAACACACTCACCCCATAATATTTGACTAAATTATATATAAAGAATAAGATTTTCTGCTTACTTATCCAATACAAAAAAACAAGCAAGAAATTAACTCATTTCCCAACAAAGCATTTTCCTTCATATCAAGCACATCCTAAAAAAAAGTTCTTTTTTTAACAATTAATGTGGTGGTACGATAAACATGTCACCAGCATGTAATCTACAAATTTAAGAAACAAAGAAATTGGATTTATTTCATTTCATTATAACACTATAGAGATAAATGACAACCCATCAGGACAAGATAAATCTAGTAAAGCAATTGCAAAGCGAAGCATATCCTGCTTTTCATCAGCCATTGCAGCCAAATTGATAGCCACAACCGCGTGTAAATTCTATTATTGATGCCAAATGGCAGTCAATTATTGGTCCCTCCATCATTTCTTGATTATTTTAGCTGATTAGGAGTTTCATTTTGTATAGAAATTCTTTAAAATCAAACCCCTCCCAAAAAAAAAAGCATGATACTTAGTTGTAAGCCTTAGTGCCCCTTAGGATTGGTAATTACATAATAAAAGAGAATCTTGGGACCCTTGAACTCAGAGTGCTCTTTTTGAATTTTTTTAATAGAATATTTGTACAAATATAATTTCACTGTTGTACCTACTTTCCCACCCCTTGCACTATATAAATACTTCAACCAAGCTCTCCTCATTTAACTGTCAAGTAGAACTTGCTAGTCTTTGCGAACTCTTACCACTTCTTCTTTGCGAACTCTTAGCACTTCTTCGTGTCGAGCAATAGAGAGAGTGCTAGAGATTTGATTTTTTTTGGTAAGAAAAACAAAAAATTTAGAGATGGCTTGTTCTGCGGATCACTGGGCTTTTTCTTTTGGTGTCCTTGGTAAATATACCTCTTGTTCCATCTTTTTATTGTTACAAACAAAATGGTGGCGAACATATCGTTTTACTTTATGCTGATTAAAGAAAAAGTGTCAGTAATCTTCAAGAGAAGAATATTAGTGAACCCAGTGTGCATGTAATGTATACAGTAATACTTAGGACTTAGGTAAATATTAGAACATCAACAAGTAGTGAATGTGATAGTCACTATTCCGTACGTCTTACTAAAGGAGTTAATTAACATTCGTTTTTCTCCTAAATCATTTCTTTTTTCCTTTTGAAACATGCAGGTAACATTGCTTCGTTCATCGTGTTCCTTTCTCCACTGTAAGTCTAGTCTATTTTTTTTAATTATTATTATGTTTACTTTCTTTTTGGGTTATAATCTAACACAATATTTATCACACGTTTGCCAGGCCAACGTTTTACACTATTTACAAGAAAAAAACAGCTGAAGGTTATCAATCAATACCATACGTGATTGCGCTCTTTAGTTCTATGCTTTGGATTTACTATGCCTTTTTGAAGACCAACACTACCCTTCTCATCACTAGTAACTCTTTTGGTGTCTTCATTGAAACTATCTACGTTGGTTTCTACCTTTTCTACGCACCAAAGAAATCCAGGGTAAGTTTTTACAAGAAATTTAGTAATATGTTTTTATGGAGGACTTCTTTTTTAATTTCTTACCTTTGCCTAAAGCAAGAATATATAAGTCTAATATGTGTAATTAATTTAATGCAGGTCCAAACAATAAATATGCTCATGTTATCAGTGGTTGGTGGATTTGGTGCAATTATCCTCGTTACTCAATTTCTATTCAAAGGTGCCGTTCGTGGACAAGTAGTTGGATGGATTTGCCTTGTGTTCTCCTTATGTGTGTTTGTAGCTCCCTTAGGCATTGTGGTAAGCTTTTTCTCATTTATTTTTTCTCTTCCATGCATGATTTGGTGCTTAATTTTTCTCATTTCATTGCAGAGAAAGGTCATCAAAACAAAGAGTGTCGAGTACATGCCATTACTCCTATCAGTTTTTCTCACATTAAGTGCTGTTATGTGGTTCTTCTATGGTCTTCTACTAAAAGACATTAACATTGCTGTAAGTTCTCTACTTGCATGTATCCATGATTACGTACATAAAATATCATGGACCTTATAAATGTTCTTCTTATGTTTTACAGGCTCCAAACATATTGGGATTCATCTTCGGTATACTCCAAATGATACTATACACAATATACAGCAAAAAACAGAAGGCCATCCTAAAAGAGCAAAAACTTCCAGAGATACAAAAGCCCGCAGTAGTTGTTGTGGATGAGAACACGAATAATATGAAGTTTCCAAAACTCAGACAAGAACAGATTATTGACATAGTGAGGCTCGGTTTGATGGTTTGCTCAGAAAAAGTACACGCGGCATCGTGTCCGCATGGTACTACATGTGCACCTAAAGTTGAGAACGAAGACCCAAAGCTTCAAACTATGGATTAGAAGTTTGAGTTTTTTTTTTTAGTCTTTCCTAATCCGAAATGTGTTTATACACAACTAGTTAAATGTTCGTACTTGTAATTTTTTTTTCTTCTACTCAGAAAGCTAGATAAAATGGGTGTTGATACTTAGAGAAGCTAGCTGGCTGTGTTGGATTTTCTTTTGTAGCAATGGATTATGGAAGTAGTAGTACCTTTTTTCTTCAATTGTATTAAAATTTCTATTTGGTGTATCGTTTTAGAGAATTAATGCTGCATGTCAAGTTTCCCGCAGTGGGGTCTTGAATATCTTACACGTGTCCCCTATACAATTTAAGGTACATGATTTGTTTAGTTAACTAAAAGCTTTAACCCAAGTTAAGTCATTCTCTCTCTTCCCAATCTCTCTCAAACGCTAAGGTCACATTCACGGTCCCATTTGATTTTACCACTATCTGTTTTTTATCGAGAAAAAGAAAAAGTTCTAAATTAATTACAATTTCACTAATACTTGTACAAGTGTATTCACTATTCACCTTATAAACTAACGTGACATTCGTAAAGCACAAAGCTTTTACAAGAGAAAGAAAAATAGTGCACTGTCTCAGATAGACTCCATAACCATGGAAAGAAAAGGTGAAAAGCAAAACCAACAAAAAATTAGAGGATATCATCAGGAGCCCCAAATTCTTCATCTGAAGTGTATCAACCAAATTGTCTTTCCCAATTTACAGTTATGGATGTTTCAACTTGCAAGTAATCCAATTTCAGTTTATGAAATTTGTAGCTTAATGAAAATCGGAAGTCTGCAAAATTTTGGAGAAATCCCAAGTTGTAGTATTTAATTTCTCTTGACTTGGCCATTACGATTTTGAACAAGAAACACCAAATTCTGCTATCACTATTGCCTCTTAACCATGCATGAAAGTAAGAGAAGATACCAATGCTTCATTGTTGGATGATTTGGGAGGGCAGAAGGTTCGTCTGCAGCGATGCAGCGAAGATGGGGATTGTTTGACAGCGGACCAGAGAGATTGTGAAGAGGGAGAATAACCTAACCTGGGTTAAAGCTTTGAGTTAACTAAACAAATTCTGTCCATTAAATTGTATAAGGGACACGTGTAAGATATTCAAGACCCCACTGCGGGAAACTGGAGAGGAGCCGGCTCCGAAAATAGAGATCATGACAGGTCACAGAATCCATCTTTGAATCGATGTCAATCTTCTAGCCTAGGATCGGTTACTTGATGTTATAGTTGTAGTAGTACTCAATGTCTCGTAATGTATATCGATTGTATTAACTATTCTAAGGATAAGTTCTAAGTTAAGCATAGTTCAACTAGAATAGGACTCTTATAGGAGGCTAGGACTCTTATGTATTCACTCCTATAAATGGAGCCTTATGTACTCGATTATGATCATTAATAAAACATAAGTTTTCTCCTAAATTACTTTAGAATTATACATGGTATCAGAGCATTAGAATTCTTCTCGCTGTTTAAACTTTAAAACTCCAAACACTGTAATCCACATTCATCAGAAATGGCTCCCACAACACCTACTACCAACACACTCTCAACCTCATCTCTGTATCACCCCATTGCCTCATGTTCTATCAAACGTAAGCCAACAAATTATCTTATTTGGAGGACACAGATACTGCAACATATTCAGGTGATGCGATTAATTTATCTCATCAAAGAATCTGATCCTGAACAATCATCTGTGAAGGTCACTAGAAAAACTGCTGAGGACAGTTCTGAGAAGACCAGTGATACTAGTTATGGGAAGACTGTGGAAACAAGTAGCATTTAAGATGATTATGAGGAGAAGGATGTTTTACTCAGAGTTGGATTTTCTGGCACACTGATAGAAGAAAGCATGTACCTCATAGTAGGTTGTTCTACTGCTAAGGGATATGTGGGCGTGTTTGGAGGAAGCTTACCTTCAAGCAACCAAGGACAAAGAATTCCAACTCAAACAACAACTGCATAATGTCAAGTTGGGAATAAAAAAGATTGATGATTATAGCAAGGAGTTTAAAGGCATATGTGATGGACTTGCAGCTATACACAAGCTTATTGATGAAGACACCAAAGTAATCAACTTTACTAGAGTCTTAGATCCCAAATACAAGACATTCAAGACTGTCATGTTAGGTAAGGCACCATATCCTACTCTAAACCAGTTTGTCAATGCACTCAGGGGTTTTGACATGAGAGAGGATGAAGAAAAAATGAGTCAACAAAACTTTAACATGGCATTCTCTGCTAAAAAAGGGAGAGGAAAAGGAAACTACTCTCAAAGAGGCAGAGGAAACAATAACTTCAATTCAAAGGGACGAGGTTTCAGGCCTGCTGGCCAAGGAAACAGTAATCAGAGTAGTCAAAATACTCAAGGTGGAAATCAACATAAGGGAAATGATGTATCTGATGCATGCCAGATTTGTTGTAGGGACAATCACACTGCTCTAAAGTATTTCTATAGGTGGGACTACACATATCAGGCTGCAGATGAACTACCATAAGCACTGGCTACAGTAAACATGCAGAACACATCAAACACAGATGATGCTATATATATGGACTCAGGAGCAACTAGCCATATGACAAACAACTCAAGTAAAAACTATACTGGACCTGATAAGATTATTGTTGGAAATGGTTCTCAACTAGATATTACACATGTTGGAAACACAACTAGATCAGGTTTGAAGCATAAAAAAGTTCTAGTGGTGCCTTAGATCACTAAGAACTTGCTCTCAGTAAGTAAGATTGCCAATGACAACTCGTGCACTCTTGAATTTGATGAATCTCACTTTGTTGTTAAGGACAAGAAGACAAGGACATTACTGGCCAAGGAAACTAGCAAAGAAGGACTCTATGCTTTAGAGGATAACAACCTTTATACCTTACCTGCTACACAAGACTGGAAGAAATCGGATACTATCTGGTGTCATAGATTAGGACATTCTAATTTAAAATCTTTATAAATTTTGAGTAAAAATAGTTGCATTGATGTTAGTAGTTGGAATAAAGTGCCTACTATTTATTCTAGTTGGCAGTTCAGAAAAGGTTATAAACTACCATTTGTTTTGAGAAATAAAATTGAGAAAGAACCTTTATCAAAAATACATTATGATCTTTGGGGTCCTGCTCCTGTTCAATCATCTCAGCATATGAGATATTATGTGGTGTTTGTAGATGATAACAAAAGGTATACTTGGATTTATCCACTAAAAAAGAAATCAAAATTCTTTGACATATTTCTCAAATTTCAGAAACTGGTAGAGAAATAAATTTTCAAAAACATTAAGATATTTCAGTGTGATGGAGGTGGTGAATTCATTAAAAAGGAATTTGTTAAGCATTTGGAAGGTTGTAGAATCATCAGAAATATTTTTTTTCCTAATACATCAGAACAAAATGGGATAGCTGACAAAAAATACAGGCATATAGTTGAAACTGGGCTAAACACAGGCATATAGTTGAAACTGGCCTAACATTATTGTTTCATCTTCATTTGTTTCTATGGGTTGAAACTTTTTTTACTGTTGTATTTTTATCAATAGATTGCATTCTTCAATACTTAAGATGGACACAACTTGTGTCAAGTTGTATGGTGCACAAACTGATTATAACAGTCTAAATGTGTTTGGATGTAGATTTTTTCATATATAAAAGGCAGCACAAAGTTCAGTCCAAAGACCTACCCTTGTGTGTTTATAGGATATATCAGTCTACACAAAGGATATAGATATTATCATCCTCCAACAAGAAGAGTGTATGTGTCCAGGCATGTGATATTTGATGAATTCACATTGCCCTATATGGACCAGGATAAAACACAGGACAAACTTGATGTTTCAACTCACTTAGCAACCTTTACTGAATTCTTCTCTAAGTTGCAAGCGCAAAGTCCAGGTGAATGAGTGTCTAGTCATATAGATGATGAAACTACAAATCCTATTTCTTCAGGGGGAGTAGAGTTATCAAGTGTTCCTGATAGCACAAATGATCCAGAAGTTGCATAACCAAATGTTTTCTCTGTACATGACCCTCAGGGTATACAGTTAGAGGTTGATCTGTCAGGATGGTTTAACAATGCAAGCCAACAATCAGAAGCAGCTGAGAGTGATTCTAATCACAATGATCTAGAACAGACCAGTGTAGATCATGTTATCCCAGTTGAAGATCACACAGCTCCTACAGAACAAGGACATCACATGATAACAATACACAAGGCTAAGTCAGTTCCCATAACACACATATCTCTCACTGCTATTAGAAAAGAGGCATACAAGGAACCAAAAACTGTTAAAGAAGCTTTGAGATGTCCACATTGGCTTGCAGCAATGCAAGATGAGATTAATTCCTTGCATAGTAACAACACTTGGACCTTGGTACCCAAGACTGCAGGAATGAATATAGTTGGTTCAAAATTAAGTAAAAGGCATATGGAATCATAGAAAGATATAAAGCAAGATTGGTTGCTAAAGGTTTCTCTTAGCTTGAAAGGGTTGATTTTGAAAAAACATTCAGTCATGTGGTTAAAGATACAATCATAAGGGTTGTATTATTGCTATCAACTCAAGATGGACTATCAGACAACTAGTTATCAAAAATTCTTTTCTACATGGTCTCTTGCAAGAAGAAGTACACATGAGTCAACCTTCAGGATTCATTGATCCCAGTTATCCAAATCATATATGTCTATTGAAGAAGGTATTATATGGCCTTAAATAGGCACCTAGAGCCTGGTTTGATAGGTTTAGTTTGCATTTGCTCCATCTAGGATTTCTATGTAATAAGACATATCCTTATTTGTTTACACTTCATGTAAGAAATGTACAATCTTACTCTTATTGTATATGGATGATATAATCATAACAGGAAGTAATCCAAAACATGTCTCAGGAGTTGTTACAATCCTTGGGAAGGAGTTTGCAATGAAGGATCTTGGTGCTCTTCATTTTTCTTAGGAACTGAAGTCCAATATTTGTCGGGTGGGATTCATTTGAGTCAAGGTAAATATGCTGCTGAGCGTCTTCATAAAACTGATATGACCTTGGCAAAGGCTATGAACACACCTCTAACTCAAAAACATAGTTTACAAGAGGCTACATGCAGTCCTATTGTGGGGAGTCTTCAATACTTAACACTCACCAAGCCTGATATAACTCATGAAGTAAATCTAGCCAATCAGTTTATGTAGAGTCCAAACAGTTAACATCTTCAGGGTGTTAAGAGGATACTCCGGTATGTTAAAGGAACTCTGCATTATGGACTCAAACTTATCTCATATTCACCTTGCAGACTATATGGATATTCAGACGCATACTGGGGATGTTGTACCACTACTAGGAGATCAACTACATGACACAACATCTATCTTAGTGCAGATTTCTTTTCTTGGGCATCTAAGAAACAATCTACAGTAGCCAGGTCAAGTGTTGAAGCTGAATATAGGACATTGGCGTCTACTGCAGTTGAAATGACATGTATCACCTATATATTCTCCATGATATTGAAGTATATTTGAAGACATTTCCTATATTGCATTGTGATAATTTAAGTGCTCTATATATGACAGTTAATCCACTGATGCATGCTAGAACAAAGCACGTGAAAATGGACTATAATTTTATTAGAGAAAAGGTAGCTCGAGGGCAATTGATTACACAGTTTGAGAGGTCTAAGGATCAGTTAGCTGACATACACACAAAAGCTCTAACAAAGCAGGTGTTTGCTGGTTTTAGAAGCAAGTTAGGAGTGACTGTCCCACCACTCACTAGCTTGAGGGGAAGTGTTTAAGATAGAGATCACAAGTCACAGAATCCATCTTTGGATCAATGTCAATCTTCTAGCCTAGGATCGGTTACTTGATGTTGTAGTAGTAATACTCAATGTCTTGTAATGTATATCGATTGTATAATTATTCTAAGGATGAGTTCTAAGTTAGCATAGTTCAACTAGAATAGGACTATTGTAGTAGGCTAGGACTCTCATGTATTCACTCCTATAAATGGAGCCTTATATACTCGATTATGATCATCAACAAAACACAAGTTTTCTCCTAAATAGCTTGAGAATTCTACACTGCATACGAATACCAACTTATCTCGTTATGGCTTCCATGCAAGTATATATATATATGCAACAACGGAAATCATTTCAACAAGTAATTAATATCAAACAGCAAAACATGTAGCGTAATTTGTACATACTCCAAGTACATGCTAAGTAAGAAATGCACCTCTAATTAACAGCTAGCAGAAGACATTGTCAAGGTATGTATATTAGGGGTATCAAATTAAGCTCATGAAAACATGACTAGCGCAATTAGTCTAAATCACTTGTTGGGGTTGACATATTGTATCCATTGGCTGGCCGATCGATATGTGCACAACCCATTACGACCTATCTAGAAGTTTGGCCAATTTATGCCGCCTTTGTGCGTAGTTCAAATTGATCCATAAGAAACTCACCGAAACATAAAAAAAAAATGGATTTGGTTGGTTAGATATAGTCATGATAAATAATAGAAAAATTGTAAGTTTGATTTGGTAATTAAATAAATATAAATAAAATAAATAAACAAATAGAGAATGAATATTAGTTGGGCTAGTCGGGTGATGACCTATTATTTAGCTCAAATTAACACACACTGCATCTTAACCCAAGCAAGTTTTGGATAGATTGTGGCCCAATATTTTTATCGATTCAACTCAGTTTTTTTCATCCAAATTAGCCCTTGCCACACTTATACTATGTATGCAATCTCCCGGACACAGTGATGGAGAAAATTATTAAATCAATAAGCAATGTGAAAACCGAAATATAATAGGATTATTAGAAGGTAAATAGCATGTTAATTAAGGAGTATAAAAAATATTTATGTGATGAACGATTGTAAGCTAAACCCCTCACAACCTGGTTGATTTTAATGATAAAGAAATTAAACAAATGATCAGCTACTGATTTACTGAACCCCACCAGAGAACTAGGTACTTACAGACCAAAAATTTCCTAAAATAAATTGTGATAGCAACCTCTGTTTTATTGTTCACTTGTTTTTATTATATTAAAATAATATTTCTGTCGGCTTATCTAGTCTTCTGCGTCCATGCTTTTCAATATTTTTTTCTTATAATTAAAATTTCGTTTCAATTTTATACATTAACAATATAAATAAAAACATCCCTATCGTTTTAATTTGATATGTAGTAGCAAGCAAGTTATTTATTTATATTGTTAATAGAGGGAGGGAGGCATGAAACAAAAAAGTGCGGACCATGTTATTTATTGTACGGATGAGACGCTCGGCTTTGCCATTTTAAGGGGATGTGTGGGGACACGAAAATCGGAAGACCATGCCATTATTGTTGCAAATTTTTTGAAATGCGGAGTTGTTAAATTCACGGCCATTGTCACATTGGAAAGATTTAATGGCGCGTTCGAATTGAGTTTTGATAAATGAGCAAAATTCAAGAAATTTGGAAAAAACTTCGGACTTAAATTTTAATGGGTAGATCCAAAGAAAGTGAGAGTAGCCATCTAATAACACGAGATAATATTTATGACCTAGGGAACTAGTAATTGGGAAGTCCACAAATCAGCATGAATGATATCAAATGGAGCAAACGTAATACTAACTGAGGAATTAAATGAAAGACGAACATGTTTGCCTAATTGATAGAAAATGCAGGTCTGGGCAAGTTTCCCATTACATTAAATAAAATTATTACTTCTAAGAAAATGAAAAACAGGAGCTCCTGGGTGTCCGAGTCTATTGTGCCAAATTGACGGAGACAGAGCAGCTAGGGTAGTGTGTGTGGGGGAACCGGCAGCGGACGAGGATGTGAATGGATAGAGGTTCCTTGTGCTATTCCATCTCGTAAGAGGGGTCCCCGTACGTAGATCTTTCATAGTAAAACCAAAGGGATCAAAATCAACCGACACAGAATTATTACGAGTAAATTTCCTAATGGATATTAAATTTTTGATGATGTGGGGGGCATGCAGGACGTTATTTAGGGAGAAGGGTGGGTGAGGTTTCGGAGTGTGAGTGTGACCATAGCCCTGAATTGAAATGCGATGACCATTGCCAACTGTAATAAATTGTGGAGACTTTAAATTAAACAATTGGGAAACAATTTGGCTACTCCCACCTCTTCCGATGCTTCCGCTTCTCACTCAGTCATCATCCAACCCATATTCTCACCGTCTTTTCATCCGGCTCTCGCCATTACCAACATCAAGAATTTTATCCCTATAATTCTTGATCAAGAAGACGGCCAATATTGGTCATGGGTGGAACTATTTCGCATCCATGCATGTGTATATCATGTGCTTGATCATATAGATGACTATTTCCCTCGTCCTCCCGATATGTATGACATCACATGGCGCCGCCTCGATGTCGTGGTCAAACAGTGGATATATGACACTATATCAAAGGACTTACTATACACAATTATGAAAATGGGTGCCTCTGCCCATGATCTATGGACACGTTTGGAAGAAATTTTTCAAGACAACAAGCACACTCGCGCCGTGTACTTGGAAGAACAGTTCAACACCACCCGTCTCGAAAACTTCTCTAATATGTCAGAATATTGCAGGCAGCTGAAACTTGTGGCAGACCAACTGACTAATGTTGGTACACTTGTGTCCGAAACTAAGATGGTGTTACAATTAGTTGCGGGACTCCCCAAGGGTAAATATGACACCCTAGTCACGATGATACAACAGGCTGACCCTCTACCAAGTTTCAACAAAGCACGCTCGCAATTGTTATTGGATGAAATCGGACGTGCGAAACAGGATGCACATAACCAGAAGACTTTAACAGTTGAACCGCCCGCATAACATCAGGCCACCACCGGCCAACACCCTCCGCCAAAAAAGATCCAACCGCGGTAAAACTGCGGCTGCAGGGGTGGCAAAGGTCGCGGCAGTGGGCGAGGCGGCAAGGGCCGCGGGATGGGCCGAGGCCAACAAACACAGCAGTCCAGCAACACCATGACATGGGCCGGCCCAGCGTCTGGTTACCCAAATCAGAACTGGGCCGCGGCTTCAGCATATCCTCCAGCCCAGTTTCATTTTCAGCAACAAGGGCTACTGGGCCAAGCTCTAAGTCCGTGCCCACCCCTGCTTCAACACCAACAGGCCCATGTCGTGCAGGCCCAGTTCACGCAACAACCCTTCAATCAAATCCCCACCGACTTGGGTCAGGCATTCAACAGTATGAGTATGCAGCAACCCGACGAAAATTGGTATATGGACTCCGGAGCCTCCTCTCACTTCACCCGGTCCGCAGGTAATCTTTCCCAAGCGTATCATTTAAAGTCTTCACAATTTATTACAGTTGGCAATGGTCACCGCATTCTAATTCAGGGCAATGGTCACACCCACACTCCGCCTCCTCACCCACCCTTCTCCCTAAATAACGTCCTGCTTTCCCCACACATCATTAAAAATTTAATATCCATTAGGAAATTTACTCGTAATAATTCTGTGTCTGTTGATTTTGATCCCTTTGGTTTTACTGTGAAAGATCTACTTACGGGGACACCTCTTACGAGATGAAATAGCACAGGGGATCTCTATCCATTCACATCCTCGTCCGCTGCCGGTTCCCGATCACACACTACCCTAGCTGATCTATCTCCGTCAATTTGGCACAATAGGCTCGGACACCCAGGAGCTCCCGTCTTTAATTTTCTTAGAAGTAATAGTTTTATTTAATGTAATGGGAAACTTGCCCATACCTGCATTTCCTGTCAATTAGGCAAACATGTTCGTCTTCCGTTTAATTCTTCAGTTAGCGTTACGTTTGCTCATTTTGATATTATTCATGTTGATTTGTGGACTTCCCCTATTACTAGTTCCCTAGGTCATAAATATTATCTCGTGTTATTGGATGACTACTCTCACTTTCTTTGGATCTACCCATTAAAATTTAAGTCCGATGTTTTTGCCAAATTTTTTGAATTTTGCACATTTATCAAAACGCAATTCGAACGCGCCATTAAATCTTTCCAATGTGACAATGGCTGTGAGTTTAACAACTCCGCGTTTCAAATATTCTGCACCAATAATGGCATGGTCTTCCGATTTTCGTGTCCTCACACGTCCCCTCAAAATGGCAAATCCGAGCGTCTCATCCGTACAATAAATAACATGGTCCGCACATTTTTGTTTCATGCCTTCCTCCTTCCTTTTGGGTTTATGCGGTCAAAATGGTAGAATACGTCCTTAATATTTTACCCACTAGTACCCTCCATAACATGACTCCAATCGAAATCTTACACTGTAGGGTTTCCTCCTATGATCACTTATGGATATTCGATTGTCTATGTTACCCTAATCTCTCTTCCACAACCTCTCACAAATTAGCTCCCCGCACCACTCCATGTGTCTTCTTAGGTTTTCCGTCAAACCATAGGGGCTATCTGTGCTATGAATTATCCACTAGTCAAATTCACGTCTCGCGTCACGTCACTTATGACGAGACGCAATTCCCCTTTTCCAACATCCAAAAATTTCAAAAACCGGATTACGAATTTTTAGATAAATCAACTCTCTCCTGTCCACCTTCGGGAACTGTGCCCGTCACTTTCACGAATTGTACCTCTACCGCCACCATCGACCACCGTACATTGCTCACCGTAAGAATCCCTGCCACCAGTGACCTCCCCGTCACCACCGCTAGCCACCCCTAGCACCACTCTATCTCCAGGTTCCACCAACTCACCGGTCACCGTCTCATTCACTGTACCGTCCCAACTGTCTCACCACTGTGCCGACCCTAAACCACCATCCAGCAAACCCAGCCACCGATCCTACTACGCCACCGACATCATACCTGACACTACAACCCTCATCTATTTTTGGCATACCGAGAACCCCCATATATCGTTACCACAGTTCACCGGCACCCATCGCCCAACCCACTCGACTTCAAACCCAAACACCGCCACTGTTCCACACCATCCGACAGCCACCCTCGACCAAACCCCAGTCCCGATAACACAAAATATACCACACCCAAATCTGCCAACACACAGTCCAACCAACCAGTCGACCGATACCCTTACCCAACCAGCACCCACACACCGGATGGAAACCCGTGCCCAACATGGGATTTTCAAACCCAAAGTCCAATTTAACTTGTCCACCCAAACAATTTCACCTAATCCAAAAAGCTCTAAATTAGCCAAACTGGACCCAAATTGGAATACAGTCATTTGTGAGGTGTTTAATGCATTAACAAAACAACATACTTGGGACTTGGTTCCTCGACCGGAGGGAGTAAATGTGATCCGTTGCATGTGGCTTTTTTGACACAAGTTCAGAGATAGTGGTGACTTAGAAAGATACAAGGCAAGACTAGTGGCAAATGTTACTAACCAGCATGAGGGCATTGATTGCGGCGAGACTTTCAGTTCGGTTGTCAAATCAACCACCATTCGCACCGTTCTAATCATTGCTATGGGTAAGAATTGGTTGATTCATTAGCTAGATATGAAGAATGCATTTCTTCGTGAGGATTTACGAGAAATTGTATACATGCACCAGCCGTCTGACTTTGTCCACCCAGCAGCCCCACATTATGTGTGTCGTCTCCGTAAGTCACTCTATGACTTAAAACAGGCCTCCAGAGCATGGTATGATCGGTTTGCACATTTCATTAAACGCCTTGGGTTTATATGCAGCATATGTGATACCTCTCTCTTTACTTTACATCGAGGTCGTGATACTGCATATTTACTGTTATATGTGGATGACATTGTTCTTACATCCTCTACTGTTGTGTTGAAAGATGAGATCATTGCACTGCTCAAGTCTGAATTTGCCATAACTGATTTGGGAAAGTTGAGTTATTTTTTGGGGATCTCAGTCACTAGATCTGCAGATTGTATGTTTCTTTGCCAGCGTAAGTATGCAGAGGAGATCGTGCACAGGGCTAAGATGGACAATTGCAAAATCATGGCCACTCCAGTTGATTCTAAATCCAAACTTAGTGCACTGGTCGGTACTCCAGTGACTGATCCCACTATGTATAGGAGTCTTGCAGGCGCACTTCAGTATCTCACCTTCTCCAGGCCTGACATTGCCTATGTTGTCCAACATGTATGCTTATTTATGCATGCCCCAAGGGAACCTCATTTTACTGCCCTCAAACGTATCATTCGATATGTTAAAGGCATACTGGACTAGGGACTACACTTATACCCCTCCGCACCGAACTCGCTGTTATCCTACACAAATGCAGATTGGGCAGGCTGTCCAGACACCCGCCGCTCTACTTTCGGCTACTGTGTGTTTTTGGGTGATAATCTCATCTCTTGGTCTGCCAAACGGCAAGCCACATTATCTCGTTCGAGTGTAGAAGTTGAGTATAGAGGAGTTGCTAATGTTGTTGCTGAGATCTGTTGGCTCTGAAACCTTCTCTTGGAGATTCAGTGTCCTTTAAGAAAAGCGTCTCTGGTTTACTGTGATAACATATCCGCCATATACATGTCTCACAATCCGGTTCAACATCAGCGAACCAAGCATGTTGAGATGAACATCCACTTTGTTCGTGAGAAGGTTGCTCTCCGGCATATTAAGGTATTGCACGTGCCTTCCTCATATCGATACGCGGATATTTTCACGAAGGGCCTCCCAAGACAATTGTTTCTTGACTTCAGATCCAGTCTTAGCGTTAGGCCTCCTCCCGCTCCGACTGATGGTGTGTGTAAACGTATACAAGTATAACACTACAATCCCTACCCATAATTAGAATAGGATTCTAAACTAGGATTCCTCTTATATTGGGAATGGGATTCCTCTTGTATTAGGATTGTATATTGTACACTACATATATTGATATTAATGAGAAAGACTCCCTAAGGGAGATTAATATCATCTTACACTTTTCAATATTTTTTTCTTATAATTAAAATTTTGTTTCAGTTTTATACATTAACAATATAAATAAAAACATCCCTATCGTTTTAATTTGATCGGTAGTAGCAAGCAAGTTATTAATTTTACTAAATTATCAGTTAATACTTATTATGAAACTTTACCTATAATTTTTGTTATGAGAAACAATATATGAAAACAATAAAATGAAATTTAACATATAATTTTAAGTGAAAAACCTCGAGGGGAAGAAAACCTATGTCCAATCACCAACTCTTATATACTATTTCTCAATAAAAGATGATTACGAAATACATCGAAAACACACGTTTATATCAGCTGCCAAAAAAACCCTAACATGGAGTTTTAGGGTGTCCTCGCGGTATCACCGTGGCCTACGACCCCTTGCTTCGTTCATCAAAGGGGACTAGTTGACGCACCCTACAACCCCGCAGTCAGACCCACAAACTTAGCAATTATTTTATAGAAACCTGATTATAAAAATATGTTCTACATTATAACGAAAATATAACTTAAAAACTATTTATATATTGCAAAACAAAAAGTACTAGGATTGCGAGATATCTGAATCAAGTGAATTAGGTATAATGCATTTAAAGTTGCATGCAAAAGTTGTGCAGTACACGTAAATGGTTGTCCAATAGGCTTTTATTTCCATGCTTTAAGATCGAAATATAAAAGCACGAATATTTATCCTCTTTCTGTAGCCCATGCTTCTTTCATGATCATTCATCTATCTCAAAAAATAGTTCTACGCATTAAAACATTAATATCTACTGATATTTCAATTTTCATTGTGTGTTTATGCGTTTGCTGTCCATGAGATAAGATCTACTGAGGAACAAGAGTCTTTTTAATTAAAATACGTATTGCGATAACAGTACATTAGTCGTATAAACTGAATAATCAAATCGAATAGAAAATTTTCGTTATTTTGGATGGTGATTTTAGTTTTTGATTTGGTTTCGGATTAAAAAGTAAAAAAGAAAGTAGTTTCTTGGTTTGATTTCGAATTTTGAAATGTAAAAATCGAAACGTATAATCAATTTTCACTAGGGAAAAGGGTCAAATTTGCCCTCCAACTATGCTTTATAGTTTAACATTTCCTCCGTCAAATGTTGCGATAAAAAATGTCCTTCCGGTTATCAAACTTATCAAATTTGCCCTTACATGGATGAAAATCTGAGTTGGACTCCACGTCAGATCCACATAAACTCCACGTCGGCTCACCCAACTAGACCACCACCGCAGTCATCAGCTAGACCACCGCCACCGTCTCCGGTGAAGTCAGTGATGAAACACAACCACTGGTGATGACCAACCGGTGAACTGGAGCAGTCACCACCTAGACTGCCACCGCAGTCACCACCTAGACTGCCACCGCAGTCACCACCTAGACTGCCACCGCAGTCACCACCTAGACTGCCACCGCAGTCACCACCTAGACTGCCACCGCAGTCACCACCTAGACCACTGCCGTCGTCTCCGGCGAAGTCAGTGATGAAACACAACCACTGGTGATGACCAAACACAACTACCGGTGAGCCCCCAAATACCTAGATCCGAACACCGTCGGTGACCACACCACCACCAACATCAACCCCTCACTGCCTCACCATTAGATCTGTCGACCACCATCGCCGGAGCTCCAAACTCCGACGATCTCGCCAGACCACTAGCCACCCAACGCCTTCGCTTTCTCCCTCTCTTGCTCCCTTCTTCTCCATCGTCACCACTGCCCCGTCAACAACTGAAACCTCCGCAAACCACCCAACTCAGTCAACAATCAAAAACTACCTCAACACCACTGTCAAACGATACCATCATGCCCACTATTTCAGTGAAACACCGGTGACAAATCAACCCACATTATGCTAACGTGGACTCCGATTTGAAAGATCGGAATGGATTGTGTCGGAGAGCGACACCGATGATGGTTTGTTGGGTGTCGATGGTGGTTTGGGGGTTGGAAATTGGAACAACGACTGGTGGTGATATCGGTTCGAATTCGACGTGGAGTAACGGGTACGGGTGCAACTATGTGGATCCGACGTGGAGTTCAACTCAGATTTTCATCCATGTAAGGGCAAATTTGATAAGTTCGCTAACAGGAAGGACATTTTTTATTGCAAAGTTTGACGGAGGACAATGTTAAACTATAAAGTATAGTTGGAGGGCAAATTTGACCCTTCCCTTTTCACTATGTTCATTTGGTTTTCCGGTCATGAGATTGAGATATATCACAAAATCTAATGAGGATCAAGAATATTTTAATTAAAGTAGGAATTTATATAACATCTTAATATATTCGATAAATTACTGATCAGTTTCGTATGATTTTCTTTCTAAACGGTCAATTAAAATTCTGTTAACTTAATTAGTCTCCATGAAATATATAATAATTATTTATCCTATTTTCCCTTACTGTTTCTGCTGGCCAAAATGAATATTATCTGTGCTAAGTAGTATTCCCTCTATTTTAATTTTATATTAACTTGTTTGATTGTTCCACAAGTCATAACATTTATCTTGTTATAAGACTTTTAAAACTTGTGGTCTTAATCAAGTTATAATATTTACATGGTAAGAAAAAATCTTTTCATTAAGGTAAAATTAAAGTTTAAATTAAATTATTCCCAAATTTTATAAAGGGTCATTTTAATATAGATTCAGATAAATTGGAAAAAAGGAAAGTGTCATTTTTTACTAAAGTTGATACTGTACTTAGATTTTTAATCAATAATAATCAAAGATAAAGTTTGTGCTTTACCCCCCACCCTATCTTGAAAGACCCTAAATTTATTTATTCTCAGGAACAATTTGTTGACATCATAACCAAACCTCTTTGTCATGGTTTAATACTTTTTCGGTAGAAGTTAAATGTCCATCAACACCTACCTTCAATTGAAAAACTTTGGAGCATATATATACAGTTTCCCCAAAAATTCTGGCTAATTAAGTATCTATTTAAATTATGCTTGAGTGATTATACATTTAGTAAGTTAATTAGTCCATATGGAAAGAAAAATAGCTTTTTAGACTCAATTCCTCAAATGGTCATTGAAATTGTAGAAAAGTCCCACTAAAATAACTTTTGAATTTGCTTGAATAATAAGGTCATCAATGATCAAACTATGCCTATATTTCCAAAAAAGTAAAACAATCCATTTTTAGATATAAGACCCTTAACCCATTTTTAAATTATAAAATCCATTTAAATATTTCTATTTTACTTTCAAAATGTGAAATATATTAATTCGAACAAAAATTCTACAATATTGCAAAGTAGACAATACAATGTTACCGTTAAATGATAGTAGAACTAAGCACAGTGCTTAAATATAGGTTTCTTAACTGGTTGTTAATCGTTTTCCCTGATATATAAAATTTTCGATTATAATTTTTTTTTTCTACTTTTACTTTTTTATAGCTTGAAATAATACGTTGAATATTTATACTTTATTATTAAAATATGAAAAATATTAATTTAGCAAGAATTTCAGAGTATCGAAAAATTATTTTTAGGTAATGGATTTTTATAATTTAAAATGGGTTAGGAGGTGTTATGTCCAAATATGAATTGTTTTACTTTATTGAAATAGTTTGATGAACTTATTATCCAAAAAAAATCCAGAGTTACTTTAGTAGAATTTTTCTACAAGTTTAATAATCATTTGAGAAATTGACTCTAGGTTTTTGCAAGATATTCAGATGAAATCCATAAAATACTCTAAAAAAATTACATCTAACTGTAGAAAAACTAGTTGATTCTAGATCCCTCTTTTCTAACTTTTTAAATTATTTTTCACTTCAACAGGTTTACCACAATGCACAATATATAAACTGAGCTTTTACTGTAAACATGATACTAGATGTACGAATGTCTTTGATTTTGTTCATGAAAGATTCCCACAATGGTATTTGACAAGTGTTGCGGTGAGATGAACAAAATTTCTTATTCTTAATAAAAAGTCTCTAGTTCAAATTTTGGGTACTAAATAAAAATTTTATGGGAAGCACATCTCTCTTTAATAGACGTTATGTGATTTAAATAAGTTCAGACTTCAATACTAAATTGGAACCGAAAATCAAAATAAATAAATTTCCACAAACAATTTCCCCGGGAAAAGTGAAGAACTTTTCCTTTTGGCACATTATTGTACATATAAGATTGGTTCCAAATAATGTATTTAGGACGATCGATCACAATCGCCAGAGAAGGATCTCCTTTTCTTTTTTGCCTTTTCTAGCAATCATTAAAAGACAGGAAGTCAGTGGCAAACATCATTCATTTTGGGTGACCTCAACAAATAGCTCTACTTGTCCTATAGTTACGGCATTGTCCACTTTTATGGTACTACAAGGGAATTGGGATAGCATCAAACTTTAGGTTAAAAGAAAAAAAAGAAGATTAAAAATACTATATAATAAAGTGAGGTGGGTTTATGTCGATCTCTTTTAGTTCTTATCCTTGTAATTTGTGTGGTTATTATTATTAGGCTAAAATAGTTCAAAAGATATTTTTAATATGGTATGATATTTGTTTGTTTTGGTGTCAACACAAACGGTAGGGGTGATAAAAATAACTCATAAAAATATGATCCGCCCAGCTCGTTTAATTTGAGCTAGTCATTGACCCGCTCATTAATTATTGGCTCAGCTCATTTTAACCCGTTCAGTTTAGCATATTTAAGAATCGGGTTGATATATAGCCCAAATTAACCCATGAGAAATCCACTCAAAATATTTTCGAAAAGATATATTTTTATTTGATGTGTTGTATATAACCATAGTAAAAAAATATTAGGTACTTAAAAATTATTTAAAAACTAACAAAGAAACTAAAGCTTAATAAAAATTGGACAGGTTGGATTACGACCCGCTTTTTAGCCCATTTTAGTTTAATCCATTTCAACCCAAGTAACTTTTGGACAGGTGATTAAACCCATTAATTTATTAACTCAGTCCATTTGACCGGCTCAAATTTCTCCCTATCCGCTTATTGACACCGTACATGGTTTTCAAAATAGGCATTACACTATTAAGATTATCCAACATTTAATAAATAATTTTTTTTCTTTGCAGCTTTTCACGTGAGACTTTGTTCACACATAGTCAATAATTATGGTAAACGTTTCTTTTCATTTCTTGTAATATTTTGCTAATATCAATGTTATTTATAGTGTTATCCGGATTTGATTAATAGGGTAAAAAATGATAAGTTAGAATAATTAATCTTGGTGAAATAAAGTGTAACTTTGATAACGTGCGGTGTACGAGGGTTACCAAACCAACTGCTTGACTACTTCCATGAAAGTCGCTCTCACATTCACAGTCAAATCTAGGATTTCAATTAGAGAAATTGCCTAATAACTTAAATTTCACTATCAGACATGTTTCCTAGTGCTAGATTCTCAGAATCCAAATGATTACTCAAAAAACACAGTAATACAAGAAAGTATACCGACAAAGACTAAAATCTCGGGAGTGTTTGTTTTAAGAAGTGAAACTTTGCATAAAGTGAAGATCGCTAGGTGAAATTCTAATGCTAAAAATTTAATTTTTCTACTTAATTTCTAAATATATCGAAGTCCTGAGTAGTAAAGAAAAGTGGGTCAGCTCATTTGCCGCAATGACAAGTGTTAGCTCATGAATATATGATTAGTTCAAGTCATTAAAGTTTGGATTGGGTCAATTAAGAGATAGTCAATTTATTTAAAAATTAAATTAATTTAGACTAAATATAATTAAAATTAATTCATTAAATAATTTTTTGAATTATTTTTTTTACATTTTTTATAGCCATAATGAAAGAAAAGATTTAATAATTTTAATTGGTGATTAAGCAATTTTTTTGGAAATAAGCAAATTAATTTAAATTTGGTTAGTGTTAGGCCCGTTGGGCTATAATCTATAATTTTCTTTTCAAAATTAAATTTCAAAACAATGTTTGTTTAACATTGGACTATTTGTTTTTTTTTTAAGATGAGTTTTAAGTTTGAAAAATGTGATTTTGATCAGCTTTTTTTATTTTTTGCACTTACAAAACTTCTAATTGTTGTTTTCAAATGAAATGCATATTCAAACAAAACCTCTAACTTATAAATACCTTTTCTCTAACTCTTTTTCAAATATCACATTTTTATGTTCAAAAACTTACTAAAAACTCCAAAAACGCCAAGAGGAAACCTTAAGCTTCGCTTCGTTACTCAATAACAGTAATCCACCCAACTTGTAACTTCTGGAGAACTGGTCAATTTGGGTTGTCCACATTTCAAGATATTTATCATCAATACATGAATCTTTATTTAATCTTAGTAATTCTGTACTAATATTCTCATCACAAAGCGTTAGCCTAATAAAGTTATTATTAAAACATGGGCGGGGGGGGGGGGGGAAGTGGTGGAATTGCCACCGTTGATATGTTTCGTCAAGTCAATATTCAAGTCCTAGGCTACAAGCCTACAACTCCTCGTAGCTATGCATTTTAGAATTTGTTAAACGTCAACCGATGTTTTAAAAGGCAAATTTTAAAGGCTACACATCCTTTGTTTCCCTCTAATATGCAAATTATTATTAAGTGCCCCTCCAGTTAGGCCTCAGAGGTGCCTTGCAGCATTCATAATCAGGCCCAAAATGACCACTTATTAAAAAGTTAATTTTTTCTATAACAACATTATTTGCCTGAATACTTTTGACTAGTGAAATACAGTTATAATAAATGTATAATATAACATACATGAAACGTTTGTTTCGAAAAGCCTTGACTATTATAATGAAATGTTTTTACAGAAAATGAATGTTATAAAGAGGTGTGACGATAAATAAAATTATAATTAGGTATAACTATTATATTTTTAAAATGCTAAATGTCTTTTTGGAGACTCTTTTGTATAGAGAAAGAGGCTCTTTTCTGACAAGTTCAAATGATTTTGTTCTTGTTGCAACACTTTCAGAGGTTTGGTTATGGCCTCCTCTAATTGTATCAAAGTACTCTTTGAAGATACACAATTCACATGGTGGGGATTTAGTGTTCAGTGAGGAAAAAAAAGGATGCCCCTCTGGTTTTATATACATGCATCACATATCTTTTCTCAAAATCTGATAACTCAATAATGAAAAAAAGTGTTCTCTGAAAAACATTTATAAATTTAGAATTAAAAGAAACGTTTATTAATTACCTTACTCGGTACAAACGATATTTTACTTTCAAGATAATTTTTTTCCTTATGTTTAGATTATTAGGATGTTATTAGTAATTTGTATATATATCATGATAGAAAATTTACAATTACGGTAAAATCTGCAACATATTATTGTTTAATGGCAATATTAGCTGAGTTTAAAGATTCGCGGGGGCAGACATCTCACGTCTCAAAGCTTACACCTCTCCAATACCGAAAATAAAAGACTGCACCGACGTGGATTAGAAATTTCTTTTTATTTTATAGGATAATTCACACGAAATACCCCTATTTTGGGGTGATCTTTAATTTTTGTCTCTCAAATTGCTAGTATTTAATTTTTGACTTTCAGCACTTTAAGTAATAAAAAAATAGTTGAAATACCTTTGACATCGAAAAAGCAAAAAAATCAGTCTACCCTTATTTATGACTTAATTTTGCATGATAAAGTTTCATAGAAACTATGCCATTTCGGGCAAAGTTACATAAAATTTTTGCTTTGTCTAGCGTAAGTTATGTAGGAATGAAGTTATGTTGAATAACACAAAGCATAAGTTATGTAGGAATGAAGTTATGTTGAATAACTTAATTCCTATAGAATTTATGTTGGACAAGAAATTTTTTTTATGTAACTTTACCTGAAAAGGAATAGTTTATGTAAAACTTTGTCTTGCGATTTTTTTTTTCCGGATAACTTAATTCCTAAAGAACTTATGTTAGACAAGACAAAGTTTATATGTGTTTATATATAACTTTGTCCGAAAAAGCATAGTTTCTATGAGATTGTCTTGCGATTTTTTTTCCGACTCTGTTGGGATCGGACCCAGAATCTTTAATTTCATAGATCACCGAATAAGATTACTTTGGCCCATAAATTTTCATCAAATAAAAAGCAAGGGTAAAAACTAAAAATCAGCAATTTAAAGGCAAAAATTAAAAACTAGTTCATATGAACGGTAATCCGCCAAAAAAAATGTATTTTATATCGGAAATATCTCTCGACTTTACCTAGAGAAAACGATGCATCCTTTGCGTGGTATATGCTGGAAGAGGGCGGGGAGGACCATTAATTCATTATAACAGAGTATGAAAAGTTTAGTTCTCCACGCAATCTGGAGGACTTGAGAATGCATCTTTGGATCTCAATCTCTCATTTTATAATGTTACTGTTAGAATATTATGCAATCATATTATTATTATTATGTATTAATGTAGTATCATTTTATATATGATAGGTAGTAAAATGTTAATTAGAAATATTATGTTAATTAGGTAGAAGATTATTAGGAATTGATTAGGCATGATTGACTCTTCCTAATTAATGTATATGATGTATATATTGTACCCTTGAAGGATGACTACATTGAGAAAAAATACTTTCAAAGTCTTACATGATATCAAGAGCTTAAGGAAAGATCCAAAATTAGTTTATTTTCTTCCAAATTTTCGGTCATCTTCCTCCCAGAACCCTAGTTGGCCGAAATTTCTTCAATTTTTTTTCTCTCTTACTCCATTATTGATTATCCTTCATCTCAACCAATTATGTCTGAAACCAAATCATCCTTTCACCCTGTCCTTGCTGTCTCAAACATCAAAACACATGTTTCCATCAAACTAGAAATGGAAACCGTTCATTATGTGACATGGGCGAAATTGTTCAAAATATGTTGTCGCGCTCACAAAGTTCTTCATCATATAATACCTCCAAAAGATGGTAAAGGAAAAGAAATAACAAACGATGCAGACAAGGAATTGTGGGATACACTTGATGCCACAGTCCTTTGTTGGATTTATGCAACAATCTCCACGGACTTGTTGCATACGATAATGGAACCGGATTCCACAGCCATGGCGGCGTGGGAACGCTTGCGAGATATTTTTCAAGATAACCAAAACTCTCGCGCTGTTACATTGGAACAGGAGTTCTCAACCATTGACATGGCGGACTTCCTAAATGTTTCTACATATTGTCAATGACTCAAAGTGTTGGGCGATCAATTAAGAAACGTTGGTTCATCGGTTACTAATAACCGGTTAGTCTTAATATTGGTCGCCGATCTCACCGAAGCGTATAACGACGTGGGAACTCTAATCCGTCAAAGTAATCCTCTACCACAATTTTATCAAGCAAGGTACATGCTTGTACTTGAAGAGTCGGGTTTGGTGAAAAAGGCCTCAACTACTTCAAATTCCTCCATGCTTGCCACTCCTTCACATGATGGTTATTTTTTTACCCTTCTCAACAAAATAAGGGACAAAAAAGACGTCATAACAATAAAAATAAGGGTGGAAATAGTGGAAATAACAAAGGTGGAGGCCACCAAAATTCCGGTGGCGGCGGTAATGGCGGCAACACCAACTCCGGTGGTGGGCGATGTGATAACTCTGGCGGTAGGGCGACGGACGATGGCAGCGGCCGGCGGGCGATGGCGAACTCCACCGACCGGCGATGGCGGCAACCCACCGGTGGCAATGGGCTCGGGCTATACCACCCACCACTTCAACAGTAATTGGGCCATGTAGCCCCGAAGGCCCACTGGCCAACATCAGCAAAACAATGGGTATTTTCCACTGAATTGGCAGCAGCATCAACAGGCCAAGCAGGCTCATTTCGTTGGGTCTGTTAACACATGCAATAGCAGTGGGCCTCAGCCGACCCAGTGGCATGAGGCCCATTCAACAGGAGCCCACCCCACGGAAATTGAGTCTGCCATGCACACTCTTGGACTTAATCCACCGGATTCAAATTGGTATATGGACTCTGGAGCGACGTCACATATGACGTCCTCCCAAGGTAATCTCTCGTCCTATTTTAATTTGAGCAATGATAATGGAATAATTGTCGGATATAGCCATTCAATTCTAATAAAAGGTTATGGTTCTAGCAAATTGTCACCACCAAACCACCCCTAATTTTAAAGAATGTCCTTCATGCTCCCAAATTAATCAAAAACTTGGTTTCCGTTAGAAAGTTTACAACTGATAATTGGGTATCTGTACGGTTTGACCCCTTTGGCTTTTCCATGTATGATTTTCAGACGGGGAAGCTTCTCATGAGATGTGATACCAAGGGGGAGCTCTATCCAATAAATCCGTCAACACAACAATTCAAGTTTCCTTATATTTTTGCAACCTTGGCACCATCTTTATGGCACAAACGTTTGGGACATCCGGGAGATGCTGTTTTGACTTCTCTTAAACAAAATATTTTTATTTCTTGTACCCAGACACGGACTCTAAATAAGTGTCATTCTTGCACACTTGGTAAACATGTTAAGTTGTCATTTATTTCCTCTACTTCATGCACTCTTTTTCCATTTGATATTTTACATTGTGATATTTGGACATCACATGTTTTGAGTTCTTCTGGTCATAGATATTATTTGCTTATACTTGATGACTACTCTAATTATTTGTGGACATTTCCTTTATCGAAAAAATCACAAGTGTTTTCCACTTTTCTCACTTTTAGAGCATTCATCCGAACTCAATTTGAACGTGATATAAAAAATATTCAATGTGACAATGGGGGGGGGGGGGGGAGTTTGACAATAAACAGTTTTGGATTTTTTTCAAAACAAATGGTCTTCAGTTTCATTTGTCTTGTCCTCATACTTCATCACAAAATGGGAAGGCGGAACGCAAAATTAGAACCATTAACAATATTGTTAGAACATCTCTTTCTCATGCTTCACTTCCCCCTGTATTTTGGCATCATGCACTCCAAATGGCCACTTATATGTTGAATGTCCTTCCTCATAAAAATCTATCATACCAAGCTCCCCTAAAAATGTTTTACTTACAAGAGCCCACATATCATCACTTAAGAGTGTTTGGTTGTCTTTTCTACCACCTCTTTCCATCCGCCACAATCACAAAACTCCAAGCCGGTCTACTCCATGTGTGTTCTTGGAATATCCTACTCATCATTGCGGTTACTAATGTTACGACATTTCTTCCAAAAGAACTTTTATAAGTCGTCATGTAATCTTTGATGAAACATTTTTTCCATTTGCTAAGATACATGCCACCGGGACTCATAACTATGATTTTTTGGATGATGATAAGCTTTCGTATTTAATACATTTTTTTCACAGCTCGGTACCTATTACTAGCGTTGAATACCGTAATTCAGGCCCATTGGGCCAACGATCGATGGCCCAACTGACTGACATTTCAATGCAGCATCTTGGGCCTTCGGTTCCGAGGCCCAGTCCCACTACCACAATCCGCCAGTCCAAATGGATTGGGCCACCCACCACTACGGGCCCAATTCCACTCCAAAGAATGCACCCCACCGGACCCTGCTTTCTCACTCTTGATCGATGGCGTCCACCCATCGCCCAACAAATCATCCGGTCACCCGTAGTCAACATGGAATTGTCAAATCCAATGCCAAATATAGCCTTCACACCCAGGTCTCGAAATCACCGTTGCCTCGTAATCCAGTGTCTGCTCTAAAAGACGCGAATTGAAAAATGGCCATGGATGATGAATATCATGCTCTAATTACAAACAGGACATGGGATTTAGTACCTCGTCCATCTAATGCTAATATAATTCGTTCTATGTGGATTTTCAGCCATAAAGAAAAATCTGATAGAACTTTTGAGCGGCATAAAACATGTCTTGTAGGTGATGGGAAGAAACATCAGGTTGGTGTAGATTTCGGGGAAATATTCAGTCCAGTGGTCAAATCTACAACTATTAGAATAGTTCTCAGTCTGTCTCCCTCAAAGGATGGTCACTTCATCAATTGGATGTCAAAAATGTCTTCCTCCATGGACACCTTAATGAGACTGTTTACATGCACCAACCGTTGGGATACAGAGATCCTTAATATCCCAACTATGTGTGTTTGCTCAACAAATCATTATATGGCCTCAAGCAGGCCCCCAGGGCTTGGTATAAGCAGTTTGCAAATTTTGTGTCACACATGGGTTTTTCGCACAACCGTTCAGATAATTCCTTGTTTATCTATCGTCATGGTAATCATACTGCTTATCTTCTTCTATATGTGGATGATATTATTCTAACAACATCTTCAGACTCTCTTCACAAGAATATCATGTCACAGCTTAGTTCTAAATTCGCTATGAAAGATCTTGGGCCACTCCACTATTTTCTAGGGATTGTTGTGACCCGACATACATGTGGATTATTTCTCTCCTAGAAGAAGTATGCATCAGAAATCGTGGAACGAGCTGGGATGTCTTTCTGCAAACCTTCGACAACTCCGGTCCACACAAAGTCAAAATTGAGTGCCATCTCTAGCAAACCTTTTGTTGATCCAACGTTATACCACAGCCTAGCAGGAGCTTTACAATATCTCACATTCACCAGGCCAAATATTACTTATGTAGTGCAACAAGTGTGTCTATTAATACATAATCCAATGGAGGAACATATGCATGCTCTGAAACTCATTGTGTGATATATTCAGGGCATTCTGGAGTATGGATTACATCTATACCCGTCCTCTGTTTCCAAACTTGTTACTTACACTGATGCAGATTGGGCAGGATGTCCGGATACAAGACGATCCACCTCCTGGTATTGCGTCTTCCTTGGTGACAATTTAATCTCATGGTCCTCAAAAAGGCAGGGCACGGTATCACGCTCAAGTGCTGAAGTAGAATATCGTGATGTGGCCAATGTTGTATCTGACTCATGTTGGATTCGAAACATGTTACTTGAACTTCATTGCCCTATTCCGACTGCAACAATAGTATATTGTGATAATATTAGTGCAGTCTACCTCTCAGGGAATCCCATCCACTATCAACGTACTAAATATATTGAGTTAGATATTCATTTTGTACGCGAGAAGGTGGCTCGCGGACAAGTTCGGGTGCTACATGTCCCAAACGCGTCATCAAATCGCAGATATCTTCACAAAAGGACTTCCGTTGATATTACTTGAAGATTTTAGGGACAGTCTCAGCATTCACCGCCCTCCAGCTTCGACTGCGGGGGAGTGTTAGAATATTATGCAATCATATTATTAGTATGTATTAATGTAGTATCATTTTATATATGGTAGGTAGTAAAATATTAATTAGGAATATTATGTTAATTAGGTAGAAGATTATTAGGAATTGATTAGGAAGATTAGGCATGATTGACTCTTCCTAATTAATGTATATGGTGTATATATTGTACCCTTGAAGGATGAATACATTGAAGAAAATACTTTCAAATTTTACCGTTACTTTATAATTGATGAGACCCTTTTCAGTCATAATATCTCTTTACTTTGCATGATCTTTTTTTCTTATTTATTATTATTTATTTCTTAATTTATGCGATATTTTTTATTTTTCAAAATTCAAACTATGTTAATTTTGATTATCATTTTAAAATGTATTGTTTTAACATATTGACATGAAAATAATTGCAACTTATTAGTATTTTTGTATATTTTTTGAATATCTAAACTTTATTTTTAAAATATTAAGTTTATTTAATCTAATCTAATTTTAAAGATTAGTCAATTTGACTTTTGAAAACTAAAAATATCACATAAATTGTGGAGAGAGTACTATTTTTGAATGAATTAAAATCAAGCAAGTGATGTGCATATTGGTATTATTAAACTGGTAAGATTAAATCAAGAACGTTAGAAGTGGCAGCAGCCGAAATAAAAAAACTCATGCAAGAAGAGAAAAAGAGATGGCTAGCTACTACTTTGATAAGGGAAAAAAGGAGAGATTTTCTGTTTTCATCTATGAGCGGCGTATTTATTGGTTATGGGTTCGCTTTTTTAGATAATCACTATATAATAAACATATCTCACATTAATTTTGGTAGAATTTTCGGAGGAGATATTTAATGGAAAACTAAGGGGTAAAATAATTACCCAAAAATATCTATTATAGAATACTCAATAGGTATGTACAAGGGGGGTAGAATTGTATAATTCTCCTTGTTTGGAGGCTTTTCATTGGTACAATATACATAGTTATTTACAAGTACAAATCTAATTGTATGAGAATATTTAGTTTACATAATTACATCAAAATCATAATTGCAGAATATATGAAGAATATTAATATATTCTCTATCACACCCCTCAGTCGGAGAGGGGGGGGGGCCGGACGCTGAGACTGGATCTAAAGTCAAGGAACAGTTGCGGATGAAGTCCCTCAGTAAATATATATGCGTACTGATATGAAGAAGGAACATG
Organism: Anisodus acutangulus; assembly: GCA_029783415.1. Lineage (NCBI taxonomy): Eukaryota > Viridiplantae > Streptophyta > Magnoliopsida > Solanales > Solanaceae > Anisodus > Anisodus acutangulus. The sequence continues at coordinate 21,862,427 of CM056506.1, read as the reverse complement.
TAACACCCTAACATGACCCATAGCAACCTTCTCACGAACAAAGTGAATATCCATCTCAATATGCTTGGTTCTCTGATGTTGAATCGGGTTGTGAGACAAATAGACAACAGATACGTTATCATAGTATACAATAGATGCCTTACGTAAGGGACAATGAAGCTCCAGAAGGAGGTTTCTGGGCCAACAAATTTTGGCCACAACGTTCGCAACGCCTCTATATTTTACTTCTGCACTCGAACGAGAAAGCGTGGCTTGTCATTTTGTAGACTAGGAAATAAGGTTATCACCCAAAAATATACAATAGCCTGAAGTAGATTGACATGTGTCAGGACAGCCGCCCCAATCGGCGTCCGTGTATGATACTAGCCTGGTCGGTGCAGATGTATAAATATGTAATCCATAGCCAATAGTATCCCTAACGTATCGAATGATACGTTTAAGAGAGGTAAAGTGAGGCTCCGTGGGAGTATGTATGAACAAGCACACATATTGAACATCATAGGCAATATCGGGCCTAGTGAAGGTAAGATACCGATGTGCACCATCTAGACTCCTATAAAAGGAAGGATCACACACCGGATCTCCATCATTGGAGCTGAGATTTGACTTCGAATCAACTGGAGTAAGCATGATTTTGTAGTTTGTCATTTTAACCCTGTAAACAATCTCTTCGGCATACTTACGATGACATAGAAAAATTTTATTCGCGGATCTAGTCACAAAAATCCCCAAGAAATAGCTCAACTTACCCAAGTCTGTCATGTCAAATTCTGATTTGAGCAAGGTAATGATCTCATTTTTACCATATCCGATGAGGTGGTCAGGACAATGTCATCCACGTAGAGCAAGAGGTATGCAGTGTCATTACCTCGATAAAAAAAAAAGTAAATTATCACTTTTGCTGCACATAAACCCGATCTGCATGATATATGTGGCAAATCTCTCATACCAGGCCCGGGGGGCTTGTTTCAAGTCATAGAGTGACTTGCGAAGACAATAGACATTCTAAGGAGTTGAGGGATGCACAAAGTCAGGTAGTTGATGTATATAGACAGTTTCTTTCATATCCCCATGTATGAAAGCATTTTTCACATCAAGTTGATGAATCGGCCAGTTCTTCTCCATAGAAATGCTCAAAACAGTACGAATGGTGGTAGGTTTAACCACTAGACTGAAGGTCTCACCACAATCAATGCCCTACTGTTGCCTTGTGCCATTTTCCACATGTTTCGCCTTATGGCGTTCAAGTTCCCCACTATATCTGAATTTGTGGCGATATAGCCATATGCAACGAATCATATTGACCCCCTATGGTTTTGGGACAAGATCTTAAGTGTGCCACTTAGTGAGCGCATCAAACTCCTCACGCATGGCCGCATTCCAATTTGGATCAAGCTTGACTAATTTTGGATTTTTAGGTAGAGGTGAGATAGTTTGTGTGGATAAGTTAAAGTGAAATTTTGTCTTGAAGATCCCGTGTTGAGTACAAGTTTCCATTCGGTATGTAGGAATAGTGATCAGATGGGTGGCAGTTGGTGGGAGGTGGTTGGGCTGCGTGTTTTCTAGGATCGGGGATCTGCTGGCAGACGGGGACAATAGGTTTTCTAACGTGGGATAGGCGAGATGGGCTGCTAGTATTGGGCAAGTTATGATGGGGAGCTGGCAGTGGGCTGCTGGTAGCTGGCAGATGTGGATGGCACACTGCCGTAGACAAGCAGTGTGTCGGGGTTTCGATGGAAGGTGCCGGAGGCTTGGGTGGGGTCGGGCTGCCAGTCTCATGTAATGCATTTATGATGAGTGGTGATGTGTCCGAATCGTCCAGAAAGGCATAATCAACGACTTGGTATTTTTGAACGTTTGCGAATGGAAAAGTGTGCTCCTCAAACGTGACATGGCGAGAGACTAGGATTTTATTGGTGGACAACTTATAGCATAAATATCCCCTACGATTTAACGAGAAGCCCAAGAAGATGCAAGGAGTGGACCTAGGCGCTAGTTTGTGAGGAGTTGTGGAGGCGAGATTCGGGAAGCATAGACAACCAAAGATTCGAAGGTGACCATAGGATGTGATTCGACGGAAGAGAATTTTGGTTGGAGTTTTATTATGAAGAGTACGTGTTGATAATATATTAAGATATATTCTACCATGTGCAATGCGTAGACCCAAAAAGAATGGGGGATAAAAGCATGAAGGAGTAAAGTATGGATCATATTGTTGATGTTGCGCATGATTCTTTCGGCTTTTCCATTTTGAGGGCAGGTATGGGGGTAAGAGAAGCGAAACACCATGTCATTGTCCGCACAAAATTTATGAAAAAGGGAATTGTCAAACTCATGACTGTTGTCACATTGAAACATTTTGATGTTTTTTTCAAACTGGATTTTAACATATGCTTGAAATTCAAGAAAAAATTAGTAAACTTGGGACTTATATTTTAGAGGATAAATCCAAAGAAAGTGAAAGAAATCATCCATAAATAGCAAATAATATTTGTGACCTAGTTTGCTAGTAATTGGAGAAATCCATAAATCTGCATGAATAATATCAAAAGGAGAAAACGTTACACTCAGTGATGACTGAAAAGGAAGTCTAACATGCTTCCCTAAAGGACAAGAGTGGCAATTATGGGAAAATTTCCCTTTATTGCATTGAATTAAATTGTGACTCCTAAGAAAATTAAAAATTGGTGCTCCCGAGTGCCCAAGTCTATCGTGCCAAGTTTATGCAGATATTGCAGCTAGAGGGGTATGTGGATTGACACTGGCAGCAAAATTGGATAAGAACGGATTGAGTTCCTCCACACTATTGCATCTCGTAAGAGTTGTCCCCGTACGTAGGTCCTTCATAGAAAAACCAATAGGGTTAAACTCAATAGATACAGAATTGTCACTAGTAAACTTCCTAATAGAGATCAAGTTTTTAATGATGTTAGGCACGTATAGGATATTTTTTAGGGTAAGGGGGGGAGGGGGTGAGGTGGTGGTGCTTGAGTGGTGCCATAACCTTGAATTGGAATGCGATTGCCATTTCCGACCAAAATACCTTGAGGATTGCGCAAATTAAATAGTTGAGGGAGATTACCAGAGTTATGAGTGAGATAAGATGTGGCCCCCGTATCCATATACCATGCGTTGTCGGGCTGTTGGAGATTCATAGTGATGTAGGCCTGACTCAGTTCGATAGGGGTCATAAGACTGTATGTTTGTTGTTTCTGTTAGGTCATGGAGAAGTGAGCCTGCTGTGGCTGACCCATGTGGTGTGGTCCAATCGTCAGACCTAGAATGCTCGGACTCGGACTTGGTTGTTGTTTCGGGGTGGTTGGGTAAGGGTAGGGGGGAGGCCCAAATTCTGGAGATTGGCCACAACATTGGGTTGGCCTATAGATATGGGGACTGGGGTTGCTGTGGCTGGCCACCGAAATTAGGCTGTCCCCCTCGACCCTTTCCCTTGCCGCCTCGATTGTTGCCTCAGCCTCATTTTCTGCCACAGCCTCGGCCACCGCGCTGATTTTGGTGGTCCGCGGGTTGAGGTGGTCCGGCGGGTGGAGATATGGTCGGTGGTGCATCTACTACCAACGCCTTCTGATTATATTCGTCTTGTTTGACACATTTAGTCTCTTCCAATAGCAACTGTGATCGGGCCTTATTGAAGCTAGAGAGGGGGTCATCTTGCTAGATCATCGTCACAAGTGTATTGTACTCACCTTTCGGCAACCCATTAATGAGTTACAACACTATCTTTATGTCGGAAATTGGATTGCCAATATTAGACAGTTGATCAACAAGTAATTTAAGTTGCTTAGAGTAGTCTGACATTTTAGCAAAGTTTTCAAGACCAATGTTGTTAAATTGTTCCTCCAGATACACGGCATGTATGTTTGTTGTCTTGAAAGATTTCTTCTAGCCTCGTCCATAAGTCGTGAGCCGAAGCACTTGTATTCATAATGGTATAAAGTAAATCCTTGGATATGGTGCCATATATATATATTGTTTGACGATTGCATCGAGGCGCTTCTACGTTGGGTTGTCAACGTCGGGTGGTGGCATCGATGTGATCAAGGACGTTATAAGCACAAACATGAATTTAAAATAGTTCAACCCACGACGAGTATTGACCATCCTCTTGATCATGAATCAAAGGGATGAAGTTCTTGATGTTCGTCACGGCAAAGGTCGGATGAAAGGTGGTAGGAGGGGATGGAAGGATTAGGATGTGAGTTATGGGTGGAGGAGGAATAAGCGGGAAAAGCCATGGACAAGGGTTGCCGGCGGCATGAATGAGAAAAGAGGGGCGCCGGTTTTTAGGGTTTTAGGGGGTTGCCGACGGCAGAAAAAAAGGAAGAAAGGGGTGCCAATTTTTAGGGTTTTGGAGGAGGGTAGGGTTTGACTCTTGATACCATGTAGAATTGTATAATTCTCCTTGTCTGGAGGCTTCTCATTGATACAATTTATATATAGTTGTTTACAAGTACAAACCTAATTGTATAAGGATATTTAGTTTACATAATTACATCAAAATCATATTTGCAGAATATATGGAGAATATTAATATATTCTCTATCAAGGGATCTTAGTAGCTCAGTTGGTTGGCTACCTAAACTTTCACCTTGTTGGTAAAGATTCGATTCCCCACCTTGTAATTTCCTCCCCCATTTCCCCCTATGAAATAGTATATATAAAAAAATAGGCATGTATGATTCAAACTATTCTTGTTGTAGCATACCTATACTTAATGGTATACAACCGTACGATTCAAACTATTCTTGTTGTAGAATACCACCCAACTCCCCGCTCTCGAGTATACAATTATGTGAATTGTATATCCTAAAAGGTATAAAACAAACTGTGTAGCATACTCTCCGCATTTTAATTTGTTTGTCTTAATTACTATATGGATAGTCAAAGAATATTTTATTTGATCATAACTTTTTTAAATATACTTTCTAATTATTTTGAATTGTTAACTATTGTAACTTATAATACTTTTAATATAGTTTCTACATATGTATATTTATTTTAAGAAAATTGAAGATTCTATGTCCGAAGTAACACCGAACATTAGTATATTTTGTTGATCCTCGTACTCCGAATCAAGTCAAACAAACGGAAAGGGTAGTAATATTTTTACGGGAAAATATAATATTGTAAATAGGTAATTTTTCTTATCTCGGAATTCCTAAAAGAAGTTCTCATAACTGATGTCGAGGGCTACTCTACCTGTTAATCTAAATTTTTGGGCTGAAGCCTGAATGTTCATTCTTTTCACAGAGTTGGCATCAATTGAAAAAGATAAACATGTTGTGCTTAACATGTCACCAGCATTTACAAATTTAGCAACAAAAAAGAAGAAGATAAATTGGATCCATTTCATTTCATAGTAGTATACTATATTTACAGATAAATGACACCCCACTAGGACAAGAAAGTGTAGTATAAAGCAATTGCAAAGCTAAGCATATCCTAAATTCATCAGCCATTGCAGCAAATTGATCTTCTCAATATTATTGATGCAAATCCAAGGCTTTATTAATTGGTCCCTCTACCATTTTCTGTACTGTTTTTTCCCTTTTTGGTTGCTAATTTGGGTTCATTTCGTATAGACAATAAATAAAAGAGAATCAAACACATTAAAAAAAAAAAAACATGCATGAGTTGTAACTTGTTAGCCTTAGTGCTCCTAAGGATTGGGGAATGACATAATAAAGTAGTATCCTGGGACCCTTGAATTTTGATGATATTGCCAGCGCATTTTCATTATATTTTTTTAAATAAAATATAATAAATTAAGGATCTTTCACTATTGAAAGCTCCAGTATAAATATGTGAATCAAACCCTCCTCATTTCATAGCCAACTAAGCCAAGTAGAAAACTTGATTGTCTTTTGCAACGTGAGCAGCAGTGCCAGAAATTTGCAATTCTTTGGCTAGAAAAAACAAAAAAGAGAGATGGCTGGTATGTCTGGTCACTGGGCTTTTGCTTTTGGTGTCCTTGGTAAATATACCTCTTTTCCCCTTCTTGCTTTTTCATTGTTAAATATTTCTACTGAAATACATAATAGCCTATTCGGAGAAGCACATAGTATATTAAAATAGCTTTTCAGAGAAGTACATTGAAGAGGACTTTTCGTAATATTTTATAAACATATTTTTTTAGCCAATTTTTCCAAATAGAAGAATATTTTTGGGTGTCAAATTACTAAAAATTCTACTAGTAGTTTACATAGAGTTTGTTTATGTAATTTGTATGGGCCCCTTTTCTCCCAGCTAAATCACTTTAATCTCTTCCTAAAATGTGTTCAAAGTTCTGCATGTATTTACTCATCGTTCTTTTTTCTATGCAATTTGCAGGTAACATTATCTCGTTCATTGTGTTCCTTTCTCCAATGTGAGTCTCTATTTACTTACATTTTTTTTTTAAAAGGTTGGTTTCTTTTGTTTATTAACTGATTAAACACTAAATTATCACACTTTTCGTAGACCCACATTTTATAAAATTTACAAGAAGAAATCAACAGAAGGGTATCAATCAATTCCATACGTGGTTGCTCTCTTCAGTTCGATGCTTTGGATTTACTATGCATTTTTGAAGACTAACACTACCCTTCTCATTACTATTAACTCCTTTGGTGTCTTCATTGAGACTATTTACGTTGGTTTCTACCTCTTCTACGCACCAAAGAAAGTCAGGGTAAGTTTTTACAATTAAATCGAGTACTTTTTTCTATTACAGAGGATTTGATTTTTTTTATTCGTTTCCTTTCCCAAAGGAATTAAGAACATATAAGTCTGATATTTATAATTTAATTAAATTCAGGTCCAAACTATAAAGATGCTTCTATTATCAGTGGTTGGTGGATTTGGTGCAATTATTCTTGTTACTCAATTTCTATTCAAAGGTGCCGTTCGTGGACAAGTAGTTGGATGGATTTGCCTTGTGTTTTCCTTATGTGTGTTTGTAGCTCCCTTAGGCATTGTGGTGAGTGTTTTACGTGCAATTTGTAATTTTCTCATTGGTTTCCTCTCCTTTTTTCCTTCCATGCTTGAAATATCAATGCTCATTAGTTTTGCTCGTTTCATGCAGAGACAAGTAATCAAAACAAAGAGTGTGGAATACATGCCACTTCTCCTATCTGTTTTTCTCACATTAAGTGCTGTCGCGTGGTTCTTCTATGGTCTTCTACTAAAGGATATTAACATTGCCGTAAGTTCTTTAATTGATGTTCTTACATACTACGTAAAATATCTAGGATTTTGTCTATATATGTTCTTACGTAATTTTATTCTAAATGTTTTATAGGCGCCGAATGTATTGGGATTCATCTTTGGTATACTCCAAATAGTGCTCTATGTAATATACAGCAAAAAGGAGATGGTCATCTTAAAGGAGCAGAAACTTCCAGAGATACAAAAGCCTGAAGTCATTGTGAAGGATGAGAACATGAATGCTAATAAGAAGCTTCCAGAACTTACACAGGAACAAATTCTTGACATAGTGAAGCTTGCAGGTTTACTTGTTTCTACCGACAAAGTACAGGTAGCGACGTGTCCGCATGATACTAATTGTGGAGTTAATAAAGCAGCTAATGTAGAAAATATGCCCAAACTGCAAACAGTAGATGCCTAAGATACAGTAGTAGAATTTCACTTGTGTGGAATTGGCTTTAATCTCAGTGCATCAATGCACTGATTAATTGCCATTCTTTTCATTTGAGTTAATTTCCTAATCCTAGTGTGTTTGTACACATGTTAATTCTTACTCATGTATCTTCTAAGCTTCTATTGTAATGTAGTAAAAGATAAAATGGCTGTCTTGATACTTACATATAGAGAGAGGCTGGCTGTGTTAGCTAGATTCTCTTTTTATAGCAATAAAAACAAGTTTCTATCCAATCATTGCGTTTAAGTTCTATTTAGATTTTAGTGTATCCTTTTTTGGGTCATTCGCACAAATGTCCCTATTTTGGGGTTCAAATTTGATTTTTTTAGTTTTTGTCATTTATTATTTTTTACACGGCATAATTAAAATTTCACTCGGCATAATTAGTGTTATATCTTCGGCATATATATCATACACAAACAACATATTATGTCGGATAAGGCATAACTATCAACACTCAACATAATATGAAAAATGCATAATTTCAAATTTCGACAGACATAGTTAGCGTCTAATTTCAACATATGTATCATAAAATTCACACAAACTATACCGGATAAGCATAATTTCCAACACTCAATATAATTTTAAAATTTATAAAACTATGTCACATAACTTAATTTCTACATTATTTATGCCGCGCGAGGCAAACATTCAGTTTTCGAAGAATTTTTTTTATACATATTGTGCCTTGCGAAGTAGACCTGGATATTTCATAAAAAAAATAGCCGGAGTAAAAATTAAAGACCACAGATATGAAAGAACAAAAATTAAATACCAGTGCTTTTAAGGGAAATCCGTGCAAAAAATGTTCCTTTTTCCCTTTTATTGCAGTACTATCATATTTGAGCAAATTTTACATGATTAATAAATTAGGAGTGGTAAAACTTGCCCATAAAAATATTATTCGTCAAATTCATTTAAGTTTGGACATGTTAATAATCCGTTCATTTTTTTATTCAATCTATTTGTACCCATCAAGTTTACTCATCTAAAAATTGGATTGATTTGGCTAAACATGTAACTCGATTGACAGAAACCATTTTGTTTGATAAAGTTTAACCGAAAATCTTGCTGATATATCCTTCTAATTGGGGAACGACCTTCTTATACCAAGGAGATCATTTGTTCAAGAGAGAAACTTTGCAAGAATTGGAAGAAAAAAAACAGAAGATTAAAATTATTCAGGATAAACAAACAACTCTACTATTTTTGCTTGTTAGATATAATAATTTTCCTTAGCGATTCCTTTCATTATTCACAATAAATATTGTTGTACAAATGTTAATTCCTAATATAGTACGAATCCTAACTTACCTTACAAAGGTTGATTCCTAATACAATTAGAATCCTAAGTTACCTTAAATATACATCTATCATAATTACAAAATATACGGAGAATATTCGCTAATACTCCCTCTCAGACGGAGCGGGAGGAGGCCGAACGCTAAGGCTGGATCGGAAGTCGGTGAAGAGATGTCGCGGTAGTCCTTTTGTGAAGATGTCTGCATACTGATAAGAGGAAGGCACGTGTAATATTTTGACCTGACCACGGGCAACATTCTCTCGCACAAAGTGGATATCCATCTCAGTATGCTTAGTCCGCTGATGTTGGACCGGATTATGAGACATATAGATGCCAGATATGTTGTCACAATAGACTATAGACGCCTTTCGGAGTGGACACTGGAGCTCCAAAAGAAGATTTCTGAGCCAACATATCTCAGCAACTACATTAGCAACACCGCGATATTCTGCTTCAGCACTGGAGCGGGATAGAGTGGCCTGCCGCTTGGCGGACCATGAGATAAGATTATCCCCAAGAAATACACAGTACCCTGAGGTGGAGCGACGTGTATCGGGGCATCCTGCCCAATCTGCATTCGTGTAGGCTAGCAACTTGGTTGAGGCAGAGGGGTATAGATGTAATCCAAAGTCTAGTGTGTCCTTAACGTATCTGATAATACGTTTGAGGGCGGCAAAGTGAGACAATCGGGGGTCGTGTATAAATAGACACACCTGCTGAACATCATATGCAATATCAGGCCTAGTGAATGTAAGATATTGAATAACACCTGCAAGACTCCGATATAGAGTGGGATCAGAAACTGGTGTACCGTCATTGGCACTAAGCTTGGATTTTGAGTCCACCGGAGTTGGCATAATTTTACAATTTGCCATTTTGGCCCTGTACACTATCTCTTCTGCATACTTACGCTGACACATGAACATAGTGGTTGTAGATCTGGTTACCGATATACCTAAAAAATAACTCAGCTTGCCGAAGTCAGTCATAGCAAATTCAGTTTTGAGTAGAGCAATGATTTCATTCTTCAAACCGTCAGATGAGGCAGTAAGAACAATGTCATCGACATATAATAGCAAATATGCAGTGCAGCTACCTCGGTGAAAAGTGAAGAGAAAGTTATCACACCTATTACATATAAAACCAATCTGCAGAAGATACCTGGCAAAACGATCATACCAAGCACGGGGTGCATGTTTTAGTCCATAAAATGATTTCCTGAGATGACATACAAACTGTGGAACAACCGGATGAACAAATCCAGGGGGTTGATGCATGTATACAGTTTTTCTTAAATCCCCATGAAGAAATGCATTCTTGACATCTAGCTGATGAATCGGCCAATGCATGCCCATAGCAATACTGAGAACAGTCCGAATAGAGGCCGGTTTAACAACCGGACTGAATGTCTCACCATAATCAATACCCTCCTGCTGATTAGTGTCATTTGCAACTAGTCTTGCATTATACCTCTCTAAGTCACCATTGTCTCTGAACTTGTAATGAAATAGCCACATACACCGGATAACATTCACACCATCTGGTCTAGGTACCAAATCCCAAGTGTTCTGCTTGGTTAAAGCGTTAAACTCCTCGCACATGACCGCATTCCAATTTGGGTCCAGTTTTGCTAGTTTTGGATTTTTTGGATTGGGTGATAAGGTTTGTGTGGAGAGATTGAAGTGAACATTGGGTTTGAAGATTCCGTGTTGTGCACGAGTCTCCATGCGATGAGATGGCAACAGTGGGAGGTCGGAACTGGGAGGCTGCATGCTCACTGGTTCTGGATTGGGAGGCAGCAGGGCTGGAAGGCAGCAGGGCTGCGGAGTTGGTTGCTGGACTGAGAGGCAGCAGTGTTACTGGTGGTGCAGAAGACTCGACTAGAGGCAGTATGGGTGGTGTTTGGTTATCTGACCGAGAGTAGGGAACTGTTGGGGGTGGTGTCGGACAGTGACGGGGACGAGACTGTCGGAACAGTGGGCTGCTGTTGGTATAGATTTTGGATGATCGGGGACAAACTTGGTTCATCGAGAAAGAAGTAATCAGTGGTCTGAAATTTCAGGAGATTCGAAAAAGGAAAGGTTGTCTCGTCAAAGGTGATGTGATGGGAGATGATGATTTTGCGAGTAGAAATGTCATAGCACAAGTAGCCCCGATGATTAGGAGATAGACCAAGGAAGACACATGGCAGAGTGTGAGGGGAAAGTTTGTGAGGTGTAGTGGAGGCTATGTTGGGGTAGCATAAGCATCTAAAAATACGTAGGTGATCATATGATGGTAGCCTACGGTATAAGATTTCGGTAGGGATCTTATTTTGGAGAGTGCTAGTTGGTAAAATATTAAGGAGAGATTCTACCATTTTAACAGCATAGACCCAAAAAGGCGGTGGCAGACAAGCATGAAACAAAAGGGTGCGAACCATGTTATTGATGGTACGTATAATTCGTTCAGCCTTTCCGTTTTGAGAAGAAGTATAGGGACAAGAAAAATGGAAAACCATGCCTGTCGGAACAGTGGGCTGTTGTTGGTATAGATTTTGGATGACCGGGGACATACTTGGTTCATCGAGAAAGAAGTAATCGGTGGTCTGAAATTTCCGGAGATTTGAAAAAGGAAAGGTTGTCTCGTCAAAGGTGACGTGATGGAAGACGATGATTTTGCAAGTAGCAATGTCATAGCACAAGTAGCCCCGATGATTAGGAGATAGACCAAGGAAGACACATGGCAGAGTGTGAGGGGCAAGTTTGTGAGGTGTAGTGGAGGCTATGTTGGGGTAGCATAAGAATCCAAAAATACGTAGGTGATCTTATGATGGTAGCCTACGGTATAATATTTCGGCAGGGGTCTTATTTTGGAGAGTGCTAGTTGGTAAAATATTAAGGAGGAATTCTACCATTTTAACAGCATAGACCCAAAAAGGCGGTGGCAGACAAGCATGAGATAGAAGGGTGTGAACCATGTTATTGATGGTACGTATAATTCGTTCAGCCTTTCCGTTTTGGGAAGAAGTATAGGGACAAGAAAAATGGAAAACCATGCCTTGTTTAGAACAGAAATTGTGAAATGCCAAGTTGTTAAATTCACGTCCATTATCACATTGGAATGATTTGATAGATTTTTCAAATTGTGTTTTAATGAATTTTTGAAACTCAAGGAATTTGGCAAAAACTTCAGATTTAAATTTCAGTGGGTAAATCCAGACAAAGTGTGAAAAATCATCCAAGAATACAATATAGAATTTGTGACCCAAAGAGTTAACAATCGGAGATGTCCACAAATCAGCATGAACAATATCAAAAGGAGAAAAAGTAACATTGTTTGATGGCATAAATGGAAGACGAGTATGATTGCCTAGTGGGCAAGAAAAATAGTGTTGGGCAATTTTCCCATTATTACATTGAATACGCTTAGAAGTCCTAAAAAGGTAAAAACTGGGTCTCCTGGGTGTCCGAGTCTGTTGTGCCAAGTTGAGGGAAAGATCGCCGCAAGGGATAGATGTGCTTGCGGTCTGACAGCGGAAGACTGAGTAAATGGGTAGATGTCTCCCACACTATTGCAGTGTGTAAGAATTTTCCCCATATTGAGTTCCTTCACAAAAAAACCAAAAGGGTCAAATTCGACAGACACAATTATTTCTAGTGAATTTTCTTACAGAGATTAGGTTTTTAATGATGTTAGGAGTGTATAGGACGTGGTTTAGGGAGAAAGGCGGGTGTGGATATTTGGTATGCGTGTTATCGTAACCTTCAATTGGAATGCGATGACCATTGCCGACAGTAATAAATTGAGAACACTTTAACTGAAGCAGTTGAGATAAGTTACCTGACGACCGGGTGAGGTGAGATGTGGCTCCGGTGTCCATGTACCAATTTTCGTCGGGCTGTTGAAGGTTCACGGTGTTGTAGGCACAGCCCAAATCGGTGAGGCGGCTTTGGGAGATCTTTATTCTTCTTCTTTGGACCGAAACCATGTGAGCTCTTTGCTACTCTCTTGGGCCTTTACGGTGGTTGGGATAGGGCAGAGGCTGATCGACCATCGGTTTCTTTGGGCCGGGGCCCTACAGTCGGGTATGGGCATGCATGTGAGGCCCAGTTCTGCTGGTTGGGCCACTACTGCTGCTGGTTGGACCACTGTTGCTGCTGGTTGGTCCAGAATTGCGATTGTCCAGTGTTTGGGCCTGTTTACTGTCCACCCCACTGGTTGCGTTGGCCCTTTCCGCGGCCTTTGCCGCCACGACCTCCGCCGCAGGACTACTGCTGCTGGTGGTCTTGTGGTAGTGGCGGGTTGGTGTTGGCCGCTGGTGTTGCCATCCCTTCAACGACTAACGCCTTTTGATTATGTTCCTCTTATTTAGCACGCCGGGCTTCTTCCAACAAGAGTTGTGACTGTGCCTTGGTGAAACTGGGTAGTGGGTCGGCCTGTTGAATCATCGTTACAAGTGTATCGTATTCACCTTTCGGTAAACCTGCAACCAATTGGACTACCATTTTGGTTTTAGAAACAGAATTTTCGACGTTGGATAGTTGGTCGGCTATGAGTTTCAGTTGTTTTCAATATTCAGACATGTTGTTAAAGTTCTCGAGACGCGTATTGTTGAATTGCTCCTCCAAATACACTGCCCGCGTATATTTATTGTCCTGAAAAATTTCTTCCAACCGCACCCAAAGGTCATGTGCCGTAGCACCTGTTTTCATGATGGTACACAACAAGTCTTTGGAGATGGTGCCGTATATCCACTGTTTGACGATGGCGTCAAGGCGACGCCATGTCGATTCGGCAATGTCGGTGGGACGATGAACAGAGTCATCAATGTGGTCGAGCACGTTGTACGCACATGCATGAATATAGAACAGTTCTGTCCACTTGGAATATTGACAATCTTCTTGATCAAGAAATATAGGGATAGAGGTCTTGATGTTTGTAACGGTGAAAACCGGGTGAAAAGAAGACGATGAACGTTGAGAGGGGTTGTCAAAAGTGTCAGTGGAGGAACCAGAATTTGTAGGGGAAGACATGGTTGCCGCCGGCCGAGGGAAGGGAAATTTCTAGCCGGGAAATTTCTGGTTTGGCCGAGAAAGAGAGAGATACATGAGAAGAGTAGAGTTTAGGTTTTAGGCTCTTGATACCATGTTAGATATAATAATTTCCCTTAACGATTCCTTTCATTATTTACAATATATATAGTTGTACAAATGTTGATTCCTAATATGGTACGAATCCTAATTTACCTTACAAAGGTTGATTCCTAATACAATTAGAATCCTAAGTTACCTTAAATATACATCTATCATAATTACAAAATATATGAAGAATATTCGGAGAATATTCGCTAATATTGCTATCAAATCTTCTTCTTTTTTTTCCTCGTGTATTTCTTGTACTTGCCAATTGCATTGCTGGAATTGTTTTGTTAAAAAAACTAAACACTTTTGTAAAAGCATTTTAATTTAAACCGTGATAAGGAGGAAAATGATGAACAATATGTAAATCCACTTAATTAGAAACATAAACGAGCAATCTTTGGTTTTAAAAAATGCTAAGTAATTTCTTTAGTTACAGTATATTTTTTAAGTTTTCAACAATTACAAAAATTAAGCATCAAGTCCTTTTGCTAGTTTATTGTGTTAAAACTTTGAAACTTTGTAATCATTCTGAACTTTAGCTAGTTTATTATGTTAAATTCTGAACTTTTTTTTTAAAGTTAATTCGAAGAAGAACTAAAATTAAAAAAAATGATTAGGTTAGCTAGATTGATGCTTGAGAAGGATTTGGAATTGAGAATAAATTTCGAACATGCTTTAAAGAAGCTAACATTGAATTTTCTCTTTCCAATTTGATACTAACCCAGCAAGCAAACTTTTAGTTAAACAAGGGTTAAGGGGTTGTTTAGTTTAAATAATCCTTGACCCTTAGATCTGAAGGTGGACAGATGTCATACAATTAGTTGGGCACTGGGTCACGTCGGAACGAATATCCCATTGCTGAAATTTCGCCTGTAAATACTCCCATTACGCTAACTATATCTACAAGGCCGGCTAAAGGGCCAAGCTGCTGAAGCAAACACTTTAGGCCTCCACATTTTTTAGGCCCATTTTTTTATTGATTAGTTCTTAAGAAAAATATTGAATGTTTTAAGATAATATGATACAAGATCTTTACAAAGGAAATAAACTATTTAGCAATGTAATCGGTAATCACTTGTTAGATAATGTATTACATTCTCACATGCATAATCTTCTTTTCTAGTTTACTTTCTCATACTTTTATTTTCTTCTTCTTCCTACTAAGCTATCTATTATCTAAGTGTTTGAGTTTTTATACACCATAAATAATTTTTACCATAAAGTCAATCAAAGAATATATATATATATATATATATATAGTTAAACCTCCTTAAAATATAACAAACTGAATTTACAAAATTTTGTTTTTATATCAAATTACCAATTTCTAGAATCATGCCATATTGTTCGAGCTTTCTATTGCCTTTTTTAAATTTCAAATTTGTTTTGTCTTTTATATATCTTATTCCAAAAGGTGGAATCTCCCACCCCAGGAGCCCCCACACCCCGGTCCGACAGGTCTGTGAAGGAGGTAAATCATGGTGACTCAATTGATTTCAAAGGTTAGACCAGTACCACGCTGCGCAAGGGCCCTCCTTTATTTCAAGAAGAAACCCTCACTGCCATTGGCGGGATTCGATCCTTGGTCTCTTATTCCAAATATCCCCTTGAAACCAATTGAAATGGCGAGGCCGAAACTAAGGTAGGGTAAACTTTTTAAAGTGATGGTCCCAGCATTCTGCCCCATACAGAAAACCCCACCTCGGCTGGCCTACGGATTAGTATACAGCAGCCTCTGGCGTATGGAGGGATTTTTTTTGGGGGAACACAGTTCCACTCTCGCTGATCAGAGGACTCGAACACGGAACCTCAGACAGCAATACCCTAGTGTATTGGCCACTGGGCCAAACACTTTGGGGCCGTAATGCGGTGGGACCAGTCACTTTAAAAAGTTTACCCTACCTTAGTTTTATCCAAAGTGTTTGGCCCAGTGGCCATTACATTAGGGTATTGCTGTCTGAGGTTCCGTGTTCGAGTCCTCTGATCAGCGAGAGTGGAACTGTGTTCCCCCAAAAAAATCTCTCCATACGCGTAGGGCCAAGCGGTGTATACTAATCCGTAGGGCCAGGCCGGAGGTGGGATTTTCTGGGTATGGGTCAGAATGCGGTGGGACCACCACTTTAAAAAGTTTCCCCTACCACAGTTATATCCAAAGTGTTTGGCCCAGTGACCAATACATTAGGGTATTCTTTGCCTGAGGTTCCGTGTTCGAGTCCTCGATCGGCGAGAGTGGAACTGTGGTCCCCCAAAAAAAGCCCTCCATACGCGCAGCGCCAAGCGGCGTATACTAATCCAGTAGGGCCAGTAGGAGGTGGGATTTTCACGGGGTATGGGGCCGTAATGCGGTGGGACCATCACTTTAAAAAGTTTACCCTACCTTTGTTTTATCCAAAGTGTTTGGCCCAATGGCCAATACATTAGGGTATTGCTGTCTGAGGTTCCGTGTTCGAGTCCTCTGATCAGCGAGAGTAGAACTGTGTTCCCCCAAAAAAATCCCTCCATACGCGTAAGGCCAAGCGGTGTATACTAATCCGTAGGGCCAGGCCGGAGGTGGGGTTTTCTGGGGTATGGGGCCGTAATGCGGTGGAACCAGTCACTTTAAAAAGTTTACCCCACCACAGTTTTATCCAAAGTGTTTGGCCAAGTGGCCAATACATTAGGGTATTGATGTCTGAGGTTCCGTGTTCGAGTCCTCTGATCAGCAAGAGTGGAACTGTGTTCCCCCAAAAAAATCCCTCCATACACGTAGGGCCAAGCGGTGTATACTAATCCGTAGGGCCAGGCCGGAGGTGGGGTTTTCTGGGGTATGGGGCGGTAATGCGGTGGGACCAGTCACTTTAAAAAGTTTACCCTACCTTAGTTTTATATATCTACTCCATAAGTGTATATTGTTCTTTTTTATTATATGCTAAAACTCAAATATAGCAACTAGAAAAAAAAGTCACTCAAAACTCAAAAGAGAAGAATTTACATTTTAATATAACCGCAAAAAGGAGTTCTTTATATAAATTTTAAAAAGTTAAATTTAAATATTTTTTTATTAACTTAATAACTTTGCTTTTCAAAAAGTTAAATTTAAGAAATGTCAAAGTTTATTTTTAATTGTACAGAAAGAAGCTTAATGCCTCTTAATATAATGTGGCTTTAGGCCACTAATTATGTTAAGCCGCCCTTGAGTTATAATAATACATAAATTAAGCAAAGGCATTTTTAATTTCCTTGTTATTGATAAATTCTAATTTAAATTTTTGTGATAATGGTCAAGCACATTTAACTTTTATTTAATTCAAATATGTGGTTTTGGTTCCTTTTATAGGAAATGTGTTAGATTTAGACTATTTTAAAAATAAATTATCCTCAAAGCATAGGACAACAACACAAATCTATATCTATATTTATATATAATGTAAAATTAGACATAGATAAGGTGATGTGACACATCTCTATGATAACACCGTTTCAAAGTTCTCGTAAAACCAATTGTTTCAACTAAGACTTAATTGAAATGGAATTTGAGTGCAAAAGCAGTGGAATTTGAAGGGACTAAAACTACTACACCTATTCTCTAAGTAAACGTGGTATTTAATGCATATAGATGTGTGTGTTTCTTCATCTCCCAACTCAATAAATTATGCAATATTAATACATATGTTACGTTAGGAATATTTAGCAAATGGAGTTTAAATTCAGTCGCAAAGTAGGATATTTTGCCCCTGTGGTTGCTTAGTTGCCTTTGGAGCATTTATTTTAGTATGGTATGTTTCTTGGTTGATTTTGCAGCTACACGTAGTTCCTTATTTTTCAAATATATACATATCTTATTTTCAAATGATATACTTTATTTTTCATAAACTGTTATTTTGAATCTGTTATCTTCATTCAAATTAGCTTTTTTCCATATAGTTGTATAAATACAATTGAATGTACAAAAGTTTACTATAGAATAATTTTATTCATTGTTAGTTTTATATGCTATTGAATCTTTTTGCATTTGCCTTTAGTGGATTCACCAATCATTATTTTCAGCCTTCTTCAAGTTCATGTACATTTTATTGCAGGTACAATTTAGAAACTATATAAGTGTGGTGTCCAACAAGATAATTTACAAGTTTCCTTACCAATTAATTTTTTCTGTTTTATTCAAGTATACACAGTCCAAAATCACATTTTGAGCATTATCAACTTTTCTTCTTTTGCCTTTCAGGGAATTGGAAATAAAATTCAAAAAAATGAGAAAAAGAATAAATAGCTTTCTTGATCATAAAGTAGATGATAAAGCTTTGACTAAAACTCTTAAATTTGGAAGCTTTATTCAAGATTCAAATGGTTTGCTTAATATAGCAGAAGAAAACAGGAGGCGCACATTAACTTTCTCTCTCATGCTCTCGGCGCACGTTAGTTGAACGGCGCCGCGCCGCGCCGGAAGTGGATAGCAATGGCGAGAGGACGAGGGCGAGGCCCTGACAGACCTAGGAAAGAACGAATTAAAGCTTTTGATAGCTCAGTAGGAGCTCGGCTACCACCAGTGAAAGATAAAACCCCAGCTCAGACGAAGCAGCACCATCGACTTTCTGGGGTTAAGGATATAGTGGAAGATGTAGACCTAGTCACTCCGGTAACTGTTGATGTTAATCGACCCTAGCATGCACTTTCAACTACTGATATCAATGGAACAGTGACTCGTGAACCTAGTCTAATTCCAATACCGATTGCGATTGATGACCAAGATGAGGAAATTGAAGGTGGGTTTAAGCGTCCATGGGTCAATCTGTTTACTAAGAACAGAGTTGCAACTAATGGTATGAAGCTAAACTATATTCTCCCCCACCTGATTGATGGCCAACCAGTTGTACAATTAGTGAAAAAGGCATATGAGAGAAAGAAGTTGAGAAATGGAGGAGTGCTATAATAGCTTATTTTATTGGTGATACTCCAGGATATAACTTGATGAGAAGATATATGAATCAAAATTGGTCAAATGTTGCTGAACCAGACTTATACTATCATGATGATGACTTCTATGTGATTAAATTTTAATCTGTTGATGATATGCATGAGGTGTTCTATGCTGGCCCCTACACTATCAACAATAGACCAATTATCCTTAAGCCATGGTCTAATAATTTTGATTTCAACGAAGAATACCCAACAGAGATACCTCTATGGGTCACATTTCCTAAGTTACCTATGTCTTGCTGGATGTTGATTCACTGAGTGATAGCAAGTGCTATTAGGGTTCCAGTCTATGCAGATGAGTGCACCACAAAGCAATCTAGATATTCATATGCTAGAATGCTTATTGAAGTTGACATCACACATCCATTACCTGGGAAGGTTAAAGTAATGAACCCTTTTGGTAAGCAGTTTTATCAGATTGTAAACTATGATTGGAGGCCTAAGTATGTGAGAAATGCCAACAAATTCGGCATAAATGCAATGTTTCTGCTCAACAGCCCAAAGCACCAGCTAAACAGACTAAGAAACCTCTTCAACAGACTAAAAGAGTGCAGGCGTGGAAGGCTCAGGTGTTGTTCAACCTCAACTACCTGTGATGGCTAAGGTGATCACACATGAGGTTTTAGCTAAAGCTCAGCCTCAGAAGCCTCAGGAAGCAAAGGAGTAGGTAGTTACCAGTACTACTAATCAGTTTTCATGCTTAAGTAGTGACTCTTCAAAACAGCAAGTCAGTTTAACTAGTCCGGATGCTATAACTACACAACAAAGCCCTGCTTTGAATGCTATTAACTTTCTTACTTTGTCTGATGTAGCATTGAGAAACAAAACTGAAAAGGGGCATAAGAATCAAGGTGGAATTATGAATGCAATGTATATGCCCCTAGACAAGAGAGGGGAGGCTTCCTCAACCTAAATGCATTGGTTATTTTGGAACGTTAGAGGTGTAAATAAAAGGTATAAACAAAAGGAACTTAGAAATTATATAGTTAGTAAGAAAATGAAGCTAGCTGGACTTATAGAAACAAGGGTGAAGGAGCATAACTGCAAGAAGGTTCATGGAAAAATTGTTGCAGACTGGGGACTGCATACTAACTATCAAGAAGCAAGGAATGGGAGAATCTGGTAACATGGGATAATTCTTTATATAATATGAAGTTACTACAAGTTGTGCCACAAGCTATTACTGTGAAGTAGGGGTGGCCACTGGGCCGGGATCAATCCCGACGGGACCGGGGAGGGTCGGGACAGGTCCTCCGGAGGGATTGGCAGGCCGGGACTGACGGGATTGGACATCGTCCCGTCCCACGTCCCGCCAGAGGGGGGTGGCGGGATTTTGGCGGGACGGGTCGGGTCGCGGTATTCATTTTTTTTTTAAATTGAATTTCCAACACTGAAATTGACATTCACACCTACATTACCACAAAATTTCAACGTTGAAATCTATTGTATATCGTGAGATCTTTACTAAAGAAAAGGAAAAATTAGAAACCGATTTGGGGAAAACACAAATTGATTGAAAAAACGGACGTTTTCCTAAAAATTGGCAGCGCCAAACCGCCTTGCATGGTGTTCATAATATGATTATTGCATGGTGTTCTGTAAACAATTCTTACATGCTATTCAAGTTTCCCGAGTGCTCGTAAGCTCTACGAACAATTATCTACATTATATAAATGATAGCAATACTGGCGTCAAAAATTTAACTCAAAAGAATTGACAAGTTCACTATTCACAATTTACAGCTTCTGAGATGATAGGAAGATTTGTGAGAAAAATGATGAGAAAATGAGGTATTTATAGATATATTAACTTAGGGGTTAAAAATAAATATTAAGGGGGTAGGGAGGGTTTATGGGGTGGGCAAAAATATTAAGGGGGTGGAGGGCTGGCGGGGCGGGGTCGGGATGGGATGGGGCGGGTCGGGATCAGGACGGGCGGGACAATCCCAGGCCCCATCCCGAGTTCGAATCCCGACACCGACAATTTTTTTTATGGGGGATCGGGACGGGTCGGGATCGGGCCGACCCGGCCCACTGGACAGCCCTACTGTGAAGTAACTAGTAGAGATGGGAATTTTACATGTCTGCTGACTGTTATTTATGGCTATAATACAATAGAGCAAAGAAAGGCACTAAGGGAAACTCTTCACACAATAGCTCAAGGAATTACCACTCCCTGACTATTATGTGGAGATTTTAATGCTATTCTCCACCCTCAAGACAAGTTATGGGGTAATCCCATTTCATATACAGAATTGAAAGATTTTTTAGACTGCATTCATGATCTGCACCTATCAGAATTGAATTGGAGAGGGGAGTATTACACTTGGACCAACAGGCAACATGGGGTAGATAGGGTATGTAGTAGAATTGATAGAGCTTTAGGACATTATCGAAGTTGTTCAACAGTTTTTTACTTGTAAATTTCCTAAGTCTTTTAATTGTACTGCAATCACCTTACTTTCTAAAACTACAAACCCCGTCACTATTAAGGAGTATAAATCAATTTTATGTTGCACAATTATAAATAAGTTGATTGAAAAAGTATTGGCTGCTAGAATTCAAAGGATCATGCCTATTATTATTATAAGTCAGGCTCAGTCTGGGTTTATCCCAAGCAGAAAAATAGCAGACAACATATTCCTAGCTTAAGAATTGGTCAAAGGTTACACAAGAAAACATATCTGCTAGATGTATGTTGAAAATAGACTTGCAAAAGGCCTATGATTCAGTTGAGTGGTCCTATCTAGAACAGACTAATTTGTTCATCAAACGGATTATGGAATGTGTGCATACTGTCCAATATTCCATCTTAGTTAATGGAGAACCCACCCACCCACCCCACCCCCACCCACCCACCCCACCCCCACCCCCTGATGCAAAGAAAGGTCTTAGGCAAGGGGATTCAATCTTATTTACAATTGCAATTGAGTATCTTAGTAGGCTATTGGTTGATCTCAAAGTGAATAGACAGTTCAAGTATCATCCTAAATGTGGTAAGCTAGGCATAACTCACATGTGTTTTGCTGATGATCTCCTCCTATTTGCCAGATGAGATTTACAATCAATTACATCTCTGAACAACTGTTTTAATTGTCTTTTCTTCTGCTTCTGGCTTGTAAGCTAATATGAGCAAGAGTTGTGTTATTTTGAGAGAATACAACACTAAGACCAGTCATATTCTTCAACAGCTTGGGTGACCTTCCTTTTAAATATCTGGGCATACCTTTATCTACCAGAAAGCTCACTTTAGTGTAGTAAATCCCTCTTATTGAGAAAATTATAGCTAAAATTACCTCATGGACAGCTAAGAAACTATCACATGATGGAAGAGCCCAACTAGTACAGTCAGTTCTGTTTGAATACATGCTTATTGGGCATAATTGTTTGGTATTTCAATTAAGGTACTGCAAGCCATTGATGCATATTGTAGATCCTACATCTGGTCAGGTACAAATACTATTACCAAAAAGTCTTTGGTGGCATGGGACAAAGTATGCTTGCCCAAATCTGCAGGGGGGGTTGAAATTAATCAATATCTATCTATTGAACAAAGCTGCAATAGTAAAGACATGCTGAGATATGGCAAGCAAATAGGACAAGTTGCGGATAAGGTTGGTTCATGCTTTCTACATAAAGGATCAAGATTTCTACACTGCTCCTATACCTAAACAGGCATCATGAATGATAAGGAAGGTATTGGAAGCAAGAGAAACACTGCAACAACTTCAACTCAATCTAACAGTTTCAGAAGGCTTTATCAAACGGGCTTACTTGCAGATGATTTGAGATAGACCATGAGTGCTTTGGAAGTGCATGATATTTTACAATGCAGGAGAACCAAACGCTCAATTCACACTCTGGTTACAGTTGCAAGGAAGGTTACTTACATCTGATAGATTATCAAACTGGGAAATGGATGTCAACCAACAATGTGTTCTGTGTGAGTCACAAAATGAGTTCAGAGACCACTTATTTATTCAATATGGATTCTCACAACTGAATGGCAAAAGATGCTAAGGTGGATACTATAACCTCAACTAGTCTCATCAAGCTGGGATCATCATCTTCAATGGATTTTTGCTAAGTCAAAAGGAAGATCACAGCGAACTCAGTTGTTCAAGCTGGTTTATACTGAAACAGTGTATGCTATATGAATTGAAAGAAATCAGAGGGTATTTGAAAAGAGAAAAAGGGACTGGCTTCTAAATACTAGATATATTGCATATAATTGTCTTGTTAGAGCCCCCTATGGGCATAAGAATTCATGTGTATCAGCTTCAGTTCTAATAGTTTATTGTCCAGCTAGCTATTGTTAGGTGCTGAGTATTTAGTTTATGTTTAGAGAGTAGTCCAATTGTGTCGATGGGATTACAGTTTTGTAATGTTGCACTTTAGTGAATAATACAAGTTATTTAGTTATAAAAAATGATTTTCTTATACTAAGTTCTAATTTTGCTATTAGTATAGCATTTAAATTAATTTTACTTTTTATGTTTAACAGATTATTTGTATGAAGACTACTATATTATCTGAAGAAAAATACATGAACACTAAAATGTTTCCTATTATTCTATCAAAATGAACGTTGGTTAATATTGCAAAATCCCAAGCACTAATTTATACTCTTCAAATAGGATTGGTTCTTATGCCAAGAAATGAGAAGGCTTATCAAACCAACGACTTCTGACAAAGTAAACGTCACATAGTAAAGTTAATCCTACTCCTGGATCTTACGCCAACGACTAAGCATTGATTAACACAGATCGAGGAACGTCAATAAGATGAACTAATGACTTTTGTTAAATATTTTTCTTACTTTTTGTCGCTAAAATTTTGCTCTAGAAAAAAGACATGCTAAACAACACGAGAGAAGAAAAGATAAATGGCAAAAAGATAAAACTAAGACAGACAACAATAATAATTACGCCTTAGTCTCACACTACTTGAGAAATAATTAAAAAATGAGAGATGAAACAAAAAAGGAAAAAGAAGATCGACGCGGAGGATCATATGCCTATGTATCCACATTTGTATTAAAATCAAATGGCACATTTGTGACCATATCTTTTGAGAACTCTTCCCATTACTCCCTATATTCGTAAACGAGTTGCTGGGACTCGGAACACAATAGTTAACGACTTGACTTATTACAGATATGATCGTTATTTATTCAGTTATATTTATATATTTAAAATATGCATAAAATAAAAATAAAAATAAAAATAAAAATAATATCTTAACGATAAAATAATTTGTTTAACTTCTTAAATAATAATAAATTAATACTTTTAATAACTGCGTGAAGCGCAGAAAAGTATACTAGTTTAACATAACACTGAGTAATTAATTAGTTTAACGGTTAATAATCTACAGTATTAAATTTGTGAAAATTCACAAACATAGGGACCAAAAGTGCACATTATAACAAATTGAAGGTTATACATGCTTAAACATATTTCACATTGACCAAAATTAAATTTTACCGTTGGTATTAGCGAATATTCTCCGAATATTCACAGTATATTTTGTAATTATGATAGGTGTATATTTAAGGTAACTTAGGATTCTTATTGTATTAGGAATCAACCTCTGTACAACTATATACATTGTGATTAATGAAAGGAATCCCTAAGGGAGATTATTTCATTCTTACATGGTATCAAGAGCTAAACCCCAATCCCTACTCTTCTCCTCCCAAAGCTGCCGACCACCACCATCTCTCTTCTTTTTTCTCGGTCGACGGCCACCATGTCTCGTCCCTCTTTTCCTACTAATTCTGGTTCCTCCACTAGTACTTTTGACAACCCCTCACCACGTTCATCGTCTTCTTTTCATCCAGCTTTCGCCGTTACCAACATCAAGAATTTTATCCCTATAATTCTTGACCAAGAAGACTGTCAATATTCCATGTGGACAGAATTGTTCTATATTCATGCTTGTGCGTACAATGTGCGAGACCATATTGATGATTATGTTCCTCGTCCCACCGATATTGCGGACTCGACGTGGCGTCGCCTTGACGCCATCGTCA
This sequence comes from Anisodus acutangulus, assembly GCA_029783415.1. NCBI lineage: Eukaryota > Viridiplantae > Streptophyta > Magnoliopsida > Solanales > Solanaceae > Anisodus > Anisodus acutangulus. The sequence goes on along the minus strand of CM056506.1, from coordinate 21,837,352 downwards.
AACAGTGGATATACGGCACCATCTCAAAAGGCGTGTTGCGTACTATCATGAAAACATGTGCTACGGCACGTGACCTTTGGGTACGGTTAGAAGAAATTTTTCAGGATAATAAAAATACTCGGGCCGTGTATTTGGAAGAGAAGTTCAACAATACGCGTCTCGAGAATTTTAACAACATGTCCGAATATTGCAAACAACTGAAACTCATATCCGACCAACTTTACAACGTCGGAACATCTGTTTCAGAAACCAAGATGGTACTTCAATTGGTTGCTGGTTTACTGAAAGATGAATATGATACACTTGCGACGATGATTCAACAGGCCGACCCACTATCAAATTTCAACAAGACACGTTCACAACTATTGTTGGAAGAAACCCGCCTTGCTAAACAAGAGGAGCACAATCAAAAGGCATTAGCCGTTGACGGCATGGCACCATCGGCGGCCAACACCACCCAGCCACCACCGCAAGACCACCACCAGCAGCAGTCTCGCGGCGTAGGGCGTGGAGGCAGAGGCCGCAGCAATAACAACAAAAGGAAGGGCCACGGCAAGGGCCACCGAAACCAACAGTCAGGCCCAACCCGTGCTCCTTATTTTCAGTGGGTTGGGCAGCAACCTTGGCCCAATACCGGGAACTGGGCCTCGCCTGCATGCCCTTACCCAACATCATGGGCCCAATTCCAGCAGGCTTGGTCACCATGTCTTTTGGGCTCCGCCCCAGCCAACAGACAGACCCACCAGCAGCAGGCCCGCATGGTTTCGATCCCTCAGCAACTGCAAGTAAGCAACCTGGCCCCCACTGATTTGGGCCAGGCTTTCAACACCTTGAACCTTCAACAGCCCGCTGACAATTGGTATATGGACACCGGAGCCACATCTTATCTCACCCGGTCATCAGGTAATTTATCTCAAATGCTTCGGTTAAAGTGTCCTCAATTTATTACTGTTGGCAATGGTCACCGCATTCTAATTGAAGGTTACGGTAACGCCTATACCAAACATCTCCACCCACTTTTCTTCCTAAATCATGTCCTTTACACACCTAACATCATTAAAAAATTAATCTCTGTTAGAAAATTCACTCGCAATAATTATGTGTCTGTCGAATTTGACCCTTTTGGTTTTTCTGTGAAGGATCTCAATACGGGAAAAATTCTTACGCACTGCAATAATGTGGAAGACCTCTATCCCTTCACTCAATCTTCCGCTGTCAGATCACATTCACCTATCTCCCTTGCTGCTATCTCTCCGTCAACTTGGCATAACAGACTCGGACACCCGGGAGACCCTGTTTTAATATTCTTAGGACTAATAAGCGTATTCAATGTAATAATGGGAAACTTGCCCAACACTGTTTTTTTTTTTGCCCGCTTGGCAAGCATACTCGTCTTCCATTTATGTCATCCAACAGTGTTACTTTTTCTCCATTTGATATTGTTCATGCTGATTTATGGACATCTCCGGTTGTTAGTTCCTTGGGTCACAAATTCTATCTAGTAGTATTAGATGATTTTTCACATTTTGTATGGATCTACCCGTTGAAATTCAAATCTGAAGTTTTACCAAGTTCCTTGAATTTCAAAAATTCATTAAAATACAGTTTGAAAAATCTATAAAATCTTTCCTATGTGATAATGGACGTGAATTTAATAATTCAGCATTTCACAATTTCTGCTCTAAACAAGGCATGGTTTTCCGTTTTTCCTATCCCTACACTTCCTCCCAAAACGGCAAGGCTGAACGAATCATACGTACCATCAATAACATGATTCGTACCCTTCTATTTCATGACAGTCTTCCACCACCATTCTAGGTCTATGCTGTTAAAATGGTAGAGTACCTCCTTAATATTTTACCAACCAACACTCTCCAAAATAAGACGCCAACTGAAATCGTATATCGTAGGTTCCCGTCCTATGACCAACTCCGCATTTTCGATTGCCTATGCTACCCCAAGCTGACCTCCACCGCACCTCACAAACTAGCCCTACGTACCACGCCTTGTGTCTTTGTTGATTTCTCATCTAATCATCGGGGTTACATGTGCAATGACATAGCCACTCGTAAAATCATTGTCTCACGTCACGTCACATTTGACGAGGCGAACTATCCATTTTCAAATCTTCAAAAATTTCAAACCTCGAATTACACATTTCTCGATGAGTCTACTTTGTCCCCTATGATCCAGTCGATGTGTCACCACCAGTTCACTATCCCGACAGAGACTGCTCCAGCAGCTCCGTCACCTCCGGTGTCCGGCGTCGTATCCGACCAGCCATCGCCCCGAGCCTAGCCAACACTCCTCCAGAACCAGCAAACCAGCAGCCACAAACCACTGACCAACCACTACTGCCTACCCACCACATGGAGACTCGTGCCCAATACGGGATTTTCAAACCCAAGGTTCACTTCAATAATTCCACACAAACCATATCACCCATTCCAAAAAATCCAAAACTAGCCAAATTGGACCATAATTGGAATGCGGCCATGTGCGAGGAATTTAATGCTTTAACCAAGCAGAACACTTGGGATTTGGTACCTAGACCGGACGGTGTGAATGTTATCCGATGTATGTGGCTATTTCATCACAAGTTCAGACACAGTGGTGACTTGGAGCGATATAAGGCAAGACTGGTTGTTAATGGCACTAATCAGCAGGAGGGTATTGATTGTGGTGAGAAATTCAGTCCGGTTGCTAAACTGGCTACTATTTGGATTGTTCTCAGCATTGTTATGGGCATGCATTGGTCGATTCATCAGCTTGATGTCAAGAATGCATTTCTTCATGGGGATTTGAAAGAAACTGTGTACATGCATCATCCCCCTGGCTTTGTTCATCCGGCAGTCTCGCAGTATGTATGTCATCTCAGAAAGTCATTGTATGGCTTGAAACAGGCACCCCGTGCTTGGTATGATCGCTTTGCCAAGTATATTATGCTGATCGGATTTATATGTAGTAGGTGTGGTAACTCTCTCTTCACTTTTCATCGAGGTAGCAACACTGCTTATTTGTTATTATATGTGGATGACATTTTTCTTACTGCCTCCTCTGATGGTTTGAAGAATGAAATCATTGCTCTACTCAAAAATTGAATTTGCTATGACTGATTTGGTCAAGCTGAGTTATTTCTTGGGAATATCCGTGACCAGATCTGCAGCTACTATGTTTCTGTGTCAGCGCAAATATGCGGAAGAGATAGTGTACAGCGCTAAGATGGCAAATTGTAAAAGTATGCCAACTCCTTAACTCGAAATCCAAGCTTAGTGCCAATGAGGGTGCGCCAGTTTCTGATCCCACCCTATATCGGAGTCTTGCAGGTGCCCTTAAGTATCTTACATTCACTAGGTTTGATATTGCATATGTCGTTCAGCAGGTGTGTCTATTTATGCACGCCCATCGAGAATCCCATTTTGCTACCCTCAAGCGTACTATCATATACATTAAGGACACAATTGACTTTAGATTGTATCTCTACCCCTCTGCACCAACCAAGTTACTCTCCTACACGGATGCCCGGACACACGTCGCTCCACCTCGGGCTACTGTGTATTTCTTGGGGATAATCTTATTTCATGGTCCGTCAAGCGGTAGGCCACGCTATCCCGTTCGAGTGCTGAAGCAGAGTATCGCAGAGTATCGCAGAGTTGCTAATGTCGTTGCTGAGATCTGTTGGCTCTGAAATCTTCCTTTGGAGCTCCAGTGTCCACTGCGAAAGACGTCTATAGTCTACTGTGACAACATATCTGTCATCTATATGTCTCACAATCCGGTCCAACATCAGCGAACCAAGCATATCGAGATGGATATTCACTTTGTGCGTGAGAAGGTCGCCCTTGGTCAGGTCAAAATATTACACGTGCATTCCTCCTATCAGTATGCAGATATTTTTACAAAGGGACTACCGAGACAACTCTTCACCGACTTCCGATCCAGCCTTAGCGTTCGGCCTCCTCCCGCTCCGACTGAGGGGGAGTATTAGCGAATATTCTCCGAATATTCACAGTATATTTTGTAATTATGATAGGTGTATATATTTAAGTTAACTTATGATTCTTATTGAATTAGGAATCAACCTCTGTACAATTATATATATTGTAATTAATGAAAGAAATTTCTAAGGGAGATTATTTCATTCTTACCGTTGGACTAAATAAACCTTAAGCAAATGATAGAACTTATGATTTACTGAGCCCTATAAGCAAATTAGTTATTTAAGGACCCAAAGTTTTCCTAAACTAAATGTAAATAATTTGTGGTAGAGGCCTCCTTGTTCAATTGTTTTATTACTAATATTAAAATACCGTTCCAATTGGATTATCTAGTCTTCCACGTCCCAGTTTTCCAATTTTTTAAAATTCTTTCATTTTATTTAAAATAGGATTTAAGTTAAATACTCCAAACTAGTTTATTATGTAGAAGCATGTCAATTATCATTTTTATCAGATTACTACTTATACTGTCAGAAATTATTTTATAATAATTTTATATATAAATATTATTTATATAGTCAATTCCTAAAACTTAAAACTTTTAAAGTATTGCAAAAGAAAAAGTAGAATTGGGAGACACCTAGAGTAAATCAAAATTTCAAATTGCATGCTAGGTGTTTCGTTCATGGGAAGAAATAATGCATTTAAAGTTGCATGCAAAGCAGCAAACGTTGTCCAGTACACGTAACTAGTTTCCAATAGGGCTTTTATTTCCATGCTTTAAGAGCGAAACATAAAAGCACGAATATTTTATCCTCTTTTATGATTCATCGATCTCAGAAAATAGTTCCACGCATTATTTAACTATCTATGGATATTTCATTTTCCTGTGTATTCTTTTGCTTTTCCTTATTCCAAAAAGGTGGAATCTCCCCCCCCCCCAGGAGCCCCCACACCCCGGTCCGACAGGTCTGTGAAGGAGATAAATCATGGTGACTCAATTGATTTCAAAGGTTATACCAGTACCACGCTACGCACAAGGGGCCCTCCTTTATTTCAAGAAGAAACCCCCACACTGCCGCTGACGGGATTCGATCCTTGGTCTCTTATTCCAAATATCCCCCTTGAAACCAATTGAGCTGCCCAAGCGGACTTCTTTTCCTGTTCATGAGCAGTAGCAGAACCAGTAAAGGACAAGGGAGAATCCACGAAAATTTATATTAGGCATACAAGGTTAAAATTAATTTTTACGTTTACATAGTTGATGTTGATATCTCTTGATTTATTCGTGTGTTTCTTCTTTATATTTTTTAACACCTAAATAAAAAATTTGATACTGCCACTATTCATGAGACATATGTACAAGATCTACCGAGGAAGCAGAGTCTTTTTAATTTAAAAAGGATCAACTCAATGCATCAGATAGTTTACTCAGTTAGTAAGATTCTTTCCTTTTAAACCTCTCAATCGGAATTACTATTGACTTTAGTCACCATGAAATACAAAGAGATAACTTATTCTCACTCTATTAATAATAAATAATTACTACTCCCTCCGTTACAATTTAACATAGTTTAAGGGGAAAATTGAAATTTATTATTTAAAATAAATCATAAATATTTATGTTATTATAAATTATCTTATTAAAAATAAAATGAGATATTTAAATTAAACTCGTACTTTAAACATAAAATATTTTAAATGTACGAGTGTCTCTGTTGTATTCTTGAAATATTCCACAAACCATTTTCCCCGGGAAAAGTGGAAGGACTTCCCTTTTTGCCAAATTACACATACTGTATAATGTTTGTTACAAATAAAAAAATTATTTAGGACGATATTCACAATCGACAAATAAAGCTGGAGAATGGTACTCCATTTCTTTTTTTTTTGCCTTTTCTAGTAACCATTAAAAGAGAGAAGGGAGTGGGAAACATCAATTCATTTAGGGTGACCTCAAAAGTATGGCTATTGCTGTCCACTCCCCATGGTACTATATATGTCCAATGATTTAGTGTTAGTAAAGATTCTTGGGATAACGTTCAACTTTAGTTACAACTTGCACCTTCATTTTTTATTTTTTTTATCCAGGTCTTCAGGCTTGTGCCTGACTACGTCCTGGAGGTAATAGCACCGGTCCTTTAATACTATTACCAGGTAAATCGCGGGATGTGCTCCGGTGACCAGTTTTCTGGGAGCGTACAACTGATCAATGAGACAAGATCAAATTTTCCAACATGCAGAGTTTCTTCGTGCTTGCGGGGAATCGAACTCACGCTGTCACATGCCAGAGCGTCTTATAGCGCCCAGGCTTTGCGACTGGACTATGCCCCGGAGGACCAACTTGCACCTTCATTGTTACCACCCATGGATGTGGTGGACGAATTTAATGTAATCCTTTGAATTTTATGTATCTTTAATTTTCGAACCTTGAAAGTTGAGAATTTCTGGTTGGAAATTGAACTTGAATTAGTATGACATAGTGAATTTCATATACCAGATTGTGTTTAAAAAAACATGCAGTGATTAAAAGTGAAAATGATAAATTAGCTAAATAATCTTGTCAAATATAAAGTGTAACAAAATCTCTACTTCCTGGAAAGCCGCTTTTATTGGCCTGGGTCATTGTCTCAGAATTTCACTGTTTGATGATAAGACCTAAATCTGACATTGGTCAATTTTGTTTAGTATACAATTAAATAAATAAAAATATGTACTCTTTAATAGCTTAAATTTTTAGATGAAATGGACACTGATAGAATATAGCACGGTACCGTGTTCAAATAGGATTAAGATTGTAATTAAATTAGTGTACAAATTTATCATAGTTGTAAAATTCTTGTACAAGTATGATTAGGATTTAGAAGTATAGTATGAATATGATTTTCCATATTTGGAGATAATAACTTGTATATATACTCCATTCATTAATGAAAATAATCAAGAGATTATTTCTTTCATGGTATCAGAAGTCTAGGTCTAAAATACTTTCTCCCAAAAACACTTCTGCTCTTCTCGATTTCTGCTCGGTTTCCGTGAACCCTTCCTCGATTTCCGTGCACCTTTCCTCTATTTCTAAATTTTCTTCCTAATCCTATTTGAGCACAGTACCGTGCTATATTCTATCACAACCCCGCAGTCATAACGGGTGGTTGTCGTACGCTGAGACTGTCCCTAAAATTTTCAAATAGAACTGAGGGAAGACCCTTTGTAAAGATGTCAGCAATTTGGTATCTGGAGGGCACATGTAAAACATGTACTTGTCCGCGAGCTACCTTTTCGCGAACAAAGTGAATATCCATCTCGATATGTTTAGTGCGCTGATGTTGGACTGGATTGTCAGAAAGATAGACTGCACTAACATTATCACAATAGACCAAGGTAACTTTCTAAATAGGAAAGTGTAATTCTAATAAAAGATTACGCAACCAACATGATTCAGATACCACATTAGTCACGCCTCAATACTCAACCTCTGCATTGGATCGCGATAATGTAGCTTGGCGTTTCACAGACCACGAGATCAAGTTATCCTCAAGAAACATACAATAACCATATGTCGAGCGTCTAGTATCAGGACGACCTCCCTAATCAGCATCTGTATATGACACAGGAGTAGATACCTATTTGGTACCGTGCTCAAATAGGATTAGGATTGTAATTAAACTAGTGTACAAACTTACCATAATTGTATAATTCTTGTACAAGTATGATTAGGATTTAAAAGTATAGTATAAATAGGATTTTCCATATTTGGAGATTATAACTTGTATATATACCTCATTCATTAATGAATATAATCAAGAGTTAGACACCACATGATATTGGAGAAGACATAATCGAATCTCATCATCCGTCATTATAAAAAAAGTATTTTACATGATCGATGAAAAAATACAAACCCGTGCATGAGGGGGATTGAGAGTATAATTAAAAAAATAAAAATGTACTTTCCCTTAACAATTAAAATTGTCTAAGAATCCAAATGATTACTAATTAGAAAAACAGAGGAATATTAAGGCATGGAGGAAAGCATGTCGACAAACGTTAAAATCTCTTATTAACTTTTTTATGCCTATGTTCCAATGGTTCCATTGATTAAAAGCCCAAGACGCCAAGGGGAGACCTTCGTTAATTTATAATCAAAGTTTGGGGGATATAAATATGTACCAAAATCTAAAGAACGAATTAAGGGTAAAATACAATGATGTTTTAACAATTATTTGAAGTAAAACGTCTTTGGCTTATGATTCTAGTGGGGCTAAGATTTGTTGTGCTAGATCGGAATACTAATCTCTTAATCATTTTGCGGATGCTCTTCGAAAAATGACTTATCTTTTAATTTTTTTTTTGATGTTTGATTGGGGAGTAGAAAATATTTTTTTTAAAAAAAATAATGTTAGCAAGTAGCAACCAGCCAACCAGCTAGTATTTTGATTAAATTTGAATATTAAATATCGATAATAATATTTAGGTATTAGTTAAAGCACTAATGAACTTGAGTTGAGAAAAAATATTTTGGTCCAAAAGTGAGGAAAGTTACTTTTCTCTTTTGGTGAAATTTCCTTGAAAAAATAATATTTCTTAACATCCAATGCAATAGTTGACTTATTTTCTGAAAATCATTTTTTGAAAAATATTTCTCATTCGTTCAAACCGTGAAAACAATCTCTTGCAGGAATGTATGATAAGACTGCGTACAATAAGCTTTTGTGGTCCGATTCTTTTTCGGATCCCACACATAGCTGACTTTTTATTCTTCATAATAGTAAAGTAAAACATCTTAAAAATATAGCATAGGGGAAATGCCTAAAGCTCAACATTTGTTCTTTTTGACAATACGGTTAGAGTTGAGACCGATGACTAATTTTTCAACAAGAAGTCCATCCTTAATCAAATCCCAACCTTCTCTTTCTCTCATTTTTTTAAAAATCCTAATCGTTTAATTCATGGGATCTAGTCTAAAAGTTTTCAAGAGTTTTAAAACCAAATCTCCCAATTGTGGTCCTTAATTATTTACTTTTTCTTTTGTGGCAGTCGATCGGCCTTACTTTCTAATTCCATACTATTATAAGGAAGGATTTTCTAAGCATATTCTTTATTATACATCCACTTAGTTTTCAAAATAGTTTTTGTTACTTTGAGATGATGAAAGTACATTCGAAGTATGAATGTGGACTAATTTTTTATGGCTTCGTGCGGTTCTCATGCAAATTAAAGTGACCTCAATTGAGAGCCAAGTCATTAAAGGTGTGATTTATTAAATTGAGAATCCAGATTCTATTTTGTTATTGAAGAGCAGAAGTCTCCAAGAAAGGGATACCACCTCACTGGTGAAAAAATTAATCCATGAAAATATCATAGGCCTAATCTGTCTAGGTATTTATTAGTTCAGTCCATTTTAATTAGGGAAGTTCGTACAAATGCCCCTCTTTCAAAGTGGTCTTTTCCCCCCTCAAATTGAAAATTATTAATTTTTGTCCTTCGACTAAAAACCCTGGGTTCTTGGTTCGAACCTTAGCTCAATCAAAAATTTAAAAATAAATTCGCAAGACAAAGTTAAAATTTCGCAAGACATAGTTTGCCTGCAAACTCTGCCCATAAGGCAAACTCTACTTTAAGACACAATTTGTCTTAAGACAGAGTTTGTCTTATGCCTGAAGGAAGTATATTATGCCTTACAAAATCCAAACTCAGCCTTGCGAATTTTTTTTTAATTTTTGACTGAGCGAGGTTCGAATGCGGGACCTCATCGCATTTTCAGCCTCTTTTTTAAATGAAGGAAAAAATTTAAAGACCAACAATTTGAGGGATAAAAATTAAAGACCAGTGTCTTTGAAGGGCGACTTTAGTCCATCTAAAAATTGGGCTAATATAAAGCCCAAATTGACACATGAAAAACCTTATCAAAATTATTCTAAAAAAAGATATTTTTATTTGACATGCTATAATATATAGCCATAATAAAGAAAAAATTTATGAGATACTTAAACAAATTATAAGAAAATAAAAAAAAATTAAAACATAATACTAAGAGTTAGGGGGCTGGGCTATGACCATTGTTTGCCCATTTTAACCCAACCCATTTCAATTCAAGTAATCTTTGAGCTACTTAATAACTCGTTCATAATTAACTACTCGTTCATTTTAACCTGCTTGAATTCAGCTCAATCCGCCTATATTGATGCCCCTAATTAGTCTAAATGTTTATTTTCTTTCATGCTTGATTTAATTTTACGTTTGGTACTCGTGAATGGAGATAGTTCTACGGTAACAAAACATGAACAGGTCTTACGTGTGTATACCTATTACCCCTAGTTTTATGTTTTATCCCTCGTTATTTTTTTTTTCATTTTCTTCTTATTATTATGGATTCAAGTGCATTATTATGCTACAAATGGCCACCATTTTCATCTTTAATTCTTATTTGATAAGTTATACGAGTCCATCAAACAGGGCATATAATCATGTTCTCTAACTGTTTTCTTAGCTAAAACAGTAAGTAAATAATACATGATATTTACGTGAAAATCACCTTGCTCAAGGGAGAGAAACCACGATCTACCCTAGTAGGATTTTTCCAAAACTTCACTAAAAACTTAGCAATGTTTAGATTACAACTTCTTGCAACATAGGAATTAAACTCTTAATCTCTCACCCTTACAATGACTCTATTGCAAGCTCTTTACAATACCTCTATTGCAAATACACACTGATACGTCCAAATTACACATTCGAAAAGGATGTAAAGCGGCCGTTGGCAAATATAGAACCGAACTAAGGTTGAGGTTGAATCCCACAGGAAATACGACGAAAAAAGTACAATTTAATTGCAAACCTCAATAATTAGTCTAAATTTCAAAGGGAATTGGGAAAATATTGATTGTTTTAAAGTTAATCTACTAATTACTTCAAGAACAGAATATTGCAAATTGGTAATTCAAGTTATGAAAGGACTAGGATTGTGACCCCTCTAGGTGAATCAATATAATTGGGGATATGTTTGACGTTAATTAAATACCTAATATACTAGACTATGGGCCAATTAAGAGTTTACCACTAATTTTTCAATCTAGATGATAAATGTCATCACTAGGCTTTTCCAAGCCCTAGGATGTGAAATTCAATACACCTACTTTAATCTCAAAGTAACCATTCTATTCGTAGATTTGGTTATTAGATGGAAGTTAAATTCTCAAATCTTTGCCATTAATGCTTTTTCTACCCACAATTCTTTTCCAAGCAATAAAGGGATATATGCACTATCAATGTTGGCCACCATTGATATCATTATAATTTGAAGCATTAATGGAATATAATAATGGTAAGTAACCTAATCAAGCATTCTGGGCTGATACTCTTCTGCTCCTCTCTCACTGACTCAAAGTCTTCCTTGTGAGGTGCTAAGGTTGTCTCTATAGCTTTCTTTACATATGCAGAAAACTCCTCCACTAATTTTGTCACCTTAGCATCAACAAGTCTAAGAAACTGTATGCTATGACTAGGAATACCTTGCCCCGCAGCTGGGATAGATGAAGTGCCCACAGATGTGGCAGGAACAGACTCTGAAGTAGTAGCTGGAACATCTGGGACTGAAGTAGTGACCGGGGCTGAAGTACCTGCTGGGGAAGATTGATCCACTGTACTAAGAATCTGCATGTCAAGCACTATCAGAGTAGCCCTAGAATGTGATACGATCGTCTTCTCTTTTTATCATACTCTAATCGGGTGTAATCCATAGTCTATTTTACCTCATTGCCCCTATCAATCCTGTTAATCCTGGGCATTCCTGCCTTCATGCATAAGGCTGTGATCAAGCATGGGTAAGGAAGGGAGGTGTTGCTCTGTTGCACCCGGTCCCGAATCTCATCCTGAATAATCTCTTTCACATTGACACACAACCCAGTCATTAGAGCGGAAATCATAATGGCTTTCTCCAAAGAAATGTTGGTGGCGCTAAATAAAGGCAACACCTTCGAAGATATAATCGCAAGCATGAATTTTACTTCTTTTGTGATAATGTTCTTATGTATGCCAATCGTTGTATCAAGCCATTCTGGTGTTTCTTTGGCAATAACTGATGTAGCCGACACTTTGTGATCATCCAGACTCTTCATCCTTTCATCATAATTTGTGTATTTGAGTGAAAAATCATCATCACTCTCTATTTATTGCCTAAAGTAGTAGTTGCTTTTTTTTTTATTGTGCGGATATCAATACTCACCCCTCGAACAATCACAAAGTCGAGAGGCTCTATAGAAGCCTTGGTTTGTCGCCGACCTCTTTTGTTGTTCAGAATTTCCCCATAGGCAGCATAAAACTCTCTCACGAGCACTGAAATGTAGTTACCCGGGGGCGTTGTGAAGCAATCCCATCTTGAAGCTCTTAACTTTCAGATAACACCGGGGCGTTCGTCCTTCAAGCCATTCCAACTCACCCTCTTCTCGTCATGGATCACCCAGGTCATGTTTCCACCATTTTTAACCGCAAGGCCAGCTAGGTATAGTTCTTTGGACCCGAACTCAGCAAATGGGATGGCAATTTCTTCTTCCTTTCTTTTCAGGACTATCTCCTCCGTAGTATCAACCTCAGACAACTCATAGACCTTAGGAGCAGTGGTTGTCCGCTCTTCAGACTGGAGGACATCATCCATTGACGTTTTCTTTTCTGAGATGTCATTTTCTTGGTACCTTTGAATTTGTTCGTTCGAGCCATCCTATATGTCAAAGAAAAAAACTATTTATGGTTTTTCTTAATATGAAAGCAAATAAGAAAAAGAAAATACGAAAAGAAAATCACACAATTTAAAAAAAAAGGGTTGGCATGATTTGCGACATGCCCTGCGATTCGTAGATTATGTCGCAAATAATGCCTTCAAAAGGCTTCAGTGATTAAAAAATAAATGTCACACTCTATGATTTACCTACGATTCACAGACATGACCTGCGATTCGCAGGTTGTGTCACAAAGTGTGTCAATGATAAAGTACCTTTCTGAATCCTTTTGATACCATATTTTTAGAACATTTATACAAACAACCAACACACACATGCACCCACGACTAATTCCCTTAAGAAAGTTGTCACGCCATTCAACATCGGGAATTTCAATTCGTACGGGACATACACAACACTCTCACACACACAATACGCAACCAATTTGAAACTTTAATGATCAAGTATGAACTAATTGAGGATCTAATCATAATCACCAGACGTCAGGTACTCAAGACTTCCCCGAATTCACTATTTACCCTCAAACTTACCATGTGAAGCAAAATGACATAAAATTCACACAAAGAAGTCATCAAGTCATTTCATCAAACAAGGTGCGAGCATAAATGATTCAAAAAATTTCTCACCTAAAGGGTACTCAAGAATTCCCCATTTAGGGTAACCCACAACAATCCAACATCGCACCATTTCCAATCATTACTTTTGGGTACTCAAGACTTCCCCGAATTCATATACTTACCCCTCAACAAGCTATTTGAACCAATGTAACACCAATTTAAAATTAAGAATTCATTGATGCATTTTATCGAACAAGTTGCGACATGAATATTATATGTCTCTTCTACGAATAAGGGTACTCAAGAATTCCCCTATTTCACATGCAAACAAGATTCACAACACAAACATCTCATGAATTTTTATTTCAACAGACTCCATAAACAAACCCACATGATTTCACAATTCAAAATTCACAATTTCCCACTCAACTTCGAAATTATCTCTAACTATCATCCAAGAATGAAATGCACGACCAAAATCTAACCATGAATGTCATTTATGAGATTGCAAGAGATGGGTGAGCAGTGAACATACCCGATTCACGATGTATTGTAAGCTATTGGTGATATGCAAAGGTCTTGCGATACTTTTACCCAAAGACGGAGTAGAGTGCACAGTGGTGAGTTAAAATTGTAAGAAAAAATTGAAGAATTAGAGAAGTTGTAGGGATTTGGAAGATTAAGGAAGTTGAAGGGAGAGGAAATCGCTCAATTGATAAAGAAATCAGGTTATAATTTTGAGCCCTTTATACGTTTTTGTGGTATTTTAAAAAAATCATGGGTCGGGTCGAACCCAAACTCTTGTTACCTGAAGCACAACTTGCAAACCGCACAACCCACCGTAGACAATTACTGTGGACCGCAGACAAACCGCAGACCTTGCCCGAGATTTTGAATCTTTTTGGAATTCTTGGGCTTGGTCGCGATTCGCAGAAGCCATCGTAGGCATGGTCTGCGTCGTACATTCCAACCGCAGACCATGATTGTAGCCGACTTTTTGATTTTCCTACTTCTTTCCTATTCTCAATCATGCACACTTGACCAAACATCAAAATATCAAAATAATCAAAAAATGAAAAATAAAAACACTTGGGTTGTCTCCAAAGAAGCGCCTAAGTTTACGTCACGACACGATGTTATTACCACTTTTTCACGGCTCGTTGAGGTAGATCACCACAATTATCTTAACCTCGTTGGGCATTCTCAAGTAGTGCTTCACTCTTTGCCCATTCATTTTGACTCGATTTCCTCTTGGGCAAGCAATTTCAATAACACCATGGGGAAACACTTGCGTCACCTCAAAAGGACTTGACAATTTAGACTTCAACTTTTTGGGAAACAACCGGAGTCTTGAGTTGAACAACAATACACGATCCCCCGGGATAAACTCTCTCTTAAGTATCTTTTTGTCATAGAAGTGCTTCATTCGACATTGACGAAAGATGAATGGCAAGCCCTAGGAGTACCAAACATCGAGAAGATATACCTTTTCAAAAATGCAGTGACATTTTTTCCTTCATTGTTAGGAAGTGATACATCCTCCACACATTTTGACACGAAGTCAACTGCCACAATGATATACTTATTACCATACGAACTCACAAATGGGCATATAAAGTCAATGCTCCAAATATCGAACAACTTAACTTCAAGTATATGTGTCAAAGGTAGCTCATTATTTCTTGGAATGCCCCTATGCCTTTGACATTGATCACACTCTTTCACAAAATCATAGGCATCTTGATGGATGGTTGGCAATAGTAACCATTTTGAAGAATTTTCGTTGCGGTTCTTTCACTACTATGGTGACCACTAACGGGAGATGAATGGCAAGCCTCAAGTATGGGTATCATGTTAACCTCGGGAATACACCTTCTTTTCATATTATCAGTGCAAACCCGGAAAATATAGGGCTCATCCCAATAAAATTTTCGTACATCACTCAAAAACTTCTTCTTTTGATTGGTGGTGAGATCACTTGGCATAATGTCACTCTCATGATAGTTTGCGAACTCAGTGTACCATGGAATCATATCATGTGACTCCTCAATTGCATACTCATCCGGAAAAGAATCATCTACTTCAAGCCCATCACTTGGCTTCCCACCTTCTTCAAGTCTAGACAAATGGTTGACCACTTGGTTCTCACACTTTTTTCTATCTTCAACTTCAAAATCGAACTCTTGCAAAAGTAGGAACGAACGTATCAACCTAGGCTTTGCATCTTTCTTAGTTATGAGATAACGAAGAGTCGCATGATCCATGTGTACAAT
Source organism: Anisodus acutangulus (assembly GCA_029783415.1). Classification (NCBI taxonomy): domain Eukaryota; kingdom Viridiplantae; phylum Streptophyta; class Magnoliopsida; order Solanales; family Solanaceae; genus Anisodus; species Anisodus acutangulus. The sequence goes on along the minus strand of CM056506.1, from coordinate 21,821,849 downwards.
AACATGAATCCCCAACAAATAGGCTCGGAATTTCTCAAAAGCATATACAATTGCAAACAACTCTTGTTCGGTGACGGTGTAGTTCATTTGCGCTCCTTTGAGAGTCTTACTTGCATAATAGATGGGATTGAAAATCTTATCTCTCCTTTGGCCAAGAACTTCCCCCATAGCAAAACCGCTAGCATCACACATGAGCTCATATGGCTTCGACCAATCCGGAGCAACAATTATAGGGGTCGAGGTGAGCTTTTCTTTCAAACACTCAAATGTTTTGAGACAAGCTTCATTAAACACGAACTTGGTCTCTTTCTCCAACAATGTGCATAAAGGGTTAGTCACTTTAAATAAATCATTGATGAATTTTCTATAAAACCTGGCATGACCCAGAAAGCTTCGGACACCTTTGACGGAGATAGGTGGAGGGAGCTTAATAATCACTTCAATTTTGGCTTGGTCAACCTCTATACCATTTTCCAAAATCTTGTGCCCAAGAACGATGCATTCTTTGACCATAAAGTGATATTTTTTCTAATTGAGCACCAAATTGGTCTCTTCACAATATTTTAAAACTCGAGCAAAACTCTCTAAACAAGCCTCAAAAGAGTCTCCAACCACAAAGTCATCCGTGAAGATTTTAATGGATTCCCCCACCACATCGGAGAAAATGGACATCATGCACCTTTGGAAAGTAGCGGGAGCATTACATAAGTCAAAGGACATTCTTCTAAAAGCAAATATACCATAAGGGCATATGAAAGTGGTTTTCACTTGATCCTCGGGGGCAATAGTGATTTGATTATAACCCGAATAACCATCTACAAAGTAGTAGAAGGCCTTCCCAGTGAGTCTATCAAGCATTTGATCCATGAACGGCATTGAAAAGTGATCCCTCATTATCCAACGGTTACACTTTTGGTATTCCATACACACTCTTCAACCGGTAACCGTACGAGTTGGTATCAATTCATTCTTCTCATTAGGAACCACGATAATAACACCCTTTTTTGGCACACATTGGACTGGGCTCACTTATTTACTATCCGTTATAGGGTACACGACACCGGCATCCAACCATTTGGTTATCTCTTTCTTCACAACCTCTTGCATATGAGGATTCAACCTCCTTTGATGCTCAACACTAGGAATACACTCTTCATCAAGCTTGATTTTATAAGTACAAATACCGGGAGGAATTTGCCAAATATAATCAATTGACCATCCAATGACCATTTTATACCTCTTTAAGATAGCCAATAACCTCTCACGTTGTTCTTTCGTTAGCCGGTTTGAAATTATAATGGGTAAATATTGTTTAGACCAAGGAACTCGCACCTCAAATATGAAGGAAAAGGTTTGAGCTCCACGGTCGGTGGTTCAATGATTGATGATTTTGGGGGAGGAGTCTCACGATTCTCTAAGTCAAGATCAAGCTTCTTGGAGTTGTAGTTGTATGACCCCAATCCAACCAAGACAGTCATTGTCTCCTCAAATTTTTCATAGCTCTCTCCATCATAATTCATCAACACCGCCGTCAACACTTCACTAACATACTCATTTGTAATGGTAGTCTCCACAACTTCATCTATAGTATCAATAATCGACACCACACTCATGTCCACTGGTTGCTCCATTGACTTGCAAATATGGAATGTGATCTCTCTATTGTTCATCCGAAATTTTAGCTCACCCCCTCAACAATAATAAGAGCTCGCCCCGTGGCTAAGAATGGTCATCCTAAGATTATGGAAACTTCAAAATCCACTTCGCAATCTAAGATAATAAAGTCAGTCGAAAATATGAATCTATCAACATGAACAAGGACATCAAAAAGAATATCCACTGGCCTTTTTATGGTATGATCTGTCATAAATAGCCTCATAGTTGTGGGACGGGGAGTGTTCAAACCCAACTTGTTGAAAATTGCAAGTGACATCAAGTTGATGCTTGTACTAAGATCACATAAAGCCTTGACAAACTTGTAAACCCAAATGGTACACAGGATAGTGAAAGCTCCGAGATCTTCTTTCTTTTGAACTAGAGCCTTAATGACAATTGAGCTACAATGATGCGTCACATACACCTCAAATATATCTTTCCTTTTCTTGGTAACAAGATCTTTCATAAACTTTGTGTAGCCCGACATTTGCTCAAGGGCTTCCACCAATGGAATGTTAGTAGAGAGTTACTTTAATTTCTCAATGAACTTTATAAACTTCCCATCATCCACCTTCTTTGCTAGCCTTTGAGTGAATGGTGGTAGGGTTTTGGAATTGGTGCCACAACTTTCGAAATCTCATCATGTGTAGTTACTTCTTCAATGACAATAAGCTTTTCAATACTAACCCTCTTCTTTTTAGGAGCACTATCTTCTTCCATAACAATGGGTTCTTCAATAGGTGCCTCATAATCAACAATCACATCGTCTTTTGCCAACTTGTCTCCCCTAAGTATCTTTTCACTCCTAGTAGTGATGGCCTTGCAAGCATGATCACCATTATTTCTTGTATTCACCACCGTGTTACTACGGAGTGTACCTTTTTGCCTTTGTTTGAGGGTATCCAAGATTTAGCTAAGTCGGACCTCCAATTGCTTGATGGAGGTTGAGTGAGAGCTCACAACTTGCTCCATAGTGCTTATACCATCTCTTATACTCTTCATATCATTCTTCACCTCTTTGACAAAGGTGTCAGTTGACTCAACTTTTCTTAACACTTTCGAGAGCATATCTTCAATGTTTGAACTAACGGGGTCACTAGTAGATGGATGGTTCAAAATTTGTTGACTACCCTCTGGTAAAACATAAGGATTGTTGCTTCGATGATTGTTATAATTATTATTGTATCCCCTTGATTATTATCCTTCCAATTTTATTCCAACCTTGATTCTTTTGACCTTCCCGCCAAGCCCTTGATTAGGACCTTGATAGTTAGGCCGAAAACCCCTCATTGATTATTCACGAAATGAGCTTCTTTATCATAGACTTAGTAGCATTGTTCATTCAGAAATCCCCATTCACAAGGCCCAACCGCATTCACCTTCTTAGACCCTAATCCCATAACATGTTTAGTAAGAAGATCCATTTGCGTGATTAACTTTGCCATAGTTTCATATCTCTCTTCTTCCCATCTAATTGCCTCTCTAGACAGCAAAGATTTGGAAGAACTTCCTCCAACTACTTTCAACTCCCTAGCATGCCAAGCTTCATTTGTCTCGGTTAGCTTGTCAAGTAGGGAGCTCACAACATCATAAGAATTGTCCATAACGGACCTCTATGCAATATTATTAGACACCGACTTGTTGACTGAGTCAAGTGACCTATACAACGTTTGAAGAAGAACACTATCGGACAACCCATGGTTTAGACAATTTTTTATTTTCTTCTTGAATCGAGTCCAAGCATCATGAAGAGGCTCATTAGGATGTTGATGAAAGTTGTTGATTTCATCACAGAGTTGCAACATCCGGGATAGAGGGAAAAACTTCTTGAGGAATGCCTCGGTCAACTCCGCCCATGTGGTAATAGAACCAGACGGAAGATCGTCCAATCATGTGGTGGCCTCTCCCATGAGAGAGAACTGGAAAAGTCTTAACTTGATGGCTTCACTTGAGACATTGGGTTGCACATTCGTTGAACAAACCCCGAGAAAGTTCTTAAGGTGCCTATTTGGGTCATCGATGGCTAGACCTCCAAATAGTCCCTTAGTGTTAAGTAGGTGCAACATTATGGTGTTGAGATGGAAACACGCATTTCCTTGAAGTGGTGGAGCTTGGATAGCGGTGGCGTATCCATGAGCCTCCATGAGTTCATCATCGGATTCAGAATCGGATGTCATAACACCTACATAACAAAAACAACAATGAAAGTGATATGAGAAATAAAGACTTTGTAGAGAGTTATACTAATTTGTAAATTTCTAAATCGCACTCCCCGACAACATCGCCAAAATTTGATACGCCAAAATTACATCTCTGAAAAAGATGTAAAGCGATCGTTGACAAATATAGAACTCAACTAAGGTTGGAGTTGAATCCCACAAGGAATACGACAAGAAAAGTATAATTTATTGTAAACCTCAATAATTAGTCTAAATTTCAAAGGGGATTGGAAAAATAGTGATTGTTTTAAAGTTAATCTACTAATTACTTCAAGAACAGAATATTGCAAATTGGTAATTCAAGTTTTGGAATGACTAGGATTGTGATCCCTCTAGGTGAATCAATATAATTAGGGCTATGCTTGACATTAATTAATTACCTATTATACTAGACTATGGGCCAATTAAGAGTTTATCACTAGTTTTTCAATCTAGATGATAAATGTCATCACTAGGCTTTTCCAAGCCCAGGGATGTGAAATTCAATACACCCACTTTAATCTCAAATTAACCATTATATTCCTAGATTTGGTTATTAGATGGAAGTTAAATTCCCAAATTTTTGCAATTAATGTTTTTTCTACCCACTATTCTTTTCCAAGCAATAAAAGGTTATAGGCACTACCAATGTTGACCACCATTGATATCATTATAATTTGAAGCATTATATGAAGTATAATAGTGGTAAATAACTTAATCAAGCATTTAAAGACCCATTTACATTAATATCACCATTGAGGTCCACAACCATAACTAGATGATTAGATACTCATAATAAATGAATAAAAAACATTAAATAAATGAGAATTTGTTGTCACTTATAAAGTAGTTGAAAGATGAATTGAAATTGGATGTCAATCTCTCCTCAAAAGCCTCAAAACATTAATTATGGACTGTTTGGAATAATGGGGACAAAATATGATATGGAATAATCTTTCCCAAAATCCTAGGAGTATTTATAATCCCAAAAAACATGCACAAAAATTGGACAAAAATACCCCCGCGTCACAGTCGGTGAACCGCAGATCATGTCGCAGACATGACCTGTGATTCACAGGTCTTGCAAATTTACTGCAGACTGTGTTGAATATTAGGTCTTCAGTGACATAGTCTGCAGTTGGTCTGCGGTTCGCAGGTCATGTCACAGACCATGCTCTTGTCTTGTTCAGTTTTTTCAAATCTCTACAGCACTCTGCGGTTGAACTGCGATCTGCGGGAATGACTTGCGGTTAGCAGGTCGTGTTTTTAGGCGTCTTTGCTCCTTTTTGCTTGTTTTTCATCTCCGCACTCATTGTCCTACAAAACAACACAAATACGTAAGAAACTACGTAAAATGTACTCTAAGATAAACAAAAGCTTAAATAAATGGCATCAAATATACCGTAATTTCACGGTATATCACACCCATTGACCAACTCTAGCCAAGTAAACAGCTCAAAGACTTGAGAAAACAAACGACCTACAAACAACTAGCTTCTTATAAGAAGAGTAGGTTTACAAGTTCAAGAACAAAGAAAACAAAGACTCAACAAACCTAGGAGTTAGACATTTTTATTGGTGAGAGAACTGATCCTTGAGTTTATTGCAGCTTTGGTCTCGACTGGAGCTAAGACGAACTCGTCGACTTGTAGATGAAAGTGTGAACGATTTGGATTTTGCAAGATTAGGTTTTCACACCTTAAAATATTATATATATATATATATATATATATATATATATATATATATATATATATATATATATGAGATATGAACGAAGTGACAACCTTGGACCAATAGAAAGGCCACAGGAACTCTACAGCAGTGCTGTGACACTGCCACTGTGTCAGCAGCTTTACAGCTGTAGAGTTGACTTGCATCGGCGGAACTGGTTTTTCAAAAAATGAAACTGGTTCCTTCATACATATTTGTCAAATCATCAAAACAATACATAGCATACATTATCATTATTCCTTCAAGGGAAAAAGTCGAGATGCTGCTGATGTTGTTGAAAATTTACCAATGTTGAATTAAGTTTATCCCATTATTTATGACTCGAACAATTGGGGCCCCGCAAATGTCATTTCCACACACGTGCACACGTAGTGCCAAGTATCGCAAATTTCATTAATGAAAGAGATATTGGTACGTACGTAATACGTTTGAGACATAGAATGATGGACGGTTATTGGCCAAATGACAAGTATTCCACGTTGGTAAATGAAGGAAAAAGTGTACGCTATGTAAGATGAAATGAGTCGGAAATCGCCGCGGAGCCGTAAAGGGGCGCAGCGCAACACCGTCAGAGTCGCGACGCCGGAGCGCTGCAGCGCTAATTAGTGGCTTGGCTACTGGAGCCGCGGTGCTAATTCGCGGAGCCCCGACTCTAATTCGTGGAGCCGCGGCGCTTCGGAAGCAGAATGCTGCGATGGAAAGATGGAAAGTTCTTACTCTTGGGCTGGTTTTGGAGCATTGAATCTCCATTATTTGGCACATGAATTCAGCCATTATTTGGCTGAATGTAACCCCTCAATAAGTGTCATTACATGGCTATTGAAGGCCATTAGTTGGCTAGTTGAGGGGTCATCTCCTTACACTATAAATTGAGGCCTTTGGCTCAATTATTCAACACACTTAGAAACTTTCTGAAATCTTCTTCTTCCTCTCTAGCAAGTTCTCTATATTCAAAGTTCTTAAAGAGTAACACTTGAGTTTTCTTTGCTCATTTGTTAAGTTGTTGTTGTATCTTGGGAGACTATTGCCCGACAACGTAAAAGGATATATACGTGGCAATCTTGATTCCAGTTTGTTGTAATCTTTAGTTTATCCTTTCTAGCAATTTGTAATATTTATTTATTTCCCATTTCATACAATTATTGTAACCCACGTATGTTTGGTTTAAACGTTAGTAAAGTAAAGCCTGAGGCCTATTGTTAATTTAAGGACATAATGAACTTAGCTACAAGGTCTTGAAGTGAAGGTTTTACTCATCTTTTAATCAAATCAATGCTATAAAATTGATATCGAAACTAATTAGTCTGCTGGCTTCTCTAATTTCTTTTTCTTTTAGAAGAAAAAAGACCAAACTTTTTGTGGAAACGGCGATTGAACATCCAAACTAAGTATCTCCAATGATATGACTAAAAAGCAATAAAATCAACGATCCTTACTAAGTAGAAGAGTCAGACGTTGCCTAATATTTTAGTACGATAATTAAACAAAGGAAAAACACATGAAATTTTACAACCAAAAGAGGAAAAACAAAGTAATGGACGGACAGGGTACAGCCGACCACCAAATTCGCACAAAGTGGCATCCATGATTCTACTGGTCTAACTGAAAAGGTGAAATTAAACAACTGTCTTTTAATTTTTATGTTGAAAACTAGTGAAAATCTAGGGCCATGAAAAACAACTGTCTTTTAATTAGAGGTTCTTCTGCTTCTTAATTAGAATTATTAATTAGGAGTAATTTTTAAAATTAGAAATTAAACATGTATATGACTCCTCCTAGCTAGCCCATAGCTAGTAGGGAGATCTAAGGCATTTGAACGGCAAGTTTGAGACTCAAACTATGATTTATATGTGAGGGTTGTCAAATAGTACGCCAACTTTTTTCTCAGTAATAATTATTGGCCCTCGAAATTTCTTAAATAATCCTAAAGATACTCAAAAACTCTCTCCATCAATCTAACTCAGAACTTAATTAACAACTCAAAATTGGAGAAAAACATCGCATATATATTCTTTAGTTTTTAGAAATTACAAGAATTAAAGTGAACATATATAATCCAAGAACAAATAAGGGGAATCGTTACTGATTAAGCAAGAGCAGGTGATAAGAGTAGGACAATTCAATAACTTATAGAAACTCGACGGGTAGCATTATCGACCATTTTCTTGGTAAGAGTACCCCTTCGTGACCTTCAGGAGAATTTAAAATTTACTATTACTGTATATACAGGCAGTTTAAATGAACTAACCAACTAATTTATATGTACATTTAACATACAGATATAACTTATATACATTATAAACTTTTTGAAAAAACTATCGGTAAAAAATATTTTTCTTGATTATTTCATTCCAAAGTAGTAGTAAATATACTATAATACAAGCATAATCATAGGCTACAATTACGTTAAATAATGACTAAATATACACCTACCATATACAAAATATACATAATTATGACTGAATATATTATCTTATTCTATCACACCCCGCAGTCGAAGCGGGAGGGCGGTGTATGCTGAGACTATCCCGAAAATCTTCAAACAGAACCAGCGGAAGACATTTTGTAAAAATATCGGCAATTTGATAGCGTGACGGGACATGTAAGACACGTACTTTTCCACGAGCAACCTTTTCACGAGCAACCTTTTCGCGAACAAAGTGAATATCCAACTCAATATATTTAGTGCGTTGATGTTGAACCGGATTCCCTGAGAGATAAATCGCACTAACACTATCACAATAAACCAATGTCGCCTTCGGAACCGGACAGTGAAACTCCAAAAGAAGGTTCCGTAGCCAACAAGATTCAGAGACAACATTGTCAACTCCTCAGTATTCTGTTTCGGCACTGGATTTGGACAAGGTAGCTTGCCGTTTGGAGGACCAAGATATCAAATTGTCACCGAGAAATACACAATAATCAGACGTGGAGCGTCTGGTATCCGGACATCCACCCCAATCAGCATCTGTGTAAAAAATAAGAGTGGTTGTCGAAGATGGATATAAATGCAAGCCATGATCGAGAGTGCCCTGAATATAGCGCACAATGTATTTGAGAGCATGCATGTGATCCTCTATCGGGTTATGCATGAATAGACAAACATGTTGCACATCATAAGATATGTCGGGACTCGTGAAAGTAAGATATTGCAGCCATCTACAAGGCTGTGGTAATGTGATGGATCGACATATGGCTTGCTGGAATAAGTACTCAACTTTGCTTTAGTATCAACCAGAGTGGAAGACGGCTTACACGAGGACATCCCAGCTTGTTCAATGATCTCTTCTGCATACGTTTTTTGAGACAAAAATAAACCATATGCATTACGTGTTACAACTATCCCCAAGAAGTAACTTAGTGGCCCTAGATCTTTCATTGCAAATTCTGAGCCAAGAAGAGACATGATAGACTAGCGAAGAGCTTCGGATGAGGCAGTTAATATAATATCATCCACATACACAAGAATATAAGCTATATCATTACCCTTAAGGTATATGAATAGAGAATGATCGGACCTGATGTTAGAAAACCCAATATTAGAAACATAATCTGCAAACCTCTTGTACCAAGCCTGATGAGCTTGTTTGAGCCCATACAAGGATTTCTTCAGCAGACACACATGATTACGATAAGTGGGGTCCCTGTACCCCATGGGTTGATACATGTACACCGTTTCATTGAGTTCTCCATGCAAGAGTGCATTTTTTACATCAAGCTGATGAAGTGTCCATGCCTTCGAAAGGGCCAGACTTAGTATAGTGCGAATAGTTGCTCGTTTGACCACCGGACTGAAAGTCTCACCGCAGTCCACACCAACCTGTTGATTCTTTCCATCACCTACTAGACAGATTTTATGACACACAAATATACCATCAGATTTTTCTGTATGACTAAAAATCCATATAGACTGGATCACATTAACATAAGGAGGATGAGGCACCAAATCTCACGTCTTATTATTAATAAGAGCATTATATTCATCATCCATAGCCATTTTCTAATTCGGGTCATTAAGGGCAGACACGGGATTCTGAAACAATGGTGATTTGGCAATATGAGTGTGAAGACCGTATTTTTTGTTTGATTTGAAAATATGGCCCGAAGAGCTCAAAATGGGAGATGTCCAAATATCACTATGGATAATATCAAAAGGCATAATAGTGCAAGAATTAAAAGCAACAAAAGGCAACTTAACATGTTTTCCAAGAGAATATGAGCGACAAACATGAGAATTACAAGTTCTAGTACACTTAATAAATTTATTTTGTTTAAGGAAGGCAAAAAATAGGTGCTCCCGGATGACCCAAACGTGCATGCCATAAATTAGGAGCTAAAGCTGTAAAAATAGATGGTAACGTGGCTTGATGTGTGGTTGTGGTGATTGGATATAGATCGCCTCGACTATCACATCTCATTAGACGCATCCCCGTCTGAAAATCCTTCACGGTGGAATGATGTGATGGACAACCCTGTGTGAGCGATAATGAATTCTGAAAAGCTCCGCTCATATCGGATAATGGACGTTTTTCATCTCAATAGTGATGGAGATATGAGATTTAATGTTTGAAACTACGAGGGCTGGATGAAATTTTGATTTTGAGTCAGACATGGCTGATAGAAGAGGGAGGGAGTCGGTGGCACAAAGAGATGGAGTGGGGTGTCGGCCGACGGTGAAGGAAAGGAGAAGGTATTAGGGTTTAGGAACTTTTCCTAGAATCTGATACCATGTAAGAAATATTTTCCTTGATTATTTCATTCCAAAGTGGTAGTAAATATAATATAATACAATCATAATCATATGCTACAATTACGGTAAGTAATGACTAAATATACACCTACCATATACAAAATATACATAATTATGACCGAATATATTATCCTATTCTATTACTATCAATATAGTACTTTAACCTTTGTAGAAGGTTACCCATTTTATTTTTTGGTTACTAATCATACTCATTATGGACGGTAATTATTGAGGCAGATATTACCTAGAACTATGAGGTCCAATGTGTAAATATTAGTTAGTTAGTGTGTTATAAGATATTTAATGAGGAGGTTAGTTTGTTAGAGGCAGTTAGTTAGTGTATAAAGCTTCATGTACAATACAATGTATTTATTCAATTCAATCGAAAATCTTTTCTCTCCATTTGTTCTCTCATCTCTATGATTGTTTACCTTCATTTACTCCATTAATGGAGTAATTTCTTCATGGTATCAGAGCGGGATCTTCACCAGAGTGATTGATTGAACCAGCAACCTACTAGTGCTCCAATATCAGTTGAACCAGCAACCTACTAGTGCGAACCATCCCACTGTCTACCTGAGCCTGCGGGCATTAAACGCAGCGTCCTATGAAAAAGGGACGCCAGTAAGACTGATGTATTGAGTGTGTCAAGCATGAACAATAACATAACAGAGATATAACAATAAACTGAGACAGAAACAACCGATAAAATTAGCTGACAGCAACAGCCGACCAGTAGTGAATTGCTTCTGAGGGCCATAATATGCCTAAATATCATGCACAATGCCAATGCGGTATACATATATATTTATTAGACTCACAAGGGAATATTCCTTCCCATAACAGCCTCTGTGGGCATCATTTCATTTAGGCCCCTGTGGGTATAATCATTATCATATTGACCTCATTGGGCATCTTCCTTTTCGTGGTAGTCTGTACTAGCTGCAGGTGGTGTTGCGTATATAACGCCATTCTCTTCCCCATCCCCTACATTTATATATATATATATATATATATATATATATATATATATATATATATATAATTCATACCATATAGTAGTGTATATAACACATGTGGGTCTGGAGTAATACATGAATATAATGCAAATGAAAATGCATGAATGATAATGAAACATTCTGAACTTATCGGATGACATAATATCCTTGTACCTTCGGCTAACATTGAGAATATCAACATCTTTCCCATATACCTCAATAAGGATTTTAACAACATATTTAGACATGCTTTGACAACATGAATGAATAACATGAATATTCTTAACTACTAAGAGTAGAATCATTTATGGGACAATATTACATTTGCGGTTCGTACTTAAAACATGCCAAAAGAAAGAATGATTTGCCTTAACATACCTTCGAATGACTACGACTAGCCAATCCTTCCGTTATACGCTTAACCTTAGATGCTCATACGAGCTCGTGGAAGGTCGTAGATGGTGAGTCATACTTTAGTCGCCCTTTTGTTTTTTGAAATCCCATTTTTTTACTTCGCTACGAAGTAATCTCCAATCCGCTTTAAATTGGAACACGTTGTTGCACAAAATACTTTGTGCTATGAATAATATCCAATGATAAAGGTTGCTCTAAATTTCTCTACTTCTCGTGAAATGAAAGAACAAAAATAGTTGTTGTGTAGTTTATTTATGAAACACTACATTTAGCTAAAGTGACAAGGGGTCATATTTGCTGAAAATGTTCCTAATAATAAGGGTCCAAAGAAAGTGTTTCATCCATCATGGACCGTGGGGTCCACCCACCTCTTCATTATATCACTATATTACCAACTTTTCCCTTAGATGTCACTTGTATATCCAGCCACCTATATGTCTACACATTAGTCACTTATACCATAGAATTCCCTAACATGGACACTTGTCCACATAACCAAATGCCACCTATTCTTAATAAATTCCTTTAAATCTTACTACCTCCGACATCTAATCAAATACCCATGTAATTAATCTCATGATCTCAATTTATTTAAATAATAGATCATTTTTTACACACCTCATATACGAGTATACTCCTTATAATGATCATGCAATATGATACCAGTCCGTAACCTCTTTTGGCACACACAAAATATTATTTCTAATTACCGCCATCGCACTTTTAAGTCTGAATCATTTTGGGACTTCATCTTTTTATATGACGAGCCCTTTATTTACATGTTTGAATATGACTAAAATTCTCTGAGGCTTGGATCTACTTTCATACGTCTAGATGTTCAAACCATCGCCCGAAATTATGGGGTGTTACATTTTATTTCTTTCTTTTCTGATTTCTTTATGTTTCAGGACCTCTATACTGGACAGGTGAAGGGGATTGGTAGAGAGTCTGGTGGTCTCTACCTTCTGCCTATTCCAGGTCCTAGTAGAGGCATTACTACTTCAAACAACATAACAAACACTGTTGGTGTTCCAATCACCACTAACACCAATTCTTCTGCTATTCCAGTGGTTGATATCTCTCTATGGCATAAGATACTAGGTCACACTTCCTCAGAAGTCTTAACACATCTATTTTATTTACCTATCAATTCATGTACTCAAGAAGTTCGTAATTGCAATGTATGTTCTCTTGCTAAACAAACTAGACTTCCATTTCCTATCAGTTTGTCTAAGTTTGCTAAGCCATTTGATCTACTTCATTGTGATGTTTGGGGTCTATATAGAGTTACTACATATGATGGTCATAGGTTCTTTGTCACTATTGTGTATGACTGTTCTAGGATGGTATGGATTTTCTTAATAAAATTCAAGAGTGATGTTCTTGTCATTTTACAGATTTTTTTAACTATGGTGAAAACTCAATTTGATACATGTTTTAAGATCATTAGAACTGACAATGACACATAATTTGTCAATAATGAGTGTCACATCCTTTTCACTTCTCATGGCATTATTCATCAAAGAACATATGTATATACTCCCTAACAGAATGGGATTGCTGAGAGAAAACACAACCACCTTCTAGAATTTTCAAGGGCCATCAGATTTCAAGGTCATATACTCTTGAGATTCTGGGGTCATTGTGTTTTATCTGATGCTTATCTGATCAACAGACTACCTACATCTATTTTGGGTGGCGAATTCCCTTATGAGATATTCCATAAAGAGAATCCCTCTCTAACTCACTTGAGGGTTATATCATGTCTTTTCTTTGCAGTCCAATTACCTAGAGGTGATAAGTTTCAGTGTAGAAGTAGTTCTTATGGGGTATAGTACCACTACAAAAGGGGTATTTTCTATATGATTTGAGGAATAGATCCTTCTTTGTAAGCAGAGATGTTCAATATATTTCCATTTGATACTGATTCTAACAAAGAATATAGAATGTTTATGTATGTTGATTCTCCATTTGAAGATTCTTCTACTATCAATGTTGCTTAGTCTGCTGCTCCTGAGAATGCAACTCTTGCCCCACCATCTCATATGCTTCTACCACCTACTGCTCTTCCACCTTCTCTTGAGATGTAACTCTCCCTACCATGTCTTGTGCTTCTACCACTTGTTTCTCCTCCACCTGATTTACCACCACCCCTGTAGTCATTACTACAGAAATTCCAACAAGGCAATCCACTAGAGGAAGAAAAGCTCATATTTAGTAGAAGGACTATGTCACTAATGTTATTTCTTCTACTGATAGCAAACATGTCCCTTATTTTATTGCCAAGTCTATTGGTTATGATCATATTTCTACTTTATATCAGGCTTAACTTACAGCCTCATCATCTAAAATTGAACCTGCTACTTTTGAAAAAGCCACACAAGATCCTAGATGGGTCAAAGCTATGGAGGCTGAAATATTGGATTTAGAAGAGAACAAGGCTTGGTATATGGTTCCTCTTCCTGAAGGGAAACCTGTCATTGGGTGCAAATGGGTATTCAAGATCAAGTATCAAGTAGATGAAACTATCGAGGGGTTTAAAGCTAGCTAGTAGACAAAGGCTTTAATCAAAGAAAAGATTTTGATTATCATGAAATATTTTCTCCTGTAGTCAAGATGGTGACAGTAAGATCAGTCCTTGCTAATGCTGCTGCTAAGACGTGGCATATACACTAAATAAATGTGTGCAATGTCTTTCTTCATGTGGATCTGCATGATGAAGTTTATATGTCTCTTCCATAAGGCTTTCAACCACCTCAATGATTTGATGTGCAGGGGAAAAACCTGTATGCAAGTTCATCAAATCCATTTATTGGTTGAAACAAGCACCTAGGGAATGCTTACTGAAGCATTGGGTCAAACTTGGTTTTGTTCAAAGCCAACTGGATTACTCTTTATTTACCAAAAGATTGGTACATCTATTATTATTATTCTTCTTGTGTATGTTAATGATTTACTGATTACAAGAAATGATATTGACTTTATTATTCACACTAAAGAAGTTTTACAGAAGACTTTCAAGATCAAGGATTTGGGAGAACTCAAGTTTTTCTTGGGGATAGAATTTGCCATCAGAGAAGGGAATACTCATGCATCAAAGGAAGTACATTTTGGAGATTGTCTCTAAAGCTAAACTGGGTGCTGCAAAACCAATATACACTCCTTTAGATCCTAATGTAAAGCTTACTACTAAGGAGTATGATGAATTAACTGGACTTTCAGGAGGAGATACACTATTGGAAGATGTTGGATTATATAGAAGAATGGTGGGAAAGCTGCTCGATTTGACAGTGACTATGCCATACATCCTATTTGCGATTCAAACTTGAGTCAGTTTTTACAAACACCCAAGAGATCTCATCTTGATGCTGCTATGAGAGTGGTGAGATATATCAAAGATCAGCCTGGTTTGGGAATTCTTCTAGACAGTAAGATATCTAAGAGGATTACAGTCTTTTGTGATGCTGATTGGGTTGCATGCCCAAACACAAGAAGATCTATATCTGGTATTTTTATCAAGTTTGGAGACTTACTAATATCATGGAAATTAAAGAAACAAGGGGTTGTATCAAGGAGCTCAGCCGAAGCTGAGTATAGAAGTCTAGCAAATTAAGTTGCAGAAGTTGTGTAGATACAGGAACTTTTCAAGGAACTGGAAGCTGAGATTGAGATGCCTATTCCAATATATTGTGACAACAAGTCAGCCTTACAAATAGTTGTAAATCATGTATTTCATGAAAGAACAAAGCATATAGAATTGGACTGCCACTTCATCAGAGAGAAGATACAAAAGGGACTGATCTTGACAAGTTATTTGAACACAAGCGTCTTGATTTTGTTCGAAAGGACCCTCTTATTCGCATGGCCTGGTCTATTTTATGACCGAGGAAACCTTTTTGTTATATGTCTTTTTCTTTTAAGTAAGCGGTATCTCACACGGGGTTTCATCCAAGCTACTTTCTTTAATCGATAAAGAAATTTCTAGCGATCAGATGAAGGGCTTATTCTCACCCTTGGTGACTGGTGGCAGGTACTAGTACATCAAAGCCTTATAGAGCCGCTGGACTCCAGACAAGTCGTTACGAAGTGCCATCAGCCCAGGTCAGGCGACCCGAAAGGACTAGACATAAACCACCCGCGTTGAAAAGGGTAAATAAGACAAGCGATCAAGCTGGCAAGTCAGGGATACAGGATGGATTCTTGGATTTTCTATCTTTGGAAGGCAAGAGATTCGTGCTCTTCGCCATATCGATTCGCTCTGGCTGAACGATTGTAAACCGCTCCTACTCCTTCTTCTTATGTAGATCCTTTATTTATATAAATAAGAAATCTAAGGTGAAACTTACTACAATAAAGAACAAGTTGTAGATATTCTTACAAAGGGATTGGCAAGACCACAACATGAGTACTTGTTGTTCAAGCTGGGAGTGTTAAACATATTTGCACCTCACAGCTTGAGGGGGGTATTGAGGCAGATATTACCTAGAACTATGAGAGCCAATGTGTAAATATTAGAACTTAGTTAGTTAGTTTGTTATAAGATTGTTAAGAGTTCCACATCGGATATGGAATGAGAATGTGGACTTGGACAATCCTCACCTACAAGCTAGCTTTTGGGGTTGAGTTAGGCCCAAGATCCATTCTTTACATGATACCGGAGCCAAACCTATTCCAATTCGTTGTTCACCGATGTTGGGCCCCCAAATTATATTATTCAAGCTTCAGTTAACAAGGTCTGGGCGTGCGGTGAGTGTTAAGAGTCCCACATCGAATATGGAATGGGAACATGGACTCCTTATATGGACTTGAACAATCTTCACCCTACAAGCTAGCTTTTGAGGTTGAGTTAGACACAAGATTCATTCTTTATAAAGATATTTAATGAGGAGGTTGGTTTGTTAGAGGCGGTTAGTTAGTGTATAAAGCTTCATGTATAGTACATTGTATTCATTCAATTCAATCCAAAATATTTTCTCTCCATATGTTCTCTCATCTCTATGATTGCTGACCTTTATTTCCTCCATTAATGGAATAATTTCCTCAGTAATCCATAATTATCTTTTAAATAACCTAATATGCAAAACGAAATTTACACTATTAGTGTATAGAAGTATTAACTCTTAACTTAATAGTACCTTTTAAAAGAAAGATGTGAAATTTAAGCACGAAATTGTATATCTTATACGATATGATGCCTATGCCTTAGAACATACAACTACCAAATCTAAAACGAACTAATTTCGTGTAGGTACTGAATAGTACATAGATAAAATTAGACGTAATTAAGATGACGGTATGTTTACCCAATTTACTTCATATTGGTTAGCAATAAATTAAATTAGATTCTTGATGCCTTTGACTAGATACGACCTTCTCAAGCACGCAAAAAGAAGAAAAAAGTGTTTTATCAAACAGAATTGTAGAAGCAAGTTTATATTTCACGAAGAAAGGGAATCGGCCCATTTGCTTTATGGACCAACTTTTGTGGATGCGAGCCCAATTATTGTTTTCTTCCTTGTTTGTCACCTGTCATTAGAAGAATAATTCATTATAAAGTTAATAAAAAGGACTTTTTCCTAATCAATTAAAGATATTCTATTTGAGATACTCATGACTAATCTATTTTCAATACTAGTAACCATCTTCTTATCGAGTAAATAATTCATGTTACATGTAATAGGTGTATATATCTCTTAATCATTAATTTAAGAAGGCGAAACACATTTAGTAGTAGTAAAATATTTGGGCACTTGCAAAATCTTAATTTGTGAACCATGTTTGACACCCGCACTGGGAAATTCTTATCGAATCACTGAAGTAGACCGACATACATACGACATTATATTATAATAATTACCAATCATCACGATTTTTAAAATGACTTAAAACTTTTTCTCCAAAAGTTAAATGAGTGGAGGACCATTAATTCATTATTTCAACCTTATAACACATAAAGTATATAAATTTGAGTTCTCCACGCAATTTGGAGGATTTGAGAATGCATTTTTGGATCTCAATCTTTCAATTTGTTTAAACTTACTTTATTAAAGCTGAGACCCCTTTTAATCATAATAATGTCTCTTTACTTTTGGCATGTGAAATCAAAATCAGACAAGCAATGTGTATACATGGTGCGTATTATAATATATTACTAAGAGTAAACGAAAAAGGTTCGAATTGGTAGCAGCCTCTATGATAAAATCAAAAGTTTTATTAATGGGTTCATCAAGTAACTGTTCTATTTCCTTGAGAGTGATATTGCGTACACTTATTATGGGTGGAAAATGAGCGATTTACGCAGGTTAAAATGGGTTGATCAATTAATGTGTTTGTGTTCAACTCTGTCCAAAGTTAATTTTGCCAAGAAGACTGAGTTAACATACGCTAAATAATATTGAGTCTTCAGCACGTTCAATTTTTATCAAGTTTTAATTTCTTTGTTATTTCTTATAATTTGTTTAATTACTGAAAAACTGATAAATTTTTTTTTCTTTATATAACATATCAAGCAAAAACAACTATTAAATGTTTTGATGAAGTGTTCGATGAATTAACTTGGATTACATACTTAGCATGAATCAACTTAACTTTCAAAATTGGTTGAATTTGAGTGAGTCAAACTGAGTTAATAAATAGGTGATTCACTAACCTACCCAAACTTGAATGGGTTGAACAAGTCATATTTTTATGAATTAATTTTGTCACTCTACATATAACACGTTCTACAATTATATGTGGTAATTAGAGAAGAAGATGTTTTGAAACATCTCGAGTTCAATCTTTTTTTTTTTTAAAAAAATATTACATTGGGATAGGGGAAGGGGAATTGGGGAGGAGATTATAATGTGGGATTCAAACTCTCACAAACATGATGAAAGTTCAGGCAGTCAACCAACTGAGTTACTATATCCCTACTTCTTGAATTCAATCATTGTAATTAACAAGCATAATTCACGCGATACGTAATTATAGTATTCAAAAACCTTAAATACTTTAGGCCGTTATTGTCAACCTAACCATGATTATTGTTTTATAGGCAAAAGAAAATGAATCTCATCCAAGAAAGAAAGAAAAAAGAAGGCTAACAGTTTGCTAGAAATAAAAGAAAAGAAACGAGATTTTCTTTTTCATCTATGCACGATATATTTAATTTGTTATTTATGGTTTGCGTTCGTCAGAGAACACACGTTCTATTGGTTAATTGTGGTTAGAGTTTCTAGAGGAGATAATTAATGAATTTGGCTATTCTACCAGTTAATATAAGTTTTTCGATTCGATATTCCATTTTTTTCAGAGTTAGGCCATTTTATGCCCAAATTCATGTAGACAAAAACATGTTATGCTGTACATGTAACAACCATTTACAAATTTAACAAAAACATAGAAATTGGATCCATTTCATTTTTTATTTTATCCATTTATTTCATTATACACTATGCATATAAATGACACTATTGAGTCCCACATCATCTTATTTGTGATGAAGGGTCTCATTATATATTCGCAGCAATTCTCACTTCATAAACTACTTTTGAGTTGAGTTAAACCTAAAAATCTATTTTTTTATGAGACGTCGTACTAGGACAAGATAAGCCTAATAAAGCAAAGCGAAGCGTATCTTGAATTCATCAGCCATTGAAGCAACTTGATCTTCTCAATAGCTCCACCAGAGCCAAAGTTTGATGGCCCCAACTCTATTATTGATGCAAATTGCAGGCTTTAATTGGTCCCTTCTTAATTTCTGGACTGATTTTTGTTGATTTGTGGCTCATTTTAAAGAAAATGAAAGAAGGATCAAACAGTCCAAGAAATAAAGATGAGTTGTACAAGTATATTAGTGCTCCTAAGGATTGGGGGATGACATAATAAAAGAGCCTCGTGGGACCCTTGATCATTTCTGATTCTGAGTGCTTTTTTGCACTTTAATTAAGGGTGTTTTCGGTACAGAAGGAAAATATTTTTCAAGAAAATAAGTAGGTTTTTAAATTTTTAATTTTTTTATATTCCGTAGGTAAACAAAAAAATATTATCTTAAAAGTATTTGTATATAATCTATATAAATATTATGGGAGGTGGTGTGGGGTGTGGTAGTTAATGAGGGCTACGGGGTGGGGCAATGATGAGGTGTGTTGACGAGTGGGGTGGACAAAATTAATATGAAATGTCACTTGCAAAATTTATTTTTTAGTGATTAATAAAATACTTTCTTTTCACCAAAAAAGGAATTTATTTTCCATACTTTCACGGAATAAGTCATTTTATAAACTATTTTCTCCACACCCTAAATTTCTGTCCAAATACAATAGAAGAAAAAGCAAAAGGTACTTTTTCTCAGGGATATTTTAATTTTGTTGTTGCAGCTAGCTACTTTCGCCCAACCCCTTGCATGTATAAATATGTGAACCAAGCCCTCGTCTCATTTCATAGCCAAGTAGAAAACTTGATTGTCATTTGCAACCTCTAGCATTGTGTGTGAGAGACAGTGCTAGAAATTTGCAATTATTTGGTTAGAAAAGCAAAAAAGAGAGATGGCTGGTATGTCTGGTCACTGGGCTTTTGCTTTTGGTGTCCTTGGTAAATATACCTCTTTTCTCCTACTAGATTCCTTAAATATTTAAAGTCTCTTCTTCTCCCTTTGTTTATTATTTTTATCTTTTAACAAAACGATATCGAACATATATTATTTTTCTTTCGGCCGATCATTTCACCTTATAATTTGTTCATAAGGAGTCATCTTAGTGAGAAGAAAATTAGTTAACCCACTGTGTATATGTTTTGTACATGTGCATAATAAAGTAATCATACTAATAGGCCTTAGACCTCATAACCGTAAATATGAGCACATTAACATTTAACAAGCAATGAAAGTGATAGTCACTAAATACGTGACACATTAGTGGGGAAGACAGAAATTTTACTAAGAAAATTTAGCATCTATTATATATATATATATATATATATATATATATATATAATTTTTCTTTTATATACATGTGATTTTCAGGCTTTGACGTACATAGTATGTACTAACATATTCTCGATAGTTTACTAAAATATATTTCTTCCTAAAATATTTTTAAATGTTTCAGGTAACATCATCTCGTTCATTGTGTTCCTTTCTCCAATGTGAGTCTCCATTTACTTATACTTTTTGGAAATAGCTTATAATCTGACGAACACCATATTATCACACTTCTTGTAGACCCACGTTTTATATATATATTTGGCTTATAATCTGACTAACACCATATTATCACACTTCTTGTAGACCCACGTTTTATAAGATTTACAAGAAGAAATCAACAGAAGGCTATCAATCAATTCCATACGTGGTTGCCCTCTTCAGCTCCATGCTTTGGATTTACTATGCATTTTTGAAGACCAACACTACCCTTCTCATCACTATTAACTCCTTCGGTGTCTTCATTGAAACTATTTACGTTGGTTTCTACCTTTTCTACGCACCAAAGAAAGCCAAGGTAAGATTTTGTATTTCTTTTAAAGAATTTTTCTTTTTCCATCCTTTCCTTTTTCTAAAGGAAGAAAATATAACTTTGATCGTCAAAATTTAATTTTTACAGGTTCAAACTGTGAAGATGCTCTTATTATCAGTGGTGGGTGGATTTGGTGCAATTATCCTTGTTACTCAATTTCTATTCAAAGGTGCCGTTCGTGGGCAAGTGGTTGGATGGATTTGCCTTGTGTTTTCCTTATGTGTGTTTGTAGCTCCCTTAGGCATTGTGGTGAGTTTTTTACGTGCAGTTTGTAATTTTCTCATTGGTTTCCTCTCCTTTTTTCCTTCCATGCTTGAAATATCAATGCTCATTAGTTTTGCTCGTTTCATGCAGAGACAAGTAATCAAAACAAAGAGTGTGGAATACATGCCACTTCTCTTATCCGTTTTTCTCACATTAAGTGCCGTCGCGTGGTTCTTCTATGGTCTTCTACTAAAGGACATTAACATAGCTGTAAGTTCTCTCATCATGTATACCACTTCTTCACTTGCATGCAAAGTTACACATTCGAAATTTGAATTTATGAATTCCAGATTTTAGGATAGCAACCTCAAATGTTAATATAAGGGTTTTAAATTAATTAAATTTTTATACATATTTAGTAAATTTCTTAACATACTATATATGATTTTGTCGAACAAAACTACTGAGTTTTGTCGTACATTAAAGCCTACCTCCCCCTACATGCATGTATATATTTCCATGTACTTAAAATATCTTGTACTAGTATATTATTAATGTTCTTACGCACTTGCCTTGTTAACATTTATAGGCTCCAAATGTATTGGGATTCATCTTTGGTATACTCCAAATAGTGCTCTATGTAATATACAGCAAAAAGGAGAAGGTCATCTTAAAGGAGCAGAAACTTCCAGAGATACAAAAACCTGCAGTGATTGTGGCGGATGAGAACATGAATGCTAACAAGAAGCTTCCAGAACTCACACAGGAACAAATTATTGACATTGTGAAACTCGCAGGTTTACTGGTTAGCACAGATAAAATACAGATAGCCACGTGTCCGCATGATACTAATTGTGGAGTTAAAGCAGCTACTAATGTAGAAAACATGCCCAAGCTGCAAACTGTGGAAGCCAGCTAAGATATGCTAGTAGTAGTAGTAGAAGAACTTCACTCGTGGAATTGGCATTGATCTTAATTAGTGCAGCATTGCTTAGATTAATTGCCATTAATTCCTTTGTTTAGCTTTTCCTATTAGTGATGTGTTTGTTTAATTAAGTTATCGATCTCTATGTATGCTCATATTTTCCTAAAAGAATAAAATAGTTACCTTGATAGATTTAAGTGTATGCTCACTGTATTGATTTTATGCACCTTGGCAATATTTTATTTGTAATCAAACATACAACTCCCTCGGTCTCTTATAAGTGATTTTTAAACCCTTTTAATTTGATATAAAATAAATGATTATTTTAAGAAATCAAGTAGGTGGTGTAATACTTTTCTTTTTCTTTAAAATTACTCTTGTATAATAAATGATTATATATTGAACAAACTTCTAAGAAGTATGTCGTCAAGGAGAGATAAATAGTCTTTTAGTAACTCCTGTATATAAATAAGTTTTACACTATTAATGCATATAAAAATTACTCTTCCACTCATGTGAAGAAATGGTGATTTTTGGTGGAGAAAAAATTGTTGATATATGAAGGAGAAAAAATTGTTTCCAAGTTATTAAGTTTATTCTTTCATTTTCTCGGGAAAGGTCCAAATACACTCCTAAACTTTGCAAAATGATTATTTATGTCCTTGTTCGATTAAAATCAAGCGGTTTGTGATGTTAATCATTTATAGCTAGTGAAATATCAAATATAGGTAATTTGGTAATTTTGACGCCAACTATTAATAATGGATAGATTTTTCTTTTTTTGTTTTGTATGTACTACTATAGAAGTAAATTGCTAATGAATATTCATTATTAATGCGTTTAACTAGCGTACGTGGTTCGGTGTTCTATTTTCATATAGAAAAAAAAAAAGGAAAGAATTCCTAAGAGTTAAGTATAAAATAGAGGTTATTTTGGTTAAAGTATTTTAAAGAAGTAATACTGTCAACTTTAGTTAAAGATAAAAAGAAGTCTGACTCCTTAATTGTAAGATGTATTTAACGTCTTTTTTGTAATATATATGAGAAATAATTAGTTAAAATATAATTATGATTTATTAATTAGCTTAAGCTTTCAGATAATGTTATCATATATTTCGATATGATATCATAGAAAATAAAGGTCCTAAGTTCATGTAACATCCCGTATTTTTGGGTCAGGGTTGAATCACAAGGCGTATGTGAAATCGCTAAGCGTATGTAAATAGACTCGAGTTTTGGAAAGTTATGTCATATTCACGTATGTCAAAAAAGAACTTAGTATATAAAATGATGTGATCCCGAAATAATTTAGGACTTATCAAACGGGACAACACTGATCGGCTAATTAGCAACATGAACGGCTAAGTTATAAATTATAGAGGGGACAAGAAATTAAATATCCATGAGTAGTGGGAGACAAGATTGAAAAGTGTGATCCATGCGGCATCTTAATGGGTACTACAACATATGACTATTAAGTAGAAAGTGGTCGGGGAGTGGCATGTGTTAAGACGTGAGGAAATCACCAACTTTGTTTCACCTTATTGGAATTGCACGAGAATAAAAATAGGGGGTTGCTTGTGGCTTTATTTTGGTAGGCAACATTTCCTCCTCCATTTGATAAAGGAACCAGTCATACTTCCTCTCAACAAAAAAAAAAAAATTGGAGATTTCATTGTTGGGCAGTAAATATTCCGTTACCAACATTTAAATCCAATTTAAAGTCCATCTTGGTGTTCTCAGATGGTCTTAGCAAAAACAATGACTTTCTTGACTCGGATAGTTAGTGGAATCGAGGTATGTTAAGGCAAATTATTTTTTTCTTTTGGCATGTTACATGTAACGAAACGTAACCGTAATAGTGTTCCATAAAATTATTCTACTCTTAGTAGTTAAGAATGTTCATGTTATTAATTCCTATGTTAAAAGCACATCTAAATATGTTCATAAATCCTTATTGAGGTATATAGAAAAGATGTTAATATTCCCAATATTAGCCGAATGTACAAGGATATTATGTCATCCGATAAGTTCAGAATATTTTATTGTCATTCATGCATTTGCATTACATTCATGTATTACCCTGGACCCACATGTGTTATATACACTACTATATGGTACGCATTATATATATGTAGGGGATGTGAAAAGGGAATAGTATTATATACGCGTCACCACCTGTAGTTGGTACATATATCATGAAAAAGAAGATGGCCAATTAGGCCAATATGATAATGATTATGCCCACAGAGGCCGAAATGAAATGATGCCCACAGAGGATGTTATGGAAAGGAAGATGCCCTTGTGTGACCAATATTTATATGTATACCGCATTTGCAATGTGCATAACATTTAGGCATATGTATTAGGGCCCTCAGAGGTATTTACTGTTGGTCAGCCGTTTGATCATTGTTATTCTTTGTCGATTGTTTTGATCATTGTTATTCTTGTCGATTGTTTACATCGGCGTCTTGTTTGATTATTCTTGTTATGTTATTGTTCATGCCTAACATACTCAGTACATCAGTCGTACTGACGTCCCTTTTGTTGGGGGACGCTGCGTTTCATGCCTGCAGGCTCAGGTAAATAGTGGAACGGTTCGCGCTAGTAGGTTGCTGGTTCAGCTGATGTTGGAGCACACTATTTGTTCCAGAGTTGCAGTCTAGTCGTGGTATGATATTTTGCATACGTATATGGATATGGCGAGGCCCTGTCCCGTCCTTGTGATGTCATGTACTCTTTAGAGGCTTGTAGACAGTTGTCATATGGATAGTAGTTGTGTTATGTATGGCCTTGTCGGTTGTGATATATGTTATGTGTTAGCCAAATATTTGGTAGCGGCCCTTGCGTTCCTGATTGATTTCGGTGAACTGCTAAGTATATGAAGCGTGGTGCTCGGCAGGTAAGGCCCGGGTGCCCGTCATGGCCCTCCGGTTTGGGTCGTGACAAACTTAGTAGCAAAGCAGGTTTGTCCTACGGAGTCTACAAGCCGTGTCTAGTAGATTCTTATTTATGGGTGTGTTGCGCGCCTCACTTATAAACATGAGGCTGCAAGGCATTTAGGGATGATTTCCATTCTTTCATATCATAGATCGTGTAGTAGAGCAGAGTCTTAAGAATTCGAGTTTAACTCGTGCCTGATACTGTTTCGGTAATGCTGATTACCAAAAGACTTCGGTTAGTTCATATTCGTAGCCAGTAAATTAGTGACTTCTACCAGACGATTGATATACCAAAAAGGCAGTATTATGTTCAAAACTTGAGATTGGGAGGAATTGTCTCACTAATATACGGAAGAGATAATGCAAGTCTGGAGAGCAAAATGCTTGTTAAAAGTAAAGGAAGTACTAAGCACCGGAACACAGAAGATTGTAAGGATTCTCTCTGTAGACCTTATCGTGTTTATGATTACATCAATGCTTTCTTCCAGTAGGATTATGATTAGTAGGGAGATTAAAATTGGATATGAGTAAGTAGTTTTTCTAGGCACGACTTCATCCTAGAGCATCTGATAGAGATAGGCCCTTGAGGGGTCAGGGAGCTCATAACTTAGGAAATTTATCAGTCATGGATCACCGATATTTAAAGGGTTCAAAGATGCTAATATCTCATGGTCAAAGTTGTAAAGGTCGAGTAAGACCGCCCCGACCATCTTATAGTCAGTAGGGGCGAGCGCATATCGAATTATGCTGCAAAGGTACATGGAGTTTGGTTTGGTGTGGCAGCCATGGCCACAACGTTTCGAAGTATTCCAAGTTGATGCGCAAAGGTACGGATAAGATGATTGTGAGTTGTACATATGAAAAGCAGAAGACGTCATTGGAAGGTTTAATAGGTTACAAAAATCTACACATTTCACAGTGACACGTGCTGATTAGAATAAGGGACATGTTATGTACGTGCGACCTAAATTGTAATGTCTTATCGAGAATAGATTGGGAATTATCCAAGGATATCATTAACAAGAATGGATTGCCACAATCAAATCGTCTGAAGAGTGATCAGTAAATTTAAGAAGATCACGTAAAGTGACGTACCCAAAATAGTGATCTCAAGTCGTATATAAGGATCGAGTTATCCACAGTAGTGGAATGGGACATAAACATCTCGTCTATGCGTAAAGGACCATACTGCGTATTACATGTATCAATGTTAGTAAGCTAAGGCATGCTATAGGTATTGGACTGGTAAGGTCTTCGGCTCCATTGTACAGCATGTTACAATTCTAAATAACCTCTGGATAATAATAGCTTGTTGGGGGCAATTGAGGACGAGAACTAAGGAACAATAAAAAATGGTTTGTAAGAGATATGAAAACAGTTAGTAAGTATGGATGGAATGGTATGATAAAGTATCAAGGCAGAAATGTTTTCATAAAGACGAGTAGAATGAATGATTACGGCAAGAAGGATAAAGGTGAATGAAATTATAGTTATGTAAGTATCACAAAGGTATGATTACTCCAGAACAGCGTAAGGACCAACGGTAGAGGAAGGACAGTAAGAACTCATCGGTCAAAGGTGACGAACCTTTGTTGTTCAAGAAGATGATATGGGAAATACTTTGAGATAAGAGATCCCCCCAAGGCAACTTGAAATAGAAATGTAAAGGTAGGATGAATGAGCACTCGGTCGATAGGAAATCTAATAATGATAAGACAAAAAAGTTTGACAAATCATGGGATCATGTAACACCGTGAAGTGGATCTAAATATACGAGGCATCGGTTCCACAACATATGGAATCATACCTCTCAGAAAGTATGTAAATGGAAGTAACGATGAGTAAAATTCGAGATTAGCACCTAAACAGGTGAAAAGGGGCCAATGACGCCTATGGACATAAGGTAGACAGTAAAAATATGTATCAAGAGATAATGACATTATAATGAAGATAAAACGGCAGGCAAATACAGATGTCTATGAGCATTTTTGAATTGACCAAAGGTTCTACAATATAGATAAAGTAATGAGTTTACAGCTTAACGAGACCAAGGAAATCTTTTCCCAAAAGCGCTATTGATAGAAAGTCTTAGCGATGAGGCGAGTGAATGAACTCGAATCTACGTATAGTGACCAGGTTTGGAAATAGTAGGCCAACTTCATGTAATGCAAATTCTTCATAACCTTCCACGTACTGAATAAGGAAATAAGTTAACAACCCATCTTTTAAGAGGTTGGTAACGCCAAGGATTGAAACCAGGAGCAATGTTTGAGAGTATGTGTGTATACCAGAATATTTTAGAACTAAGACGAGTACGACAAGTAAGAAAATTGGTGAACAAGTGTCAAAAGGAGTAAGGAAGGAAGTTGTGTATAATCATGAGTAGTGAGAAAGTACAAAATGAGAGATTTCTTTCAGACCATGAATAAGAGTTAACTACGATGATACGCGCACTTCAGATTTGAATGACACTATCCATAAAGTGTTCACGATTGAGATACTACAAATATAAGAATTGTCAGCACACCAGTTAGTAATCAAAGCTAAGTTGATAATAGAATCATTCACCTACAAGTGGCTTGACTAATGTGAGGACGAAGGAGAAAAGTTGACCCGAGGGAACGCATCAGTTAGCTAAGTGGGTGTGCGATTGGAGGATTCAGATAGCGATAGCCCTATGACTCAGAATACAACAGGATCATCCCTCATACGGGAAGGAAATGAACATCATGATGAATATCTTAATTTTTAGAGAAGATCGGGAAAGATACTTAACCAAAGGAGAATCGCAACCTTCGAGCATAATGGGGGAGAGACCTCAAGTGAAAGGTCCATTTGTGTATTTTCAATGTAGCAGGATTACGAGACGAGACTATGATGGAGGTCCATTTCTCATAATATTCCATTCACCCTGGATCTACTAAGACGTAATATACTCTCAGAGGTATCTATTGCTGGAACGACATGAAGAGGAGCATTGCGGAGTTTGTAGCTCAGTGTCCTAATTGTCAGCAAGTAAAAATAGAGCACCAAAAGCACGACGGCGTGACTCAGAACAATGAGATTCCAATGTGAAAATGGGAAATGATTAATATGGACTCTGTTACGGATTTACCTCGCTTTTATCGTAAGTTTGATTCTATTTGGGTGATTGTTGATAGCCTAACCAAATCAGCTCAATTCCTGGCAGTCAAAACTACCTACACAGTCGAGGACTATGTAAAATTGTCCGCATTCATGGTACGCCTATTTATATTATATCTAACCAAGGTATGCAGTTCACAGTTAATTTTTGGAGATCATTTCAAGAAGGGTTTGGTCACTCAAGTTAATCTTAGCACCGCTTTCTACCCTCAGATAGATGGGCAAGCCGAGCGTATGATTCAAACGCTCAAGGACATGCTACGAGCTGCATACGGGACTTCAAGAGAAGTTAGGATGATCATCTATCCTTTATTAAGTTTTGCGTACAATGACAGTTATCATGCTAGCACTAAAATGGCTTAATATGAGGCTTTGTAAGGACGGAAATATAGATTTCCTATCGGATGGGTCGATGTAGGCGAATCAGAATTATCTGGACCTGACTTAGAGCACCAAGCCATAGAGGATATGAAGCTTATCCAAGCACAATTGTTAACTGCTTAGAGTCGTTAGAAGTCGTATTCAGATGTGCGACAGCGAGACTTAGAATTTCAAGTGGATCATTGGGTCTGTTTGAAGGATATCTCCTATGAAGGGAGTAATGAAGTTTGGGAGAAAGGGACAGCTCAATCCCAGAGTACAGTGGGCCATATCTCATAATTCGATGAACCGGCCAAATAGCTTACTGGTTGGACTTGCCTTTAAAGATGGAGGTTGTTCATTTGGTTTCCCATATTTCAACGTTAAAAGCGTGTGTTGGAAGATCCTTCCCGAATTGTACAATTGATGATGTGAAAGTTACAAATGATCTATTATATAAAGAGATTCCTACTTGTCATCCTAGATCGACGAGTCCACAAGTTGAGGACCAAAAATAATAATAATAACCCTTGTAAAGGTACTATGACGGAATAAGTGTAGGAGAAATGACTTGGGAGAGGGAAATGGAACACAAGTATCCCTACCTATTTCAGATCAATGCTGATGTTCCGAGAGAAGCATAAAATGAGTTCCATTCCAGATTATTATAATAAAGGCTTGATGACCATATGGGGTCTGATATAATGATATATGTTATGTTATATGGCACGTAAAGCGGTGAATGTGTTTTGTGACTACATGATAGGAGTTGGATATGTCACCCCAACATTCGAGGACAAATGTTTCTAAGGGGGGAAGAATGTAACATCCTGTACTTTTGGGCCATGGTTGAATCGCAAGGCGTATGTGAAATCGTTAGGCGTATGTAAATAGACCCGAGTTTTTGGAAGTTATGTCATATTCAGGTATGCCAATAAAGAGCTTAGTATATAAAATGATGTGATCCTGAAACACTTTAGGACTTACCAAGCGGGACAACACTGATCGACTAATTAGCAAGATGAACGACTAAGTTATAAATTATAGAGAGGACAAGAAATTAAATACCCATGAGTAGTGGGAGACAAGATTGAAAAGTGTGATCCATGTGGCATCTTAACGGGTACTACAACATATGACTATTAAGTAGAAAGTGGCCAGGGAGTGGCATGTGTTAAAACGTGAGGAAATCTCCAACTTTGTTTCACCTTATTGGAATTGCACGAGAATAAAATTAGAGGGCTGCTCGTGGCTTTATTTTGGTAGGCAACATTTCCTCCTCCATTTGTTAAAGGAACCAGTCGCACTTCCTCTCAACAAAAAAAAACAAATTGAAGATTTCATTGTTGGGCAGTAAATATTCCGTTACCAACATTTAAATCCAATTTAAAGTCCATCCTAGTGTTCTCGGACGGTCTTAGCAAAAACAATGACTCTCTTGACTCGGATAATTAGTGGAATCGAGGTATATTAAGACAAATTATTTCTTTCTTTTGGCATGTTTCATGTAACGAAACGTAACCGTAATAGTGTTTCATAAAATTATTCTACTCTTAATAGTTAAGAATGTTCATGTTATTGATTCCTATGTTAAAAACATGTCTAAATATGTTCCTAAATCCTTATTGAGGTATATGAGAAATATGTTAATATTTCCAATGTTAGCCGAAGGTTCAAGGATATTATGTCATCCGATAAGTTCAGAATGTTTTATTATCATTTATGCAATTGCATTACATTCATGTATTACCCTGGATCCGCATGTGTTATATACACTACTATATGGTACACATTATATATATGTAGGGGATGGGAAAAGGGAATAGCATTATATACGCGTCACAACCTGTAGCTGGTACAGATATCACGAAAAAGAAGATGTCCAATGAGGCCAATATGATAATTATTATGCCCATAGAGGCTGTTATGGGAAGGAAGATGCCCCTGTGTGACCAATATTTATATGTATACCACATTTGCATTGTGCATAACATTTAGACATATGTATTAGGGCCCTCAGAGGAATTTCTTGTTGGTTGACCATTTCGATCATTTGTTTTACGTAAATTGTTATTCTTGTCAGCTGTTTTGATCATTGTTGTTATTGTCAGCTGTTTTGTCGGTTGATACTGTTTCAGTTATTCTTGTATTCCTGTTATGCTATTGTTCATGCCTAACATACTTAGTACATCAGTCATATTGACATCCCTTTTATCGGGGGACGCTACGCTTCATGCCCGCAGGCTCAGGTAAATAGTGGAACGGTTCGCGCTAGTAGGTTGCTGGTTCAGCTGATGTTGGAGCACACTATTTGTTCCAGAGTTGCAGTCTAGTCGTGGTATGATATTTTGCATACGTATATGGGTATGACGAGGCCCTATCCCGTCCTTGATGTCATGTACTCTTTAGAGACTTGTAGATAGTTGTCTTGTGTATAGTAGTTGTGTTGTGTATGGCCCTGTCGGTTGTGATGTACGTTATGTGTCAGCCGAATATTTGGTAGCGGCCCTTGTGACCCTGATTGATTTCGGTTAACTGGTAAGTATGTTATGTGTCGAATATTTGGTAACGGCCCTTGCGGCCCTGATTGATTTCGGTTAACTGGTAAGTATATGAAGCGTGGTGCTCGACAGGTAAGGCACGGGTGCCCGTCATGGTCCTCTGATTTGGATCGTGACAGTTCAAATTCACCGCCACCCATTATACTATATATAAAAATATTCATGTGTTTGTCCTGAAAAAATAATCAAACTCATATGTGAAGGAACATATTCAGATAGAGTAATAAATAAATAAATAAATAAATTATACTTTCCTTAATAATTTAAACTTTGAGAGTAAATGACCACACATTTCAATAATAAGCATATGGTCATTCAATGTTTTTTTATAGTATGTATATGTTCCCCACTTTGTTAATGATTTTGTACATGACTATCTAGGGACACAGCATAAGAAAAGTCCGTAGCTAGTAAATAAAGTTTTTTAACCCAAAATTAATATAAAAATGAAAAACTAGAGGAGGATTTCTATGTTATAAAGCATGACTCTTTAATAAGTACTCTTTTGTTTTAAATATAAAAAGATTATACCTATAAAGATTGTGGTAGAATGACAAGTATTTTTATTCTTAATTGGAGGTCTTAGATTCGAATACACCAGGTAAGTGTTGCCTTTTCATAGGAGCGCTTTGCTCGTCAAATGTGTGTGACTTTCAAAAGCGAATCCGAATTTAGTCAAGTTTTAATTCAGATACCGAACCCTGTAGAAACAAAAAAGATGGGGAAATGTCCCTCGGGGCATAGCTAAATGACAAAGGAGTGGAACTTAAAATTCAGCTGGAGGCCTGTAGCGTGGGTTCGAACCCTGGTGGGAGCAATTTGCTCTCTTCTGAAGTAGTACCTTGTAGGTGATATCAGTTGTTCTGTTATCAAACCCTAGTCATTCAGGCACATCCCGCGATTTACTGATAGTAGTATTGAAGGGTCGGGACTACTATCTCCAGGAATAAGGCGGGAAGATGGATATAAAAAAAAAGGGAAATTTAAAAAAAAATGTATATATTTTTAATACAAAAAAACTTGACCACCAACAGCTTTGTCAGATTGTTTGATGCTGATTGATGCAGACCGTTGAATCTCAGTGGTTGATGTTGAACCCTTTCAATCAAAATCAATGACAACAGCTAATTCCAGAAAATTGGCAATCCAATTTTCCGTACGAATAGATCTTTATAAAATTGCCAAATATTGTGCTTGTCAATAGACAAAGATCGAATAATCGAGTAAAAATAAAAGATCTTCTAGTAATAAAAGTAGATCCCTTTAAATGCTGTCAATAAGATAGATTTATAAACTACACAGTCTATTGAGTCTACTCTTAACCAGTCAAAGATTCAGCTTTTTCCAAAATAAAACTGACCCTAGCTAGAGTTATCTTTTCAAATTATAAAGGAAGCCGTCAATTTTTTTATTACTTACAATTATTTTCCTTTGAGTTGATTAATTAATCTCAATATATGGGCATGATAACATATGGAGTATAAAAGAATTGGAGTATTAAAAGGGTATACAAACTTTTTGGTTCTTTTCCGATATCGATGGAAGTGGTGACAACTTGTGTAATGAGGTCCTTTCTTTGAGAAAATATCTTTAATTATAGTCCCCTCTTTGTTATACGATACTTTTAAGAAAAGATTTGTAGCATATTCTTTACAAGGCACTTAACGTAGAAGGAAAAAAAATATTACTTCTAGATCTTCAAATTCCTTTTCAAAGTTAAATGTGGACTCATTTATGGCTTCGTGTCGTTTGACATAAAGGTGTACATGTATTGAAAAGACAAGCTAATAAAGGTCTGATTGACTAATTGAGAAAATATATAATATTTTCCTTTCTAATTTATGTGATAAATGTTGATTAGATACGAAATTTCATAAAAACTATAAAAAAAAAAGTGTCCTAAAATAAATTATAGAGTATATATTTGTGTGTTTATAAATTATTTCGCTAAGGGTAAAATATGAAGTTTAAAGTTAATTATTTTTAAATATAAAATAATATCATTCTATTTTGAAAAGACTAAAAAGATTTTTTTTTTGCAAATGTAATTCAAGAATTGGCTGGTCTCAAGTGCATTTCACTTTCTTTTTTCACCTTGGGATTAATTTGCATTTTGTGTTTTTTAGTAATGGAAAAACTTGTAAGGTTAAAAATAACAAAGAAATAAATTCATGTAAAATAAATATTAAGGATATTTTAACTAAATAAAATGAAAGGGTCATGACACCAAATCGCAGAAAATTGGGATAAGATGGAAAAATCTTCTCATCTAATAGTGAAATTTATAGTGATATAATATATTAATATATGTTTGAGTTACAAAATTAGGTATAGTCATCCGTATTTCAAGGAACTCCAAATATTTAATGTTGTCACATGTATCTCAAGTAGGAACTCCAATATTAAACTATTGGAGAAGTATTACTTTTCGACTAATATTGTCTTCTCTATTTTAATGTGTCCATGAAAGTACACAAATTTCAACTTCATATACAACGCACATTATGATCTAAACTTGCATTTGAGTAATATTTAATTCATTTGTTGAGAAGTGAAGTTATTATCGCGTGCTATATATATATATATATATATATATATATATATATATATATATATATCTTTTTTCTTCATGCAACACTTACAAATGCTTTTTTCTTTATTCTTAGAAGTTGGATTACTCTTCTCTGAAGAAACTCACCTGCTTAACTGTATTGTTTGGAGCAATTATTATAATTTTGTCCTAATAATATTTTTGCCTGAACTATTCAACCTCCGCTCTTCTTTTAAGCTATTTTGAAATGCTTTAGCTAGAGTAAGCTATGCATACTCAAGAACCATTCTATAAGTTTACGGTTAGAATAATAATAAAATTTCATATATAGTATCCTACTACAAAAATGATTGTAATGTAAAATAGGAATATGATTTCATATATAGTATCATACAAATGTTTGTAATTGAGTGTCTATAAATAAAGTTCAGTGTAATCATATAGACACCAATTCAATAATATATTTTCTCCCATAATTTCTCATATTGTATCAGAGCTTTTACGATCTTGGTAGAAAATCAAAGAGTTTCCACTGCCGGCGGGCGGCATTAGCCAATGTGTGTCGCCCGTCTGGTCAAAGATAACGGTAGAGTGAAGATTGTAGAGAACTTTCAGATATTTATAAATAAAATATTCTCTAAAAAAAGTATGCATGAACAGTTCCACGTGAACAGTACCTCGTGAATAGTGTCGCATGAACAATATTTTCCCATCGTGAATAGTAATTTTGGTGTGAATAGTTACCCGATTCCGATCGTCGGAACTAGGGTTCCGGCGAATCCACGCTGTTTCGGGGTATTCTTTTAAGAATTATTTTTAGTGTCAACATCAAGTAGAGATTCCGAGCTGAACCATACCACTTTCGACGTTCGACAACTTTTTCGGTACAATTTCTTTTCCCGTAGGATCGTGCCATCATTCCGATCCTACCCATAAAATACCATCACAGTCTCGTGCCTCAATTCCGACGACTGTTTTGCATCCCGTAGGATCGTGCCATCATTTCAATCCTACCCACAAAATACAATCACAGTCTCGTGCCTCAATTCCAGTGATTGTTTTGCGTCCTTATCTTCCAGAGCATTAGTAAGAAAGTATCTGTTGTACAATATTACAACTTAGTGTAATCATGTAGACAACTTAAGTGTTTATAAATACAACTCAGTGTAATCATGTAGACAACAATTCAATAATATATTTTCTCCCATAATTTCTCACGTTTACAAAGCAAATTTTGTCAACTAAGCAACAACTTTTAAAAAAAACACACACACACACAACAAATAAATAGGGAAGAGAATAAAATAAAATAAAATACCAAGGAAGATCACAAGGAAAACAAAGTCTAAGATCTGCATTCACGATGCAATTGATGATTAATTCTTCTAAAGTCTTGTCATTACAAAATACATAAAATTAAATAAGTATTCATCAGTTATCTAATCATTTTAGAAGAATAACAGTAAATTACTAATAATCTAATTCTTAACAGATTGGAGAAATAAACTACACTCAAATAATTGAAAAACTAAAGCACTATAATATAAACTATGGCTGGCCAGCGTTTGGTACATTCGTTCCTTCATTAAATTATTATTGTATTTTTATTTTATTTAGCACACTTAATTTTATTTACTTTAATTATTTATTAGTATAATTATAAATTTATAATGGAAGGATTTACACGTATGTTTACGGGTAGGGGTCATGCTTCTTCTAGTAGGGGCAACAAGGGCAAGGGTCTTATTTCTAGACAGAATCCTATTCATACCCATGATGATTTTGTTGATACTGAACATTTTCCTAGAGGAGCTATTTTCTGAAACTCAAGAAGACTTTAATTTAGACGATGATCTAGATGATGCACCCACTAATGTAGATGACAACACACTCACTAGTGCACCTTCAACTAAAATGTCTCCTATTCCCCCTAGTATGAGACGAGGTCAAGCAACAAAAGAATTTTTCGGTATATATTATCCTACTATTTTAACTATGTTGTTTTATATAACTCTAATATTTTTATTACTTAGTGAATCTATGAAAAAATCAGCTTATATGACAGTTATTAAAAAAATATTTTATTCTTATTTTCACTATTTATATTATTGGTGCTGTATTAAATTCGACTATTAAAATAGACGATACCAAATCACTTATTGAAACTATTTACGATTGTATAGAAGTACTACCACCTCCAAGTCCCAAAAATCCAAATCACCCACTACCTATTAAACAAACTAAAGAAGAAGTGTTGTCTAGCGTAGAAGACCAATGCAAAAAAGTATATAGGTTTTACCAACTAGAAAGTGCAAGTAACCTACCGGCTTCCATACCATCTTCTTCTTCAACACAACCTCACAAAAGACATGTTGTTTCTGCGGCTAGTATTGAAAGCCCCAGAAATAGAATGTGCGGTCGTACCGCTACTAACCAAATTAACGAGTTCGATATTTTTGTTTTGCAGGGTTATGTACCGTACCAAGCAGTTTTCAATGAAGAATGACGTGAAGACTTGCTGAAATACTGAAGGGGGAATGAGAAGACCTTTCCGACACTTTCAATGATGGCCCGAGATGTTTTGAACATTCAAGCATCATCAACGACGTCTGAAGAGCTTTTTCTGCCGGCAGATATCAAATAGGAGAGCACAAACACTCATTAGCCGGAGACAGCTTGGAGATTGTAGTATTATTCATAGATTGGATACGAGCGAAGCGGAGAAGGTGCGGTCAACTGGAGATCAACGAAGAAGAAGATGGAAACTACAACGAAATCTTATCCGAAGGTGATGGAAGCGACGTGGAGAAATTTGACCAACAAATACCAATTCCAACCGAAGAACCACATGAAATTATCAAGAAATCAGAACAAGTTTTTTTCAGAATGTAATTTTTTTAATTGCAATTTTACTATGTAATTTGCAACTTTTGAACAACACCACAAAGTTGCAATTTTGACAATTGTATTTGTATTACAAAAAAATCATGTCTATTAAATAATATAAGAGGCACAAAAACAACATTGAGATGTTTTTATTATACTATCTTGTCTTGTTTAATTATTGAATTTTTTTATATATATGTTATTTTTTAAATTAAGTGTAAAAAAAAGAAAAAAGAACCACCCAGAATCCCAATCCCGTCTGACCCGACCCCGACCCGACCCGAACCCGGCCCACTGGTCATCCCTAGTATAAACAGAATTGAAAGAAAAAATAGGAGGTAAAGAGATGGAATTGTTGAAATTCTCAATCTCTCACACACGACTCACAAATTGACTCTAATCTCTCATTATCCACCTCCTAACAATAAGTGGCGGCATTTATTAATTTTTTATTAATAGATTAATAATAAAGCCACACTTTTCAGCATCATATAATTTTTATATTAAAGAATGTTAATGTCCTAATAGAAGAACTCAAGAAAGTGGAAGAAAAAAGAGATTGGCGAGGGGGGGGGGGGGAATTGATAATAATGATTATTAATGAGGAATGAATAGAGATCATGGTCTATCACAGATGCCACATCCAAGTGAATCAATCCTTATCACTTATATGAACCCAGCATAATAAGAAATATTAAATTCAGTTTATGGAATTGTGAATTTTTAAGGTTATTCTTTGTTAGTTTGAGTTGGAGGAAATATACACTGAGCTCTCATTTGTATCCCTCAGTTCTTTAGCGCCTCTTCTCCCCCGCCATTTAAGTTTTCGCTCCAGAAAAAGAAAAACAAATCACAATCACATACGTATTATCAATATTTTTACGTAACCCTTTTGTCCCAAAATACTTGATTATGTTTTGTTTTTCGGAAATCAATTTGATTTATCTTCATATTTAAATTAGATTGAATTTAATTTAATATTTAAAATTAAATTTAAATATTAAAAAAATTATACGAGAAGTACTATAAGATATATTTATTATTCTATATAATATGATAATAAAATACATCTTACAAAATAGATAAAAGTTTATGTAATTTGAATCTTGAGAAGTAAAATATGACAAGTATTTTAGGACATAAAAAGTTGTTGAAAATTTACCTTTGGTGGGGAGGTGCGTCCACCCATATTTAATGAATTAAACACAAGGGTTCCGCATGTTGGAGGCTTTGTCTCTTCACACGTGCATAATCTACTAAGGGAGTAGATGACCGTAGGGCCAAGAATCGTCAAATTTCATTGAGAAATGAAAGAGATATTGATCCACGAAGTAAGGTGTTTGAGGCATGAAAATATGGTGTGGTACAAATCTACCACATCGGTGGGAAAAGGAAGAATTGCTCTCTTTATAAGTCTCAAAATTGGCTAAGGTTTTGGGACCCCAGGGGTAACTCATGTGTTTGAAGGAGGGAGGACCTAGGTGTGCTTGAGTTCGAGGCTAAGTCCACACGCGCGCCGCCGCCGCCGTCCGGTCGTGGGTCGTGGGCTTTGGGCTTTTTCTGATAGACCCCTAAATTGTATAATATTTACAGTTTGATCCCTGAAGTTTCTGGAAAGATGAAACTGGGAACGACAGCCCTTCAAGATGCACATTGAATTAGCCATTAATCTGCACTTAATCACTAATCACCTCCCTAAAAGCACATTAAATCATCCATTAAAACCATTAATCTGCACTTAATCACCTCCCTAAAAGCTCATTCAAGATGCACATTAAATCAGTCATTACTTGGCTGATTAATTCCCTCACTAATGACCATTACTTGGCAGTTGAGGAGTCCCTCCCCTTATGCTATTAATGGAGCCTTTTAGCTCAATTGTGGGTGACAGAAAAACGAGACTACAATATACACACAAAGACAAACTAAAATTCTGTCCAAAAATATGAGCAGCAGAAACGTGTGGACAAACATAAAACTCTTTCTTCCTTTTCCATTCTTCAACAAGTCGTTTCGTGTTTGTTTTCTTCGTCAGAATCAACCCATTTGATTTGTAGTGTTGATTAGTTGTTGTTTTATCTTGGGAGACTATTGCCCGTTAACGTAAAAGCATATATACGGGGCAATTTTGTCTTAAAGACAGAAAGTCATCTCTCGACTCAGCCACAGTTGTAACAATCCAGATTTAGTGTTTCTTGATTTCAGGTTATCAAGATTCAAGACTCAATAACCTTGCGGCAGTTCTGTATATTGGCTTGTTTGTTTATCCTTTCGAACACTTGTAATATTTATTTACTTTTCGTTCTGCTTTACAATATCCAACAAGTTTAAAACAAGATTGTATTAATGTTCGAAAGATGTCGGTCAAAAGTTGTATGATCAAATCTGGATATGGTTGTGGTTTTCTGGTAGAAGAGAGTGATGATTATGCTGTTGAAGGTCAACGTGTTCATGGTGTCACCGCTCCTGAGAGTGGTGGGAACAAGCGCTAACGAGAAGCTGATGATGTCAACTGGGAAAAGAGGAGAAGGCTGAAGATGTGATTCTATCTTATAGCAGAAGGCCTATATCTGTCCCAGACAAATGATCCGAATAATGGTAAGGAGAAAATGGACACTCAGTCTGATGAAGTGACTGAAGTGGGCCAGAATCCGAAATTGGGATAAGTAATTTTTCTTCCTTGTCAAGAATAAGATTAAATGATGTCTGATTAAAAATGTCTTAAAGTAAGGAGGAATATGAAAATGTTTTCACGAATTAATTTATATTCTTTACGCTTTAAAATCGGAAGTTTAATCTTATCTTCCTTCCCGTTTAAAGATTGAATTTTGTAAACGACTTAAAAATATCCGTTCTTTTGAGTGTAATTATTAAAAGTGTGTAAAGTAGCACATACGAGGGAGAAAGATCCACTGATTGTGCGAAAATTGTTACCACTCTTAAGTAAGCGCCAAGAATTGTCTGGGCTCCAATCTCAAGGGAAGAAGACTAAAAGATAATGTCTTATCTTAAGACGTTGACCCTGTCACACTATTTGACAGAAGTTCCTTCATTTGATATGATGATATTGGACACTCAGTCGTACAAAGCCTACGGGCGACTGGAGTGGGACAAAATTCCTTTGATAGGATGATATTGGACACTCAGTCATACAAAGCCTACGGGCGACTGGAGTGGGTCCAGAATTCATTTGATAGGAAAAGTAATTGACACCTAGTGTGGTGGGCCAACGTTTCCAGGTCTTAAATGATCTGAAGGCCAAAAGAAAGGCTGAAAAGTAATGGACACCTAGTGAGGTGGACCAGAGTTTCTAGGTCTTAAATGATCTGAAGGCCAAAAGAAAGGCAGAAAAGAAATTGGACACTCAGTCTGCCAAAGCAACTGGAGGGCCAGAGTATCCAGATCACATATGATCCGGTTACGCCCTAACCACGGGCAAGAGGTTGTTCACGTGAAGCAACGCCACCTCTAAAGTAGAAGGCGTTGGAGAGGTTGTCCTCAATAGGACTTCAGGGAATGAGATCACTCTAAAAGGAGGTGATACATATCCCAAACTTGGTTTAAGGGACGCTGTTGTTCAAGCTGGTTTGAGACTAGTCCAACAGGTCTATAATAACTAAGAATGGTACAGTATGTCTGTAGCCAAATGAATGATATATTGGTAATTCGTGCATCTATGCCATCATAGATTAAGACACGTTAAATAGAAAGTCATTCAAAAGCTAACGAAGTTGAGATTGTTGCCTTCTGTCGACATAAAACCTCAAATTGAATGTGAGGTAGGCGAAGAGGCAAAATCACATTTCCAAATTCCGTCATAGGAATAGCGAAAGAAGCATCGCTCCTCTAGAACTTAGTCACACCTACTTGGGTGAGTTAAGTTTATACAAAATAGAGGGAGGAGACAAGTACTTTGTGACTTTCATTGATTATGGTACAACGTATTGCATCCTTTGCTTGTTGAAAAGCAAAGATGAAGTTGTTGAAGTGGATAAGCGCTACAAAGCAGAAGTTGAAAATCAACTAAGCCTACGGATTGAGGAATTCGTAGTGATAGAGGGGGAGAATGTAAAGCATCATTCATTAAATGACTGCTCATTACTCACCTCAGTCCAATGGTGTTAGCCAATCGCAAAGTCGTACGCCTAAATTATGTGAGGCAAGGCGATCCTTACCGCTAATGCGATTCTCAACAGAACTACACATAAGGATAAGGATAACCCTCCATGTGAAACATGAAAATGATCTCACATACAAATGTTGTGATGTGGGGTGGCTTGGTAGAGGTTGGAATGCCGAAACATGTCAAGTTGGACTTAAGACAGTAAATTGCATATCTACTGGATCTGCAAATAACAGTAGTGATTATCGCCTCTTGGTGTCAAAGAATGCTGAATTCTTTGAAGATAACTTTCATTGAAAAGGAAAAAGAAGTAATTGCTCGAGGTTAGCAAGAATCGGCGAGGGCCTGACTGTTCGAAACTAGATGTTCCGTATCTACAAGACTCGAAAGTTGCTGACTATTTAGAACTTAATATTCCAGATCTGCAGAACTCAGGGATTCTAGATGTTAAACCGAGACGGAGCAAAAAGGAGACAAAGACTTGTTCATGGCCTTCTAGCTTGTATGGTTGAGAATGAACCATGGACAATTAACAAATAATTGTCATCTCCAGAAGCGCTGCTTTGGAAAGAAGCTACAAAGAGAAAAATAGATTTCATCATATAGAACCATACTTGTGTAATGGTTGATCTTCCTCCAATAAAAGAACCTTTGGGTTGTGAAAGAGGATACTCAAAACTGAGTACAAAGTATATTGATCTACTGACGAATATAAGGCCTCGGCCACTTTTACATGTGATTCCCTGTGAATATCATAACATCCAGGGCCATTGGAGTCTTGCTTGGCATGGATGTTGAAACAGTCTTTCTAACCGGAGTGTTGGAAGGGGAGGATCAAAGTTGGTTTGCTAGACTGTTGGGCTTCTTCCTGAACTTTCATTTTGGTCCCTGAAATATTTACATTTTGGTCCTTGAAGTTTCAGATAAAACAGAAATAGTGAATCTGACCACATAAACATTGACTCTGAAGTTAGAAAGTCAACAGTTGGAAAACCAACAGTTTGAGAGTGGAGGTTATATTGAAACAAAAGATATGAGTATCACTGATCACATTTTAGGAATTGGATTTCTAAGACATCTAACGGACCGGTCTAACTCCAAACTCAGTTGTGAGATAATTGACAGTCTCGTTGAAGCCACCAATGGATATGAATCATAGAACTGATTGGAATCATGGTGCATCCATAGACAAGGAGCGATATGTGCAGGTCACGTGTAGTTCAATGTATTGTACACACTACAACCGACCTGGTATCGGCCTACAAACAAGATCAGTTAATTAAGGTTCACTTGTGATTCTGGAAATAATCGATAGAAGGTGTTAAGTCGGATATGACGATATCTGAAATATTTGCTTATCTATGGATTATGGTATTCTGGATGTCCATCAGTTCTGGGAGAACACAATAATGCAAACTGGACATCAGATGTGAAGAACATTAATGCCACAAGTAAATGTATGTGTATGGTGGGTCTTGGAAAATTCTCTAATCAAACTTGCATCAGCCGATTCATGATGGAATTGGAGTTTATCGCTTTATACAAAACATGAAAGAAGTTGAGTAACTTCACGACTCCTTAGAGGACGTCCATTATTGGGAGAAACACATGCCTTCAGCAGTTATACACTGTGGCTAGCCGATCGGCTTTAAGAAGGACACGAATGACGGAGTCTGGACATATCTGTCAGGATCTGTCGGAGACATAAGACTGTATGGCAGTTGATCATCACGGGTGTCACTTTCTTGATTACTAATCAAAGGATATAGCGGACCCTTTTAACTAAGGGGCTATCCGGAGATCAAGTGTTCTGCCTGTCTAGGGGAATGTGCTTAAAACCCAAACAATACGAACCTTTGCGGTGGTAACCCAACCATATTGACCGGAGATCCCAAGAATTTTATTCAATGGGAAAACTAAGCTACAAAAGGTTCAGTTGAGCACTTCGATGGAAGTGAGAGCACTTCGGATGATGATTTCTGTAGGGAAACATGAATCCAAAGTTGTTCATGCGATAGACATTAAAGTGCTACCTGCATGGTGGGTAAAGGTTAAGTTTCCAAACTTTTAATGATCCTCAAACGGTTGAGGTTAAGGTTGGAGAAACTTTTAATGATTTTTAACACTTGTGAAGTGGGGTATAGCAGGATACCTTGTATGAGATCACCTATTTAAGTGCGAGGACATGCCGCATCAAATGAACGCACTTAAGAATCCAAGTGTGTCCATGGCCACAACGAACAAAACAATAAGAAGAAAACGAATATGGAGAGATATTGTGTTGGTATCATTGTCTTGACTTACACTAAACACTGACGGTTTAAGACATCACGTTCACCGCGTAGTAAGTAAGTCCGATGGTATTCAACAAGGGAAGGTTCAAAGCAAAAGCTACCTCTCCTGATGCAATATATTTTCGCTGAAAGATTGCTGAAAGTAGGCACCTTGTGTGTGCGCCAAAATCTCTTTCAAGAGGGGATTGTTGGAAATTTGCCTTTGGTGGGAAGGTGCGTCCACCCATATTTAATGAATTAAACACTAGGGTTCCGCACGTTGGAGGCTTTGTCTCTTCACACGTGCATGATCTACTAAGTGAGTAGATGATTGTAGGGCCAAGAATCGTCAAATTTCGTTGAGAAATGAAAGAGATATTGGTCCACGAAGTAAGGTGTTTGAGGCATGAAAATATGGTGTGGGACAAATCTACCACATCGGTGGGAAAAGAAGAGTTGCTCTCTTTATAAGTCTCAAAATTGGCTAAGGATTTGGGACCTCAAGGGGTAACTCATGTGTTTGAAGGAGGGAGGACCTAGGTGTGCTTGAGTTCGAGGCTAAGCTCACACGCACGCCGCCGCCGTCCGCCCGTCCGGTCCGGGCTCGGGTCATGGGTCACGGGTCGTGGGTCGTGGGCTTCTTCTGATAGACCCCTAAATTGTATAATATTTACAGTTTGGTCCCTGAAATTTCTGAAAAGATGAAACTGGGAACGACGGAAGGCAGAGAGTTTCTGCCTACCGTTTGGATTGGTTTTTGGAACGTTAAAACCATTAATCTGCACTTAATCACCTCCCTAAAAGCTCTTTCAAGATACACATTAAATCAACCATTACTTGGTTGATTAATTCCCTCACTAATGACCATTACTTGGCCATAAACTACCATTACTTGGCAGTTGAGG
Source organism: Anisodus acutangulus (assembly GCA_029783415.1). Lineage (NCBI taxonomy): Eukaryota > Viridiplantae > Streptophyta > Magnoliopsida > Solanales > Solanaceae > Anisodus > Anisodus acutangulus. The sequence goes on along the minus strand of CM056506.1, from coordinate 21,777,732 downwards.
AGTCCCTCCCCTTATGCTATATAATGGAGCCTTTTGGCTCAATTGTGGGTGACAGAAAAACGAGACTACAATATACACATAGAGACAAACAAAAGAGAAACTAAAATTCTATCCAAAAACGTGAGCAGCAGAAACATGTGGACGAACAGAAAACTCTTCCTTCCTTTTTCATTCTTCAGCAAGTCGTTTCGTGTTTGTTTTCTTCGTCAGAATCAACCCATTTGCTTTGTAGTGTTGATTAGTTGCTGTTTTATCTTGGGAGACTATTGTCCGTTAACGTAAAAACATATATACGGGACAATCTTGTCTTAAATACAGAGATCCATCTCTCAACTCAGTCACAGTTGTAACAATTTAGATTTAGTGTTTCTTAATTTCAGGTTATCAAGATTCAAGACTCAACAACCTTGCGGCAGTTCTGTATATTGACTTGTTTGTTTATCCTTTCGAATACTTGTAATATTTATTTACTTCCCGTACTGCTTTACAATTTCCAACAAAAGTAATATAGAATGTATTGCAAAAAGACATAAAACACATGATATACGGGAAAAGACTTGTTCTGATAACAAATTTCAAAGTTCATTAAATAAAAAGTTTCTGCTTAATATAGGTATCCCTGAGACTGTAGCCTTGGAAATTACCTCATCATTACATGGGAAGAACAACTTTAATCTTCATTTACACTAACTTATTCCTAAAAACCTACGAAAAGTATGTTTGAGCATGCAAATTAGCTACAACAGTCACTTCTAATCTATATATATAGTGCACAATTAAGAATATTAAGAGGCATAAGAATCTAATATCAGTGTAATTGTGCGGGGTTAATAGTTAATACACATACAATATTATTGTAATTAGAAGTTACACAAATAAAAAACTGTTAGGAATATAAGGATTAATTAGAGAAAGCTGCTGTGGTGTGAAATATAATGTGATGATAAACGCTATTTAATATGGTGAGTGGGTCTTTATTATGGATGACAGATGGAACATTTATTATTTGGCTAAATTTATGTGCAGCCTTAGTGATCGTTAATATCTTACACTTAGACACTTTAAATAAATCTTGTTTCATTGCTCATTGAATAAGAAAAGCGGGCTCTATAACTTCATTTAGTTATATGGGGTAGGGTCTGATTATGTCATTTAGACACTTTTCGCTGAATCAGTCAAATAAGAAATGTGTGTGTAGCACACTCGTCGATCACATTACAAAACGATAAATTAAATTATGACATATTATCCCATAATTATAAAAAATATAAATTGAGTAAAACTAATATTTCAAAAAAGAAAAGAAAAATCTATTTTCTAAACCCTACACAATATTAACATAAAAAGAATCACATTTACTAACAAAATAAAATTTTTGAAATCATATTCTTGGTGTTCTTCACCATTTTCATGTGTGTTCTTGTTTCAACCATGATTTTAATCCAAAATTTTAAGAAAACTCCTTCAAATTTGTTATAACTTCATCTAAAGATTCCCCAAGAAGACAACCACAACATTAATTTCTCAAAATTTTCATCAAATAAAGTAACTCATTTTAAATCTTCAAGCTTTCTAAAGAACCTTTTAATGGTGTTTTCATGAGTTTCTTTGATTTTTTTTCTTTTTACTAGGAGAGAGCAATACATTGAGTTGAATTAAAAATGTAATTATTGCTTTTTTTTCCGGTAATGATAGCTATGGCGGTGATGGTAGGAAGATGATAGAAAAAAGAATGAAGAAGAAAGGAAATAAAACAGAAAAAAAAAGAATGAAGAAGAAGAAGGAAATTTAAATAAAAATAAAAATTGGCCTTTCCACGCGGTTGTTTCGTGTAAAATCAACACAATTTGTCAATTCAGCGAAAATTGTCTAAATGACACAGTGGGAGTCCACCGTAGATATCTAAATGGAACAAAATTTAGTTGAGATGTCTAAATGAAAGATGACGACCATAAGAGGCCGCTGATGGATTTAGCCTTATTATTTTATTGGTAAATAGAGGGTCTATCGGAAACAACTTCTCTACCTCGCAAATGTAGAAGTAAGATCTGCATATATCCTACACCCTCCAGACCTCACTTGTGGGATTACACTGGGTATGTTGTTGTTGTAGAGTGATTAATTAAGAGAAAAATGCCAAAAATGAGATTAAAACTTCTGCCGTTCCATTCCTCCATAAGCATGGTGTTATGCATATTGAAATAGTGCTCTAAATATATCTACGTATTGGAGTAGTTAATTTTTGTATTGACCTAATAAGCACATTTAACATAATTAATAGGAAAACGAAAAAACTGAAAAAAAAAATGATGGGAAAGGGTCATCAGGGTATAGAACGTGGGTATGGCATTTAATGTTAAATAATGAATGACATAAAGATGGTGTATTTAATTTATTTATTTTGCAGATTTATTGGACATCAAATAAGGAGATTTTTTTAAAAAAATGAAAAAAAAAATTAAAAATAATAATCATAAAGAGGTACACATCACCTTATACATATAGATTTAGTACTCGGTGCAATTGTGCTTTTTATTTTATGCACATTAATATTTAATTTGTTTTGGATATAACGTAATTGTCTAATTCTCTCACTTATATTATGATTCGAAATTTCGAGTACATTGATGTGAAAGATTCGCGATTTTCATTTTTCTTACTTCAAGAATAATTTGAGGATATATGATGCTCGATATAAACGAATTTAAGCATATTCAACCCAACAAGACAATGGCAGACTGACCTGAAGACAGTTATATTCTTTTTAGTTTTTGCTCTTGAAACTTTGTAAATATATTCGTCCTTGCTTTTTGTTAAAAGTTTGTATCGAAAAGGATGTTGAGAGTATCAGTGATGAAGAAATTGATCTCAAACTTCCATTGATGGAGGTTGAGAAGCTTGAAACGAAAGTTCTAGAGAGAGAGAGTTGATCGGAGAAGAAAGCATTTACAAGTCTGAATTTGGGAAATGAAAAACTGATTCATTTCATGATATATATATAAATATCTAAAATATCTTCCTAACCGACTTAACAAACTAAGCTAGCTAATTACAAAAAGTCACTACTCATAACTAACTAACTAAATTCAGAATTATGGAGCTTAATTAATCTCAACAGCTCAAGCTTATAATTAGTCAATCTTAACCCCTCCCACTCAAGTTGGAGGAGATATACTCGCTGCCAACTTGCGCAAAACACAAGAATGTTTAGGTCCTGATAGTGCCTTAGTTAGAACATCAGCCAATTGTTCTTCGGTTGAGATGTGATGGAGTACAACGAGTCCTTCTTGAAGCTTATCTCGAACAAAACGACAATCTACCTCTCTGTGTTTAGTTCTTTCGTGAAAAAATGGATTATTGGCAATGTGTACAGCTACTTCACTGTCATAAAATACTGAAATAGGCAAGTCACATGTGACAGTTAGATCATTCAACAATCTTTCTAGCCAAATCAATTCACCCGCAACTTTCCTAACAGCCCTATACTCTGCTTCTGTAGAAGACAAGGACATTGTTGTTTGCTTCTTAGATTTCCAGCTAATTGGACTGTTTCCCATCAACACAATATATCCACTCACTGATTTTCTGGAGTTTAGACATGCAGCCCAGTCTGAATCACAATAAGCAGTGATGATGCAATCTGGACTCTTAGACAAAAAAAATGCCTCGAGTAGGATCATCTTTCAAGTACCTTAAGACATGAAAAGCTTCTTAGAGGTGAGGCTCCCTAGGAGATTGCAGAAACTGGCTCAAATGTTGAACACTGAAAGCAATATCCAATCTTATATTAGTTAAAAAGTTCAGCTTGCCCGTAAGTTTTCTGTAGAAGGAAGGGTCACTCAGTAGCTTTCCCTCATTTGACTTCAACTTAACAGTGGAATCAAGTGGTGAGGTAGTTGTTTTACAATTTGTGCATTCAAATTCCTTGAGCAGGTCTGTAGTAAACTTCCTCTGAGAAATCAAAACAACATCTTCTTTGTAAAGAATCTCAAGGCCTAGGAAGTAATGTAACCTTCCCAGGTCTTTGATTTTGAACTGCTCATGCAGGAAAGACTTCAAGGTTGCTATCTCATTGGAATTAGTCCCAGTCAATATCACATCATCCACATATATTGTAACACACACTGTTGATGAACCATTTTTCCTATAGAATAAAGAGTAGTCACTATTGGAATGTGAGTAACCTCTTGAACATAAGGCTTGTGCTAATTTGTCATACCACTGTCTACTTGCGTATTTCAACCTATATAATGACTTCTTTAGTCTGTATACTAAGTATTTACTGTCTACCATGAGACCTTGAGGAATATCCATATAAACTTCTTCATTCAAATCACCGTGCAAAAATGCATTGTTCACATCTAACTCTCATCCCTTTTTTACTGCCAAACTTATCAAGGTTCTGACAGTGATCATCTTGACCACTGGTGAGGAAGTCCTAGTATAGTTTACTCCAGCTTGTTGTGTAAACCCTTTCACAACTAACCTTGCCTGGTATCTTTCTATGGTCCCATCATCTTTGTGTTTGATTTTATATACCCACTTGCACACTATGACCCTCTTTTCTGTAGGTAATTGCACTAAGTCCCAAGTGTTGTTGTCATATAGTGCCTCAAATTCTAGGGTTATTGCTGCTTGTCAAGCAGGATCCTTAACTGCTTTTTCATAAGAATATGGTTCACAGTCATGAGAAATGTGCTTAACTAACTGATGACTATCAGAAGTGAGACTAGTGAGTGAAACATGACTGTCAAGGTAGATATATGTGAATTAGGTAGGTTTGAAGTAGAGGGTGCTTGAGGTTGTAATGTAGGCAGGGTATATTTGTATTTCTTCAGAAGATTTGATATGGTGTGAGTTCTACCAGTTCTTCTAAGTGCTGGTTGAAGAGTTTGAGAGATAAAAGACTACTAAATGTGAGTTGATGTGTTTGAAGGTGATGAGGTGTTGAATGAGATAGTTTCAGTTGGCATGTGGTTATTGGGACTATTGGTGCCAAGGCTGTTGGGTGGTGAAGATGATGTTGATGGTTGAGTGGTTGGTTCAATGTTGCTTGTGTGTGAAAGTTAATGGTGTGATATAGAGATACAAGTGACCTTATCAGTGATGCCATTAACCAACACATAACATTTGTTAAAATCATCGAGAGTTGAATTAAACAGACTAGAATTAGCAGACTTAGTTAAAACAGAACTGAAACTAGAATCAGAAAATGACACAGCAAAAGGGAACACATTTTCATAGAAAAACACATCTCCGAAAACGTAAATCCTCTTGGTGCTGAGATCTAGAACCTTGTATACTTTTGTGTTGAATGGGTACCCAACAAAAATATGAGGTGTGGATCTTGATTCAAATGTGTCTAGTGAGTTTTCAGGGTCTTAGTAAAACACAGACAACCAAAAGACCTAAGGTATGAATATGTTGCATGTTTTTGGTATAAAAGCTCAAAGGGTCTTTCATTTTTTAGTACAACAGTGGGTAGTCTTCTTACTAGGTATGTTGCTGTCAAGATACATTCTCCCCAATATCTTATGGAAAGCTTGGACTGATATAGCAATGTCTTGAAATCTCAAGTAGATGTTTGTGTTTTCTCTCCACCACACCATTTTGTTATAGTGTATATGGACATGTTTTTTGATGTACAATTCCCTTTTCTTGGAGAAATTCTATGATTTCATGGTTGGTAAATTCTGTCCTATTGTCAGTTCTTATGGACTTGATGGTGGTTTTGAATTGATTTTCTATTAAGGCAACAAAATTTTTTATGGCCTGTAGGGTGTTGCTCTTGCAATTTAGCAACTGAGTCCATGTTGACCTACTGAAATCATCAACAATAGTGAAAAAATACTTGTGGTTATCATGAGTAGGAACATGTTATGGTCCCCATAGATCTATGTGAAGAAGTTCAAAAACTTTGATATTGGAGGTTGTGGTTTTGGGTGAAAATGGTGACCTTGCCTGTCTTTCCATAGGACAGGCAGTGCACATGAAAGGTTGTTTTGGTGAGAACTTTACTGGTATGATAGATATTCCCATCATCTTCACAAATGGAACATGACCTAGTCTATTATGCCACAAGTGATCAACACTGTTTCCATGAGATATGCATGACATGAGACTCTTAACAGAATTAAAAAATGAAAACAGTATTATTATCAAAACAAACTCTCTTATTGATTGAATTGGTAGAATTTACACATGAATTAGAATATGGTGCAATGACATCAGTAGAGTGTGTTCCCCTAGTGCTAGAATGGATGAAATTTACAAGTGAAACTGATGGGGAAGGGGAACATAGAGTTTGCTTATTACAAGTAGTCAGAAAAGGATCAACAAATGAAAACTTTTATGGTTCAGCAGGACCTGAAGAAGCATTGTGACACTTTGAGAAAAAGGGAGTAGAGGTCATTCCTTGCTATACCAATCTCCAGAGGGCTTTTCATTGAAGGGCCCTGCAGAATACATGAAAACCAGCTGAAACTGATTAGTCATTTGATTTGTAAAGCCAAGCAATGAACATTAATTAAATTAAACTTAAAAATAAGAACAAACAAGACTTTATACAAAGTCAGTGCAGGAGTCAAATGTGCATCACAAATTTCAGGCACTTTTACCTTACATCCATTTGGTAAGGTCACAAGGAAAGGGAAAGATAAAGGTCTAATATTGATAAGGGCAGTGTTGTTATAAGTCATGTGGTGTGAAGCACCAGAGTCTATAATCTAAGAATCAACAGAAAATTTTGCATGTTTACATGAAAGATCACCAATATCAGTAATTGAAGAGTAGCAAGCTAGAATACCTACAAGGTTTACAGCTCCACCAGCAGTGATGTTGTCTATAACTTCTCTTGCAGACTGTCCAGTTGAATTTCCTCCCTGTACTTGAATGTGCTCCAACAACATAAGCAGTTGATCATATTGTTTTTTTGTCAAAGTATTACCAGAAAGCTGCCCAGAAAATTGTTTACTGTTATTCTCAGAGTTACTTCTAATCATTTCTTCAGGTCCCCCATGTACATTGGGTACATTAGCTGCTGATGCTGAATTTTTCCCTTTTGTAAACTTAAAATCACGAGGGAATCCATGCAACCTATAGCATTTGTCCTTTGTATGTGGCTTTAGATTTGTGTCAACTAAAATTAAGTAAAGAGAGAATTGTTCTTTATAGAGAGCTCAATGTCATTTGATATTAGGAAAAGCAGAGTTAGCTATTAGTGATACAACTCGAGCAGTATGCTTATCAGGTGAAGTGAAGCCTCATTTGTGGCTAAGATCGCAGGCTTATGATGTGAAAGGATTTGCTAGATTAAGCTTAATGGATAGTTTGATGTTCATCAATGAACGCAACAGGTTGAACGGAAACAGAAGGAAAACCCCTTACTATGCAATGCACATGTTGAACAAGCAGATAACAGCCACGTGGATTTTCGTGGGGGTCGCTAAGACCATGGCAGATGAAATTAATGACGATGGAATGCTTAAATCCAGGGTCCAGCTGCTCCAGCATTGCCTTGCCGATGGAAAAATGAAAGGGAATAGAGGCACTCTTCAAAAGTAAGTACTGAATTCTTTTTGTTGATGCTTATTTCAAAGTACAAATATTAGTGCTTCAAAGTTTACATGATAGCAAAAATTTTGAATTGTCTCTGCTGAAATAAAAGATTCTTTTTATGCTATCAAATTATCTAAAAGATAACTACAACTGACGATCTATAACAAAAGCGACGAGTTAGGAGGTTGTCTTGAATCGCACATCACAGTCGATGAAGAAGCGATGAGGAGGAGGTTGTCTTGAATGATCTCGCTCTATGTGTAATTATTGTAATATGCTTGGACACATTCGTGAAGTATGCTATTTTCTTCAGAGTGACCTTGAGGAGAGGAGAAAGTTTATATGGAGCAACCACCTGGTTTTGTTGCTCAAGGGGAGTCTAACTTGGTCTTCCGATTGCGCTGAACATTTTATGGTCTGAAACAATCTCCTCGAGCCTGATTTGGAAAGTTCAACACAGTAATTTTGGAGTTTGGCATGACTCGTAGTGAAGATGATCACTTAGTATTTTATCGGCATTCCACTCCAAATCTAGTATTTCATGAGAGGACTAAACATATTGAGATTAAATGTCACTTTGTCAGAGAAAAGATACTCCCTAGTGATATTGTTACAAATTTTGTGAAGTCGAGTGATCAGCTTGCAGATATTTTCACCAAGTCCCTCAATGGTCCTCGTATTAATTACATCTGTAACAAGCTCGGTACATATCACTTGTATGCACCAGCTTGAGGGGGAGTGTTAGAACTTAGAATATGAATAGGATTTCATATATAGTATCATATTAGGAAAAAAGGATTGTAATGTAAAATAGGAATATGATTTCATATATAGTATCCTACTAGGAAAAATGATTGTAATGGAGTGTTTATAAATACAACTCAGTGTAATCATGTAGACAACAATTCAATAATATATTTTCTTTCATAATTTCTCACGTTTACAAAGCAAATTTTGTCAACTAAGCAACAACTTTAAAAAAACACACACACACACACACACAACAAATAACAAATAAATAGGGAAGAGAAGAGAAGAGAAGAGAATAAAATAAAATAAAATAAAATAAAATAAAATAAAATAAAATAAAATAAAATAAAATAAAATAAAATAAAATAACAAGGAAGATCACAAGGAAAACAAAGTCAATAGATCTGCATTCACGATGCAATTGATGATTAATTCTTCTAAAGTCTTGTCATTACAAAATACATAAAATTAAATAAGTATTCATCAGTTATCTAATCATTTTAGAAGAATAACAGTAAATTACTAATAATCTAATTCTTAATAGATTGGAGAAATAAACTACACTCAAATAATTGAAAAACTAAAGCACTATAATATAAACTATGGCTGGCCGGCGTTTGGTACATTCGTTCCTTCATTAAATTATTATTGTCTGTTTATTTTATTTAGCACACTTAATTTTATTTACTTTAATTATTTATTAGTATAATTATAAATTTATAATGGAAGAATTTACACGTATGCTTACGGGTATGGGTCATGCTTCTTCTAGTATGGGCAACAAGGGCAAGGGTCTTATTTCTAGACAGAATCCTATTCCTACCCATAATGATTTTGTTGATACTGAACATTTTTCTACAATATCATTAGATTTAGACGAGGAGCTATTTTCTGGAACTCAAGAAGACTTTAATTTAGACGATGATCTAGATGATACACCCACTAATGTAGATGACAACACACTCACTAGTGCACCTTCAACTAAAATGCCTCATATTCCCCCTAGTATGAGACGAGGTCAAGCAACAAAAGAATTTTCCGGTATAATTCCTACTATTTCAACTATGTTGTTTTATATAGCTCTAATATTTTTATTACTTAGTGAATCTATGAAAAAATCAGCTTATATGGCAGTTATTAAAAAAATATTTTATTCTTATTCCCACTATTTATATTATTGGTGATGTATTAAATTTGACTATTAAAATAGACGGTACCAAATCACTTATTGAAACTATTTACGATTGTATAGAAGTACTACCACCTCCAAGTCCCAAAAATCCAAATCACCCACCACCTATTAAACAAACTAAAGAAGAAGTGTTGTCTATCGTAGAAGACCAATGCAAAAAAATATATAGGTTTTACCAACAAGAAAGTGCAAGTAACCTACCGGCTTTCATACCATCTTCTTCTTCTTCAACACAACCTCACAAAAGACATGTTGTTTCTGCGGCTAGTATTGAAAGCCCCAGAAATAGAATGTGCGGCTGTACCGTTACTAACCAAATTAACGAGTTCGATATTTTTATTTTGCAGGGTTATGTACCGTACCAAGCAGTTTTCAATGAAGAATGACGTGAAGACTTGCTGAAATACTGAAGGGGGAATGAGAAGACCTTTCCGACACTTTCAATGATGGCCCGAGATGTTTTGAACATTCAAGCATCATCAACGACGTCTGAAAGCGCTTTTTCTGCCGGCAGATATCAAATAGGAGAGCACAGACACTCATTAGCCGGAGACAGCTTGGAGATTGTAGTATTATTCATAGATTGGATACGAGCGGAGCGGAGAAGGGGCGGTCAACTGGAGATCAACGAAGAAGAAGATGAAAACTACAACGAAATCTTATCCGAAGGTGGTGGAAGCGACGTGGAGAAATTTGACCAACAAATACCAATTCCAACCGAAGAACCACATGAAATTATCAAGAAACTAGAACAAGTTTTTTTCAGAATGTAATTTTTTTAATTGCAATTTTACTATGTAATTTGCAACTTTTGAACAACACCACAAAGTTGCAATTTTGACAATTGTATTTGTATTACAAAAAAATTATGTCTATTAAATAATATAAGAGGCACAAAAACAACATTGAGATGTTTTTATTACACTATCTTGTCTTGTTTAATTATTGAGTTTTTTTTATATATATGTTATTTTTTAAATTAAGTATAAAAAAAAAACCGCTCAGGATTCCGATCCCGTCTGACCCGACCCGACCTCACCCGAACCCGGCCCACTGGCCATCCCTAGTATAAACAGAATTGAAAGAAAAAATAGGAGGTAAAGAGATGGAATTGTTGAAATTCTCAATCTCTCACACACGACTCACAAATTGACTCTAATCTCTCATTATCCACCTCCTAACAATAAGTGGCGGCATTTATTAAATTTTTATTAATAGATTAATAATAAAGCCACACTTTTCAGCATCATATAATTTTTATATTAAAGAATGTTAATGTCCTAATAGAAGAACTCAAGAAAGTGGAAGAAAAAAGAGATAGGGGGGGGGGGGTTGATAATAATGATTATTAATGAGGAATGAATAGAGATCATGGTCTATCACAGATGCCACATCCAAGTGAATCAATCCTTATCACTTATATGAACCCAGCATAATAAGAAATATTAAATTCAGTTTATGGAATTGTGAATTTTTAAGGTTATTCTTTGTTAGTTTGTGTTGGAGGAAATATACACTGAGCTCTCATTTGTATCCCTCAGTTCTTTAGCGCCTCTTCTCCCCCGCCATTTAAGTTTTCGCTCCACAAAAAGAAAAACAAATCACAATCACATACGTATTATCAATATTTTTACGTAACCCTTTTGTCCCAAAATACTTGATTATGTTTTGTTTTTCGGGAATCAATTTGATTTATCTTTATATTTAAATTAAATTGAATTTAATTTAATATTTAAAATTAAATTTAAATATTAAAAAATTATACGAGAAGTACTATAAGATATATTTATTATTCTATATAATATGATAATAAAATACATCTTACAAAATAGATAAAAGTTTATGTAATTTGAATCTTGAGAAGCAAAATATGACAAGTATTTTAGGACATAAAAAGTTGTTGAAAATTTACCTTTGGTGGGGAGGTGCGTCCACCCATATTTAATGAATTAAACACAAGGGTTTCGCATGTTGGAGGCTTTGTCTCTTCACACGTGCATAATCTACTAAGTGAGTAGATGACCGTAGGACCAAGAATCGTCAAATTTCATTGAGAAATGAAAGAGATATTGGTCCACGAAGTAAGGTGTTTGAGGCATGGAAATATGGTGTGGGACAAATCTACCACATCGGTGGGAAAAGGAAGAATTGCTCTCTTTATAAGTCTCAAAATTGGTTAAGGTTTTGGGACCCCAAGGGGTAACTCATGTGTTTGAAGGAGGAAGGACCTAGGTATGCTTGAGTTCGAGGCTAAGTCCACACGCGCGCCGCCGCCGCCGCCCGGTCGTGGGTCGTGGGCTTTGGGCTTTTTCTGATAGACCCCTAAATTGTATAATATTTACAGAAAATAATGAGCAGATATTTACAGTTTTCTCAAGCATAGGTGGAACATCTTTAGCTATAACTTTGATAAGAAACCATTAGAAATTTCAATTAAATTTCCAAGTAGGTGAATACAGTAATAAGTTTACGTACTTAATACTTTGATATATGAAAATTCCTACGATTACTTCTTTTTATACTTTCCGTGCATTGCGCGGGTACTAGTTAAAAGCAAAGTAACATAGTTATCTGGATTGAGAGGAACCAAAGGAGGTGCTCCTTCACTCCCTCAAGACTGCTCTGTGTACTATGTGTTTGAGTTTGTTAATTCATTATAACAGTTCAAATGCTGTTGGTATAGTGGATAGGAGGTAGTTAGAATTGATGTTGAATTCTGAGAGAGGCAGAACTGATTTTGCTCTCCTCTGGCAATGTAATTCTCGCAGGTAATTAATAAAACTTCTTTAGTCTAGTAGGTGTAGCTATCGTGTGAGACCTTTCATGAGACTTGACGTTGGTCATTTACAAGCCTACTTAACAGAAACATTTGCTTTGTCGACTAAACAAAGTTTCAGCAGTGCAGATTCAGAGTGTTTGTTATGAATTCTTTCGAATTCAATAATTTTAACCCAAATCTTATATATGTATTAAAGAATTTCATAATAAAAAAGTTTGAATTTTTAATACAGTAAATCAAGTTAATGGATTGTAGTAGTAGAATTTCGTAGCACTCATATTATTCAAATCATGGACTTGTATATAATGTTAAGTAAAAGTTGTCGTAACTTGAAATTAGGGAATCTCTAAGCTGTCAAATTAAATGGTAAACTTAAGTTAGCACTCACTCATATATATAGTCAAACGACCTTTATCTCTTCCACACTAATGAAGAATTAATAAAATGAGTTTTTTCACATTTTATTCATGATCTTGTAAGAACATGATTAACTAGGAGAAGCAGAAACAAATTAATTATAATGATGGAATCTTATAATTCTCGTCCTGGTGCTCAAATTTAAATTATTTGGATTTACAAGTCAAGCTAATTGACCTTTATTTGTTGTTTGTGCCAAGTCAACTATGTGAAAGCAACAAAATGTCGGCAAATTCTTGATCTGTTATTCTCATAAAGAAAGTGGGTTGGGCTGGTCTCAACTTTGAGAATTTGTATATCCCTTCTGCATCGATTAATCTCTTAATGGGAAAAGCAGGCTGATCCATAACAGCATTCAAATATAACCCAACAAGGAAATTAAAGAAACTCATTAAATATATTGAGCTTGGCAGTACATTATAATAAGTATAAATAAAAAATAATAATATAGTGATCCACTTGGTGAATTGATTCCTCCACATGTATTATTGGTGCTGACATGGCAATACACAATTGGTTCATTAACCCATCTTTGAGACTCACTTTTAATTTGCTGAATAAGGTCACTGTTATGCTTTTAACTTATAGGTATAAAACCCTACCAAATTTGTATATATTGTGAGTTGTAAGCCTTAAGCCCAATTGGATTGGTGGTAGACACATCAGAAAGGAAAATATGGGGCCCATTTTAGCTTTGGGTATTTTCCATTATAGAAATTATATGAGCTGGTCAGGGATTATGTCCAAGGCAGAAAATAACAAAATAAGGTTAAATGGAGCATTAGGGCAAGGAAAGCAATTTGGATTTGTGATAAATACACTACTTTTTGAACAACTGTAAAGGATAGTAAAAATAAAAAGTAATCAAGTTAAAAAAAGTGAAAAGGATTGTTATGTTAGATAGGCCTTAGGCCTTTGAATCTAGGCTTTTTTCATTGCTCCAAATCCTCTATATAAATGGCTCATTCTCTCATTGTTCAAAATGTGCTTGTAAGCTACACACAAAGAACTATTTCACTAATCAAGAAGTGTTAGAGAAAGAGATGATTCAGTTGCCTTTTATATTTGGCCTCCTAGGTAAAATAAATGCAATATGTTTGTTTACTTGTCATCATTTTCTCATTTTATTCATGACCCCCCCCCCCCTTCTCCCCCCCTACCCGCTTCCAACATTTTCAAGATATACGTACCAATCCTCGACAAGCCTAAAATTCCCTACAAAGGCATTGTTTTTTCTTTTTCATAAGGCAAAGGGAGAGGAAGGGGCTAGCAAGTATTGAATACACACCTGCTATGTGCAAGACTTCCATAGATATCACTAGACAACTAAAATTTGGTGATCGTACAAAGGCATTGTTGTAAATTGTTTTGTTTTTCTTTTAGTTATTCTCTTAATGCTATCGCACTGACTCCACCGGTTTCTGTAATGAAAACCATCCGGCTTCATTATCTTTTCCACTTAGAAACATTCGTATTAAAACACATTTTATAAACCTTGTCTCATATCAAAAGTTAGATAACCGGATCGCCTCATAAATTGTCATGACATTGAAGATAATATCCCATGTTGAGTGATTAATTCATTAATCATCAATGTTTGTTATTAGACTTCATTCTGGCTTTGACTTTTTATCCTCATTCTACTACTATCACTAAGTTTGAATTTCTTTTGTGATACTCTTGTAGGCAACATTGTCTCCTTCATGGTCTACCTTGCACCAGTGTAAGTATTTTCCTTGAGCCATGCAATTTTTTTTTTCTAAAAAAAAAAAAATCGTTATGAAGTGAGTTAAGTAGAATATTGAAATGAGATATTTTTATTTTGCAGGCCAATGTTTTATAAAATTTACAAGAGGAAATCAACTGAAGGGTTCCAATCAGTTCCTTACGTGGTTGGGTTATTCAGTGCCATGCTTTGGATTTACTATGCATTTCTCAAACCTGATACCACTCTTCTCATCACCATTAACTCTGTTGGTTGTTGCATACAATCTTTCTACATATGTTTCTTCCTCTTTTATGCCACCAAAAAAGCCAAGGTACATTACAACATATAAATATATTTCTAATAGTTTTATTCCATTTCCCCCCCATAGATATCGTATGTTCAAATGTTATTTCATTAACTAATATTATTGAACCTTTTTTTTGTGACACAACGTAGATGGACACAGTGAAGCTGCTTCTTTTGTTAAACTTCTTTGGGCTGGGCCTAATCATTTTGCTAACTCAATTTCTTGCAAAAGGCTCCAACCGTGCTCAAATAGTCGGATGGATTTGCCTTATTTTTTCGTTATGCGTGTTCATTGCACCTTTGGGAATTCTCGTAAGTAAATTAACTGGTGCACAACTTGACTATTCTATCAAATTTTTTAAATTTTCGTGCGTTAGCACTAATATGATTTTTTTTAATGCAGCAAAAAGTTATAAAGACCAAAAGTGTGGAGTACATGCCATTTCTCCTATCATTTTTTCTGACATTAAGTGCCGTTATGTGGTTTTTCTATGGTCTACTCATCAAAGACTACAATATTGCTGTAAGTTTAAAATATAATAACACACTTAAAAATCCCATTTCTTTTAAATAAGTGTCCTAATAATTCTCTTTTGATTTTCGAAATAGATACCAAACGTGCTGGGTTTCACCCTTGGAGTGCTTCAAATGGTGCTTTACTTGATTTACAAGAACACGAAAAAGGTCACAGAAGAAGTAAAATTATCAGAAAAAATTGAAAATACTGTTACAGTTGTTGAAGAGCATAAGCTTCCTGAGGAATTACTAAAAGAGCAGATTATTGATGTTGTGAAGTTGAGTGCTATGGTGTGTTCAGAAATAATTCCAATGGTTACTGAGCTAAATGAAACTAATGTGCCTCAAATTAGTGTGATTATTAATGAAGAGAAGATTGAGCCAAAGGGAGGCCTCTGTTGAAGTCTAATTAATTATGATAATGGCTTGTTTAATTAAGTGATATAATTGTCTAAGTGATTTTATTTGATTATTATATATGTACTTCAAATATTAGTCGTCATAGGTCCTCATGAAATGTAATTGCAGGGAAAAGCTCTCATTGTGTGTGCCTAAGTTTGATTATGTCTTTGTCGTTTGATTCTATTCTATTTATAGCTAAATTCTAACGTATTAATGAATCTTTCTATTCATATATATACAACCATCTCTTTTTTGTTCAATTTCTAACTGTTAGATCCTTTGTTGCCCATTAGTACTTTTCTTTTCCTTTTTAAACTTAAAGTACTGAACAAGGACGATTAAATGAAAAATTAAAAAGCTTTCTTATAACGTGCAAGTAATTAATATTCGGCAGGTTTAATTTTCCTCCCATAAACAGGGCGGCATAATCCGTTTCTACTTTAATTTTGTCGCTATATAGCGCTGAAGTATACGGAAATGACAACTTTTTTTTTTTTACGTGTCTGACCATGCAAAAATATCTCTCTCTCTAGATATTAATTAATTACATTAAATTAAAGGGGGCAGGTGGAAGAAAGAGAAAATAAAACAAAAGGAAAAAAACAAAACATAAGTAAGATATGACTCCACAAAGATGGGAAAGCCCACTCCCTCGTGCAGTATATATATATATATTTGCTTAACGTATAATGGCTTTGAGTAGGTTGCTTCCATTTTTCTTTTTTCTTCTTCTTTTCTTTTTTGGTCCTTCAATTAATCCTGTTATACTAATTACACGGTTAATTAACCTCTCATACCTTCGAGAGATGAAAAATTGTTTACAACAATGTTTCAAGCGTGCTACCTATCCTTAACAAAAATCATATACTTGATTCCTTGAGGAATTTGGTATATGATCTATGAAGAATAGAGGAGCATATTTTCTTTCTAAAAATTTACTCCCTCCTATTAGCGAATATTCACCGTATATTTTGTATATTTAAGGTAATTAGCAAAGGCAACCGCAACCAACAGCCAGGCCCAAACACTGCCTATTTTCCGTGGCGTGGACAACAGCCAGCATGGCCCAACCAGCAGAATTGGGCCTCGCCTGCATGCCCATACCTAACTGCAGGGGACCAGTTCAGCCTTTGGTCGCTTAGCTTTGTTGGGCTCGCCTCACCAACGAGCAGTGCCCACCACCAAAGAAGAAGAGCCCACCTGCTCATTGTCCAGCAACAACCGCAACCAGGCAGCCTGGCCCCCACTGATTTGGGTCAGGCCCACAACACCGTGAACATTCAACAGCTCGACGAAAATTGGTACATGGACACCGGCGCCACATCTCACCTCACCCGGTCATCATCTCAACTACTTCGGTTAAAATATCCTCAATTTATTACTGTCAGCAATGGTCATCGCATTCCAATTGAAGGTTACGGTAATACACACACCAAACATCCCCATCCACCTTTCTCCCTAAACCACGTCATATACACCCCTAACATCATTAAAAACTTAATCTCTGTTAGAAAACTCACTCGCAATAATTCTGTGTCTGTCGAATTTGACCCTTTTAGTTTTTCTGTGAAGGAACTCAATACGGAGAAAATTCTTACACGTTGCAATAGTGTGGGAGACCTCTACCCCTTCACTCAATCTTCCGCTGTCAGACCGCAAGCACCTCTATCCCTTGCGGCTATCTCTCCCTCAACTTGGCACAACAGACTCGAACACCCCGGAGACCCTGTTTTTACTTTTCTTAGGTCTACTAAGAGTATTCAATGTAATAATGGGAAACTTGCCCAATAATATTTTTCTTGCCCGCTCGGCAAACATACTCGTATTCCATTTATGTCATCCAACAGTGTTACTTTTTCTCCTTTTGATATTGTTCATGCTGATTTGTGGACATCTCCGGTTGTTAGCTCTTTGGGTCACAAATTTTATCTCGTATTTTTAGATGATTTTTCACACTTTGTCTGAATTTACCCACTAAAATTCAAATCTGAAGTGTTTGCCAAATTCCTTGAATTTCAAAAATACATTAAAACACAGTTTGAAAAATCTATCAAATCTTTCCAATGTGATAATGGACGTGAATTTAATAACTCGGTCTTTCACAATTTCTGCTCTAAGCAAGGCATGGTTTTCCGTTTTTCATGTCCCCATACCTCCTTCCAAAACGGAAAGGCTGAACGAATTATACGCACCATCAATAACATGGTTCGCACCCTTTTGTTTCATGCCTGTCTTCCACCACCTTTTTGGGTCTATGCGGTTAAAATGGTAGAATATCTCCTTAATATTTTACCAACTAGCACTCTTCAAAACAAGACCCCTACCGAAATAATATACCGTAGGTTCTCATCCTATGACCATCTCCGTATTTTCGGCTGCTTATGCTACCCCAACATAACCTCCAATGCACCTCACAAACTAGCCCCTCGCACCCTACCATGTGTCTTCCTTGGTCTCTCCCCCAATCATCGGGGCTACATGTGCTATGACATTGACACTCGCAAAATCATCGTCTCCCGTCACGTCACCTTTGACGAGATGACCTTTCCGTTTTCCAATCTCAAAAAATTTCAGACCACCGATTACACCTTTCTAGATGAACCGTGTATATCCCTGGATATCCAATCTATATACCACCGGCAGTCCACTGTTCAGACAGAACTTACAACTCTATCACCACCACTGTCCGGCACCACCTCCGACCAAATCAAGCTCCCTACTTTGGCCGACCAAAGACACCAACACCTCCACGCCGCCTCCAAATAAACAAATCAAGAATTGCAAAGACCCGCCAACCTCTCCAAGTCCGGCAGCACTGTTGCCTCCCAGTCCCGACACAACAGCCCTACAACCTCCCAGTCCAGACCCCCCACTGCTGCATACACATCACATGTAGACTCGTGCACAACACGGGATCTTCAAACCCAAGGTTCACTTCAACCTCTCCACACAAACTTTATCACTTATTCCAAAGAATCCAAAACTAGCAAAATTGGACCCTAATTGGAATGCGGCCATGTGCGAGGAGTTCAACGATATAACCAAGCAGAACACTTGGGATTTGATACCTAGACCAGACGGTGTGAATGTTATCCGGTGTATGTGGATATTTCGTCATAAGTTCAGAGACAGTGGTGACTTAGAGCGGTATAAGGCAAGACTAGTTGCAAATGGAACCAATCAGCAAGAGAGTATTGATTGTGGTGAGACATTCAGCCCGGTTGTTAAACCGGCCACTATTCGGATTGTTCTCAGTATTGCTATGGGCATGCATTGGCCGATTCATCAGCTTGATGTCAAGAATGCATTTCTTCATAGGAATTTTTTGAAAGAAAATGTGTACATGCATCAGCCCCCTGGCTTTGTCCATCCGACAGTTCCTCAGTTTGTATGTCGTCTCAGGAAGTCACTGTATGGTTTGAAACAGGCACCCCACGCTTGGTATGACCGCTTTGCCAGGTATCTTTTGCAGATCGATTTTATATGTAGCAGGTGTGATAACTTTCTCTTCACTTTTCATCGAGGTAGCAACACTGCTTATTTGCTATTATATGTCGATGACATTGTCCTTACTGCCTCATCTGACGGTTTGAATAATGAAATCATTGCGCTACTCAAAATTGAATTTGTTATGACTGACTTGGGCAAGCTGAGCTATTTTTTGGGTATATCAGTAACCAAATCTGCAACAACTATGTTTTTATGTCAGCGTAAATATGCAGAAGAAATAGTCTATATGGCTAAGATGACAAATTGTAAAATTATGCCAACTCCGGTTGACTCAAAATCCAAGCTCAGTGCCAATGACGGTGTGCCGGTATCTGATCCCACTCTATATCGGAGCCTTGCAGGTGCCCTTCATTATCTTACATTCACTACGTCGGATATTGCATATGCCATTCAACATGTGTGTCTGTTTATGCACGACCCCCGAGAGTCCCATTTTGCGGCTCTCAAACGTATTATCATATATGTTAAGGGCACACTGGACTTCGGATTACATATCTACATCTCTACCCCTCTGCCCCAACCAAGTTGCTCTCCTACACGGATGCCGATTGGGTAGGATGCCCCGACACACGTCGCTCCACCTCAGGCTACTGTGTATTTCTTGGGGATAATCTTATCTCATGGTCCGCCAAGCGACAGACCACACTATCCCGTTCGAGTGTTGAAGCAGAGTATCGCGGAGTTGCTAATGTCGTTGCTGAGATCTGTTGGCTTCGAAATTTTTTTTTGGAGCTCCAGTGTCCGCTGCACAAGGCGTCTATAGTCTATTATGATAACATATCTGCCAAATACATGTCTCACAATCCAGTCCAACATCAGCGGACTAAGCATATTGAGATGGATATCCATTTTGTACGAGAGAAGGTCGCCCTTGGTCAGGTCAAAATTTTACGCGTACCTTCCTCCTATCAGTATGCAGATATTTTCACAAAGGGACTACCGAGACAGCTCTTCTCCGACTTCCGATCCAGCCTTAGCGTTCGGCCTCCTCCCGCTCCGTCTGAGTGGGAGTATTAGCGAATATTCACCATATATTTTGTAATTATGATAGATGTATATTTAAGGTAACTTAGGATTCTTATTGTATTATGAATCAACCATTTAAGGTAAGTTAGGATTCTTACTGTATTATGATTCAACCTCTGTACAACTATATATATTGTGATTAATGAAATAAATCCTTAAGGGAAATTATTCTAATCTTACACCTCCGTGTAAAATTATTTATCGTTTTAAAAGTTTAAGTCATAATTAATAATTTTTTCTCCATTTTACCCTTATCATTAATGAATATGGCACATAAATAGAGTAAATATCTAATGGAGATAGATTATAATTTAGACATAAATAAGGGTAAAGTAGGTCAAATACCCCCCCCCCCCAATTAATATTTCTTAAGGAACGTGTGAACCAAAAAAATGATAAATAATTTGAGACGGAGGAGTATAACTTACCGTGACTAGCTCTTTTAAGTTTTTCTTATTAGGTATAAAAATATGAGTTTAAGATCTATACACCGCCAGTGTAAACAATTTCTTATACTATCAAGTCATCCAAAGGATATCTATAGGAAGCCTTTTTAAAATATGAGATTTAAAATCTTAATAATAAAATATATTCACTGCTACAACATATAAAAATGACTTGTTAGTATACAAATTATTTATAGTATTGAAGGTGTATATTAGTTAAACTCTATTTTTGTTAGTACTCCCTAATTGCTAACGATTATTAACTCATAGATAGAGTACTTACAAGTTACAAATGGTTAAGAATGTTGACTTTACAAAAGTGACAAAAGCCTTAGTGCACCCAAAACCTGTTCTTTTTTCTTTTTTCCTTTTTGGCATATTCAACTTTCAGTTCACTTTGAAACCCCACTCATGGTCCTTTTTATTACTGGCCGATTTGCATAAGTTTATGTATTTCATCGAAAAAGGTAACAAATGTTAACTTTTACCACAAGCTTAAGATTATGCAAAATTTGAACTTTACACTTCTTCTGTTGATCTCACATATTAGCAATTAAATTGACCCCTTCATGATTCTTTTCTCTTTTTACTCTGTGTATTTGTGGGTTCATAATATCCTATTTATGTAATACGTCATCATGTTTGAATAAGGACAAAGATATTGAGGGACAAATCTAGCATAACGGCTCAACAGATGACAAGGACTGGCCAAGAGATTTGAATTTCATGGCCAATAAGAAATCAAGATTGTAGGTAATTACCATTAATTTGGCATGAACGACATATTATCATAATCTTGCGTGTTACTATATAAATTAAAATACATATTAAGCATTACTCCCTCATTTTCAATTTATAAGCGTCCCACTTTTCTTTTGTCTGTTTAGAATATCTTGCCTATATTTGATAATTCTCTAATTCCAATATTTTACATAACAATATTTAAGACCAGAGATTTAAAAGATATTTAGTACGTTATACACATCTTTAATTAGTTTAAGACTACAAAAATTCAAAAAACTTTATTTTTTCTTACACTATTACCTAGTCAAATTAATAAAAAAACTTAAATTGAAACAGAGAGAGTATATTCTTAATTACATATATACTATCAACTAATTATTTGGGATTAAGCTTAGTCGATTGATTGATTAATATTTATCACGAATAAATTACTACGACGAGATCGAGATGATTAAACACACATTTTCTTAATATAAATTAATTAGCATATATGGCAGGCAAAGGAGACATAGACAAGGGTAATGCCTTTTTCCTTTCTACGAAGCCTATATCCACTTGTTCAACCCCTTTCACATTTGTGAATAATTTTTCCACAAGCACTTAATGGTTTTGATATATTTCTCCCTCCAAGTGATGCCTCTTTAGTCAGATGCCAAAGCCAAAAACGGCAAAATTCTTGGAGATTGAGATTCTATGTATAGTGTTCAATGACTAGAAAGCAAAAAATAATTCAACTTGAATATGGCCCACTATATCATATCAATGTTTCGTGCTTGTATGGTGACAAAGTTAGGGAATATCGAATACAATAATGGAAATGCATAAACAATCATGTTGGTCAAATTTTATGCTAGATTTTTGCTTTAACAAAGCATGGGGCTTGAACAGTATTACTATTCACGAAGGAGCTGATTGAGGTTTACGTGTTGGTGGGATCATGTTTAATTTGTTAGGATACAATGTCTTACGCTTAGAATATATTAATTTTGTCCTAATTCTAATACCTCTATTGTAAAATATAACCTCAGGGTGATGGAGTTTATTACACTAATAGCAATTATAAAAATCGTAAGGGACTAGGCCAAAATCCCTACGGATCAAACTATGAAGCCAAGGGAGCGTCTTTGAAGAAGAGGTGCACATTACATTTCAGGCGAACATTGGAATGAGAGTCAAGGTTCAGGACCTAATAAGAATGAATTTAGAATCAACTGTCGAGACGTTTTTTGGATTAAAATTCAAGGGACAAATTCGTGTGAGCCTAGACCCAAAGTGGATAATACCTTAACAACTGAATCAGAGCTGTTACACAACCTCGGAAGAAAAAGGGAGACCTTTCGACTTTCTTTATATTGGCTTTTAGTTTCAAACAAATCTCAAGCAATGCAAACTAGACTAACATTCGATTACTTGATGGATAATAAAAAGGAACTTTTTTATGACTTAACTATGATAAGTTCGAAAAGTCTTTAGAGAAGGTCGTCATTCCTACATTTTTCTTCGGGGATCAACTTGAAATCTCTTCTTCTTGTTCACATAAGAATCCAAGTCTTAATATAATTATAGCATATCTTCTGTTTTATTCCTTGATTTCATGGTCCTCGTCAATTCTTTTTGTTAAGTGCCTTGAGGGTTTGAAGTTTATAACCGGGTTCCTCTATCAACCTCAAGTTAATACTATAATAATAATTGGATTCACAATCAAATACTTATAGATATTTAGTGAATTTGTTAATATTGGGGGGTTTACAATTAGGTACTTGTTGCATGTATTTAATGGGATTCTAATAAAAGTTACTGGGTTTATCCGAATATGTACTTAATATTGTAGCTCTGCCCTTGTTGGTTATAACAAGGGCAGAGCTACAATATTAAGTACAGATACGGATAAACCCAGTAACTTTTACGAGAATTCCATTAAATACATACAACAAATACCTAATTGTAAACCCCGCAAGTAAAATGAGCTATGAATTTGATGACATGTTCATATATAATCCTTAAATTTCAACATCTGATTCCGCTTTTAATAACGAACATTATAGATCCGTCCATGTTCATACATCTATGTAGACACACCTATTTGTAATGGAGAAAAACCATAAGTAAAATATAAAATTTTATTCTATTTTTCAGTTCCTCATAATACATTCTTTTGTGGTTCACCAGGACAGAGTCAAAAACTAGAACAGATTATCTTCATCAATTTGTGCTGCGGAAAGATACATTAAAGTCAAAACCAAGTTGTATTAACGCCTAATCTTTACCGAAAATAAGGTCAAAAGAGCATTATGAGTGTAGTCCCATATTTGAAACAACATATGTATTGAGGGATAGCTAATTAGCTAGCGTAGTGTATTCCATTCAGCATCAAGAATATTCCAGCTATATTAAATGGGATCACAGCTTGCTCTCAGCGCCACTATCTCTCTCTCCTTTTCGACTTTCAATCTATTCCTTCTTCCACGACTGTTATTTCTCCTAATAGCTTTACATCTCTGTATACTTTCATTTTTATCCTTTCCACTTTGATATATTTTAATCATGAGATCTTCGATTTTGAACAAGTATGAAATTTATTAGTCAGGGAGTAAGGACAGAGCATGAGAAATATCCAATGAAGCGGTCTAGAGAAGGGTTTCTCATCTGATTAGAAAAATTGATCAGTTTAAGTTTTGTATCATATACTCTTCCTGTCCCAATTTATGTGAAGATATTTAATTGAACGGAAAGAGTAAGTAAAAAATAAGACTTTTAAAAATCATGACCTAAAATCAATCATATAAATTTATGTGGTTATAAATTATCTCATTAATTATAAAAAATTAAATTGTTACTACTTATTAAATATAGAGAGATATCGTTCTTTTTAAGTGTCACATAAACTGAGATAGAAAGAGTATAATTCTTTATGTTGTTCAGCTAAGTTGACTTGTAACATGTAATTCTTCCTAGCAAGTATAATGTGGTATATAACCTAAAAGAGTTTAAGTTATAAATGTTGTAGTATGAGGAATTTTTATACCATCAGAATACTTTTACATTCAAGAAATTTTATTTTGTGAATCACATAACCAACATTACTTATGTGAGACACTTTATTAGGTTTAGATTTGAAAGAATTAATCCCTTAATTATTCTTATTGAATGAATAGGTATATTTACAAGTTATAATCTCCAAATATGGAAAATTCTATTCCTACTAAACTTCTAATATCCTAGTTCTACTTGTACAAAAATTCTACAATTATGGTAATTATACAACATAATTTAATACTTCTATTTATGGTACAAGACTAGTCGAAACTGTGTATATCATAGGGATATACACGGTATATTCTATCACACCCCCGCAGTCATAGCGGGCGGTTGTCGTACATTGAGACTGTCCCTAAAATCTTCAAATAAAACAGAGGGAAGACCCTTCGTAAAGATGTCAGCAATTTGGTATCGTGAGGGCACATGTAAGACGCGTAATTGTCCACGAGCTACCTTTTTGTGAACAAAGTGAATATCCATCTCGATATATTTAGTGCGTTGATGTTGGACCGGATTGCCAGAAAAATAAACTGTACTAACATTATCACAGTAGACCAAGGTAGCTTTCTGAATAGGAAAGTGTAGTTCTAACAAAAGATTACACAGCTAACAGGATTCTGACACCACATTCGCCACGCCGCGATACTCGGCCTCTACACTGGATCTTGATAATGTAGCTTGTCGTTTTGCAGACCACAAGACCAAGTTATACCCAAGAAACATACAATAACCAGAAGTCGAGCGTCTGGTTTCAGGACAGTCACCCCAATCAGTACATGTATAAGACACAAGTGTAGAAACGGACATAGGATACAAATGAAAGTCATAATCAAGTGTGCCCTGGATGGATCATATAATGCGTTTGAGGGCATTCGTATGCTCAATCCGTGGATCATGCATAAACAAACACACATGTTGAACTGCATAAGTAATATCAGGCCTTGTGAAGGTAAGATACTAAAGTGCCCCTGCAAGGATGTGATAGTGGGTGGGATCCTCGACCTTAGTGCCAGATGTAGCACTCAGCTTCGGGTTAGTATCAACCGGAGTAAAAGTAGATTTACACGATGACATACCAGTTATTTCAATGATCTCATCGGTATACTTCCTTTGTGATAAAAATAGACCACCTGAATGACGAGTGACAGCAATCCCCATGAAAAATACTTTTTTACACGGTGATCTTAAGGAGATAGTTTATATCCATCGGCCCTTGATTTTTCGAGATCCCAATCATCCTCATCATGTCTGTTTGCTGAAGAAGTCCTTGTATGGACTTAAGTAGGCCCCACGGGCTTGGTATAAAAGGTTTGCAAATTATGTATCTTCTATTGATTTTTCTCACAGCTGGTCTGATCATTCTCTCTTTATATATCGTCGTGGTACTTCTCTGGCATACATTTTGTTGTATGTCGATGATATTATATTGACTGCTTCGTCTGATAATCTGCACAAGTCTATCATGACACTTTTTAGTTTTGAATTTGCTATGAAAGACTTAGGGCCCTTGAGTTATTTCATGGGGATTGCTGTCACTCGTCATTCAGGTGGTCTATTTTTATAAACTGAGAAGTGTCATGATAGACTTGTGCAGATTATCAAACGAAGCAGTCAATATAATATCATCGACATACAACAAAATGTATGCCAGAGAAGTACCACGACGATATATAAAGAGAGAATGATCAGACCAGCTGTGAGAAAAATCAATAGAAGATACATAATTTGCAAACCTTTTATACCAAGCCCGTGGGGCCTACTTAAGTCCATACAAGGACTTCTTCAGCAAACAGACATGATGAAGATGATTGGGATCTCGAAAAATCAAGGGCTGATGCATATAAACTGTCTCCTTAAGATCACCGTGTAAAAAGGTATTTTTCACATCCAGCTGATGAATGGATCATGCTTTTGAGAGAGCCAAACTGAGAACAGTACGAATAGTAGCTGGTTTGACCACCGAACTAAACGTTTCACCACAATTCATGGCAACATGTTGAGTTTTACCATCACTTACAAGACGAGCCTTATGTCTCTCAAAAGAACCTTCAGAATTTTCTTTATGAGTAAAAATCCACAATGATCGAATAATATTAACACCAGAAGGACAGGGCACCAACTCCCACGTCTTATTTTCAATAAAAGCATTATATTCGTCAGTCATAGCCAATTTCCAATTCGGGTCATTTAATACAGACACAGGGTTACGCGGCAGGGCAGATTTAAGGACATTAGAATTGAGATTAAAATGTTGTTTTGGTTTAAAAACACCCATTTGACTATGAGTAACGGACCCTTGACTAGATAAGGAATTGGATGGATTTTGGGCAATATGTGGAATGGGGACGGACTGCCTGCTGGCCCAACAACTGGAGCAGGAACAGTAACATGCTCGTGATTGGGCTGAAACACTAGAACAGTACCGAGATCAGTACTGGATCGTGTCATCGGCCCACTGGGCAGAACAGTGGTTGCGGTAGACTATGGCCCAGCAGGCAATGGTCCTACTGGCGTATTTTGGTCACGGGACAAGTCGAGAAATGGTGGATAATATATGGTGAGACCTCGTCATCTAAAATATTATACGAACTCGGCACATGACTACTCACTTTAGCAAAAGGAAATTGGGTTTCATAAAAAATAACATGGCGACTAATTATGATTTTATTAGATGATAAATCAAAATATTTGTAACCACGATAATAAGACGGATAATCCAAAAACACATAAGCGGTAGAACAGGCCTGAAGTTTGTTAATTGTAGTTGACGGAAAAAGTGGACATCATAAACACCCAAAGACCCTAAGATGAGAATACGAATGATCCTTATTATAGAGAACTTTAAGGGGAGATTTAGATGCTAAACCTTTGGTATGAAGTACGTTAAGGATGTAAGTAGCCATTTGTAGTGCATGATGCCAAAAAGAAGGGGGTACAGAAGCATGGGCTAATAAAGTTCGGACAATATTATTAATGGTACGAATTTTTCGTTCAACTTTTCCATTTTGTGAGGACGTATGAGGACAAGAAAAATGAAAAATTATGTCATTAGCATCACAAAATTCCAGAAATAACCCATTATCATATTCCTTGCCATTATCACATTGAATACTTTTAATTTCCCGTTCGAATTGGTACGGATGAATGTTCTAAATTTTAAGAATGTGGAAAAAACCTGAGACTTTTTCGATAAAGGAAATGTCCACAAAAATTAGAATAATCATCCAAAAATAGGATATAATAACGATGGCCCACAGAACTTAACACGGGGGATGTCCATAAATCACTATGAATAATGTCAAACAGCATCAAAGTACTAGAAGTAGAGGCTATAAATGGTAATCTAACATGTTTTCTTAACAGACAAGAAGGATAAAGTGGAGTACTACGCGTACCCTTACAAGAAATAAAATTATTTTTATGCAAAGAAGAAATAATAGACGATCCCGGATGATCCAAACGTGCATGTCACAAGGAAGGAGCAAGGGCGGCAAAAGTAGACGGCATGACTTGAATCGCAGAAGTGGTGGTATTTGTGATAGGATAAAGCCCCCATACTATTGCATCTCATTAGAGGTATCCCCATCTTGAAATCCTTCACAGAAAATCCAAAGGGATCAAAATTAACAGAAACTCAATTATCAGTGGTGAATTTTCAGATAGACACCAAATTTTTAACTAAGTTAGGGGCATGAAGGGTATTTTTCAAAACTAGAGGTGGGTGTGGGGAAGACAAAGTTGTATGTCCATAACCGTGAATTGGAATTGAATTGTCATTACCAATAATAATACCACAATTTTTGCTCAAATTGAAAAAAGACGAGAGAGTACCTTGGTCAGACGTCATGTGAGAAGTGGCTCCAGTGTCCATATACCAATTCACGTCTGGAGGATTTAATCCAAGTGTGTGAATTGCGGCCTCAAATATCTATCGGAGTTGGTGTGGGGTCCACTTCCTGGAACACCTGAGGAGGCCGAGGCCCAAGTAAACCTGCCTGCGGCCCCGACCTAGAAGTGAATCTGCTGCCAGTATTCGGACCTGAGAAACTGGGTCTAGCATGTTGCTGGAACTGGGCCTAGTTACCCAGGTAAGGACTGGGAGGAAAATAGGGATTGTTAGGCCAATGGCCATTGGCCCAGTTCCACGGTCAGGGGCCCACGGCTGGGACCAGTTGGCCTGCAGCCCACTGATGATGCCATCATTATTTCGGCCACCTCCATTACCATCGCGATTGCCACCGCGGTTTTTGTCATTATTTTTACGATTTTGACCCTTTTTGCCACCACCTTTGTTGCGGTGTTGGCCAAAATTCTCGGAGAATAAGTGAGGATCGTCGGACGTGGTCATCATGACGACAAAATTTACACATGTAGCCGCCTTTTTAGCTAAGTCGTCTTCTTCTAATGTGAGCATGGAACGGGCCTGATAAAAGGGTAGTAGAGGGTTACTTTGACGAAGTAGTGTGTCAACGCCGTTAAAGGCCTCAAACAGGCCTGCAACCATTTGGAGAACAAGACGATTATTGGTAACTGGCGCACCAACATTGCGGAGTTGGTCTGCCAATTCCTTCAGCCTTTTACAGTAGGCCGAAACGCTAGGAAAATCTTCCATGTGGACATGTGAAAATTCTTGCTCGAAGGTGACAACACGGAAATTCTTATTATCTTGGAATATATCACGCACCCTATTCCAAATTTCTATTGTTGTAGTGTCGGGCTCAATGATTGTTTGTAGGAGGTCGGTAGAAATAGTGGAATTAATACATTGGAGAACGGTAGCATCAAGTGTCGTCCATAACGTAGGATTTTCCTCGGGGTTAGGCACCTCCTCTGTACCAGGTGTCGAGGGAATTATGTGATGGAGGACTTGATGCGAGCGTGCGTGAATTTTGAATAACTCCGCCCATGTCGCGTATTGGACGGTTTACATCTCAAGAACAATAGGGATGTGATTCCTGATGTTGGAAACTGTAAGGGTTGGATGAAACATGTTCTTTGACGTAGACATAACGAAAGAACAATAAGAGAATTAGGGTTTTGGAAGAAAATTTGGAAAGGGAGGAGGAAGAAGTCGGCCGGAAACCGAGAAGGGTCCTCGGAATTTGAGCCGAGAGTAGCGGAAGAAAATTGGGAAGGGAGGTAGTTTAGACCTAGACTTCTGATACCATGAAAGAATCAATCTGTTAATTATTCTTATTGAATGAATAAGTATATATACAAGTTACAATCTCCAAATATGAAAAATCTTATTCTTTCTAAACTTCTAATATCTTAGTTCTACTTGTGTAAGAATTCTACAATTATGGTAATTATACAACATAATTTAATACTTCTATTTATGGTACAAGACTAGTCGAAACCGTGTATATATAGGGATATACATGGTATATTCTATCAATATTTTTCCTAATTAGGATGATTAAGTAGAAGACAGTTAAAGGAAACTAAAAGGTAAAATAAGATCTCCAAATCGGCACTTACGGAATAGTAACAAAATCGTTTGTTGAGAAATTTTAATGGCTGCATGCATCTTTGCTTTCATTATAATTTTTAATTGAAGATTTGCTTTCTAGGATTCCAAGTCTAATTTATAGCACAAGCAATTTCTTCAATTATGAAACTTTTAACTTCTATTTTGCAATAAACTAAGAGGAGAAGAGAACTTTAAATTTTATCTAGTCCTGGTTCGTGATTATGTGAATATTATATCACTTTACTCAATTAAAAATTATACATAATTTTAATATTCACGAGAAAATTATGCTAAAGTAATAGTCTAAGTTACTTCCCCGAAGACCAAACTAAAATCATGATTTTGGGAAATTGAGACCGATCTTTTAGAGAAGTTATTTATTGTCACATTAGTATAAGTGTATAACATAGATTTACGACCATATATTACTCCTATCATCTTAGATGTTATGTTTCGCGAGATTCAAATTATATTATCTTTAATTAATATTTTAAAAATATATATTTTTTGCAAATTGACATGAGAGCAGTTGCAATTTGTAGTACTTTTCGAACAATTTTAAATATTTAAATTTTAGTTATAAAATATTGAGTTGATTTACTCTAATATTGCTTCGAGAGATAGTCAAATTGGCTCTCGACAAGCAAACATGACAATAAATTTAAAACGAAGGGCGTATAAAATAGGAAAAATAATATAAAATGCATGATAACCATTGACTCATCAAACTAATTCATAGTATCTATATGCAAATAAATTCAATCGAGTTTTTAAAATGTTTACAGCAGAATCATTAGAATAATCATTATCTAATGTAATAGTCATAATTTTATCAGTAATTTCATAATATTCACTAATTTCATGAATATTTCTTGAAATAAAAGATTCAGTGTGTCTATCATCAATATATCTATATGCTAATATACGTTTTTGCATAGACCAATTCTGATTTATTCAATGACATGTAACAATTAAATAATCATTACCATTAGTACTACGGCCATGTCAAAAGTGATAGTCACTTTGCCATTAAAACGATATAATGCATAACGTAAATATTGTTGATATTCATGCGCAAATTTAAAAACATTTCTTCTAACAGTTGATCTAGGAAAACCGTTAAAAGCAGGATTATATGTTTCTCGAATGTAATGAATAAAACCAGGAGAGGAAGTAAATGAAAAGGGCAAACCTTCCACAACAATTTTGCTAAATTTTTCCGATCTTTGTGTTTATAATATTTAGGACCTATAACTTCCCCCGTCATCGGGTTAATTCGGCCTTGTACTTGGTCGAGGACACTATGTGAACCTTGTCCCGACTCAGAAGACATTTGCACACCCGATTTTTCAGCCAAGTATTGGTTATACATTGCTTTGTGAGAGCTTTCTACATGTCTCATTAAACCTCCCGTCCCACCTTAACCTTTTTTAGTTTTAAATTTATAAACTTCGCGATAAATTTACAAATAGCTAGTTGATTAGGAATGTCCCTATCAAAAAAATCTCATGCATGTGATTTTAATTTTTGTTGTTTTTGTCCTCAACTCATACTAGGGGGAATATGAGGCATTCCGGTTTCAGTTTCAGCTTGAGACTCAGTCTGAGCCTGAGGTGGAGGTACACTAGTGGTGTGTTATCTGAATTATCTTCTAATTCATTTTCTAAATTAAAGTCTGGTTCAGATGCAGAATATATCTCATGATCTAATGGTATATTAATATTAACATTAAAAAATCAGTTTCATTTACATGAGTGAAATCATCGTAATTAGGATTACTAGAAGATGCACTCTTACTCATGTTACTCATAGTACCTCTACCCGAAAAACGTCCACTTAGTTCCATTATAATTATGTAAATAAATAATTAAAGTTAATGAAATTAAGTACGATAATTAAAATTAAGTAACAATAATAATTTAAAGAAGGAACGAAGATACCAAAAGCCGGCGTAACGTCGATGTGTAATCGAGGTTAAAAACTGAAACTTTGCTCGATGATCCTCAAGCTAGTTGCCAACTTCACTCCCAATTTTTGAACTTTTATAGAAATTATCAAATAAAATACAATATTTAGTGTGCAATTTAGACTTGTAGAGAGAGAGAGATTAGAGAGATGGTAGGAAGATTTGTGGGAAAAATGAAGAGGAAAATGAGGTATTTATAGTTGAGAAATATAGTTAAAGTGTAAATATACTAACTTAGGAGTTAAAAATGAATATTAAGGGGGTGGGGGGTTTATGGGGTGTGGGGGCCAAAATTGTCGTTATTAGCCGTTGCCAACGGCTAAAATCAAAATTTGGTTGTTGTCCAAGGAAGGATAAAACGAACCTCATCCAACGATATTTGTTGATAAACAGTAGTAAGACGAGAGAAAGAATCAGCGCTGCTGGGCAGAAAGACATGATGGCATGAAACTCGATTACGAGGGTGGGTCGGGACGAGCCCTAGTCCCGTCCCGAGTTCGAACCCCGCTACCGATATATACCATCCCGATTTTTTTTTGCGGGTCGGGGCGGGTTGCTGGCCGGGGCAGGATGGGGCCGTCCCGACCACTGGACACCCTTAATTCATACTAACAGTGTCAATTTAGTCAACCTGCAGAGCAATTTAGTCCATCACTGAAACAAAAGTCTTTATTCTCAATACCAGTAGTTCCAATTCAAATTACTAGTAATTAAATTTCTAAACTCAATTCTCTAGACTATTGAAATCAACTTTTGCTTCCAGCGACGTTTGAACTTTGATTCCCGGTGCAACTTCCAAATTGACTAGTTGAAGCCTGAGTCAACAATTGTGTGAAGCTAGTGTTTTGATCTTTGTATACCTGCATCATTGAATTAAAATGAAACAAATCAAACCCAATAAATAAATTAAAATATAAGCATTAGAAGCAAATTAAAAATTATAACTTGATAGTTTAGAGATGAAACCTCAAAACTTAATCCCAAGGATTGTTGCTCGTGCTGTTCTGTTGCTGTAGCTTTTGTGGTGCCCTTTTCTTCCTTTGCTCAATTCTTGATTTCAATCTCCCATATCCATTTCATTTATCCCTTTTCTTAATTGGATCCAAAACTTGATCATTAATTTCGGAAGAAGGACCAACGCATGTACTAGATTCTAGATAACTCTTATGTGTACCTTTCACATATAACTCACTTTGTAGTTTAGTAATCTCAGTTTTCGCTTGATACAAATATTTTTTAGCAATTTCTTCAGACTCGACATCGTTTGCATCTAAAATCATAACAGCAAATGATTCTTTCATCAACCCATTTAAACTAACAGCTATAGATGAAGTTAGTTTATTTTTCATATTGTTGTACTCCTCGAATCCATTCCCTTGCTTAGCATTTTTTATCCATCTTTTCAGAATGTATTGTGCAGAGATATAAGAAAAATCCAAGTCGAGGAACAAAACTTTCAATGCATGGCAACACAACCAACTCAAAGATTCAAACATAAGACAACTGCAACTTATGAAATTGTTCATGGAATTGAATTGAACAGTTTCAGTCTGTCCACTTTCTCCTTTGATGATTGTATATGTATGACAAGTTCTACTAATTACAACATTGAACACCTTTTTGATACTCCCTGTAAAAATTCATGTTGAAATCTTGTAAATATGTTTCTTGTGTATGAAGTGGATGCATGCTTTAATATCCCACAATCGTCTATGGAAGGTTTAGGTGTTCCTCGACATTTAAAATCCTGTGTCACCTCAATGTGACACATTTCAACTGCCCGTTGCTCATAATGATTAACAATTCAGTTAAAGTCCTCGTCTTGCAAGCCATTTCTGTAAATACCGTATTAGTGCTCTCACTTCTCTGAGTTGATTTAATATCTACAGAGAAAATTGATCGACTAAATGCAGGACACCACTTTCTCCTCAAATCATACAACCGTTGAAGTCAAATATTGCTCCCACAATCCCATTCTCCAGTCATTTCTTGCCATACTACCTCAAATTCTGGCTCCGACTTGCACCTCCATAAGAGCTTATCAAAATATTTCTCTCTAAATCCTGATTTCCAATAAAGTTGAGGAATATTCTTTTGAGCATTTCTGTAAATATGCCATTCACATAAACGATGACAAGTATCCGGTAAAACTATTTTAAATAGCTGCCGCAATTGCAGGAGCTTGATCGGTAAAGATAGTTTTGGTGCTTTCTACCCCATTGCCTTAAAAATGTATTGAGTAGCCAAACAAACGAGTCAATTGTTTCATCACATAAGAATGCACATCCAAAAAGGACAACACCTACAAATGAAGCACAAATCATTTCATATCTATATGTACGATAAGTAATGTCAAAAATCATCACATCCCCGAAGCACTCACAGTGCAACTTAGATATACTATCTCTCCAGAAAAAATTGCACATTCTTCCATCTTCATCTACTTGAAAAGAGTAAAAAATGTTTGAATCTTCTGATTGCATATGCGTAAAACGATTCAAAAGAGTTTGAGCATCTCCACTATTAATCATACTTCTCTTACGTGCTTGTATGAAATTATGAGCATCTTGTTCGATGAATCCACCATTTTCAATACCACCTGCTTCATTTTGAAGGTACCGAACAGCTTTTTTAGTGCGAATGCCGGCATCAACCATAGAACTGAGAATATCTTTAGTAGCACCTGTAAGCCTTCGACCAGACAATATGAAATGCCTTAAATTTTCCGCTAACATCGGATGGTTATGCTCATCAGAAAACTCAAATACTTCCCCTATCCCATTTGAAATCTTAAACTTTATGCGAGCCATGCAACCACATTTATATTCTAACATTTGGCGTTTTCTTTCTTGATAGTTGGAATACAAAGGGGATTGTCCTTCACAAGAACAAAGAAATAAACACCTTGTTAATTCGTTGCTTCTGTTATATATTTTTGCTCCCTTTTGAATACCAAAACCTTTTGCTACAGCGTAGAAATTGTATGCTTCATATGATTCATCTTCAGAATCAAATGTTTTCCCAATCTTAAACACACTCACTCTAGACGTTAGACACGTTATGCACCAATGTGGAACAATCTTGATGTCACGACCCAAACCAGAGGGTGACCCTACTTGCCGAATACCTGCTGACACATAGAAATCATAAACTAGAAAGAAGTCTTGTAACATCTTACAAACAGAACGACTTAACCCATACATATATACATACTAAGGCCGACAAGGCCATATTTGACTGCTATACACAAGACGCCATCTACAAGCTTCTAAAAGAGTACGCAACATCATAAGGTCGGGACAAGGCCCCGCCATACCCATATGTACATGCAAAAATACCGTACCGAGATTAGACCGACACTCCGAAACAAGGGGAGTGCTCTAATATCCGATGAGTCAACAACCTACTAATGTGGATCGTCGCCTTGCCTACATGAACCTGCGGGCATAAAACGCAGCACCCCCCGACAAAAGGGACGTCAGTACTGTAAAGTCCTCTAAAAAAAAAAACAGACCACTCCCTCACGTCCCATTTTTCATGAGCATATTTTGCACTTGCACACACACGACACAACACACACACACAACACAACACACACATACACTTTTATATAAAACACAACAAAAAGGGAAATACAAAAGAAAACAGCAAATCAGAAACAAAGCAAATAGAGGAAAAAAAAAAATTAAAGAGAGCAATTAAGGAGTTCCAAAAAGGTTTGGTTGAAGTTGAGGATTTGTTCGTGGTTACGAAGCAACAAAGGTGAGTTTTCTCACTCAAAGTTCTTAGTAAAATCCTTTATTTTTAAGTTACAATACATGTTAGAATATAATCCGGTTATTGAAAGAATGAGCATGAAATTTATGATTGTTTAATAACTAGTTTGGATTGTGAAATTGTAATCTGTTATACTGGGCTATACTTGTTAGAATTGGATGAAATTTTACAGAGTTGTACATCTTTCTGTTACGGTCAGTTTGAGACTTTACGGGGATAAAACCGACATACGGTTTAAGAGTTATCGCTGTTTAAAGCTTCTGCTTTGGATCAATCGAAATCCGAAATGGCAGAATATATAACGTAAGAACTGTACAAATTGGTAAAGAATCTGAAAGTTTGTGCTGAATAATAGTTCTGTATTTCTCTGTTATTGACAGTTTGAGACCTTACTGAGATCGATCCGACTTACGGTTTGAGAGTTATCGCTGTTTAAACATTCTGCCTCGGATCAACTGAAGTCTGGAAGGGCAAAATGTATAATGTAAAAACTGTACAAATCGGTAATGAATATGAAAGATTGTGCTGAATAAAAGTTATAGATTACTCTGTCCTCGACAGTTTGAGACTTTACGGGAATAAATCCGACTTACGGTTTGAGAGTTATCGCTGTTTAAACATTCTGCCTCGGATCAACCGAATTGTATAGTTATACACATTACATTAATTAGTCTTATAGACTTACCATAATTGTATAGTTAGTGTCCAAGTAGAATAAGGTTTTAGGAGTAGAATAGGATTATCCTATTATGTACAATGTATATATACTCTTTCAATTAATGAAAAGAGAGCTTTGAGTCCTAAATGAAGCTTCTCTCCAGATTGGTAAATTGTATGTTTGTACTGGTTCCAATACAATTAATGCAAGTCATGCTCTATGCAAGAGCTGAATCAACCAACATCATAAGTTGAGCTAAAGATTATAAACAAGACACAAAAGCTAAAAGGAAAAATTTACTAGAAAGAGTCAGCAGGCACTAGTAATATACAAACTTCAAGGAAAACATATTACCTCAACTGTGCTCCTCCCTTCTCGAGCATTGTAATTGACATTAGCATTCACAACTTGCTAAGGAAAGAAGCAAGGAAAAAAAACAAGTCAAAAAAAAGTAAAAAGGTCATTTTAAGGGAGAAAGAGTTTAATAGAGAGTTAAAGAGGGGATGCTGGCGAAAGGGGAATGAATGGCTATATGAACAGCCTGGTTTTTACAGTGAATACCTGCTTATCTGGGAATACTCTAATTACTCTTGCTATATACCGTTTCTGCACTGCCCCTGATTCTATCTGGAAAAAGGTGGGCTTAATGAGGCTTTAGAAACAGCTGTTCAGTTAACATTAGAAAAAACGCAGACCAGCCTAGAGTAATGAAACGATGGAATCAAGCAAAATATTGGTATGGTTAGACAGCAGTGATGCATTCAAGATCTATTATTTTCCTTTCTTCTTTCATTGTGCAATTCATTGCAATATAATCATAAAACATAAAATATAACTGTTGCCTGAAGAGATCAGCCCTAGAAGCACTCCTAGCCAAAATAAGTAGTCCTGAGACCAAGCAATCTAGGCGATGAACCGCTTACACAAGAGTCAAGAGAATACTAGAACAAAATTGCTACATTTAATGTGGCAAGGAAAAGTACTTTATTCTATTATGAAGTAACAGGACAAAAAGTTATTCCCTGCAGCCGACAGGGAACAGAGGATACGAAATAAAGGTGCCAAGCCATACTCAGCTTGTAGTATACCAACGACCGTATTCTTGCGGTATTGTCCACATGGATGCACCTACAAGTGATAAGAGATTGCTTGCATTATACGTATGAATGGTGAAGCAAGGAAAAAACAACAACCATAGGCCAAAAAATCATAACTCTATCATCAAAAATGAGTTCGCCATTCCACTCAAACATGGATAGAATAGTTGTAACATGATGAGAATCTATATAATCTACAACCTTCTGTACACCAAAGGAATATCCATAAGCATGCAATCAAGTGATAAAAGGGAAAAGCTATGCAGCATATAAATGGAGAATGAACAAAAGTGTCAACTCTGAAACAAAAGTTAAGTATTAGGTCCTTGAAATATTGGAGGGAATAGAACATTTCCACATGGATGCACCTATATGTGAGAGGATGTTTACATTATTTACATGAACGGTGAAACAGGAGAACAACAGCAACTAGATGCCAAAATGATGTAATGCTAGATCAAAATGAGTTATGCGTCCAAAATACAAAAAAAAAAAAAAATAGGAAGTGATATAGGTGCATGGTTATGCATTTAACATAATCCAAAATAAAAGAGCGTAACACAAAATTATATCATATTAGGAGCTTGCCATTGTACTTTAGGTCAATATTGTAATATCAGGTCTAAACACAAAATTATATCATAATTCATGTAAAATTTTATTCAAAAAAAAAGTGTTGCATGCTAGATTCCCATATGCCAGCTAATTGTTCCACTTTATTTTCAGGATTGGTAGAATTTTAAGTGTGCTTGAGTAATGGCATGATGGATCTAGTGGCTGTACTATATTATCTGTCCACTCAGGGTGACCGGATTTATAGCATCAGTAAGTATTGGTTCTTTTTCAAAGTTCCAAATATTCTTAAGTCTTAACATAATCCAACCAATCTTAACATATCACTTTCTCAAGAAACAAAGATATAAAGATAGAATCATTATTAGCTTACAGGAACAGAAGCAGGCTTGCAAACTGTCAGCACATCTGGTTCTTCACATAGTATTTCGACATCCCATGACATCACTGGTGGTTCATGCCTACAGCCTTTTGTAAGTCATGTTCTCATAATTGCAATACAGAACAGGATTAGACAATATCAAAGCAGATGCTGAGTCTAAGATCTATCATTAACATTCGTTGAATCAAGAAAACCAAAATCTATTAAAGGATTGAACACAGAAGAAACCAAGCAGAAGGATAGAATCGACAAACAAATTGTCTGATTCCAGAACTTGAACAGTACGAACATGTGCAGGAAATGGCTAATCTTTTGTGATGACTGAACTACATATGAAACAGGCACGTTTTTTCCACCAACTTGTATACGTCCAGATTTTACGGCAGATTCCTAGCATAAGTCAAAACCATCTAAATCAGCTATACACAGGATTCGAAGATGAATTAGCTACATAAATGACCAAAAATGCGCTCAACGAGCACGGTAAGCTGTAAATATATGCTATCATCACTTATATAATTCAGCTTCATCTAATTTCTCATTCAAAAAACTTAAATCACAGTTCGGCCTGCTAGAAATGTAACATATATCAAACCCATTACTTCAGCACAATTGCAACCATTCAAGTATTACCGACACAAGCATATTTGACAACAAATAGAGTAATACAGTAGCATGAGAATGAAGACAGATAGATAGAGAGATGAATTCGAAGTAGTAAGGCTTGACATAGCGTATTCCTGCACAAGTAAACCAGAAACGGAAGATGTAGTCATGGCGTTCGGGTGGGTTGCCACATCCTCTCTCTCTTCATTTTTATTACCCTCCATTGCTTCTTTTTCTACAGCTTCACCTTTGCCAAACCAAATTTTATGACCAAAATAAAAGGAAACTGTTTTCACTATGGGTTTGTTTGGTTTGGTACAGGAAAATGTTTTCTTAAAAAATATGGGAATTACTAATTTATTTTGTTGTGTGTTTTTACTTTTTAGTACATAATCAGAAAATATTATTATAAAAGTACTTGTGTGGTGGGATAGGGCTATGGTGTAGGGGTGGGGATGGGATGTGGCGGAGGTTGGGAGAAAATTGTTCCTAGAATTTGTACTACTTTATAATGTATGAAAATAAAAATGTGAATTATACCGAACAAATTACTTCTTTTAAATTTGAACACAAATAAAAATATTTGTCAAAATAAAAATATCGATAAAAATAAAAAATAAATCTTGCGTTGGTACGGAAATGGGATCTCCAATAACTGAAGATAAATGATTCATATAAGAAAACATAAATAAACGGGCCTTTTTGGAAATAGAGGGACATGAACCCTCACGATTGGCGGATTTTCCTCTTACTATAAATTTCATTGTTTTCAAATAATATGGAATTTTATTTGTGTAACTTATTGTTCCTACTTTCACTATATAGAGTCATTCTTTTATTTTTTTAAAAAATTATTTTCTTAGAGAGAATATTTTTCAAAAATTTTGACCAACCAAAATGAGAATATTAAAAATACTTTTTAGAAAATATTTCCTCCATATCAAACACACCCTTTATGTCCCGTCCAATTTGGGCCTGACCGATCTAGATTCACATTGTAAGGTTTCACTTTGATGGCGATTTAAAAGGGTCATAATCCGATATTGTATCTCTATTTGATGCAAACGTTCATTCTTTTTTATTATTATTATTTTTCATTCGGTGTTCGATACTCACATTAAAGCGTGACTATATTCGGATTCACGTCGTGTATGGCCTACCGGGGGAAGCGCTCCCGAATTCCTATTTTCTTTGTCAATTTAATGCAAGAAGAACCCTGATCTATGAAATAAAGTAAGGTTCTTTGGGATTGAAATTATAGATAATTACACAACCATCGTTATAATTTGTCACATATACCTTACTATAACTTGTCACATACACCTTACTTGTGATATTAGTTATTATACAAACCCTCTTTTTGTATTTTATGCAACAAAATTATATTATACCAGGAGACAAGTTTGCCCCTATATTAACTAAACTTGAGGTGCATATAGATAATGCAGCTTAGTATTTTCAAAATATTATATGTGTGTTTTAAAAAAATATTGTATAATGAATCAAATAATCATGTCACTCATGTGAATGATATATACTTAAGATTACCTTTTAATAATAAAAAAGTATAGAATAACCCCACCCGGCCCTACACTTTAATATATTCAATTTTCTTGAGAGAGTACAAAGGTGGTTATCGTAAATTTGTAATGCTACTACTGCAAGAAAAAGAAAGATAGATCGCCTGCCTAGAACCCTATTTTCATCTGCATTTCTTCCCACTCTGTTTTTTTGCATTTTTGAAAAGTCACCGTATAATTGAAATTAAGTAATTACATGATCAACATGTAATTTAGTGTAATTGAGATAAAGTAATTACGGTCTCTAATTTTCAATGGGTATAGTTACACCATGTAATTACAAAATTATTTTTCAAATTCTTTTTATTTTTTATTTTTTATTTTAAGTTCTTTTCTTTTTAATTTCTTTTTTATTTTAATTTATTTTTTATTTTTTATTTTTTAAAAAAAATATTTCTATTATTTTATTTTTACATTTGTTTTTTTTATATTATTATCTTTCATTTTCTTTCTTCTAATTTCTCAATCTTTATTTCTTGTGATTCCATGTAATTGCTCGTATTTTTTTAAAAAAATCTTATTTTCTTCATTTAGCGTAACTACATTATTATTCTAGTTTTTTGAAATTACACTTTTTAATATTAGAAAGAATGAGTCATTAACAAACTTGACAAATAACGACTGATGTTATTAAAGTAGAATTCCATTGTTGAATGAGATTATAGATTCATAAACGTTTTCGCTTTCTCTTGAATTATATTTACTTAAGTTACGTTGGAACTTATTTTATATTATGTTGAAATTTGATATAAAAGTATTATGTTATTATTTTTTGAATTTTAAATTTAGGTTATATTTGAGATTTCAGTTTATTTGGTTTACTACTATTCACTTGTTGTTTTACATTGCATATTATTCATTTTCCATTTACAATTGATAGATTATTTTTTCGTCAAACATTTGAATATTGTTATGACGTTATATGTATTAATATTAATCTTTTTGTCAGACATATATACATCCCATATGTTCTTACAAAATGTGTGCTTTATAATTTTTATAATTAATTAAATTAAAACATTATTAATTTAAAAAATACTATTACTATTACAATATTATTTACAAACATGTGATTATTAATTAATATATTTTCAAAAAATAATATGTATCTTAAATAACTAATTTAATATATCATTTATAAAGACACATATTTGTCAAGTATTATTTTTAAATTAATTTAACTGTAAATATACATGTGCAACAAAACAGTATGTAAACGAATTGAACAAGGATAATAAGGTAAATTCGGACCTTCCTTACTCTAGTCTTTCTCATTGAAAGTTACTTTTATTATTAGTAAATATTACTTCCGTCTTAATTTATGTGACAAAATTTGACTTGACATGGAGTTTAAGAGAGAGATAACGACTTTTGAAATTGTTAAATGACGCAATATACATGTGATATACACTGAATATACATCAGTGTATATCACATATATATTGAGTCATAAGCAAAGACTGGGCCACGTGCAGCCCGGCGATGCTTTCGACCCATTCTCCGGCGTTGGCGGCCCAAAGAATACTCAAATTTCACTCCAAGAGCCATCGCAATGCACCGCCCATAGCCATTCTCGGCCACCCACTGGAATGCAAGCCTCGACTCATCTCTATTGAAATGAGTACAAAACAATATTGTATATATGGTATATATATTTGTAGTATATTGTAAGGAAAAGGATACCTTAATTAGTGTTATACACTTACCATAATTGTATAGTTAGAATTATGGTAAAATAAGGATTTAGAAATAGAATAGGAAAAGGATTTCCCTATTATGGAAATATGAACTTGTATATATAGCCTTTCAATTAATGAAAATAATCAAGGGGATTATTTCTTTCATGGTATCAAGAGACTAGGTCTAACCAAAAGTTTTCTTCTCTCAAACTTTTTGCCTCTTTGACCGAGAACCCCCCCCCTCCCTCGGGTTTTTCTCTCCAAATATCTCGTCTTCCGCTCTCAAAAACCTCTCTTAAATTTATCCTCCTTCTTTGTTCTTTCAAATATGTCTAAGAACAATTTTCACCCTGCCCTCACGGTTTCCAATATCAAGCTCAGTGTCCCTATTGTCCTTGAGATGGAAAACGTTCAATATGCAACGTGGGCGGAGTTGTTTAAAATTCACGCTATCTCTTATCAAGTTCTTCATCACATAATTCCTCCCGCTAGACCCCTTCCTGCGGAGGATCCTGAGGTGTGGATTACACTTGATGCTACCGTTCTTCGGTGGATATACGCCACTATTTCAGTAGACCTTCTACAGACGATTATGGAGCCCGATACCACGGCTATGGCTGCATGGAATAGATTGTGTGACATATTCCAAGACAACCAACATTCCCGTATCGTCACACTCGAGCAGGAATTCTCTCTCATTCGAATGGACGTATTTCCGAACGTTTCTGCATATTGCAAGAAACTAAAGGAATTGGCGGATCAACTCCGTAATGTTGGCGCACCAGTGACAAATAATCGTCTAGTTCTACAGTTGGTTGCCGGCCTTTCGGAGGCCTATAATGGTGTTGGAACTCTCCTTCGTCAAAGCAACCCTCTTCCCGACTTTCATCAAGCCCGCTCCATGCTGACGTTGGAAGAAGCCGGTTTGGCTAAAAAGGCGGCTACCGGAGCAAGCCCAGTTGTCATGGTGGCATCCTCTCCTAGTTCTTCGGGTTTTGTTAATAATTCAGGCCAAAACCATAATAATGGTGGCGGCAAGAATAATCGCAAAAATAACAAAAACTGCGGGGGCAAACGAGGTGGTTCTGGTGGTGGTTCCGGTGAGCAACAAGCAGGCGGTGGGTCCCATTCGGGGTACAGTGGCCCACCACCACCGTGGGCCAAAGAAGGGGCTGGCAAGGCACCCGCACTTCAAAGTAGCCGCCACGCCAGCTGGTCGCCAATGCACTGGCCCAATACCCAAAGATTGGCGCCCATCGCCAGGCCCAAAGAACGCCCCCACAAAGAAGAATGCCCTGCTCTAGCACGCCAGTGAGTCCTGGGCCCCGCCCCGCAAGCCCATCATGCAGCAGCCCCACTGCACCGATATCGAGGCCGCGATGCACACGTTGGGATTGTCCCAACCGGACCCAAATTGGTACATGGACACCGGGGCCACTACTCACATGACTTCCGAATCAGGTACTCTCTCATCTTATTTCAATTTGAGCACCCCTCGGGGGATAATTGTTGGTAATGGCAGTTCTATTCCAATTATAGGGTATGGTCAGAAAACATTATCTCCTCCTAATCCACCACTCCTCTTGAAAAATACTTTACATGCTCCTAAATTGATTAAAAATTTAGTGTCTGTCCGAAAATTCACAAATGACAATTCTGTTTCTGTTGAATTTGAATTTGATCCTTTCGGTTTCTCTGTGAAGGATTTCAAGACGGGGAGTCATCTCATGAGGTGTGATAGTAGGGGGGATCTGTATCCTATCATGCCCGATTTCAGTCCATCGAGTCCAAATTTGCCATCGCCTTTGCACCATCTCTCCTTCCATGTGGCATGCTAAATGGGTCATCCGGGATCTTCTATTTTATCAACTTTAAATAAAAATAGCTTTATTTCTTGTAAGGGTACAAGTCGTACTCCATTTTGTCAGTCTTGTTCATTAGGAAAAATTGTTAAGTTGCCATTTGTAGACTCTAATTCCCATACTTCTATGCCATTTGAAATTATTCATAGCGACTTATGGACATCTCTTGTTCTTATTTCAATGTGTCATCGATATTATGTTCTCTTTTTAGATGATTATTCTAGATTTTTGTGGACGTTTCCAATTGCGAATAAATCACAAGTGTTTTCCGTCTTCATAAAATTTAGAGCGTTCATTCGTACTCAATTCGAAAGAGAAATAAAAAATATTCAATGTGATAATGGGAAAGAGTATGACAATAGGGAGTTTCGAGAGTTTTGTGCTACTCATGGGATAAATTTTCGTTTTTCATGTCCTCATACATCTTCACAAAATGGGAAAGCCGAACGCAAAATTCGTTCCATAAATAACATTGTCCGAACTCTCCTAATACATGCCTCCATACCTCCATATTTTTGGCATCATGCTCTACAAATGGCCACATATCTTCTTAACATAATTCCTTCTAAGGGTCTGACATATTCTTCCCCCCTAAAAGTCCTATTTAATAAGAACCCTTCTTATTCCCACCTTCGGATTTTTGGGTGCTTGTGTTATCCGTTATTCCCATCCACCACAATTAACAAACTTCAGGCTCGGTCTACCCCGTGTGTGTTTTTGGGTTATCCGTCAAATCATCGTGGTTATAAGTGTTTTGATTTATCCTCCAAAAAAATCATAATCAATCGCCATGTCATTTTTGATGAAACTCAATTCCCATTTACGAAAGTTCATACTCCCGAACCTAAGTCATATAATTTTTTGGATGACCAAATATCCCC
This sequence comes from Anisodus acutangulus, assembly GCA_029783415.1. Lineage (NCBI taxonomy): Eukaryota > Viridiplantae > Streptophyta > Magnoliopsida > Solanales > Solanaceae > Anisodus > Anisodus acutangulus. Next base: position 21,732,806 of record CM056506.1, on the reverse strand, counting down.
GTTTATTATTCGAATTTTGGACATCTCCCGTACCCAAAATCCTCCAATGGCCCATCGCCTATTGGACCAACAAGATCGCCACCGAATCCGACCATCGGAACAGTTCCAAAGAATCGGGCCCGCCCCAATGCCGAACCGCCTAATCCGAGTCTCATTTGTACTGCTTTGGGCCAAGAAGCCCATCTGCATCTCGCCACCCGTCCCGAACCCAAAGAAATTCCCAAAATTTCATCAATCCTTCCTCGAGTCATAGACCGGTCACTCGTAGTCAGCGGGGTATTTTTACACCTAAAAGACATTTTAATTTACATTCTAATGTCTCTAAATCCCCCTTGCCCCGCAATCCTGTGTCCGCATTAAATGACCCTAATTGGAAATTTGCTATGACTGATGAATATAATGCTCTTATTGATAATAAGACGTGGGAGTTGGTGCCCCGTCCATATGGTATTAATATTATCAGGTCTATGTGGATTTTTGCTCATAAGGAGAATTCAGATGGGTCCTTTGCTCGGCATAAGGCGCGATTTGTTGGTGATGGTAAGACTCAGCAGGTTGGTATTGATTGTGGTGAGACGTTTAGTCCGGTGGTCAAACCGGCTACCATTCGCACGCAGATGCCGGCTTGGGCATTTCAAAGACTTGGCCGATTCATCAGCTTAGATGTCAAGAATGCTTTTACATGGAGATCTCAAGGAAGATCTATATGCATCACCCGTTGGGTTCCAGGGATCCCAACCGGCCTCATCATGTCTGTTTGTTGAAAAAGTCCTTATATGGGCTTAAGCAGTCTCCACGTGCCTGGTATACACGATTTGCGGATTTTGTTTCGACTATTGGGTTCACACACGCAGTCGAGATAATTCTTTGTTCATCTACCGCCGTGGTTCGTCATTGGCCTATATTACATTATATGTGGATGATATCATCTTGATCGCCTCCTCCGATACTTTGCGCCGATCTATCATGGCCATGCTCGATTCTGAATTTGCTATGAAGGACTTGGGGCGTTGAGTTATTTTTGGGGATTGCCGTCGGCGTCATTCAGGTGGCTTGTTTCTGTCTCAACGGAAGTATGCTGCTGAGATCATCGAGAGGGCTGGGATGTCATCCTGTAAGTCCACTTCCACACCGGTTGATGCAAACCCAAAGCTGAGTGCCGCAGCAGGTGCACCATACGAGGACCCGACCCGCTATCGCAGTCTTGCAGGGGCTCTCCAGTATCTTACCTTTACCAGACCGGATATTACATATGCGGTTCAGCAGGTGTGTTTATTCATGCATGATCCCAGGGTTGAGCACATGAATGCAATCAAACGCATCATTCGGTATATTCAGGGGACACTAGACTATGGGTTGCACTTGTATCCTTCGTCTACATCCACACTTGTCTCTTACACGGATGCTGATTGGGGTGGTTGTCCCGATACCAGACGGTCGACTGCCATCAGATGTTCCTTGGCAACAACTTGGTCTCATGGTTGGCAAAACGTCAAGCAACTCGCATCACGCTCCAAAGGTCAGAGGCAGAATATCGAGGGGTAGCGAATGTGGTCTCCGAGTCATGTTGGCTACGTAATTTGCTTTTGGAGCTTCATTGTCCCATTCAGAAGGTAACCTTGGTATATTGCGATAACATTAGTGTCATTTACCTTTCAGGTAACCAGTTCAACACCAGCGCACCAAGCATATCGAAATGGAGATTCACTTTGTCCGTGAAAAGGTTGCAAAGGGTCAAGTTCGCGTATGCCATGTCCCGTCTCGTTATCAAATTGCAGACATCTTTACAAAGGGTCTACCGGCGGTTCTCTTTGAAGATTTTAGGACGATCTCGGCGTTCAAAACCGTCCGCTATGATCTGGGGGTGTGTTAAACGACAATATACATGTGATATACACCGAATATACATCGGTGTATATCACATATATATTGAGTCATAAGCGCAGGCCGGTGGGCCACCAGCGTGCGACCAAATGATGCTCACCCATTCTCGGCGTTGGCGGCCCAAAGAATACTCGGCCACTCCAAAGAAAGCCACGCTGCGATACGCGCCCATAGCCATTCTCGGCCACCCACTGAATGCAAGCCTCACCTATCTACTTGAAATGAGTACAAAACAATATTGTATATATGGTATATATATTTGTAGTATATTGTAAGGAAAATGATACATTAATTAGTGTTATACACTTACCATAATTGTATAGTTAGAATTATGATAAAATAAGGATTTAGAAATAGAATAGGAAAAGGATTTCCCTATTATGGAAATATGAACTTGTATATATAGCCTTTCAATTAATGAAAATAATCAAGGGGATTATTTCTTTCAGAAATGTGTGGTTCAAAATAAGTCTTACATAAATGTATAGTTATAAATTATTTCTAAATATAAAAAATAATTTTTTTTTGGGACAAATCAAAATAAAATGATGCCACATAGTAAGTAATATATTGTGCGAATTTAAATTGATCGGTTTAATAATTTTTGCATAAGGGAATTATTTAGGAAAATAAAACTAGCTGTAGTCTTTTAAATAACCTTTGTAATTGAAGAGGAAAAATTGGCTAGAGGTTGGTCAGTACTACCCACGGCTCAACTGGCGCGTGGGGAACTTCATTTAACCTGAGTTAAACATGGAGCTGCAATAGCATTTAATGACATTTATGATTTATCTCCTTTCTCTATGAAACAATATAGTAATCAGAAAATCCAAAATTCATTTATTCATTCTTTCACTAGTAACGGTAAAGTTGGATGAACTGATAAAGTTGATGTCACGTGATCTTGAGGTCACGTGTTAAAGTTATTGAAATAATCTCTTATCTAAATGAAAGATAAGACTATGTGCAATAGATCTTTGTGATTCGATCGAATCTCAGACATTGAAAACTTAGTGTACTGAAATTTTATTCTTTCACTAGTAAATTCTCACACACACTCTCTCTATACACAGGCACTTTGCACGCGTTTCGGATACCGACTCTTTCCACTCTCTCTCTCTGTGTCTGCAGTTTTTGCAGTGTGCAGGGCGAGCTCTCTCAACAAAGTACCGTATCCGTAAGTGTGAATCATCGAAAGGAGGTGAGAAATCTCTAGCACACATTAATTCATTTTTACCATATCGCCGTCGATTTCACCATTTTTAGGCTACGCTTTCTGCATTATTATTAAAGTACGCTCGTGAGTCTGCCTTTTTAATTCATTCTATAAGTCAAATGCTTAATCGGCCTTGTTTGTCTGCCACTTTCTTTTTCTGATGATTTGATGTATGGCTTTATAGCATTTTCATGAATATCCGCATTTTTCAAAAAAGTATGACTGATACAGATAGTATTTGCTTTATGTCAACTCGTACTTTTTATGTTTCAGAGTTTATCAAGTCATTTCATGCATCTCTCATATCACCTTTTTCGTTTTCTCTGTGTGATTCAGTCAAAGACCGAGTCCCCAGCTGATTCAACAGTTCACTCAGTGACTCGGCTCTCCAGAAAGTTCCTCCATCACAGCAGTAATTTTTACGTGTTCAAGTCTTCAGGAGGGAGCATATAATATATTTCATAATGAGCACTCAATCATTGAAACGGCGAATCAGGATCTGTTTAACCTCCGCCGTGTTTGCGTTCTTCCTTCTCTTAATCATTGGATCGGAGTTTTTTACAGGTGTGTATGCATTGAATTTACGATGAGATATAGTTATATATGAACAATCACATCGGAGTTTTTTTCAGGTGTGCTTGCATTGAATTTACGATGAGATGTAGTTATATGTGAACAATCACATGCTGCACCGCTGTGCGAGAGAGAAGGTGTTTATGTATTGTATTGGTTTCCAATTAATGGGTAAAGAACGTATTTTAGGTCTAACTCAACCTCAAAAGCTAGCTTGTAGGGGTGAGTATTGTTCAAGTCCATATAAAGAGTCCATGTTTGCATTTCATATCCGACGTGGGACTCTTAACACTCCCCGCACGCTCAGACCTTATTAACTGGAGCGTGAATAATATAATTTAGGGTCCAACATCGGTAAACAATTAATTGAAATGAGTCTGACTCTGATACCATATAAAGAATTGATCTTGAGTCTAACTCAACCTCAAAAGCTAACTTGTATGATGAATATTGTCAAAATCCATATAAGGAGTTAATGTTCTCATTCCATATCCGAGGGGTGAGATTTCACTTATTTGTTAAATCTGCTTGTTCTATTGTTTATTAAGCTCACGAGGACCTTTCCATTAATTACTACTACATGTAGTACTTAGATTAGCTAGCTTTTTCTTCCTTTTCTTCTCATTGAACTACAAAATTGTGCACGTTAAATTTGTGTAGACGGCTACGGTTTTTGATTCGCATTCATTCATTGATTTTCTCTTTAATGTTTCATTAAACGACTTTGATTTCAAGCAGACTTATTGGTCTTAATTTCATGGTGGGAGCAGATTCAGCTGTCACCGGAAACACAAATGTAGGTTCTCATCGCAAGCTTCTTAATCAAGGTTAGTCCAAAAAATCACAAAATAATTGATCTGATAATTAAAATCGCTCTCCCCTTTTTTGCTTACGTACGTACCTAGACCAGTAAGCAGGCAGGCAGGCTCCTGTTTTCTCAGGCTTACTGTACAAGCTTTTGGTTTGTAGGTGGCGCACGTCAGTTTTTGTTTTCTCATGTCTATTGCTCTTATACCCACAACACAATACAAAGTAGTATTTCTTTATTCTTGCCCAAAAAGTTATGGAAAAGGTTTAAACTGGAGTAATTGAAATGGCAAAAATAAGAAAGAGGACAAAGATATATAAATGCATACTTACTCCAGTTTGCTTTAGTTTTTCTGCTCTGTTTACATGTAAATATTTGCATGCAATTATCATAATCTGGGAAACTACTTCTGCTACTTCAATTTCATATTTTCTGCTGGGACCTCTCGGTTAAAATTATGTCTCGTCCCTTTATGTAATATCACTTTCCAAACGATTCTTTTTTACTTTAGAAAATTTATACAATTGTATGCAGTCTGCATTTATTTTATCTAAACAGAAAAAGAAATGGTAGCTGTTGTTTCCAATCTGTATGGAAGGCTACTATGCATCCTTATTCATAGTAGAGTAAGGTAGGTTTGGGTATAGCAGGACTTGATCCTGCGACCATTAGGTTAAAAGCCCAATGCTCTATTAAAAGAATGTTTGGCAGCTCTTTTTTCTATCACTGCTCTACAAATTAGCTCATAATGGTGCATTTGCTCTGTGATTCACGTGCACATAGCTGTCCTGCCATTAAAGATACTCGAAGCGAAATATAATTCAAACGCCTCAATTCCATATATCATCATTTCTGGTTGTTCCGTCCCTTTCTTTGGCCATTCAATCTCAATCAACATCACAAAAAAGTTTAATTTATCTCGAAGAATTCCCTATGCCCCTGTTGAAAGATAATGATTTACAAATGGTACTCCTTTATTGCACCCATTAACGCTCTTAACTGTTAACCCCCCCCCCCCACCCCCCCTCCATTAAAAAAAAATCCAAAGCTCACCCGACCCAGCATTCATGGGGAAAAAAGAAAACAATAAAGCAACTACTTGGAAAAGGACAAAAAATAGGTCTTCTATTATTTAATTTTTTTGGTTACTTTGTCATTATGTGCAATTGCCTTTTGTTGCAGGGAATGAAGTGGAAACAAACCGGATATGGGGGGACAAGTGTTCAAAATCAGATGTCGTTATAAATCAGGGACCCACAGCACCTCTACCCAGTGGAATACCCACGTACACTGTAGAAATCATGAACGTTTGCGTTTCCGGCTGTGACATTTCCGGCATCCATCTGAAATGTGGCTGGTTCAGCTCTGCTCGCCTTATTAACCCTCGTATTTTCAAACGACTGCGTTTTGACGATTGCCTCGTCAATGATGGCAAGCCCCTTACTAATGGTCATACTATCTCCTTCCAATATGCCAACACTTTCCGTTACCCACTCACTGTTTCCTCCGTTATCTGCTGATACTTGCTGGGTCTAATAACATACACTTAACACTCGTTAAAAACACTTGAAACATTGATTTAACAGAGCTAATAGCCTTTAGGGAATTCGTATGTTCTTTTTTTTTAAGGCTTTAGAAGATTGCGAACACCGTCTAGCTGTTCCTCTAACCGTCCATTTGGAAGGACGTGGCCATGCAGACTAATAGGGTGCGTGTTGGCTGCCGAGAAGTATGAAAATTGTGTTCCTAATTCTATGGGACATTTTGTTTTGGTAGAGGCTTTCTGTTCATATCATAGTGACTAACTGAGGAAAGCATTATGAGCTGTAATTTTTGGATTTTGATGCAAGTACTGTATACAACTCTTTTTGAGTGGTTCTGTCTATTTGGAGCAGTATATATGCGCAGAATGAATGTTCTGCAATCTCTGTTTCGGTTTGCTTGGCAACTACACTTTGGAAGAGATCACTGATTTTCAATTCCATATTTGTATTCAAAGATTTGATAACAATAGCTAATGAATACGGCTTTTGATGTGTCAATTATTCATTTCACAAGGCTTTAAATAACTCACATGTGTTGCCCGATTTCTTTTGACGCACCACTTGTCATTTTAGAAGCACTTTTAAATTAATCGAAGTTATGCAGTTTTAGAAAATTTCAACATCCGAATTATGATATTGTTCATGTTTATTTTCATTTTTTTCTTTCTATCAGATTTTTTTTTGAAAACGGTCCTAAAATTGGATCACTGTCAAATTTAACCGATAAAAGTTACTACATCAGTAAAAAAATTATGGGAAGAAGTACGTATTTTCTTCCTGATAATATTCCTGCAGTGTGCCCACCAATTACATGATTACGTAACGGGGTTGTATATAGAGCTGGCCAGTGGGCCGAGCTCGGGATTGGCGGATCTGGTTTGGCGGGGTCAGATCGGGTCGGGACGGGTGAAGGGGGCGGGATTGGGTCGTGGGCGGGATCGGGATCGGGATCCGGGCGATTTTTCCTTTTTTTTTTTTAATAACATATGTATAAAAAACTCAATAATTAAACAAGACAAGATAGTGTAATAAAAACATCTCAAGCCTGTTTTTGTGCCTCTTATATTATTTAGACATGATTTTTTTGTAATACAAATACAATTGTCAAAATTGCAACTTTGTGGTGTTGTTCAAAAGTTGCAAATTACATAGTAAAATTGCATTTAAAAAAATTACATTCTGAAAAAAATTTGTTCTAGTTTCTTGATAATTTCCTGTGATTCTTCGGTTGGAATTGGTATTTGTTGGTCAAATTGATCCACGTCGCTTCCACCACCTTCGGATAAGATTTCGTTGTAGTTTTCGTCTTCTTCTTCGTTGATCTCCGGTTGATTGACCTTTCCGCCTCCGCCAGATCCAATCTCTGAATAATACTACAATCTTCAAGATGTCTCTGATTAATGAGTGTTTGTGGTCTCCTATTTGATATCTGCCGGCAGAAAAAGCGCTTTCAGGCGCAGTTGATGACCCTTGAATGTTCAAAACATCTCGGGCCATCATTGAAAGTGTCGGAAAGGTCTTCTCATTCCCCCTCCAGTATTTCAGCAAGTCTTCACGTCCTTCTTCGTTGAGAACTGCTTGGTATGGTACAGAACCCTGCAAAACAAAAATATCAAACTCGCTAATTTGGTTAGTAGCGGTACGGCCGCACATTCTATTTCGGAGGCTTTCAATACTAGCCGCAGAAATTGCATGTCTTTTGTGAGGTTGTGTTGAAAATGAAGAAGATGATATGGAAGCCGGTAGGTTACTAGCACTTTCTTGTTGGTAAAACCTATATACTTTTTTGCATTGGTTTTACGCTAAACAACACTTATTCTTTAGTTTGTTCAATAGGTGGTGGTTGATTTGAATTTTTGGGACTTGAAGGTGGTAATACTTCTATACAATCGTAAATAGTTTCAATAAGTGATTTAGTACCATCTATTTTAATAGTCGGATTTAATACAACACCAATAATATAAATAGTGGGAATAGGAATAAAATATTTTTTTATTTTGATAAACATTTTTTTAATAGCTGTTTTTTTCATATATTCACTAAGTAATAAAAATATTAGAGTTATATAAAACAACATAGTTGAAATAGTAGGATAATATATACCGGAAATTTTTTTTGTTGCTTGAAAAAATTTCTCTAAAAATACCATAAGTTCGGAAATTTTTACCCAATCGCTATCTACAACCATATCAGCTGGATTTTGATTATGAGAGTTAAAAAATAAAGTTATAGGTTTTCTATAGTCATAAGCAACTTCTTCTGGAGTTTTTCTATAAGGTAGTTGGCAATCGTGCCAAGTTTTTTTATATTCTTTTCTTCGTTGTATTCTATTATTTTTAAAAATAAAGTTTATAGCAAAATTGCATTTTACTAAGAATGTCTTCAAAAAGTGATAGACCATCCTTTACAATTAAGTTATATATATGACACACACATTTTATATGAAAATGATCTGAAAAAGATGGAGTTAAACTATTTTTTAAAATTGTAATAGCATAATTGTTAGAAAAAGCGTTATCTAATGTAATAGTCATAATTTTATCAGTTATTCTGTAATAATCGCACACTTAATAAATATTTTCTGCAATAAAAGTACCATTGTGCCTATCATCTATATATCTATACACTAAGATACATTTTTGCATAGACCATTTATAATCTATCCAATGACAAGTTACCGTTAAATAATCATGGTCGTTAGTACTACGGCCTATATCAAAAGTGATAGCCACTTTGCCATTAAAATGATATAATGAATAACGTAAATACTGTTGATATTCATGTGCAAATTTAAATACATCTCTCTTAACAGTTGATCTAGGAAAACCGTTAAAAGCAGGATTATACAAATCTCTAATGTAATGAATAAAACCGGGAGATGAAGGAAATGAAAAAGGCAAACCCTCCACAGCAACTAATTTTGCTATTGCTTCCCTATCTCTATGTTTATTGTATTTAGGGCCTACAATTCCCCCCGTCATAGGGTTAATTTGACTCTGTACTTGGTCCGGGACAGTATCAGTATGTGAACCTTGTCCCGATGGAGCGTGCGTTTGCGCACCCGATTTTGAAGCCTCGTATTGGGCATACCTATCTGGATGAGCCCTTGCTACGTATCTCATTAAACCCCTCGTCCCACCGTGACCTTTTCCAGTTTTAAATTTTAAAACATCTTTACAAATTTTACATCTAGCTACTTGATTCTCTACGTCCCAATCAAAAAATGTCCATGCATCTAATTTTAATGTTCGTTTTGCTGGACCACATCTCATACTAGGGGGAATAAGAGGCATTTCAGTTGAAGGTGCACTAGTGGGTGTGTTATCATCTACATTATTGGGTGTATCATCTAGATCATCGTCTAAATTAAAGTCTTCTTGAGTTCCAGAAAATAGTTCCTCGTCTAAATCTAATGGTATTATAGGAAAATGTTCAGTATCAACAAAATCATCCTGTATAGGAATAAGATTCTGTCTAGAAATAGGACCCTTGCCCTTGTTACCCCTACTAGAAGAAGCATGACTACCCTTAATCATACGTTTAAATCCTTCCACTATAAATTTATAATTATACTAATAAATAATTAAAGTAAATGAAATTAAGTGTCCTAAATAAAATAAACAGACAATAATAATTTAATGAAAATGAACGAATGTACCAAACGCCGACGTAACGTCGACGTGTAATCGAGAGGTTGAAAATTGAAACTTTGCTCGATGGAAGATCCTCAAGCTAGTTGCCAACTTCACTCCCAATTCCCAAATGAATAAATAAAATTGAATATTTAGTAGACAATGTAGAGATAGATTGAGTATTGAGATATTAGAGAGATTGTAGGAAGATTTGTGAGAAAGATGAAGAGAAAATGAGGTATTTATAGTTGAAAATTTGGTTAAAGTGTAAATATAATAACTTATTGGTTAAAAATAAATATTAAGGGGGTAGGGGGAGGGGGGAGGCCAAAAATGGTTGTTGCACAACGGCCAAAATGTAAAATGGTCGTTGGTGCAACGGTTATTTTTGCAAATTTCGGGCGGAATCGGCGCCGGACCAGGGCCGGATAGGGTCGGGACAGGCGGGCCGGGACGTGACCATGTCCCGTCCAGGTTCGAGTCCCGTTACCGCAATTTTTTTTTTAAAATTGTCGGGTTCTGGGCGGGACCGGGCTGGGACCGGACCGACCCGGCCCACTGGCCAGCCCTAGTTGTATAATCGAATGAGGTCGGCATAATAAGAGTCTAGAGTACGCGAGAAATTAAGAATGAAAGCATACTAATTTGCATATAGCAGAAGTAAAGTAATACTCAGTTACAACGACAACAAACCAACATAACCGTACTTTTTTTAGCGAAAAATAAAAGAATGATTAGAATCTCATCTATTGCATCCTTAGTTTTGCAAATTTGGATGTAATCAGACAAATTTTCATCCAGTCTAGGCAACACATTGCAACAAAAGCCTTCAAACTAGAGTACAAGAATCGATTAGATCTAACGAGTATTCGGAGGCGTTGGGCAAATTGATGAACAAACCTGAAATTAAAGTAAAACCCCTTAATAACAACTATACTCCTTGCCATTCCATAATTTAAGCCCTTCGGTTCTCAATTTCTCTGAGAAAAGGTTGCCTTTGACTACAATTTTGAAGTTCTCTTGAAAAAATCGCCAAGTGTCATTTTTTTCCTAAATATTTTAGGTACCAACTCTTACGGACGAAGTGATATTACTTAATTGATCATTGGCACATGTTGCACACAGCTACAACTTAATAGTTCGTTAGAACTCGGGAAAAAAAAAGGTAGATTTATGTCAGAAAGAAACAATTACAATCTTTTGAACATAACAAAGACTCGGTAATGCTACAAGATGAAAATTCTTCATCCTCAAAAAAATACAAATCACTTCAGAAACTATGGTTAAAGTAAAATGAAATTCATTCTTGAAAAGCAAATGTGACGATTCATGTATAGATCAAATAATATAGAACTATTATCTGATTCTAGACAAAATATTGCCCTCAAATGCATCATTAAGAAATAATAACAATGGCCAGAAAGAAAAAAACAATGGGCAGGAAAGGGTCAGGCACTTGTACAGCATTCGTAATCGCCTCAAAGTTGCTGGATAACAATCAAGATTGCCACAAACACCTTCATCAAATTTAAGGGCAGTAAGAGACATCATTTTCTAGAATATTTACAATACAATTGCACATCATCCTGTGAGAATTTGGCACTGATATTCCTCCTAACCTAACCTTGTAAGGCAACACAAAATGTTAATTATAGTACTCCTCAAAGCTAAAAAGATGAGAGGGTTCAGGTTCTAAAGATAATTGAGAATCACGGTTGACAAGACAAGCAAAACTTGGAGAAAAATGAGCAATACCTGTGTGCCAGAGCTCAAGAGCATTGGAAGCGCAATTAGTCTAAAGCAGTTGCACCAAGGTGATGTTTCTACGAATTTTGGTGCTATGACTCGCTCATTATATATACAGCATTGGACAACTTTACTAGATGATTTAATCTACCTACATTGGCAGACTTCGTCTTCTCCAAAATCTGCCCCTTGCCAAGAAGATCTTGTATAGTATTCGATGCATCCTGAAAGCTAGCCAAGAAAATCAATTGACTATTCACTTCCTAAAGCAAAGATGCAAAAAGTTGAGTGAAGAAGTTCACCTTCAACTTCTTTCTCAAGTTCTCCTCCTCCATGTCGCGTCGTTGTCTCTCTTCCGTGAATATGTCTATCAAACTTTCTTGTTCCTTGTTAAGTTCCTCTACTTTTCTAGTTGACTCCTGCAACTGAACATGGAGCAGAAGTATTTCAGTTTCATTAAAGAATCCATCAAAATCTAGTCAATAGAGTTTCACCTTTACAATTACAGAAACAAATTGTAAATGGAATCAATAGCAGCAACCACAGAAAGGTCCAAGGACCTTGAGGTCATATTTCCAGTGCCCAGCATAAGGACAAGGGAACATAAACAAGTACGTCGGAAGGAAAAATATTGACTACCAGTTTCTCTCACATCAACACCTATAAATAAGACATTGGCTACTACAGCATGCAACACGCTGCTGCTTTCATGCGCAGAAATGCGGCTACACTAGGAAACAATAGAACATCAAAATCTAATCTAACCTGAGTTTCAAGTGATTTGCTTCTCTCTCTTTCTTGCTGTAAATCACGCAACAGATCACCTAAAATCTCTTCCTCTTTCCTCCGTAACCTGTTGAATAAATAAACATTACGGTAGTTCATATAAGCCTAAAATACTAAAAAATGGTTTAATAACTATGTGAAAGTTGTTGGAAATTTACTAATGTGAAATTAAGTTTATCCCATTATTTATGACTCGAACAATTGGGCCCCGTATGTCGGAAACGTCGTTTTCACACACGTGCACACGTAGTGACAAGTATCGCAAATTTCATTAGTGAAAGAGATATTGGTACGTAAGTAATACGTTTGAGACATATAATGATGGACGGTTATTGGCCAAATGACAAGTATTTCACGTTGGTAAACGAAGGAAGAAGTGTACGAAGTGTAAGATGAAACGAGTCGGAAATCGCCGCGGAGCCGTGAAGGGCCACGGCGCAACACCGTCGGAGCCACGGCGCCGGAGCGTCGCGGCGCCCCCATGGCAGCGTCGCGGCGCTAAATGGTGGCTTGGGCTACTGGAGCCGAGGCACCGCGACGCTAATTCGCAGAGCCGCGGCGCTTCGGAGGCAGAATGTTGTCACAGGAAGATGGAAAGTTGTGACTTTTGGACTGGTTTTAGAGCATTGAATCTCCATTATTTGGTTGAATGTAACCCCTCAAAAATGGCCATTACATGGCTATTGAAGGTCATTAGTTGGCTAGTTGAGGGTCATTTCCTTACACTATAAATTGAGGTCCTTGGCTCAATTGTTCAACACTTACGAAATTTTCTGAAATCTTCTTCTTCCTCTCTAGCAAGTTTTCTATATTCAAAGTTCTTCAAGAGTAACACTTGAGTTTCATTTGCTCATTTGTTAAGTTGTTGTTGTATCTTGGGAGACTATTGCCCGACAACGTAAAAGGATATATGCGGGGCTATCTTGTCTTAAAGACAGAGTGGCATCACTCGACTCAGCAAATCACAAGGAGTTTGTAATCGTTCTTATTTTCAGTTTGTTGTAATCTTGAGTAGTTTATCCTTTTTAGCATTTGTAATATTTACTTACTTCCCGTTTCCTTCAATTGTTGTATCCCTCAATTTTAAGACAAGATTGTTGTAAGTGCTTAGAAAGATGACTGGAAGAGAACAACTAGCTTCTGATACTGCTGTTGCTACTCAAGGCAACCCATCTGCCTTCCCCACTGCTGCTCAAGGCACATCCAATGCCTTCACTGCTGCTCAAGGAACATCCAACGCATTTCCTGCTGCTCAAGGGAACGTTACAGTTCCTCCACCCTCTGGATTCCACCATGAACGCCCAGAAAAGTTCATAGGCTCCAACTTCAAGAGATGGCAGCATAAGATGTTGTTTTATCTAACTGTTATAGGAATAACTCATTTTCTAACAGAAGATCCTCCACAAGCTGGAGATGAAGTGGACCCTCAGCCTAATGAAACGGTTGAAGGGGGCCAAGGTATCCATGTCGTTAATGGCATGAAGATGGTTCTTGATGCATGGAGTCATAGTGACTTCATATGTAAGAACTATATTTTGAACTGTCTGTCAGACCCAGTCTACACGGTGTATTGCATCGTACGCACCGCCAAAAAGTTATGGGAAAAACTGCAGAAGAAGTACAACGCACAAGATGCTGGTACGAAGAAATTCATCGTTGGCAAATTCCTGAAATTTCAAATGGTGGATAGCAAAACTGTGATGTCCCAAGTCCAGGAATTCCAAATGATTCTACATCACCTGGATTTGGAATGTATGAAACCAAATGAGTAGTTTTTCGTTGCATCACTAATTGAGAAGTTACCTCCCTCGTGGAATGAGTTTATGAGTTACTTAAAACTCAAGACAAAAGAAATAACCTTTGAGGAACTTATTATCAAACTCCAGATTCAGGAAGATAATAAGAAGGTCTTGCCTAGGGAAAACAACCCGTTGAGGCAAAAACAAATCTGGCTGAGGCCAAAGGGAACCCAAGCAAGAAGCGCAAGTTCCAGAAATACGGCAAGACCCAGGCAGCGCAAGTTTTCGGAAAATATTTTCCAATTTTTTCATGTTCGTTTGGCCAAAAAAATTTTAAAAAAAATATTTTCTTTAGGAAAACAAGTTCCAAAAATGAGGAAATTGACTTCCGTAGTGAAAGTAGGGAAAACAAGTTTCACAAATATTTTCTTTAGGGGGTGAGTAAAGATGAAGTGCGTTCGAGGATGGTGATGGGTAGTGGAAGGTGAGTGATGGGTGGTGGGGTGGGGGGGTTAGTGGGTTTGAATGATTATTTTTCGAAAAATGTTTTCTGGTAGCCAACCGAACATGAGAAAAAAAGTACGAAATTCACGTATTTTCCACTAACCAAACGAACATGAGAAAATATGTAAGAAATTCACTTATTTTCAAGGAAAATATTTTCCTTCATATCGAACACACCCAAAGTCATTAATATCTTCTTGATTTCTTAAAAACATCACTTATTTTAGACCAAATTAAGAAGACTAGAAAATCACTTACTCCCTCCTATCCATATTAAGGGTGTGTTTGGTAATGAAGGAAAATATTTTCCTATAACATAGTTTTTTGGAAAACAAATGAGTTTCTTACTTAATTTTTAGTGTTTGATAGGTTAGCAAAAAAAAATTCTATAACATATTTTCTTGGAAAATAAATGAATTTTTTACTTATTTTTTAATGTTTGATAGGTTAGCAAAAAATTTTATTCAAAAACATTTATATATATTTTAGCAAAACACTATGAGTGTGAGAACTGAGATGGGGTGGGGAGTAATGATTTAGGGGTGGTCGGGGTGAGATGGTAAAGGGATAAGGGTCCCAGAGAAATACTAGAAATTGTTGTTTATGCTTTCTTCTAGTAATAAAAGTGCATCACGTGATGTGTCAATTGGTCCTCAGACCCTCGGGAATTTCTCAATTTTTTTTTATATTCAGTTTCCCGGCTTACGCCAGACTATTCCTGGAGATAGTAGACTCGGTCCCTCAGCACTACTACCAGTAAATCGCGAGATGTGCATGAATGACCAGGGTTTGAGAACAGAGCAACTGATATCACCTACAAGGTCCTACCCCAGAAGAGAGCAAATTGCTCCCACCAGAGTTCGAACCCACGCTGCAGGACTCTAGCTGGATTTTAAGTTCCGCTCCTTTGTCATCTAGCTATGCCGGGGGACAATTTCTCGATTTTCAAAAGAAGAAAAAGGTTTGATGTAGAACCACTATTTATCTCACGGATGCTGCATAAGAAGAATATTTAGAAACAAGCAACGCATGAATTGATGGCAAAGAGAAATAACACTACAAAGTGACATAAATTGCACATCTCCCCTCTGTTCTTTTTAAAGACATATAGTTCATGACTACATTCCTCCCCTTTAGTAACACTATATATCAGCAGCCCTGAATTTTTCTTGGGGATTAATCAAATAATAATAATAACACAAAGTAAAAACATAATCAATTACACATAACTCACAGTAAATATACTCCAAGAAAATAATTTCATAAGCTGCAGTATGACTGTTTATATCTCCATGAGTTCTTCAAAAGTCTTCATAGCAGAAGCTGGCAATCCAAGAAGCACATTGATACTTCTCCTCTCTTTCCCATGAGAAAGAAACAGAGAAACTTCCTTCTCTGGCAATGCAACGGGCCCCGATACAACGGGCTCTCCCCATCCGAAATCTGTAGTGTGGAAAGAAAGCCTAGACCAAGTAGTAATAAGAAGAGTAGCAGTTAAAGATGGCCTAACTCTTGTTGCTTCAAAATAGTCTATAGCAGATCTCATGTAACTATCTGTCACCATTTTAACCGCTTCTTGAACCAACTTCACAGCAACAGAAAGTGGATTTTCGACTATCTCTGAAGCGTTGCATAGCGCATTAGTCAACACGATTCCATTCCCGAAATACCCTTCTGGGATTGTTGGATCAAATCTTGATCTTCCATCTACAGCAAAGAGCAGCTTTGTGTTTTGATCAGGCTTCATTTGCAAAGCCTGAGTTCGCGCTTTCCAAACGAAAGCTGAGAGGGCTTCAAATGTAGTGCATTTGGTAATATTTCCATCTTCTTTGGCTTTGGATTTTAGTAGTTCAAGCTTGTAAGGGTCAAAACAGAAGGACTTGTAGAGCATTTCTTCTTGGTAGAGTTTAGTAGAGTCTGATATATCTTCAATTTCAGCAAATTCGTTATGAGTATATTCTGGTTTTGGTGAATTTCTAGCCTTGAGGATGCTTCTATCTAGGAATGGAAGGACCTTGATAGGTACACCTCTGGCAGTTTCACCCCAAGAATTCACAAATTCCATGGCTCCAATCCCATCAAACATGCAATGGTTCATGCACAACCCAAGCACAAATCCCCCACATTTGAACTTTGTTACCTGAATATAAAGAATTTCCACTTAGTATGACTGGGGAAACACAGCATTGTATCATGATTGGCTTTTCTTTTTCTGTTGTCTAGCATCCTTCTATGCTTGTTAATTCTGAATCCAAAACTTATTGAAGATCCCAGTGAATAACCCACTATTGATTGGTCTGCTTTCAAAATCCGCTTATTTTGAAAAGTACTTTTAGTTAGAAGTGCTTTTCGAAAAAATATTTTTGAAGAATAATAGTTTATGTTTGGCTAATCAATTTGAAAAACACTTTTGTTAATATTAGAGCATTAATTTGTTCTTGGTCAATGTTTCAAAAGTGCTTCTATGGAAAAACTACTTTTTTTAGCTTCAGCAAAATAGTTCACCTACTCAAAAACATTTATTTTTTTTCTAAAAGCTTGGTCAAACAACTCAACTTTCTAAAATAAGCACTTTTTGAATAAAAAAAAGTACATACTTCTAAGTTTAACTTCACAGGAACTTGGTGAAATAGACTATAAGTTTGTTAAACATGGATTGTTGGTCAAGTGATTTTGTGTACTCTAAGTCATGTGCATATCCTACAATTGCACAAGAGACTATGCCGAGGCCCGAGGGGAAAGTAACATGGTCAGAAGGGGGTTCAATTTAATACCATTGTTCGAAAAATTACAGCGTGCAAATAGGATAAAAATATTTTTTTCTTTGCGAGTGGGTATGCAAGGGGAATTTCTAGTCTAGCGGCAAAGTGGACTCAAAAATTGCTTTAGATTGCAGGTTTAAATCCAGGGTGTGGCATTCTTGCAATTTGTCTCTAAATCCGCTTGTTAGAATTCCTAGCTTGACTATGCCACTTTTGTTCATTTAATTCTAGTTATAACTTGAGAGAAGCATGTAAATTTCTTGTAATAAACAAAGAAACACAGTACCTGAGCAATTAGGGGAGGCATTTCTAGTATGTTTTTAGCACCAGGGATGTCATAAATAAGTTTGCCAAGTGTAACAGGATCAGGCTTAGTAATATCACCAATGTCATCTATGCTACAATTTGCTTCTGCCTCAACAAAAACTGCACCTTCTCCACTGCAATCCACTATAAGCTTCATTTCCTGGCTGATTGTCAATCTCCCAGCTAGTGGATAATAGTGCACAAGAACCTTTGACAAAGCTTCCTTGATCACTTCAACAACATTCACATTCCCCTTTTCTTCTGATTTAAAGCAGTAAATTGTCCGGACCGGGACGGCGATATTCTGATCAAGATTTGAAAGGTAATATTGCCCCTTCTCTGTTTCCTCTGCTGGTGGCACCAATGTTGGCTCTCCTTGTTTCACAATTAGCTCAATAGTAGCAACATTGTTTTTACCATTCTCCATTGCTCAAAAATGCTGTGTTTGAACAAACAAGAAAAAAAGGTTAAGCAATTCAAGTGACATGAAATATAACCATTAATAAGAGAACAAAAACTGAAAGTACCTTAAGACAAGAAAGTGCAGGTAATGTTCTGATTTTTGAGTCTTGAAATGTTATACTTGTGAGTGTGGAGATAAATGACATATATATATATATATTTGTTGGGTATTGGTTAACAAAGATGTACTGTTGAAAAGGACCGTAGGAGCTTTCTTTTTAATTATTTAAAGCTATTTATACGCAAAGCTGTCTCAATGGTGGAGGAGAAGACTTGTGTACGTAAACAAAAAGAAAAGGAAAAATTATTGCTCGAGTCGGGTAATGTAATTCTAGTGAATGTGATGCGGTCATTACTCCAGTTGAATGATATAAGTCTAGCCAAGATGGTCATGGTTTTCATTCTATATTGCCAGCGAAAGTGTTGCGGTTATCACTACATTTGAATGATGTAATGCCATCTAAGATGGTTGTGGTTTTCATTCTATATCGAATCAGGTGATGTAATTCCACCAAAATCTTGTGGTCTTCAATCCAGTTGAATGATGTAGTACTAGCTTAAGATAGTTGTGGTTTCAATTCTATATCGAGTCATGTGATGTAATTCCAGCGAAGGTGAGAACAATAAATGACAATGCATAAAGTTTATGATGAACAAATTAAAGTTGCTCTGTACATGTGGTAATGGGAAGTATTAGGTATCAGAAGTAGAGGTAGAGTCAGGATTTTCACTAAAAAAAAAATTAAAATATAAAGAAGTAAACACATAAAAATTCAAGAAAATTTTAAAATTACTATATACAATGAAAAATAATTTTGACCATATATATACAAGTAAATTTCCAGCGCAGCCCCTGGCTTCGCCTCTGATCGGAGATATTCGAGGTGCTCCAAGCTAACCGGACGCAATAATTAATAAAAATTGACAATGTAAAAAGTTCTAAATTTTTTTCTTCTTCTTTTTGAAGTTTTTGATTTGAACAATGAGTGCCAAAGGAAGATTTTGCAGTTGTCATATGGGTGTGGTAGGCTACTGGCCCCAAAACCAAATGTTACCAATTTAGAAAATGTGGCGTAAGGACTTAAGAAAACTCTTGTATAGTTTGGTAGAGTTGGCCTCCAAATTAAGTTGATCATGACTTGGTCTAATAGTTTATACTAAAAAGAAACATATTTTCCAATATAGCAACTTTTGTCAGTTTGAATACTTTTCTAATAAATTATGTTCTCGTCTAGAAAAAAGACAAAGAAGTAGATTTTGATGATATCCTCCATGCAAATATTGTTCCTTAACTTAAGGCAATGACAATGTAACATTAGGGGTAAACCATTGTAGTTATAATTTTGCTTGCAATAGAAGGTATAAGAATTGGGTACTAAAATGGATAATCAATTTAGGCAAGTTTCACATTACACATTGCATATAAGCACGTTTAGGGGAAATCTCATAGACAACCTTTTTGTACAGCATTATTTAAGGTGTGGTCACCTTTCAAAAAAACAAAATTAGCCGGTGAAGGGTTTTCAACATTAAAATCATCTATGTTGCAAGCTTGAAAAGTGATCTAATTAATTATTAACTAATTTGAATGAAACTTGAAATTTGAGATATAAAAAGTTACTTTAAATCAAGTGAGGATGTTGAAAAAGTTTGAAAATATTAGAAGGGATGAAGATTGGCTATATAAATTACTCTCAATTTAGTATTATTATTAATGTCTTTGGTATTTCGTATAGTATTGGAGAAGAAGGATATTTGAGGGACAATATGAGATGTCAGAACTTCATACACTAATATCTAAAATTCATGTAATTAAAATATTCGAAGTTTGTTTGCTTTCAAATTATCTAAAATTAGATTTTGATAAGCATTGATCATAAAAGGAAATCTCTATCATGTTTTATACATTAGTATTATTATTGAAAAGTCAAAACTTTATTTTTAATAACAAATCTTTGCATGGTAGACATAATGTAAAAGCAATGCGTTTGTACGAACCTGCTGGTTTTAGCTCCGACTTTGCATTATGGGCGTGCGTATATTCGAGTGAGAACTTATTAAAATTAGTGTATATTAGGGCCCGTTTGGATACAAATTATTTTTGGTTTTTTTCAAAAGAAGTTCAAAAACTTGTTTGGTTGTAACTTATTCAAACTTGAAAAAAGTTTTTTCAAGTAAAAAAACAAAAAATCTCTTCATAAAACTTTAATACTTTATTCAATTCAATTGTGTGTTCAAATATTTCTACCTCGACTAATTTTCTTTTGAGCCGAGTGTCTACGAAAAATAATCATACCCCACAAAGGTAGTTTGTTCAGACTTCGCTGTTCACAAAATAAGTTATTGTCAGTGATACATGTAAATGAAGCCCCCGACTAGATTCCAAAAAACCTACAAATTGGCAACTGCCTTAGTAATTGTTTTTTTTTTTTTGCTGAAAAAGAAAAATGATTGCTCAAATCCTTTGCTCCAGTTGCAGGAAACAAATTAAGCAATAGCTTCAAGGCAATTGCTTCACAAATTGGGGTTGCAAATGCAAATGGACGGTTTAACCTAAATTTGGGGTGGATTTTAATAGGTTGAATCAATAAATAAATCGTTATCTAATATTGTCCAAAAGATAGTCAGATTGAAATATGTTGGTGTCAAAATGATTCAATAATAGGTTATCCCAACTCGCCCGACTCTTATCAATTTTAATTTTTTTTTTATAATTTACTTAGTTATCTACTAGTAAAACTTTTATTACGTCTTTATTACAGCTACGTATAATATATCAAACATAAAACTATTTAAATTGTTTGACAATATTTCTCATATGTCACCTTGGACTACTACCAAACCTCTCTGTACAAAATATCGTTGGTTCCTAAATCTTTTAGTTGTTATAGCAATTAGTTGTTATACACCAATAACAGTATTGAATTTAAATAATATTTGGTTGTTATAGAGAGGTTTAATGTCAAATTTAAGCTTTATCACACTTTATATAAAGAAGAAAAATCTTTTAATGATGGACATGTATATTCATATGATATGCTTTATCATAAATAATGTATTGAAGTATCAAATATTTGATCAAAACCTCAAGATCTATTATTGGTAATTTTAGAGATTTTATTTTTATTAAGATGGTTAATTATTATATTACGAAAAAAATAGTTGTTATAAGGGGTGATTTATAAAAAATGTACTGCTATAAAGATATTGTTGTTGTTATAGAGAACTAAAATATAACATAAAAAATTAGTTCCGAGAAAAAATTAATTTTTATAGTGAAGTATTATTGTTATAGCGAGGTTTGCCAGTATATACCTGGTCCAAATCAACTCAATTTGTAGATGTTAAACAGAGCAATATACATGTGATATACACTGAATATACAGCAGTGTATATCACATATATATCACAGAATTGGGCCTCGCAGTGGGCTGTCTCGACCAGACCAAAATTGGGCCTCTCGGCCAGTGGGCCTCTCTCGGCCAGATTCTCTAGGTGTATAGATGGTATATATATTTGTAGTATATTGTAATAAAAAGAATACCTTAATTAGTGTTATGCACCTACCATAATTGTATAGTTAGAATAATGGTAGAATAAGAATTTAGAAGTAGAATAGGAAAAGG
This sequence comes from Anisodus acutangulus, assembly GCA_029783415.1. NCBI lineage: Eukaryota > Viridiplantae > Streptophyta > Magnoliopsida > Solanales > Solanaceae > Anisodus > Anisodus acutangulus. The sequence goes on along the minus strand of CM056506.1, from coordinate 21,711,218 downwards.
ATTTGTAGTATTATGGAAAGATGTAACTTGTATATATACATATTCAATCAATGAAAATAATCAAGGGGATTATTTCTTTCATGGTATCAGAGCTATGACTATGAAAGAAATAATCCCCTTGATCATTTTCATTAATTGAAAGGCTATATATACAAGTTACATATTTTCATAATAGGGAAATCATTTTCCTATTCTACTTCTAAATCCTTATTCTACCATAATTCTAACTATACAATTATGGTAAGTGTATAACACTAATTAAGGTATCCTTTTCCTTACAATATATTACAAATATATATACCATATATACAATATTGTTTTGTACTTATTTTGGACGAGATGGGCTAAGAGAGCCTCTGTTTTGCTGCTGCTGGCTGCTGGCCGAAGGCCCACTGCCGAGGCCCAAGTGACCCTTTGCTTTGCTGCTACTGGCTTTGTAGAAGGCCGGCTGCAAGGCCCAAGCTGACCTTTGGCTTCTTTACTTGATCCATTTGCTTTGTATATATGTGATATATCTGCTTTGTATATTGATGTATATCACATGTATATTGCTTTGTTTAACACACTCACTTGATCATAGCGGGCGGTTTTGAAACCGAGGCTGTCCCTAAAATCTTCAAAGATAACAGATGGTAGACCGCTTTGTAAAGATGTCCGCAATTTGATAACGAGGCGGGACATGGCATACGCGAACTTGACCTTTGCAACCTTTTCACGGACAAAGTGAATGTCCATTTCGATATGCTTAGTGCTTGGTGTTGGGTGGGTTACCTGAAAGGTAGATGGCACTAATGTTATCGCAATATACCAAGGTTGCCTTACGAATGGGACAATGAAGCTCAAAAGCAAATTACGTAGCCAACATGACTCGGAGACCACATTCGCTACCCTCGATATTACGCCTCGCCTTTGGGCGTGTGAGTTGCTTGACGCTTTGCCGACCATGAGACCAAGTTGTTGCCAAGGAACATATGATGGCAGAAGTCGGCCGTGCGGTGTCGGGACAACCACCCCAATCGGCATCCGTGTAAGAGACAAGTGTGGATGTAGATGAAGGATACAAGTGCAACCCATAGTCCAAAGGTCCCCTCAGATATACCGAATGATGCATTTGATTGCATTCATGTGCTCAACTCTGGGATCATGCATGAATAAACACACCTGCTGAACCGCATATGTAATATCCGGTCTGGTAAAGGTAAGATACTGGAGGGCCCCTGCCAGACTGCGATAGCGAGTCGGGTCCTCGTATGGTGCACCTGCTGTGGCACTTAGCTTTGGGTTTGCATCAACTGGCGTGGAAGTGGACTTACAGGATGACATCCCAGCCCTCTCGATGATCTCAGCAACATACTTCCGTTGAGACAGAAACAAGCCACATGAATAACGCCTGACGGCAATCCCCAAAAAATAACTCAACGGCCCTAAGTCCTTCATAGCAAATTCAGAACTGAGCATGGCCATGATAGACTGGCGCAAAGCATCGGAGGAGGCAGACAAGATAATATCATCCACATACAACAGAATATAGGCCAATGACGAACCACGGCGGTAGATGAACAAAGAATTATCTGACCTGCTGTGAGTGAACCCAATAGTCGAAACAAAATCAGCAAAAATTGTATATCAGGCCCTTGGAGACTGCTTAAGCCCATATAGTGATTTCTTCAACAAACAGACATGATGAGGGCGGTTGGGATCCCTGAAACCCAACGGCTGATGCATATAGATTGTTTCTTTGAGATCATCATGTAGAAAAGCATTCTTGACATCCAACTGATGGATTGGCCAAGTTTTTGAAAGAGTCAGGCTAAGCACAATGCGAATGGTAGCCGGTTTGACCACCGGACTAAACGTCTCACCACAATCAATACCAACCTGCTGAGTCTTACCATCACCAACAAGTCGCGCATTATGTCGAGCAAAGGACCCATCTGAATTCTTCTTATGAGCAAAAATCCATATAGACCTGATAATATTAATACCATATGGACGGGGCACTAACTCCCACGTCTTATTATTAATAAGAGCATTATATTCATCAGTCATGACAATTTTCCAATTAGGGTCATTTAATGCGGACACAGGATTGCGGGGCAAGGGGGATTTAGAGACATCAGAATATAAATTAAAATGTATTTTAGGTGTAAAAATACCCCGCTGACTACGAGTGACCGGTCTATGACTCGAGGAAGAATTGAGGGAATTTTGGGAATTTTCTGGGCTCAGGCGATCGGCGGCAGGCGATGGGCTGTTGGCCCAAATCGAAATATTTGGACTCGGCTTGGACGATTCAGGCTGGTGGGCCAAACCGATTCTTTGGAATTGTTCGATGTTTGGAATATTTGGGTGTGGCGATCTTGTTGGGCGTGAGCGATGGGCCATTTGGAGGATTTTAGATGCGGGAGATGTCCGAAAAATTCCGAATAATATACGGGGATATTTGGTCATCCAAAAAATTATATGACTTAGGTTCGGGAGTATGAACTTTCGTAAATGGAAATTGAGTTTCATCGAAAATGACATGGCGATTGATTATGATTTTCTTGGAGGATAAATCAAAACACTTATAACCACGATGATTTGACGGATAACCCAAAAATACACACGGAGTAGACCGAGCCTGAAGTTTGTTAATTGTGGTGGATGGGAATAACGGATAACACAAGCACCCAAAAATCCGAAGATGAGAATAAGATGGGTTCTTATTATATAGTATTTTTAGGGGGGAAGAATATGTCAGACCCTTAGAAGGAATTATGTTAAGAAGATATGTGGCCATTTGTAGAGCATGATGCCAAAAATATGGAGGTATGGAGGCATGTATTAGGAGAGTTCGGACAATGTTATTTATGGAACGAATTTTGCGTTCGGCTTTCCCATTTTGTGAAGATGTATGAGGACATGAAAAATGAAAAATTATCCCATGAGTAGCACAAAACTCTCGAAACTCTCTATTGTCATATTATTTCCCATTATCACATTGAATATTTTTTATTTCTCTTTCGAATTGAGTACGAATGAACGCCCTAAATTTTATGAAGACGGAAAACACTTGTGATTTATTCGCAATTGGAAACGTCCACAAAAATCTAGAATAATCATCTAAAAAGAGAACATAATAACGATGACCCATTGAACTAAGAACAGGAGATGTCCATAAGTCGCTATGGATAATGTCAAATGGCATAGCAGTATGAGAATTGGAGTCTACAAATGGCAACTTAACAATTTTTTCTAATGAACAAGACTGACAAATTGGAGTACGATTTGTACCCTTACACGAAATAAAGCTATTTTTATCTAAAGCTGATAAAATAGAAGATCCTGGATGACCCAGACGAGCATGCCACGTGGAAGGAGAGATGGCTGCAAAAGCTGATGGCAAGGCTGGACTCGATGGTGGCTTAGGGCATGATAGGATCTGATCCCCCTACTATCACACCTCATGAGATGACTCCCCGTCTTGAAATCCTTCACAGAGAAACCGAAAGGATCAAATTCAACAGAAACAGAATTGTCATTTGTGAATTTTCGGACAGACACTAAATTTTTAATCAATTTAGGAGCATGTAAAGTATTTTTCAAGAGGAGTGGTGGATTAGGAGGAGACAATGTTTTCTGACCATACCCTAGAATTGGAATAGAACTGCCATTACCAACAATTATCCCAGAGGTGCTCAAGTGGAATAAGATGAGAGAGTACCTGATTCGAAAGTCATGTGAGTAGTGGCCCCGGTGTCCATGTACCAATTTGGGTCCGGTTGGGATAATCCCAATGTGTGCATCGCGGCCTCGATATCGGTCTGAGTGGGGCGTGCTGCATGATGGGCTTGCGGAGGACGAGGCCCAAGGACTCCTGGCCGTGCTGGAACTGGGCTGTTACGGCGTGGAGTGCCGTTCTTTGGGCCATCGGCGATGGGCGCCAATCTTGGGTATTGGGCCTGGATCGTTGGCGACCAGCGTGGCGGCTTCTTTGGAGGGTGCGAGTGCCATCGCCCAGCCCCTTGTTGGGCCCATGGTGGTGGCGGCCCACTGTACCCTGGATGGGACCCACCGCCTGCTTGTTGCTCACCGGAACCGCCACCAGAGCCGCCTCGTTTGCCCCCGCGGTTTTTGTTACTTTTGCGATTATTCTTGCCGCCACCATTATTATGGTATCAGTAGATGTGTTGAATTTGAATGAGTCAAAATCCGCGGATTGAATCATTATTTTATGGATTAAATTTTTCGTCATTACCCGTAATAAATCTACGTTACGGGTGCCAAAGAGTATAATTGAACAAGTTGTCGTGAATCTTGATGTATTGGGGACTCGTTCATTCATACTCTTATAGCAGTGTTTGAAAACACTCTGAACAATTGAATGAAGATTTCTGTCCCCAGGCCCTGCAAAGCACTCATAGCCTTTATCCGAAACTGAATATGCATTTACATAACATTCAAGAACATACTGCAGAATATAATAATAGCATGTCAAAACACTTTAATTCGGGACGAATGACGTAAACTAATTGTCTTGTAGATTGACGATAAATAAAAGTTTGAACATGTTGCCTTAGTAGGCGTTTGGACATGCGATTTCATGATTTCATCTCATGAGATAAAATCAGCGTTTGGACATGCGATTTCATCTCATGAGATTAAGTCTCAAATCATTCAAAAAGGCATGATTTGCGGTTTCCAAATCATGATTTCAAATTTTTTAATGTAAAAGTTGACTCATAAATTTATATTTTGTAAAAGTAGATCAATAAGTTGATAGATTTATTTACTAATCATATTTACCAACTATTTATATCAAATATTAAAATATTTACAAGTTGTAGTATATTTATAACAAATTTATTCTTATCAACCACATGGAAGGATTACGTTAAAGACACTACAACTCATGCTCAATTTTTCATTTTATTGAACTAAAGTTTAATCAATTGATTTTGTATATTTTAGAAAGGTCTTCTAGTAGTGTATTAATTTTGTTATGAACTATGACTTGCTCATTTGGTAAAATTGTATAAGAATTGAAAAAGTTTTGATGGTTTTCACAACTTGTGGGTTTTTTATGTCTGTAAAAAAAATACAACTTAAGAAATTTAAATTATATCACCAAATAAAACTTCAACTTCAAATCATCATGATTTCATATCATAATTTCATCTCATGATTTCAAATCATGTCCAAACGTATCCTTAGTTTTTAGTGAAATAAACTCAAGACACGGAAACACCAGGAAAATGCAGAAATAGCAATATTTAAGCAAACCCTCCAGCCATATGAAGTTCTTCAGGGTATGTTTGAAAAGTCACCTATAATTGAAATAGGTGTAACTATTAGGGTATAATTATACAGTCTAGTAATTACATAGCATAATAATTACGAAAATTTGTTTGTTTGTCATATATGTAATTACACAGTTAGATTAGTTTAAAAATAAAAAATAATATTTGACAAATATGTCAAATATGTGCTTAAATGATATACTAAATTAGGTATTTAAGATACATATTTCTTGAAAATATATTAATTAATAATCACATACTTGTAAATAATATTGTACAAGTAATAGTATATTTTAAAATTAATAATATTTTAATTTAATAATTATAAAAATTAAAAACACACATTTTGTAAAAACATCATGGGCTCCATATATGTTTGACAAACAGATTAATATTAATACATATAGTGTCATAACAATATTTAAATATTTGAGAGAAAAATAATTTATCAATTGTAAGTGAAAAATGAATAATATGCAATGTAAAACAACAAGTGAATAGTACTATAGCAAATATAACCTAAATTCAAAATTCAAAAAATAATAATACAACATGATACTTTTATGTTAAATATAATTCAAAAGAAAGTGAAAACATTTACTCTCTGCATCCCAATTTATGTGGCATCATTTTCTTTTTGATCTGTTTAAAAAAAATGTCACATTTTTTATATTTAAAAATAATTTAATTTTATGAAATAATTTATTGCCACATTTATATTAAACTTATTTTGGACCACACATTTCAAAAATCTTCCTTTATTAAACTATGTGCAAGTCTAATGGTGCCACATAAATTGAAACGGGTGAAATATAAATCTATACCTTCATTCGACAATAAAATTCTATTTTAATAACATCACTAGTTATATGTCAAGTTTGATAATGACTTATTCTTTCTAATATTAGAAACTGTAATTTCAAAAACTAGAACAATAACGTAGTTATGTTAAATGAAGAAAATAAGAAAAAATTAAGAAAATACGAGCAATTACATGAAATCACGAAAAGGAAAGGTTGAAAAATGAGAAAAAAGAAAATGAAAGATAATAATATAACAAAAATATTTAAAGAATAAAAATAATTTAAAATGTAAAAAAAAATAATAAAAAATAACTTAAAATGTAAAAATAAAAAAGAATTTAAAAAGAAAATAAATTTAAAAGTAACCTTGTAATTAAAAGGTGTAATGAGAATTGCAGAGTATAATTACCTACATGTTGATCATGTAATTACTTAATCCATCAAACATGCAAAACTGTGCAATTAGATCCAATTACACTCAATTCCAATGACATGGATGGCTTTCCAAAAAGGCCCTTAATCTTTTTATTCAGTAGTACACATGATGCATAGTCTTAGTCACTCACCATATATCTAACCTCTGGCAATCTGCAATAGTTCTAAAAAATGAAAAGTACAAAAAGCTCAAAACCTCCAATTATCGGCAAGAGATGGGGATAAGGAAATCCTAAGGTTACATCTACAGATTAGCTAATACAGAAATGTCTATCTTACAACTAACCTACTGAGGCCACCATCCGTATATTCTGCAGCTAACAGTATACCTTCTCGCTTACATGTTTATACTGAAGACAACATGCAAATCAGAACAATTAACAAGATTGTATTGGTAGCAAATCTTTCAGACTTGACTTGTAAATCAAGTATCACTGTCATCACCTTCAGGTTTTTCTGCATCATCATCACCCTCAGGTTCATCCTCTTCTTCCTCATCACTCATGTTATTTATTACTTCAGTGATTATAGCCTTCACCTCTGCTTTTCTGTGCATCAAATCCACATCAAAGTGGCTACCTGTAATAAAGCACCAGTAACAAGGTTAGAGTTTGAGAGATCAGTACAATAGAATTTAGAATAGCAGGTAGAATGAGCATTTGAGAAGACACACCTAGTCGCCTGATAATATCAGATAAAGTTGCCTGCATTTTAAATAGTGCAAGAAACCTAATCAGTATGAAGCTCAAGCACTTGTCCAAAGTAAAAAATGCAGACTTTTTCAATAGTAAAAATAGTAAGACTTACAGTGTTAAAATCCACTTCTTTCAGAATATTTGCCACTACTTCATGCAATTCTTCGTTGCTCGGCTCTGCCTTGGCCTTCTTTACACTTTTCCCTTTTCCTGTTCCAAAAGGTTCAACAGTCATGCTCATACACAAAATTAATAAGAGAATCTGTTTGGCGCAATAATAACCATTCTGTCAATCAATACATATGAACATCAGATACTGGATGATCACTAACATTAGAACGTGTTCTCTAGATGGCACATTGCAATATTGATTTTGATAAAGGAGAAAGCCTGATCATTAACATTAAAATATGTTCTCTAAATGGCACATCATAATACTCATTTTGAGAAAAAAGGAGAAAGCCCATAGTGTATCCTAGAAATGTTACTCCTCATAACGATATGTCAAAATATAAACCTGAAGATCTTTAGCTTCTCACAACAGAGAAGACTCGAACACATATATTATATTAATATTAACTGAAAAAGAAAAAATTACACACCTTTTTCAGAAATCTTTGAAGTAGACTTGCTTGATTGTTTCTTGCCTGAAGAATTTTCCTTCACAGGTTCAGTTTCTTCTTTTTTACTTTTCTTTTCAGCTTTTTCTTTCTTGGTTTTAGATGTTGAATCAGCAGCAGAAGCACCTTTCTTGGAAGCTAAACTTGAAGGGGTAGATTTTGATGAACTTTTTGAAGACTTAGCAGGGCTTCCCTTCTCTATGGCCTTAGGCTTCTCTGCCGTTTTGCTCCCAGAATCCTTCTTCGCGCTCTTCTTTGAAGAGATCTTCTCATTAGACTTATTCTTCTTCGGTTTCTCTTCCACTTCATCTTCCTCTTGTTTCTCATCTTTCTCAGAACCACTCTCTTCCTGATCACTTCCTTCTTTAGGAGCTTCATCATCATTCTCAGAATCATCTCCACTATCTGATGGTTGTTCATCATCAGCATCTTCTTCCTCAGTTTTTGATGACCACTTGCGTTTTACCCCAGCTTCGGATTTCTGATGCTTTTGCTTTGAACATGACAAAGAAATCAGACATCAGCGGTCAGGATTATAACAGGCATTCCGCATTTGCAGAGAAATAACAGCAAAATAGTGATAGGAGATAAAGAACTGTCAAAGCCCATGGGATATAAAGTGTTTAGAAATACTGACAAATCCATATGCATATTGTTCATCATGGCCTACAAACATACTTCTTAATACAACCAAATGCCACCAATAATATTTCAAATACTCAAACTGACTGCTAGACAATGCCCATAACATTGTGAGGAGCAGACCTTACCCTAGCTTAACTACTCATGTTACAAAAGAGGAATGGCAACAAAAAGTGATTGACACCATGATTGCATCAAGGGCAAGGATGAAGTTTTGGAAGCTCAGAGAAGGTCATTAACAAGATCTCAAGTTAAGGAGTTGCAATTCGAGGTTGCTGGACTTCAATGGGAATAAAGAAGTTAATTGTGGAGGAAGAGCTCAAGACAACCGGAGATGAATTGGCTAAGTGTCACAACTATTATATGGTTCAAATTGAAGCCAAAGAGGGGGTGATTGGGGGCCAAGCACCAGCCATGAGAAGCCTAAAATCAGCCCAAAAGAGGGCCAACTTGGCGCCCAACTAAGAAGGCACCTTAAAATCAGCCACAAATCCAGGTGCTTTCCTTTATTTTAGGCACCTAGTGGAGATAGGATTCCTAAGTCAAACCTTCCTAATTCTTTTCTAAGTTTGTTATGGAATTGTTTCCTTTTTTTTATAAGGTAAAAGTTAAAGAGGAGGACCCGGATGGATCGGGTGATAATTGTTTCCTAATTTATTATAAACATCTTTAATGTTTTCTTGGGTAGTTAGCATTTATTTCTTTTATTTTCCCCAAGGACGTTGGACTTCTAGATTTTTGTTTCCTTGTTTCTCTACATTGTATTGGCCGCCCTTAGGCATAAATAAGGGCGTCTTCTTTTGCTTTTACATTCAAATTATTATTATATTTGAAACTGTACATTCAAATTATTATAATTAAGATATGATATTCTTCAACATTCAAGAACCAACTTAAGGTGGTAAGTTTAAATCCTTCAAATCTTATTACTTTTAGGTAATCCAAAAAGGCGACAACTCTTGACTTAATGTGTTTTGTATCTAAGGGGGGTCAGGATCCATAATCTATCTCTTGAGGTTATTTTCTACCAAAGATAGATTAGTTTAGGCTAATTATTGTTGCTAGACAGATTAGTTTAGGCTAATTACTGTTGCTACGAGTTATTTTCAAAATTTAGACTTATCTTGAAGTTCTTGATTAATTCTTGAATTTCTTGATCTGTTCATAAATACAAGTTCTTGAATTCATCCTGTCCTTATGTTCATTTCTTTTTTGTTTCCGGTCTTTCTTTTAAGCTTCCGCATATTTCTTTAAGTTCCTAAATTTTTGAGTTCTTGGGTCTGTAACGCAATTCTTATCACACCAAATTCAGGTTGACAAGTTAAATCACAATACAACAAAAACCAAAAAGAAAAAGGAAAGAGATGCACATGCTAGGGTTATCAAAGTCTGACTTAAGGCTCGTACTTGTCAATTCCAATATGGATTAAAATCCACAATACTAATTACAAGATAACAGTGCTATTAATTTACTTTTTTCCTTATCAAAAAAATAATTACAAGAAAACAATGTTTCTTAACCAACGCCTTAGTGGCACTAGTAAGCATGACCGTTAACAAATATCTTTCTTCATTTCCATTCTTTCTCAAAAAAACATCTAGACTCATTTAAATTGTTATGAGTTGAGGCTCAGAGAAATTAATTGCAGAACCAAGTAGCAGTAGCAGCAAGTTCTAGCTACTCAAACATTGTCATCAGTTACGTATGCTAGTTGGAATGATTGCCTTAAGTAGAAAAGGACGAGATTGAGAGTTAACCTTTACTGACTTCCCAGTAGTGTTATCCGATGAACCTGCGCTTTTGCTAGCTGTGCCCTTCCTCTTTTGCTTCTTACCCTTCTATCATCAAAAAGAACACAAAAATTACAACTTCATAATAGTTTAAGAAAAAATGCTATACGCAAAGAAAGTTAGAGACAACAGGCAACTCCTCATGACTCAAGAACAGGAAGAAGCTTAGCAAAATCAACTATATACCTGTTCCTTATCAGCAAGCAAGGAATCTGTTGTAGGATGAGGAGATTCCAGGAATTCTAATAATTTCACTGAGAGCTCATCCTGAAAATTGATACAAGTAACATGACTGATCAGGAAAAAATAGTAGAAAGATTGCTGCAGTGGATCAAACAGCCAACAAAAGCGCCCATTTACAGAACATACTTTCTTTGCAGCAGATCTGCTCACTGGAATATTAAGGACATCACAGAAATCCAACAGCTTTTCCTTAACACACTTGTCCAGCTTCTCTTTGGTTTTTCCCCTTTGTTTTTCCTGCTTGACAAACAAAGTAGGCAAAAAATAATCTGATTACACATTCAATTAAGGGATTATTCAGTAACTTGATTACAACCATTTCCACATGTAAATGAGAAAAGAAAAGGAAGATTGCATCACAATAGAAAGGAGATAGAAGCAAGATACCTCATTTTCAACCCAAACAAATCCTGAAAACTGCCCTATGTTTTTCTTCAAACTATGTACCTGAAAAGGCAAAATGCCAAAGATCTCATCAAAGCCTTACAATTATAAGTGACACCAAGTCGTATACACATCCCCCCCCCCCCCCCCAAAAAAAGACACACATGCACCGTTGAAGCTGCAAAACCAAGAGAAACAAGTTTTAAGGTTCAACAGTTTGTCAGTAAGAAGACGAAGATCACCTTCGATTTCTTGCCATAAAGAATATTGTGAAGTATTTGCAGGTTGTCATCAGGTTTTCTCTTGGATAGTTTATAAGCCACTGAAAATTTCAAAATATTGGAGATGTCAGAGACGAAAACAGTTTGTATCAGGCTTCAATATCATGCATTTATTATTAAGTAAATCTTAGCATTCAGACTCATAACAGATAACAAACCTTTTGATAAGATATACTACATTTTTATTTATGCAAGTCAACACTGTTTTACTTGAATTCAGTTATTCATGGTCCCTGCAATTTACTATTTATGCAATTTATATAACATTGTTTCTATTTTGGACGTTCTTAAATGTTTGACTCTATTCCCTTTGTATACAACTTCCATAAATTTCAAGAATTCACGTGATATTTTTCATCCAACAAACTCCTCAACTACTATCTTCTATATCTTCTTCCACTATTACTAATATAATATGTATGTCAAATTTAAATCTTAAACCCTACGTCAAATAAATGCTGTCACATTAAATGAACAGGAGTATATCAGTCAGATTAAATGCGAGGATCTAGTTGATTTAAAGTATCATTAAACGGTAAATAAATGTGACTGAGCAGTAGTGAAATCATACCATTTGGTATATCCTTCAGTTGAGTACCACTACCCTGCATTTAAACACACTAATTTATAAGAGGAAATTCATATCATTACTTTTTTTTAATTACATAAGGGATAGGGAAAGGGGAAATGGGAAAAGGATTACAAAGTGCGGATTACAACACTGAACAACATCGTGAAAGTTAAGGGAGTCAACCAACTGAGCTACTAAATCCCTAACCTATCATTACTGAAACTACAAATCAAGACATTTACAGTGTAATCGAGAAAATTAGAAACAGAGAATCTGAAATGATACCTTCCTAATAGACAATGGCTTAGGCGTTGAACCTCTAGCATCCGAAGACTCGGAGTAGCGCTCCACAGTTTTCCTTTCTCTCGTCGGTCTTGAGATTGGTGTCTTAGGCTCTTCCTCACTCTCCTTCTTCTTAATTGGTTTTTCTTCTTCTGCATCTTTTTCGTCTACTTCCTCGACTTCAGCTATCTTTTTCTCTTCTTCTTGTCCTTGTTGCTCCTCATCTGGTTTCTTGTCTTCTAGGGTTTCTTTCTCGGACGCCATAGAACGAACAATACTACTCTCCACAGCAGCAAAACAAGTGGTAAAACCCTAGCTCTGAGGCTTTTGGTTTATATTTGAAGTTTGAAGTTGCAGATCTACAATTGAAATGTTAAGGTGGGAAAGGCGGGCGCCATTGGGAATTGGAGATGCTAAAAAACAGTTTGGAAGCACGAAATAATGAAACGGTAATTGCCCGCCTGCACCTTTTGCTTTTTCGGCTTATGGGCCCGCGGTTTCGGGGAGATTTGCACAATAAATATTAGTGACCCGCCTGATCCGTCAAAATGTTATGGGCTGGACACAAGTTAATTTAGTAATGGCCAACTCTTAGCCCAACTAACATCACATCAATTTCCAATTTAGCTCAGTTCTTTGCCCAATTCAACCCATTTTTTTGTGCGGAATTCCTTCAAAGGCACTGGTCTTTAATTTTTATCCCTCAAATTTAAAATTTGAAATTTTTAACTTTTGTCCTTCGCATAAAAATCTATGGATTTCGGGTTTGAACCCATGTTCAGGAAAAAATTAAAAGAGAAATCGCAAGGCGGAGGTTTGTAGCAAAATTGACCTATTCAAACAAAATTAGGCCTATATCGGCAAAAGTTTGTCTTTAAGGCAGCTATTTGCCTTAAGGTCTAGTTTTGGGTAAAAGTTTGCGTTATGGCAAACCTCTACCGAATAGGCATATTTTTTACTACAAACATATGCCTTGCGGAAGTCTTTTTAATTTTTGTCTGAGCAGGGGGTCGAACCCAAAATCTCGATGTATTAGGCGAAGAGAAAAAATTAAATATTTTAAATTTGATGGGAAAAAATGAAAGACCACCCGAAATAAGGGCGTTCGTGCTAATTAGTAATTTCCCAATTCAACCCACTTTACATCAAATAATTGCACGATTTTCCCTTCAAATGCGTTGGTCTTTAATTATTTCCCCTCGAATGGAGCTTATGCCCAAATTATTTAAATAATCGTTGTGTCAGATTCTTTAAAAAACTTATGCCCCAATAGGACAAAAATTAAATACCATCACAGAATAGGTTGAAAAGTGCAAATGGCCCGCTTTATATCTCTATTTGTGTAGCCTACTTATCCTAAAATTAACTTTATTATTTGTAAAGAATTGACTAACAAAAGTTTGAAATGATACTTCCTCTATCTCAATGAACAAAACTTAGATTGTAAGTTCGTATATTCTAATCAAATTTATATCAAAGAAAACTAAACATTGTGCTATTAATTAGTGTGAATCCTAATCTGGAAAAATATATATGTGAAATTTATTAACTATCTTATATAAGCAATCGATAAATAGGAATTGATCACCGTTATGTCATCAAATGAAATAGCACTAATAAATTGATTTAAGTAATTACACATTTATATCATATTATATTTCATCCATTTTTCTCTAAGTAATTTGTAAATTTTGTTGGATACAAAGGTGCAGGAAACGGAAATTACAAGTAACTGCTAAGTAATAGAAAACTGAAATTACAATTCAACAACAAACTGAAATTACAATTATGTTGAACAAGAAAACTGGAACTGTTTTGTGTATGCTGAGTCGAGTGTTGCACTTTGTCTTTAAGACAATATTGCCCCGTATGTATTCTTTATACGTCCTGGACAATTGTCTCCCAAGATAAAACAGCAATGGAACAATTGAGCAAAGGAAACTCAAGTGCTACCGTGAATAATTTTGAGTAATGAAATGATGCTTGAAAGTTGTAGGAAGAACTGAAATCTGTTTCTGTTTTTGTATTTTCGTGCACCTCAACAATGGTGACAAGGGGGTCTTTATATATTAGAAGGAGGGGTTGATGAACTGCCTCCATAAGTGTCATTACTGGCCAAGTAATGTTCATTATGGAGGTAGTAATACCACCAAAATAAATGGTGAAGATGTGCAACGGATTAGCCATTTAGGAAGAGTAATTCAGACAAAATAAATGGTTGAATTGAGTGTTGTTGACGTTTCTGATCTCTACGCCCAGTCGACTTTACGGAAACCAGGGACCAAGCGTACATCTTGAAACTTCAGGGACCAAAATGTACATTGTACATCTTGAAACTTCAGAGACCAAACTGTACATATGAAACTTCATGGATCAAACTGTACATCTGACAAAGTTCTCTGGTCCAAAAAGATAATATCAGAAGAAGCACAGCCGTGAGACCGTGAGCCCGGAACCCGGAACCGGACGGGCAGGCGGCGCGCATGTGGGCTTTTCTTGAACCGAAGCACATCTAGGTCCTCCCTCCTTTAAACACATGGGATACCCCTTGGGGTCCCAAACCCCAAGCCAACTTTGAGTCTTATAAACAAAATAATTCTTTCTTCCTCCACCGATGAGGGAGAATTGATCACATACTACACTTTTTCATGCTTCAAACACCTCACTTCGTGGACCAATATCTCTTTCATTTCTCAACGAAAATTGACGATTCTTGGCCCTATGGTTATCTACGTACTTAGTAGATCATGCACGTGTGAAGAACCGGATTCTCTAACATGCGTAACACTAGTGTTTAAGCCGTTAAACTTGGTCGGACGCAACTCCCGCCAAAGGCAAATTTCCAATAATCCCCTCTTGAAAGAGATTTTGGCGCACTCACATGGTGCCTTTTCCATTTTCAACAATATTTCAGCGGATCGATGTTGCATAAGGAGAGGTAGCTTCAGCTTTGAACCTTCCATAGTTAAATACCATCGGACTTACTTACTGCACGGTGAACGTGATGTCTTGAACCGTCAGTGTTTAGTGTAAGCCAAGTCAATAGTACCAACACAACAAATTCCCTTACTCTCTTCTTCGTAATGTTTTGTCCGTTTTGGCCATAGACAACTTCTTGGATTCTTAAGTGCGTTCATTTGAGGCGACCTGTCTTCGCACTTAAATAGGTGGTCTCCTACAAGGTATCCTGTTATACCCCACTTCACAAGTGTTATGAACCATTAAAAGTTTCCCAAAACCTAACCTCAGCTGGTGATGATCATTAAAGGTTTTGAAAACTTAACCTTTACTCATACTGCAGATAGCACTTAACGTCTATCACGGAAACGGCTTTGGATTTGGTGTTTCTTTTCAGAAATCACTATTCGAAGTGCTCATGCTTCCACTGAAGCGATCAACTGAACCTTTACAACTTAGTTTTCCCATTGAACCAAATTACTGGGATCTCCAGTTAGTAAGGTTGGGTTACCACTGTATTGGTCCTTATATTTTGGGTTTTAAGCCCATTCCCCTAGACATGCAAGACATCTGATCCTTGGGTAAGCCCTTTGTCAAGGGTAAGCCCTTTGCTGTACTTGTCTATAGACCCATCTGCTTTGTATTTCCGTTTGAGTATACATTTACAACCCAACGGTTTATTTCCTGGAGGAAGATCAACCAACTCCTAAGTATGATTATGCATAATGGAGCCTATTTCACTCTCAATAGCTTCTTTCCAGAGCGGTGCTTCTGGAGTTGACAACGCCTTAGCAATTGTCCTTGGTTCATCATTAACCATATAAGCTACAAAGTCAGGATCGAATGATTTATCCTTCCTGGCCCTTTTACTTCGCCTTAGATCCATCTCTGGAGTCTCCATGTTCTGAGAATCTGGAACACTAGATTTCGGATGTTCAGCCACCTCGAGATCCGTTAGATCTGAATCATCTAGATCCGGGCCATCAACGACTCCCGGTTCTTGAGAGCTTTGTGCATAACTTCGTTTGCGAGAGGTTATGTCTTTTTCCTTTATAGGAAAGGTACCTTCAAAGAATAAAGCATTCCTTGATTCCATGATTGTACCATGGTGGATATCTGGAATATCTGACTTATGCACTAAGAAGCGATAAGCACTATTGTTATTTGCATATCCGATGAATATGCAATCTACAGTCTTAGGCCCAATCTTGACCTGTTTTGGCTTGGGTACTTCAACCTTTGCCAAACAACCCCACACCTTAAAATATTTGTAGGTGGATTTCTTTCCCTTCCATGATTCATATGGAGTTTTGTCATTACCCTTATGTGGGACTCTGTTAAGAATCGTATTAGCGGCAAGGACGGCTTCTCCCCACATATTTTGGGGAAGACCAGAATTGATAAGTAAGGCATTCATCATTTCCTTCAATGTGCGATTTTTACGTTCCGCCACACCATTTGATTGGGGTGAGTATGGAGTCGTCGTTTGATGAACAATGCCTTCTTGGGCACAATATCCCTCAAATGACGCTACTTATTCTCCGCATCTATCGCTACGAATGGATTTAATCAATATGCTTAGTTGGTTCTCAACTTCTGCTTTGTAATGTCAGAACGCTTCAAAAGCTTCATCCTTACTTTTCAACAAGTAAATGTAACAATACCTTGTGCTATCATCAATGAATGTCACAAAGTACTTGATCCCCCATAGTTTGTGCAAACTTCAAATCACATATATCTGTGTGAATAAGTTCTAGAGGAGCGGTATTCCTTTCGACGAATCGAAAAAGAAGCTTTGTGAGTTTTGCCTCTACACACACCTCACACTTATGTTGAGAGTTTACGTTGATAACAACTCCAACTTTACCAACCTTTGGATAGACTTGTAGTTAACGTGTCCTAATCTATGATGCCATAAATTAGAAGACTCAAGCAAATAAGAAGAAGGTTCAACTTTATTACTTGGACGCATTACAGACATGACATTCACTTTGAAGAGGCCTTCACAGACGAAGCCTCTCCCTACAAATGTGCCATTCTTAGTGAGTACAAACTTATTGGATTCAAACACTAGCCTAAAGCCAGCATTAACCAATAAAGGTCCAGAAATTAAATTTCTTCTAATCTCTGGGACGTGCATCACTTCCTTCAGAGTGAGCTCCTTATCGGAAGTCATCTTCAGGACCACCTTTCCTACCCCCAGCACGTCAGAGGAAGCGTTGTTGCCCATGAACAGCTTTTTGTCGGTGACCGGTGGGTACGTGGAGAAGGCATCTTTGTTGGAACAGATGTGTCTAGTAGCACCTGTGTCAATCCACCACTGCATCGGATTCTCAACCAAGTTGGCTTCTAGCACCACTGCCGAGAATTCCTCAATCATGTCATCTAGGAGCATGTCCTTGACGACGTTAGCATGCGCATTGCCTTTAAACTTGGCTTTCTGTTGTTGCTCAGTCTTAAGCTTGCGGCATTCCTTGATCCTATGACCAGGTTTCCCACAGTAGTGACAGTTACCTCTGAACATCTTCGCTGCGTGGGCCTTGCCGTCTTTCTGGAACTTCCGCTTCTTGCTTGAGTTCCATTTGGCCTCAGCCAGATTCGCCTTTGCCTCAGCAGGTTGTCTACCCCTTGGCAAGGTCTTCTTATTAGCTTCCTGGATTTGGAGTTTGATAATAAGCTCTTCAAAGGTCATCTCCTTTGTCTTGAGTTTTAAGTAACTCATAAACTCATTCCACGAAGGAGGTAACTTTTCGATCAGCGATGCAATCAAAAACTGCTCGTTTGGTTTCATTCCTTCCAAATCCATGTGATGTAAAATCATTTGGAATTCCTGGACTTGGGACATCACTGTCTTACTATCCACCATTTGGAATTTTAGAAATTTTCCAACGATGAACTTCTTAGTACCCGCATCTTGTGTGTTGTACTTCTTTTGCAGTTTTTCCCACAGCTCTTTGGCAGTGTCAACGGTGCAATAGACCGGGTAGAGAGGGTCTGCCAAACAGTTCAGTATGTAATTCTTACACATGAAATCGCTATGATTCCACGCATCAAGAACCATCTTCATGTCGTTAACGAGATGGATACCAAGGCCCCCTTCACCCGTTTCAGCAGGCGAAGAGTCCATTTCATCTCCAGCTCGTGGAGGATCTTCCGTTAGGAATCGGGCCATGCCCATGACAGTTAAGTAGAACAACATTTTTTGCTGCCATCTCTTAAATTCTGATCCCATGAATTTTTCAGGGCGATCATGGTGGTGTGAGGCAAAAGGTGGAGCACCGGCAGTCGGGAAGGCAACGGATTTGCTGCCTTGAACATTAGCGGCAGCAGCAATGAAGGCAGCAGAGTTGTTGCCTTGGCGATAGTGGCGATGGCGGGAAAGCGACAACATCGGTCATGTTTCGGTCGTATGCGGCGATTCTGATGGCGAATATTGTCTTAAACTTATTGGATACAAAGGTGTAGAAAACGAAAATTACAAGTAACTGCTAAGTAATAGAAAACTGAAATTATAATTCAACAACAAACTGAAATTACAATTATGTTGAACAAGAAAACTGGAATTGTTTTGTATATGCTGAGTCGAGTGTTGCACTATGTCTTTAAGACAATATTGCCCCGTATGTATCCTTTATACGTCCTGGACAATTGTCTCCCAAGATAAAACAGCAATGGAACAATTGAGCAAAGGAAACTCAAGTGCTACCGTGAAGAATTTTGAGTAATGAAATGATGCTTGGAAGTTGTAGGAAGAACTGAAAGCTGTTTCTGTTTTTGTATTTTCGTGCACCTCAACAATGGTGACAAGGGGGTCTTTATATAGTAGAGGGGGGGCTGATGAACTGCCTCTATAAGTGTCATTACTGGCCAAGTAATGGTCATTATGGAGGTAGTAATACCACCAAAATAAATGGTGAAGATGTGCAACGAATTGGCCATTTAGGAAGAGTAATTCAGACAAAATAAATGGCTGAATTGAGTGTTGTTGACGTTTCTGATCTCTCTGTCCAATTCTGACTTTCTGGAAACTTCAGGGACCAAAACTGTACATCTTGAAACTTCAGGAACCAAACTGTACATTGTACATCTTGAAACTTCATGGACCAAACTATACATCTGGCAAAGTTCTCTGGTCCAAAAAGATAATATCAGAAGAAACACAACCCGTGAACCCGGAACCGGACGGGCGGCGCGCGTGTGGGCTTTCCTTGAACCGAAGCACATTTAGGTCCTCCCTCCTTTAAACACATGGGATACCCCTTGGGGTCCCAAACCCCAAGCAAACTTTGAGTCTTATAAACAAAACAATTCTTTCTTCCTCCACCGATGAGGGAAAATTGATCCGATACCCCACTTTTCCATGCTTCACACACCTCACTTCGTGGACCAATATCTCTTTCATTTCTCAACGAAATTTGACGATTATTGGCCCTACGGTTATCTACGTACTTAGTAGATCATGCACGTGTGAAGAACCGGAATCATCCAACATGCGTAACACTAGTGTTTAAGCCGTTAAAGTTGATCGGACGCAACTACCTTCCAAAGGCAAATTTCCAACAAATTTGCTAATAACTCATCTACTACATTTTCAAAACAAAACAATAAAATTTATTCCTCAAGCTCACTTATTACAAGAACATAATTACAAACCTTTCTAGTATTTCAAACGCATAAATACCTTCTCATAGTTGTCAAATGTGTTGGTCATGACACAAGCTATTTTTAGCGCATGTTAACTCAATCCAATTTAGTCCAAGTAAGTTTGGGCGGGTTGATAAGCCGTTCAATTGTTAATTCTATTCATTTTAACTCTCTCAATTTCTGTCTAATCCGTGTGTTTGACTCGTTACTATTTAACATTTGTCTCCGTCAGTTGACAAAAAGGTGATTCAAAACCTCACGTCTTCTTCTACCCATCGCGTTTTACTCCTTTATACCAACACAATAGTTGAAATAACAATCAGATGTCTCTGGTTATACTTTTATGATTCATAAAAATAGAGAAAAAAGAAGGATAAAATAATAATAAAAGTTATGTCGCTTGATATTTATTTGCGAAAAAAATCAACAATAAAGACAAATTAATCATCGGCCCATAAACAAGACACTTGTTGAATTTTCTAACGGTTCCAAGGTTTAATTAAACATCTCACTTGAATTGCAGATATGTGTATGACCCATCAATCAAGTTTCGATTGCAACCCGTACAACACAAAATTATTTATATCTAAAGAAGCGTATGTATCATGGTCCGATTTGGACTCAATAAATTGTAATTCATGTATAATTGTAATTATAGTATTAGTCTTGTACTATGAAAATGTATTAGAATTAAAATAGGAAAAGGTAGAATTATTTTCCTATATTGTCCATATTTAGGAATTGTATATTTGTATATATACCTCTCATTATTAATGAAAATAATCAAGGGATTATTTCTTTCATGGTATCAGAAGTCTAGGGCTAAAATAGCTTCTCCCCAACACTTTCGCTGCCCCTTCTTTTCTCGGTTTTCGTGCCTCTCCTCGGATTCCGTGCCTATCTTTTCTCCTCCTCTATTCCTAAATTTTCTTTCAAATCCCTCATCCACATATTGTTCTTTCGTTATGTCTACGTCAAAGAACATGTTTCAGCCTACCCTTACAATTTCCAACATCAAGAACCACATCACTATTGTTCTTGAAATGAAAAACGTCCAATACGCGATGTGGGCGGAATTATTCAATGTTCACGCACGCTCTCATCAAGTCCTCTATCACATCAACTCCTCGGTACCTGGCGTGGAGAAGGTGCCTAGCTCCGAGGATAATCCTACGTTATGGACAACCCTTGATGCTACCGTTCTCCAGTGGATTTATTCCACTATCTCTACAGACCTCTTACAGATGATTATTGAACCCGACGCAACGGCGATGGACACTTGAAATAGGGTGCGTGATATATTCCAAGATAACAAGAATTCCCGTGATGTCACTCTTGAGCAGGAATTTTCCCATGTTAACATGGAAGATTTTTCTAACGTCACGGCCTATTGTAAAAGGCTGAAAGAATTGGCGGACCAACTCCGCAACGTTGGTGCGCCTGTTACCAATGATCGTATTGTTCTTCAAATGGTTGCAGGCCTATCTGAGGCCTATAATGGCGTTGAAACACTATTTTGTCAAAGTAATCATTTACCACCATTTTATTAGGCATGTTCCATGCTCACGTTGGAAGAGGCCGGATTGGCTAAAAAGGAGGCTACCGATTCAAATTATGTCATGATAATGACCACGTCATACGACCCTCATTCATTCTCTGAAAATTCAGGCCAAAACCGCAACAATGGTGGCGGCAAAAAGGTCAAAAACGTAAAAATAATGGCAAAAACCGCGACGGCAATAGCGGTGGTAGTAGTGGCGGACGGAACAGTGGCGGTAACAACAGTGGGACTCGGGGCAGTGGGCCGCAGGCCAACTGGTCCCAGCCCTGGGCCTCCTGGCAGTGGAACTGGAACAGTGGCTATTGGCCCAACAACCCCTATTTTCCACCCAGCAAATTTTCGGGAAACTGGGCCCAGTTTATGCCCAAGTCCAAGCCTAGTCTCTCGGCCAGTGGCGGTAACAGGTACAATAATGGGTCAGGGCAACAAGCAGGCCTACTTGGGCCTCCGCATGCCTTCCATACTGCGGGCCCAAATTAGATCCCAACGCATACAGATATTGAGGCCGCAATGCATACACTTGGATTAACTCCTCTGGACACAAATTGGTATGTGGACACTGGCGACACTTCTCATATGACGTCCGATCAAGGTACTCTCTCGTCTTATTCAAATTTGAGCAAAAATCATGGTATGATTGTTGGTAATGGCAACTCAATTCCAATTTGCGGTTATGGATATACAACTTTGTCTCCTCCACATCCACCTCTAGAAAAATACCCTTCATGCCCCTAACTTAATTAAAAATTTGGTGTCTGTCCGAAAATTCACCACTGACAATTGGATTTCTGTTAATTTTGATCCCTTTGGGTTTTATGTGAAGGATTTCAAAACGGGGATACCTCTAATGAGATGCAATAGTAGGGGAGAGCTTTATCCAATCACAACTACCACCACTTCCACGAGTCAAGCCACGTCGTCTACTTTTTCCGCCCTTGCTCCTTCCTTGTGTCATGCACGTTTGGGTCATTCGGGATCGTCTATTATTTATTATTTGCATAAAAACAATTTTATTTCTTGTAAGGGTACGCGTAGTACTCCACTTTGTCCTTCTTGTCCGTTAGGGAAACATGTTCGATTACCATTTGTAGTCTCTACTTCTCGTACTTTGATACCTTTTGACGTTATCCACAGTGATTTATGGACATCTCCCGTTTTAAGTTCTTTGAGTCATCATTATTATGTCTTATTTTGGATGATTATTCTATTTTTTGTGGACCTTTCCGTTATCCAAAAAGTCTCAAGTTTTTTCCACTTTCTTAAAATTTAGAACATTCATCCGCACCCAATTCGAATGAAAAAATTAAAAACATTCAATGTGATAATGGCAAGGAATACGATAATGGGTTGTTTCGGGGATTTTGTGATGATAATGGCATAATTTTCCATTTTTCTTGTCCTCATACGTCCTCACAAAATGGGAAAGCCTAACGAAAAATTCATACCATTAATAATATTGTCTGAACTTTATTAGCTCATGCTTCCGTGCCCACTTTCTTTTGGCATCATGCTCTACAAATGGCTACTTACCTCCTTAACGTACTTCCTACCAAAGGGTTAGCATATGAATCTCTCCTTAAAATTCTCTATAATAAAAATCATTCGTATTCACATCTTAAGGTTTTTGGGTGTTTATGCTATCCACTTTTTCCGTCAACTACAATTAATAAACTTCAAGCCCGTTCTACTGCTTGTGTATTTTTGGATTATCCATCTAATCATCGTGGTTTCAAATATTTTTATTTATCATCTAAAAGTCATAATTGAAACCCAATTTCCGTTTGCTAAAGTGAGTACTCCCGTGCCTAGTTCGTATAATTTTTTAGATGATGAGGTCTCACCATATATTATCCACCATTTATCAGACTTGTCCCGTGACCAAAATACGTCAGCAGGCCCACACAATCATGTTACCACTGTTTCACCGATTCTGTCCAGTGGGCCAGAAACACAGCACAATATCGATCTCGATACTATTCCAGTGTTCCAGCCCACTCCAGTATCGATTTCCGTCCTTGTTTAAGTTATTGGGCCAACAGGCCCACTGCCTGCTGGCCAGTCCGTCTCCAGCCCACCCACTGCTCAAAATCCACCCAATTCTACCTCGAGTCAAGTGCCCGTTACCCGTAGTCAAAGGGGTATTTTAAAACCAAAATGACATTTTAATCTCAATTCTAATGTCTCTAAATCCCCTCTACCATGTAATCCTATGTCTGCACTATATGACCCGAATTGAAAATTGGTTATGACTGACGAATATAATGCTCTTATTGAAAATAAGACGTGGGAGTTAGTACCCCGTCCATCTGGTGTTAATATTATTTGGTCTGTGTGGATTTTTACTCATAAAGAAAATTCTGACGGTTCTTTTGAGAGGCATAAGACTCGTCTTGTAGGTGATGGTAAAACTCAACATATTGGCGTAGATTGTGGTGAGACGTTTGGTTCGGTGGTCAAACCGGCTACCATTCCAACTATTCTCTCAAAAGCATGGCTTATTAATCAGTTGGATGTAAAGAACATTTTCTTACACAGTGATCTTAAGGAGGCAGTCTATATGCATCAGCCCTTGGGTTTTTGAGATCCAATCATCCTCATCATGTCTTTTTGCTGAAGAAGTCCTTGTATGAGCTTAAGCAGGCCCCGCGGGCTTGGTATAAGAGGTTTGCAGATTATGTATCTACTATTGGGTTTTCTCACAGCTGGTCTGATCATTCTCTATTTGTATATCGTCGTGGTACTTCTCTAGCATACATTTTATTGTACGTAGATGATATTATATTGACTGCTTCATCTGATAATTTGCGCAAGTCTATTATGTCACTTCTCAGTTCTGAATTTGCAATAAAAGACTTGGGACCCTTGAGTTATTTCTTGAGCATTGCGGTCACGCGTCATTCAGGTGGTCTATTTTTAACTCAAAGCAAGTATGATGCGGAGATTATTGAGAGAGCTGGTATGTCATCTTGTAAGTCTACTTCCACTCTAGTTGATACCAAACTGAAGCTGAGTACTACGTCAGGCACACCATACGAGGATCCCACCCACTATCGCAATCTTGCAGAGGCACTTCAATAACTTACTTTCACGAGACCTGATATTACTTATGCAGTTCAGCAAGTGTGTTTATTCATGCATGACCCGCGGATTGAGCACATGCATGCGCTCAAACGCATTATACGGTACATCCAGGGCACACTTGATTATGGATTACATTTATATCATTCTTCCGTCTCTACTCTTGAGTCATATACATATGTTGATTGGGGTAGTTGTCCTGATACCAGACGCTCGACATCTAGTTATGTATGTTTCTTGGGGATAACTTGGTCTCGTGGTCTGCAAAACGACAGGCTACATTATCGCGATCCAGTGCAGAGGCTGAGTATCGAGGCGTGGCTAATGTGGTATCTGAATCATGTTGCATGAGTAATCTTCTATTAATATTACACTTTCCTATTCAGAAAGCTACCTTGGTCTATTGTGATAATGTTAGTGCAATCTATCTTTCTGGCAATCCAGTCCAACATCAGCGCACTAAACATATCGAGATGGATATTAACTTTGTTCGCGAAAATGTAGCTCGTGGACAAGTACGCGTTTTACATGTGCCCTCCAGATACCAAATTGCTGACATCTTTACGAAGGGTCTTCTCTCAGTTCTATTTAACGTTTTTAGGGACAGTCTCAGTGTACGACAATCGCTCGCTATGCCTGCGGGGGTGTAAAGGACCGTGTGTATCATGGTCCAATTTGTACTCAACAAATTGTAATTCATGTATAGTTGTAATTATGGTATTAGTCTTGTACTATGAAAAAGGTATTAGAATTAGAATAGAAAAAGGTAGAATTATTTTCCTATATTGTCCATATTTAGGAATTGTATATTTGTATATATACCTCTCATTATCAATGAAAATATTCAAGGGATTATTTCTTTCAATATCGGTAGCCACTTTTGCTTCTTTATTTTAAGTGTTGTACTTAAACGGTCTGAAGTTCGGGTACAACTAGGGGTGGGCGTTCGATATTCGGTTCGATATTTTCAAAGTTCAGATTCGATAATCGGTTCGATATTTTCAAAGTTCAAATTCGATAATCGGTAATTGAAAGTAGATGTCAAATACCGAACTTTCAAACTTCAGTTCGATAATTCGATAATCAATAAATCAAACTTCGATTTAATTTGGTATTCGTTAATACTATATTAAGTCGAGTTCATTGTATTACATCAATGATTATTGTTGGAAATTAGCCTTTAGCGGGGAGATGCGTCCACCCATCTTTGATGAATTAAACACTAGTGTTCCGTATGTTGGAGACCTCGTCTCTTTACACATGCATGATCTACGAAGTGAGTAGATGACCGTAGGGCCAAGAATCGTCTAATTTCGTTAAGAAATGAAAGAGATATTGGTCCACGAAGTAAGGTGTTTGAGACATGGAAATGTGGTGTGGGACAAATCTACCACATCGGCGGGAATATGAAGAATTGCTCTCTATATAAGTCTCTAATTGGTAAAGGGTTTAGGACCCCAAGGGGTATCCCATGTGTTTAAAGGAGGGAAGACCTAGATGTGCTTGGGTTCAAGGCTAAGCCCACAAGCGCGCCGCCGCCCCCCGCCCCGTCCGGTTCCGGGTTCACGGGTTCACGGGTCGTGAGGCTGTGGGGCTGTCTAATATTATCTTTTTGGACCAGAGAACTCTGCCAGATGTACAGTTTGATCCCTGAAGTTTTATATGTACAGTTTGGACCAGAATTCGTTCATATGTATAGTTTGGTCCCTGAAGTTTCAATATTTACAGTTTGGTCCCCAGAATTTCTGGAGACTTTTTCAGCCTACCGTTGGGACTGTTTTTTGAGGCATTAATCAGCCATTACTTGGCTGATTAACTCCTCCATTAACAGCCCATTACTTGGGCAGACTTTCAATGGCCATTAACAGCCATTACTTGGTTGTTTTAATGCCCTCCTAATGGCCATTAACAGTCATGTTTTGGCAGTTGGACAGCCCCTTCTCCTTGCTATATATTGAGCTTCATTTGGCTCAAAACAACAAGCAAGAAACAGGCAGAAACATAAACGAAAATACAGTGAGAAACAGGCTAGAAAATACACGAAAAAGACAGCACAAAACCGCTGAAAAACAGTAAAACAAAGACTGAAACACAAAGAAAATAGACGAACTTGATGACCAAAATCGCTGGAAAAACAGTGAAGAAAAGTGGCTGAAAATCAGTCAAAAACAGTGACCAAACCCTCACGCATACACAAGATATACACTATAGAGACACACTATATACACAGAGACAAAAGAGAAGAGTAGAGAGAAACTCTTCCTTCCTATTCCATATCTTCAGCAAGTCGAGTCATATTTGTTTTCTTCGACAGGCTCAACCTATTGGCTTTGTAGTGTTGAGATTAAAGTGTTGTTTTATCTTGAGAGACTATTGCCCGCTAACGTAAAAGCATATATACGGTACAATCTTGTCTTAAGGATAGAGGGCTATCCTCGACTCAACACACAACGTTGTAACCATCCAGATTTAGTTGTTTCTTGATTTCAGGTTATCAAGATTCAAGACACAACAAACTTGCGGCAGTTCTCAACATTGGCTTTGCAAGGTGATCAAGATTCAAGACACAACACACATGCGGCAGTTTTGAAGATTGACCATTTATTTATCCTTTCGAACATTTGTAATAGTTATTACTTCCCGTACTACTTTATAAAGTACCATAGAAATCCCAACAATTATTTAATAAATTCCTTCAAGAATTGGTGAACTTCAGTTGAACTATATGGATAAAACGTTAAAATCCAAACAAGTTATCCATTTGTTAACTACAGAACAAATAGTAGAAGCATGTAATTAAGAGAGATATATAATATTGGAGTATAAGATTGCACTAAAAGCATTTTCTTCTCCTACCATTTCTCATGATCTTCCACTTACGTGTATCTAGTTGCTTACTGTAATCTCAAAATGCTAGTGGATCCGGGCAAGTCATCCATCTTTTTGCAAACTAGTATAATATTATTCAAACAAGCTTTTATGGGTCTGGGCTAATGGGCATGGTAATACACTAATATTAATATTTGACCTTTATTAAAAATTATATCGGTATTCGGTATTTATCGAATTATCGAACGATAAATTTATGTTTTCCAAATACCAAAATTATAAAAATCACTTTTGAATACCGTACCGAATACCAAATTATCGAAATTCTTGACTCGGTTCGATAATTCGATTTTCGGTGATTTATACCCAGTCCTAGGTGCAACAATTCAAACTTGTACCAGTAACTAAAAGTTGAGCTACAATAATCCAAATATCAGGCTATTGATCTTTGAACTATCAATGTTAAATTTGAACTACGATGAAAAATCTAATTTGCTTATTATCTCATTAAGAACTGAGTTTTCTTTGCTCTTTGTAAGTTATAGATAATTTTATCAGTATTTACTGTCAAATGTTATATTCTCTCCTGTTGTTTATATATAGTATATTATATGTGTCACTTCTGTTTTTTGTTGGAGTAAGTGCACAAATAACCATCTTTAAGGCTCACACTCAAAGAATCATCGAAATTTGAAAGACTTTAAAAGTTTAGCAGCCTCATAAACAACATTAAATATGCGTATCTAAAGTTTCTAACTTCAAACATTCATCTACCAAAACTTAATTTCAGACTTCAAGTCCATAAATGAAATTTGAAAGTAAGCTTTGGCAGAACCTAAACTTATATTCAAACGTCTGAAGTAGTTGTATTGGATTTTATCTATTTTATGAAGAACAATAAGACGATAACTTGAATTAAAAATCCCTTTAAAGTTATGGTATACATAACTGAAAGTCAAAAGCACGAAGATCTATTACGATTATTAGCGAAATCATATGAACAATTTTTGAATGTTTCGAAAAAGAATTGATGTCATATAAATTGAGAAAATGGCCAAATACCCCCAAACGTATGCCTGAATTTCCAATTGCACACCTTTTTTATGCGAGAATCCTATCAATCCTTGGATTAATTTAAAATGTAATATTTTACTCCTTAAATGATGAGGTGACATGAGGTGGCAAAGAAAGTGTATTTCACTCTTTCAAAGAGGGCGAGAAGCAAAAATAAATTATTATAATTTTATTTTTATAAGTATTTTTTTGATTTTTTAGAGTCTTCCCCTTCCATTTTCATTTTCATTTTATTCAATATCGGATACTATCACTATTCACACAGAAATGCCTTCTCCATTACATATCATCACCTCCACAACTATCGTCGTCGTTGCCGTTATCCACCAGCACTGAGATCATCTATCAATCCTTTTTTTAGTAGTTGAGTGTTCTTCGTGAAATCGTCAATCACCGGAAAAAGACGTGTCTAGAACCGACTGAAAGTACTCCCCTTCGGATCTAACTAAGGTTGTCCAGTGGGCCGGGTCAGCCCGATCCCGACCCGTCCCGACCCCGATCCCCTTAAAAAAATGGTGTCGGGATTCGAAATCGGGACGGGACCTGGGCTCGTCTCGCCCGGGCCCGTCCCCCTTCGACCCACCCCTCCTCGACCCCGTCCCGACCCCCCTCCCCCTTTGCAAAACTAATTGTTGCAACAACGACCAAATTTAGATTTTGGTCGTTGTGCAACGGTTCCAACGACCAATTTTGCCCCCCACCCCATCTACCCCATTAATATTTATTTTTAACCCCTAAGTTAGTATATTTATACTTAACCCAATTTTCCAACTATAAATATCTCATTTTCTCTCACAAATCTTCCTACAATCTCTCAATATATCTCTCTACAAGTCTACATTGCCTACTAAATTTTTTTTATTTGCTCATTTGTATAATTATATCAATGTTCAAAAAATGGGACTGAAGATGACAACTAGCTTGAGGATCATCCATCGAGCAAAGTTTTAATTTTCAACCTTGATTACACGTCGACGTTACGTCAGCGTTTGGTACCTTCGTTCCCTCTTTAAATTATTATTGTTACTTTATTTTAATTATCACAATTAATTTCATTATCTTTAGTTATTTATTTGCATAACTAAAATGAAAGGATTTAGACGTATGATTAAGGGTAAGTGTGCTTCTTCTAGTTGGGGTAACAAATGCATGAGTACTTCTTCTGGTCATCCTATTCATAGTCAGGATGATTTGATTGATTACACTCATATAGATAAAACTGATTTTTTTAATGATATATCATTAGATGATGAGATATATTATGCAACTGAACCAGACTTTAATTTAGACAATAATCTAGATGACACATCCACTAGTGCACCTCAACCTCAGACTGAGTCTCAACCTCAAACTAGAACGCCTCCTATTTCCCCTAACATGAGTCGAGGCACTACACAACGAAAATTAAAATCAACTGCATGTGATATTTTTGATAGGCACCAAGAGAATCAAGTAGTTAGATGTAAAATTTGTAAAAATGTTTATAAATTTAAAATCGAAAAAGGTCAGGATGGGACATGAGGTTTATTGAGACATGTACGAGGCTTTCACAAAGCTAGGTGAGATGAATACGAGGCTACAAGGTCGGGTGCGTCAATGCGCTCTGAGTCGGGACAAAGTTCACATAGTGTCCCGGACCAAGTACATGGTCAAATTAACCCGACGACGGGGGAATTGTAGGTCCTAAATACGATAAACACAGAGATAGGAAATCAATAGCAAAATTAGTTGCGGTGGAGGGTTTGCCTTTTGTATTTCCTTATTCTCTTGGTTGTATTCATTACATTAGAGAAATGTATAATTCTGCTTTTAACGGTTTCCCTAGATCAACTGTTAAGAGAGACGTTTTTAAATTTGCACATGAATATCAACAATATTTACTTTATGCATTATATCATTTTCCTGGCAAAGTATCTATCACTTCTGATATAGGCCGTAGTACTAACGACAATGATTATTTAACTGTAACATATTATTGAATAAATCATAATTGGTCTATGCAAAAACGTATTTTAGCATATAGATATATTGATGATAGGCACACTGAAAATTTTATTGCACAAAATATTCATGAAGTTTGCGATTATTATGGTATAACTGATAAAATAACGATTGTTACGTTAGATAATGATTCTTCTAATAATTATGTTGTGAGACTTTTAAAAGATCTATTAACTCCATCTTTTCCTTATCATTTTCATATAAAACATGTGTGTCATATTTATAACTTAGTTGTAAATGATGGTCTATCACTTTTTGAAGACATTCTTAATAAAATATAATTTGTTATAAACTTTATTTTTAGAAGTAATAAAATACAAAGAAAAAAAGAATATAAAAAAACTTATCACGATTGTAGATTACCTTTTAGAAAAATTCTTGAAAAAGTAGCGACTACGTGAAATTCTCTATATGAACAACTACTTGTAACTTACGATTATAGAAGACCTATAACTTTATTTTTTAACCCTCATAATCGAAATCCAACTGATATTCTTGTAGATAATGATTGAGAAATTTTTTTCAGAACTTATTAGATTTTTAGAGAAATTTTTTAAGCAACTAAAGAATTTTCTAGTATATATCATCCTACTATTTCAACTATGTTATTTTATATAGCTCTAATATTTTTGTTACTTAATGAGTATATGAAAAAATCATCTTATAAGGCACATATTAAAAAATATTTAGCAAATTAAAAAAATATATTTTTCCTATTCCCACTATTTATATTATTGGTGATGTATTAAATACGACTATTAAAATAGACAGTTGTAAAACACTTATTGAAACTATTTATGCTTGTATAGCAATAGTTCCACCTCCAACTCCAAAAAATCCAAATGAACAACCACCTAAGGAACCAACTAAAGAAGAAGTTTTGTCTAGTATACACGATGAATGCAAAAAAGTATATACGCATTACCAACAAGAAAGTGCTAGCAACTAACCGGCTTCTATACCATCTTCTTCTTCAATACAACCTTATAAAAGACATGTTGTTTATGCGGCTAGTATTGAAAGCCTTAGAAATAGAATGTTTAATGATTCCACTGCTAATCAAGTTAGCGAGTTTGATGTTTTTGTTTTGCAGGGTGTTGTACCGTACCAAACAGTTCTCAATGAAGAATGATGTGAAGACTTACTTAAATACTGCAGGGAAAATGAGAAGACATTCTTAATACTAGCAAAGATGACCCGAGATGTGTTGAACATTCAAGTGTCATCACATCGTCTGAAAGCGTTTTTTCTGCCAGAAGATTTCAAATAGGAGATCACATACACTCATTAGCGGGAGACAACTTGGAGATTACAGTTATATTCAGAGATTGGATACGAGCGGAGCATAAAAGGTGCGGTCAACCAGAGATCAACGAAGAAGAAGATTTAAACTACAATGAAATCTTGTCCGAGTGAACTGGAGGTGACGTCGACCAATTTGACCAATAAATTTCAATTACAACCGAAGAACCACAAGACATTGTGAAGAAATTAGAAAAGGTGTTTATAACTATGTAATTTTTTTAATTGCAATTTTACTATGTGATTTGCAACTTTTGAACAACACCACAAAGTTGCAATTTTGAAATTATATTACAAAAAAATAATACTTCTATTAAATAATATAAGAGGCACAAAAAAGGTTTTAGGATATTTTTATTACACTATCTTGTTCAATTATTTAAATGTTTATATTCACAGTTTTTTTGAAATTAAGTGTCTAAAAAATAGAATCACGGACCCGACTCGACCCGATCCCGCCCCGCCAACACCGATCATCTTTTCCGGCGGGATAAGGGACGGGACGGGACGGGACATCAGCCTGTCCCGCCAGTCCCAGCCCTTCGGAGAGCCGATGCCAACCCTTTTCCCAGTCCCGCCGGGACTCGCCCCACCCCGCCCCGAACCCGGCCCCTTGGACAACCCTAGATCTAACCCATAAACCAACTTTCTCAATCTTCACCAAAACAAACAGGACCAATCCCCTCCAATCACCAATTTACCAAAGCTCCAACTTTCTTGAACTAAAATAATCTATGAAATAGAAAATAAACACTAAATCATTTGATGAAATGAAGATAAAGATGATGAGCAGAGCTACAAATGGGATAAAGATGGGGCAAACAACTATAAATAACAAAGAAGGGGTAGCCCACAATTAATCTTTTTCTATATAGGAGCATTTATGTAAACATCCCAAACAAAAGTCAGAGACAACAATAGAGTTGTCAAAATTAATGGAGTTCACCGGATCTCCTCTCTTCCGACAAGAATCGTCAGATCCGGACTTTAATCAAACGGGCTTATTTCCCCTGAAAAGTGACGAGAGACACGGAGACAGCGAAGGCAGTTTTGCTAAAATTTTGGTGAGATTTAATATCATCAGATTCTGTTTGACCAACGGGAGGCGCACGAAAAATATAAGAGAGGAAGAGAGAGAGAGAAACTAAGGGGGAATCATACCCGTACTGTGGTAACCGATGGAGTGACCGTCGGTGGTCTGTTCATTAAGGGGTGTGGTGGAGTGGGGATTGTTAGTTGGGTCATGTTAAAGAGAAAGGAGGAAGAGAGAGAAAATTATAAAAAGAATAAGAAATAAATATATATATATATTTTTTTTATTAATTGCACAATTGGCAAGCGTGCACCTCACTCTCCAATACATAGCTGGGATTAACATTTTAGGAAGCAAACTATTTCATTTTAAATTAGTTCAGCAGGGTACCCCGTATAAAAGGGTGTGTAGTTGATAATCCAGACATACGTTGGGGGCGTATGACCATTTTCTCCATATAAATTTATAAGTATAAAGTAAGGCTGGCCAACGGGGCG
This sequence comes from Anisodus acutangulus, assembly GCA_029783415.1. NCBI lineage: Eukaryota > Viridiplantae > Streptophyta > Magnoliopsida > Solanales > Solanaceae > Anisodus > Anisodus acutangulus. The sequence continues at coordinate 21,678,212 of CM056506.1, read as the reverse complement.
GGTCGGCCCGGTCCCGACCCGATCCCGCCCCTACCCCGCTATTAAAAATATATATATTCAGTAACATGACTAAAACTGGGACTGGACCTCGGCTAGTCCCACGGGTCTGCCCACTTCTGATCGCCACCAGACCCGCCTTCGCCTCGATACCCCCCCTTTGCACAAAATAGTCGTTGTACAACGACCATTTTATGTTTTGGCCGTTGTGCAACGACCATTTTTGGCTTCCCCCTCCCCCAACCCCCTCTACCCCCTTAATATTTATTTTTAACCCATAAGTTATTATATTTACACTTTAACCCAATTTTCCAACTATAAATACATCATTTTCTCTTCATATTTCTCACAAATCTTCCTGCAGTCTGTCTAATCTCTCAATCTATCTCTCTACAAGTCTACATTGTGTACTAAATATTTAATTTTATTTATTCATTTAGGAGTGAAGTTGGCAACTAGCTTGAGGGTCATTCATCGAGCAAAGTTTCAATTTTCAACCTCTAGATTATACGTCGACGTTACGTCGACGTTTGGTACATTCGTTCCTTCATTAAATTGTTATTGTTTCTTTATTTTAATTAGCGCACGTAATTTCATTATCTTTAACTATTTATTAGCATAATTAAAATGGAAGGACTCATATGTATGTTTAAGGGTAAGGGTAAGACTTCATCTAGTAGGGGTAACAAGGGAATATGTACGCCTTCTAGTCATCATATTCCTAGACATGATGATTTTGTTGATATTTCACATTTTCCTGAAATACCATTAAATTTAGACGAGGAGATATTTTCTGAAACTCAACAAGACTTTAATTTAGAAGATAATCTAGATGACACACCACTTGATCTAGATGACACACCGACTAATCTAGATGACACACCCACTAGTGCACCTCCAACTAGAACGCCTCTTATTCTCCCTAGTATGAGACGAGGCCCACCACAATAAAAATTAAAATCAGATGCATGAATGTTTTTTGATAGGGACGTAGAGCATCAAGTAGTTAGATGTCAAATTTGTAAAAATGTTTTAAATTTAAAATGGGAAAAGGTCAGGGTAGTACATGAGGTTTATTGAGACACATAAAAAACTTTCACCAAACTAGGTGGAATCAACACATGGCTTAAAAATCAGGTGCGCCAGTGCCTTCTCAGTCGGGCTCGGGACAAGGTTCACATACTATCCCGGACCAAGTACACGGTCAAATTAACCCTATGACGGGGGAAATTGTAGGCCCTAAATATGATAAAAATAGAGATAGGGAAGCAATAGCAAAATTAGTTGATGTGGAGGGTTTTCCTTTTTCATTTTCTTCCTCTCCCGATTTTATTAATTATATTAGAGATATGTATAATCATGTTTTTAACGGTTTTCCTAGATCAACTGTTAAGATAGATGTATTTAAATTTGCACATGAATATCAACAGTATTAACGTTATTCCTTATGTCATTTTCCTGGTAAAGTATCTATCACGTCTGATATAGGCCGTAGTACTAACGACCGTGATTATTTAACGGTGACCTGTCATTAGATAGATTATAAATGGTCTATACAAAAACGTATTTTAGCGTATAGATATATAGATGATAGGCACACTGGTACTTTATTGCAAAAAATATTCATCAAGTTTGCGATTATTACAGAATAACTGATAAAATTATGACTATTACATTAGAATAACGTTTCTTCTAATAATTATGCTATTACAATTTTAAAAAAATCTTTTAACTCCATCTTTTTAAAATCATTTTCATATAAAATGTGCATGTCATATATATAACTTAGTTGTAAAGGATGATCTAACACTTTTTGCAGACATTCTTAATAAACTACAATTTGCTATAAACTTTATTTTTAAAAGTAATAGAATACAACGAAAAAAATATTATAAAAACTTGTCACGATTGCGGACTACCTTATAGAAAATTCTCGAAGAAGTAACCACTAGGTGGAATTCTTTATACGAGCAACTACTTGTTGCTTATGACTATAGAAGACTTATAACTTTATTTTTTAACACCCATAATCGAAATCCAATTGATATGGAGGTAGATAGCGATTGGGAATTTTTTTCCAGAACTTATTGTATTTCTAGAGAATTTTTTTCAAACAACAAAAGAATTTTCCGGTATATATTATCCTAATATTTCAACTATGTTGTTTTATATAGCTCTAATATTTTTACTGCTTAGTGAATATATGAAAAAATCAGTTTATAAGGCAGCTATTAAAAATGTTTATCAAAATAAAAAAATATTCTATTCCTATTCCCACTATTTATATTATTGGTGTTGTATTAAATTCGACTATTAAAATAGACGGTTGTAAAACACTTATTTAAACTATTTATTATTGTGTAGCAGTACTTCCACCTCCAACTCCAAAAAATCCAAATGACCCACCACATGTTGAAAGATGAATGCAAAAAAGTATATAGGTATTACCAACAAGAAAGTGCTAGCAATCAACCAGCTTCCATACCATCTTCTTCTTCTTCTTCTTCTTCTTCAACACAACCTAAAAAAAGACATGATGTTTCTGCGACTAGTATTGAAACCCTTAGAAATATAATATTTAGTGGTAACACATTAACCAAGTTAGCGAGTTTGATATTTTTGTTATTCAGGGTGTTGTACAGTACCAAACAGTTCTCAATGAAGAAGGAAGTGAAGACTTGCTGAAATATTGGAGGGAGAATGAGAAGACATTTCTGACACTGTCAAAGATGGCCCGAGATGTGTTGAACATTCAAGAGTCATCAACAACGTATGAAAGTGCTTTTTATGCCGGCAGATTTCAAATAGGAGAGCACATACACTCATTAGCGGGGGCATCTTGGAGATTGCAGTATTATTCAGAGATTGGATACGAGCGGAGCGGAGAAGGTACGGTCAACCGGAGATCAATGAAGAAGAAGATGAAAACTACAATGAAATCTTATCCGACGGAGGTAGAAGCTACGTTGAGCAATTTGACCAACAAATACCAATTCCAACCGAAAAACCACAAGAAATTATAAAGAAACTAGAAAAAATATTTTTAAATTATAATTTTACTATGTTATTTGCAACTTTCAAGTTTCAACACCACAAAGTTGTAATTTTGACAATTGTATTACAAAAAATAATATTTCTATTAAATAATATAAGAGACACAAAAACAACATTGGAATGTTTTTATTACACTATATTGTTAAATTATTCATTATTGAGTTATTTATATATGTTATTTTTTAAAAGTAAGTGCAAAAAAAAAATGGAAACCCGACCCCGCCCCGACCCAATAAATATCGGGCCCCTTTTCCGATGGGATCGGGATCGGGACTGGGACGGAACACTGGAAGAACCCGCCAGTCCCGTCCCGGTGCCGGTCCCGCCCTACCCCCTGTCCCGTCGGGTCCCGTCCCGCCGGGACCCTCCCCGTCCCGAACCCGTCCCGTTGACCAGCAAATATATATCCCTTGTAGAATGTGGATGTGGCCACATTTTGTGTTGTACGAGTTGATGTGATATATTTCATTTCTCCAAGGGCACATTATATACTCGTGACAACGCAATCAACTTGTTTATAGAGCATGCAACTTAAATGACTCAAAAAATGGGTTTTTCATTCAAAATACCCCCCAAAAAATATGGTACATTAATGTCTTTTCCGCAAAAAATTCATGCGCACCGTTAAGTCATATTACGCAGGAATTTGTGTGCGCAATAGGTACTTTTCATAAACCCATAGATCTTTCCCCATCGATCCCCCCACTGCCCCATTTTTAAAATACAAAAACGTCATTAGAGGCCAAGATCCGAGGTCCCACATACCAAAAATATCATTTTTTGTTTTTATTTCAACCCGAAAGTTAATATTCTCGGTATATTCAAGTCAAGGAACAATAATCGAAGCTCGGATTTCGGAATAAAGCGACGTAGAAGTCGATTACAAAACTCAAAAAACAAGCTTCAATCTCATTTTTTACTATGAACTTTCGAATTACATTGTTAAATATATTATTATCTTAAGCATGATTAATGTTTAATTTCTTGAATTTCAAAAAATTATTGTTTTTCGCCCAAATTTGTGCGTAATAGAGGCTGCGTAACCACTGTTTTGAAGCCCTTTTTTTTAAATTTATTGTTTGGTTGTTTATTAGTTAACTAATTGTTAATTAGTTGTTTAGTTGTTAATTACTTAATTGTTATCCTAATTAGTTTAGTTGTTTAGTTGCTTAGGAGATTAGTTGTTTATCCTAAGCATGAATAAGTGTTAATTACTTAATAATCTCCTAATTGTTAATTAGTGTTTAATGGGTTCTTAATTATTTGATTAGACATAATATACTAATCTCCTAATAATATTTTTATTTATTAATTATGTAATTCTTAATTTATTTATTTATAAAAAAATTAAATCCATGTTAATTATTAATGTGCTAATTAATTATCTAATTAATTATCAATTATTAATTAGAAATAGTTAATCCTTAGTTTAGGCTTGAACATCGCTAGTTCAAGACGGAACATCATTAGTTTATGATTAAAAATATTATTAATATTATATTATATTATATTAGTTAATTATAGTTAGTATAATAATTAATTAGAAATTATTAATTAGAAATAGTTAATCCTTAGTCAAAGATGAAACAACATTAGTTTATGATGAAAATTATCATTAATATTGTATTAGTTAGTTAATTGTAGTTAGTATAATGATTAATTAAAAATATTAATTAGAAATAGTTAATCCTTAGTCTAAGATTAAACAACATTAGTTTATGATTAAAAATATCATTAATATTATATTGGTTAGTTTTTCGATAAAAGATTACATAATTAATATTATATGTTAATGATTAACATAAAAATTATTAATACAAATATGACAACTCCATGGATCCCAACGTTCATCCGAGGGCCCTTCGATATACTTTATCGGGGCGGTATCTATCATTGTGTCGTTGTTGGTCGGGTATAACATGATGGGGCTCTTGTGACAACCATGGTTGAGCGATGGCGACTAGAGACCCACACATTTCATCTCCACATTGGTGAGGCCACTATCACGCTTCAGGATGTGGAGGTCATGTGTGGACTACATGTAAATGAACACCCATTATACATTGAGGAGCTTCAGCCACCGTCGTCATATCGGAAGGAGTTGACTAGGCTCACTGATTACGTGCCTCAGCCATTGATATACATGGACAAATTCGGATGTTGATGAATGCCCTCTTTACTCACTTGCGCCTCTTAGACTTAGACCATCCTATTACAGACGGTACACCTCAGGTGGATGTCGATCGTTTTACCCGTCTGTACTTACTCATCATATTCGGGGACAACATATTCCCAAACACATCGGGTTCTCATGTGAGCTTAAAATATTTGCTATTTCTGAAGGATCTGGGCGGGTTGGGATGTTATAGCTGGGGCGCTGCTGTTCTGGCTCACCTGTATCGATCATTATGTCAAGCATCTATAGTCGATAAAACGAATGTCTCTGGATTTCACGTGCTCCTCCAGGTAATATATTTAAGTGTGTGTAATTTTATTCTAAATATAGCTTTTTGAAACGACGACTAATAAAACATTTTTAATGACCCTTTCAGATATGGGTGTGGTATAGGATGAGTCCTTTTTAGCCCGTAGCTGTGCACCCTCAGCCTGACTTCATTGCTGATGACATGTCCTACACGCGGAGATGGACGGGAGGCGTAATCCGAGATGTGAATACGCACCACAGACTTCTTCCGTTCAGGGATCAAAAAGGGTGGGGCTAGAGGGGCTGGTGGCTGAGGTGGTGGCGATAAAGGCCTCCGTCTAGTAGATGAGCCTGATGAGCATGCTACTATTCATGTTTCAGCCCAGCAACATCCGTTGGCTTCAGAGCTCTCATCGACTTCAAAGCGTCTGACGACTTCTTACCGACCGTCGACACATGTATATACGTCGGCGCAACTATATTCATATCACATAGACTGGTAACAGTAGAGGCATCAGTGTCTGTGCAGTCGCCAGTTCGTGATCCACAAGGCGAGCGACTAGTTCGTGATCTACAGGGTGGCAAAGAGCTGGAGTACGACGACACATTCATGGACTTCAACTTGTTTCAGAGCCTAAATGTAAGTATTTAAAGTAATTATTTTAATAAATTAAAATACCTTATACTGATTATTTAATAATTTTCCATATCTTAGGATCCAGCTCTAGCTACGACGCCATCTATAGCTCCAACTACGGGGCCCGCTTAGAAGCCCATTCAGGAGATCGCTGAGGACCCAGCTCATAAGCCATCTGAGGAGTCCTCTCAAGAGCCCTCTTAGGAGTCTGTCGACACACAAGTTTAATTTTTTACCAAAAGATAATGTATTAATTAAATGTAAATTAAAATTAATACTAAGTGTTTATATATTATTTCATGTTCATCCTTCAGCGCCTGTGGATCTGTCTCTACATGAGGACGATGTTGATGATTTTGACCCTACTGATCCAGACAGATTGGTACCGGTCGTGCCCGTTAGAGACGGTCAGGTGCACGCCATGGCCCGGACACCGAAGAAGGACAACAAAGAAAAAAGGGTGGTGGATGATCATGGCTTGTAGCGTCCTTCAATTAGGAGGAGAAGGGATGAAGATGATGGTGGTGGTAGGGATCGCCTTAGGCATAAGGTTACTCTAAAGGCTCCCAAATGCGAGATCCATTAGAGATTGTGTATATGTAAATAAATTGTAGAATTTATGTTAATATTATATTTTTTTCGTATTATTTTCTTAATGATAATTAGTTATTTTAGTCTTTATTATTGTTTATTAATAACTCGTGCGGCGTCCTAAATTAATTATGAAAAAAATCTCGACATATTCGAAATAAAGTAATGCCTTGACTAAATAATAAAACGATTAAATCAAAATCTTATAAAATAAAATACTTAAACCTAATGATAACAAGTTTCCAAACAAAACCTACTTCGGAGCACTTTAAAAACCCTAAAACGACGATCCAAACGTTTATGTATACTTGATGTATTGAGCCTACATTATTGTTTGCAGAAAAAGATATTAGGTTTTATTTAAAACATTGATATTTCAGAGTTTTGAGACATGATTAATCTTTGGTCAAAGTATGAAAAAAACGTGAATTTCAAAGTCTTGAAATTATACAAAGTGTGGGAAAAATAAAACTAACCCCTATTGCGCAGAAAATTCCTGCACAATAGGACTTAATTGTTGCCGTTACAGTTTAGTCATATTTCACATGAGTTTCCTAAACAAGGAGTCCACAACTTAAATGATCACAAAAGTGGGCTTTTGATCCAAAATAACCTAAAAAAATGTTATATAAATGTAACATTGTTGGGCACATTTTGAGCTAGTATTTGGCCCGGTAAGTTGAGACCAACCATGACAAACTATATACAATCTGCCAGAAATTTAAATGTCACATTTTTGACCAAAAATGAACATTGTTACATAATAAAACCAGATCATTTATGTACCTAAGTCCAGAAAAGGCCAAATATCAAGTGAACCAAATAGAGTCATTTCTCCTGCAGTCCACAGGTTCATAAAAAGCTCCCTAATTAATATCGTTAGTTCAACCAAAAAAAACAAAAGCGATCAAAATCAAAGTATTTGGTGTAGCAGATAATGAACTTTACTTGTTCGAATTTAAATATAATTAATATCTAATGTGAGTATCGGACAACGTGAGAAGAAAAGAAAGAAAAAGGAATATCATTAAAATACAGATACGCTAAGCAGCCTAGCTAACCTATTAACGACATTCCCCATCAACGAATATTGTGCAACCCAGTTTGAACTTTTTAGGACGGAGATATCTATGAAACAGTACCTATCAACTGCAATTCAATGCCTTTGATTCTACACATGGACGGAAATACTTAGATACCCCAACATTGTTCATTTCTCCTCTCTATCTCTCTTATATTTCCTTCATTTTCGAACCCAAAATTTGTATCACCTGGAACCTAATTTGGTTTCCATTCGTGATTTTTTATCTGAAGTACAGCAATCGGTACAGCTAAATTTTTTGTTGCTGAATTTGATTTATTTGACGAATTAACAATGGCGAACACTACCATTGCCGCTGGTCCTACATTTTCCTTGCAACATCGTGTCGCTGAGCGGCATCAAGTACTTGGAAGGGTTGGATTTAGTAATTTGCGGCAACACCAAAGACATACTCTGTGAGTATTATATCTCTGATCCGAGATCTGAACAGGATTTATATGCCTAATTCGTGTTTTAACTCGTTAATTGTGCTTTAATGTGTTGAATCTGAATTAGCTTATGTTTAACTGAAGCCCTAAGCATGGAAGATTTGAAGCTGTGGATTTATGTGATTGTGATTGTTCTGACAGAGTTTAAATAATTTGCATTTAGTTGATAATAGAAATAAATTTTGAAGTAGCTACAACAACAACAACTAGTTTGATTGGACTATATTAATCATTTATATCCGTTCTGCCACTGCCATACCAATAACTGCTAAAGATTAGTTTTTTTAATAAAAAAAGGTAAGTTCTTCCAACCCTGGTTATATATGTAAGGTCTTCTCAACACTTTTGCTTTTGATATGCTTTAGTAGGAAGAATATTATCTTCTCATACTCTGTCCCCGCTTTTACGTCATCAAGTCAAAACTTTGAGCATGTTTGCTGCTTTTGTTTAGTTATGTTGTTTATCATTATTTGTTTTGAGGGTTATTGAGTTATTGGTACATGCAAATGACCAATGATATAGGTTCTTTACACCAGCAGCGCCTGCTCTAAGGAGGAGATTTTATCCATCTATAGGCATATATCAGGTTGGGCAATCAGCTTCTGATGGAACCTTCAACAGCGTTGTGTGTTCCAGCACTGTTGAAGGTGCAGATAAGCTTTCAACGGATAAATCTCGAGTATCAAGGTAATGTAAAGAACCTCCTTCCGAATTTCTTCTCAAAACATTTTAATAAAAAGATTTGCTCAAGTGTAATTCTTGACAATTATCACGTGGCCTTTTTCCTTCTGATTTTCTTTTAAAGTTATTTTTCTATTAGTTAAACAAGTTTTTGCCACCTACTTTGATGTGTTTATATCCGTGGTGAAATATATTGAAATATGATTTACGTGTTCTTCCTGATGCTAAATCAAAAATTTTGAGAGATATTTCGTGTTCAAAGAATCTTGATGTGGTTTTCAAATTATGGTGCTCCATTGCACCAATTGGACAATTATACATTTGAGTTTCTAATGTTGCTGATTGGTTATGCCTTATTTGTCAATTGCAAGCAGTCACTAATGCTTGCATTAGGTTAGGCTGTCTACGTCACATCCCTTCGGGTGTGGCCCTTCCCCGGACCCTTCTAACACAGGATGCTTTGTGCGCTAGGCTGCCCTTTTTGTAAGATTATACTCATTTTTACAGATATGCAAGTGAAGTAGTCTTTTGCATTGTGGCTTAGTATCTTAAAGAACCTATGAAATAAGTTCCTTTGGAGTTGAAAACACAGCTAGACAAAGATTCGGAGCAGCAATACGAACAAAGCAGGGCACATGAAATTCTTTTGATTAGTAAGGACTGAAGAAGTTTGCACAAAATAAAAGATATTAACTTGACTAGTATGGATTGGACACCCTCAAATTGAGCTAGTGAGAAGGCAGAACAATGGTACCACTTCCAAATTGGATCTATATTTTGAGAAAACACAATTTTTTTGGTGGATACTTATGCCTGCTTGTAGAATCTGGCCTTTTATTTCTTCTTTGGGATTAATTTTCTTGTTTGCCAAAATGTGCCCGTGGAGGAAGTTATCAAGTTATGCCGATTTATAGCTCCCTCATTGGCTCCAACCGGAGAAAATGAAAAAGAATTGCCTTCTGGGTCGAGCTCGTCGCATGGAGCTTGCCTAGTGCGGGTTATCTCTTCTGCGTGGTTTGCGGGCTATTGCATAGCTGTGCGCACCGGAAGAGTAGCAGCTGCGGGTTCCCTTAAAAACACACACACATAAAGAAAGGGGGTAAAACGGCTCCAACTGGGTTCACTTCTTTCCATTTTTGTTATATTTGAGTGCCATCGTGGTGCATTTCATTAACATATTAAAAAAGAACTCCGATTTTCGACAAGCAGGCTCAAGTTTGTGTAAGAACTCCGATTTTCGACAAGCAGGCTCAAGTTTGTGTCAGAGCATTTCAGCTGAATCTGTGTTCCTTCATTCTTACCTTAATATTTTATTTGCTGTTCAGGCTAGTTAACAGGGGCTGCAAGCTAATAGGATGTGGCTCTGCAGTACCAGCTCTAAAAGTATCCAACGATGATCTTGCAAAAATAGTTGATACTAATGATGAATGGATATCTGTTCGGACAGGAATTCATAACCGTAGAGTTCTTGCAGGCAAGTGTTTCTTTGAATTGCTTGTTAACTGACCGGATTCTGTTGTATTATGTTCTAGCAGAAATAAGCAAAATAACACTTAAGCACCCTAGGGCTCTGGTCTAGTTGTAAGTGCGGGGCGCGTAATGTGTGGATTAGGCGCAAAAGCCTGGTATTTAAGTGGAAAAGGGTACAGTGGAGGGCCCATTATCCACCAAGTTTTGAACTGTGCATAAGGTGGCCTTGGGGGATTTGTCGGTTATAAAAAAAAATTAACTTAATCTCCATTTGGCAGGGCGCTGCATCTGAAAAGCAAGTAGCATGAGAAAATTCTTTTAGCCGTTGGTGAATAATTAGAAGTACATTTAGTTCTAGAGTTTTTATCAAAAAGCGCTTCGGTAGAAGCCTAAATTTAGAGATTTTGAAACTCCTTTTGGCATTTCGGTATCATCCTTTTGGAAATGGTAAAAGTTTTATTGGTAGAAGGTACCAAGATGGTACAAGTAGTACAATAACAAAGGAAATGCTGGTCAAAACATAAAGAACATAAAGACGACATCTACTGTTTGCCCCCTAGCAAATAAAAAAAATCCATACACTCATTTGTGCTACCAATAAGACTACCCTTACACCATAAGAAAAGATTCTGTAAACACTTGTTCTTGATTCTAGAATATGGTATCATTAGAAAGATAGTCCGCCCATTGTCAAATTTATAGTAATTCTAATTGAAATTAAGTTGTAAATGCCACAATAAATTTTCTTTGTAAAAAGATCCTACCAAACATCAAGCTTATTGCTATTAACTAGCACTATATGAAAAGTACCCAGCCAAAGCACTCCCAAGAGGGCCCTAGTGTGATGTGTGAATTGGATATGCTTTTTGTTTGATATATTTCCTTTCAGTCATTTCCTCAGAATTTGTGTGTTGATAAGGTAAAATGTTTTATTGATAAATCAGTACCAAGAGAGTACTGCAAAATGTTACAAAGTTCAAGATTACATCATCTGCGACATATACACAGAATCAAGCGGTTCCGTAAATTCAGACATACTAATCACAGTATTTTTTCTATGCCAGCAAAATAAATTTTGGAAACATCTAAACTTTATAGAGGCAATCATCTCCTTTCTTTCTTCTCAACATCTTCCGTTTCTCTCGCGCCACACTGTCCGTAGGATACATAACTCCAGATCTTCTTCAATCTTCTTTCCATTCTTTAATACTTCATTTTACTGTACACACTACATATTTAGTTCTCTTCTGATTAGATTGACATATTTCTATAGAATCAGAAAATTTTCAGGAATCATGATGTATCAGTGTTCTCTGCAATTTCCTTTCTTTGAATGTTTGTAGAACATAACCTTATTGTTTAATTATTCCAAAATAAAAGAGTCGACATTTAAATTTTTGTGGATACACACGAATGGCGTGGCAAAGATCAGCCACATGCATTAATTGGTGTGTAGTATAAATGATTTAAAATCAGAAAGGCCTTTTGTGAAATGGGGGTCAAATACTTCTATTCTTATTTAGATGGAAAAAGATGTATTAACTTTTCTGTATTTAATGTAAACCAGCCACAGTCTGATATGTGCTTTTACAGGCAAAGACAACTTAACAGATCTGGCTGCAGAGGCTGCAAGGAAAGCTCTTGACATGGCAGAGGTTGATCCTAATGATGTTGACCTAATTTTGCTATGCAGTTCAACTCCAGAGGACCTTTTTGGCAGTGCTCCCCAGGTATAATTTGCTAGAATAGTGTCATTATATTTCAAGCCGTGGAAACAGCCTATTGCAGAAATGCAAGGTAAGGCTGCGTACAACATACCCTTGTGGTCTGGCCCTCCCCGGACCCCGCGCATAGCGGGAGCTTAGTGCACCGGGATGCTCCTTTTAGTGTCATTATATTTCCATACAACCGATACTGCAACAAAATTTACCTTTCTAGTGGTATTGCCTGCACTCAGAAGACCATTCAGAAAGAACCTGTGATAGTGCTTTTCTTATTCCACACCCATAATATGAGTTAGCTAGAGTGAGAACATGGAATGCATTTCCATGGCGCTTTTGAGTTTAGACATATATTCTCTTTGCCTTTTGCTATATCCACTTCATAGAACATAATTTATGCGTAGCAATAGTTTCTTCTTGATGCTTTTCAATATAACAACTTACTTCATCAAAAAAATATAAATGAAGTGAATCTCATTCTTAGGCATATGATTGTACAATTCAATTAAGGGTGATTGACAACTTCTGAAATTAATTGTGTTTCATCAGAGGTGAAGTATAACTCTTTTATTTATTTTGGCATTGCTGTTATAATTGAGTGTCACCATGCATTTCCCCTGAAATTATGTGAAACAAAAGAAGTACACTGATGATGTGATCAGAGCTGTTAGTGTGGTGAGAGATTTGAGGTGTCCCCAAATTGAAATGGCATGCTATGGATGATCATCATCTTAGCATGTTTTCTTATAAGGTAAGGTAATTAGTGTGATAAAAGGTTGCTCCTCAGGAAATTTATTTGAACCTTCTCCCACCATCGTGCTCCTACATCAGACAGTCCATATAGAAGTTCAACTTTGAGCTAAATGCTTGGCTCATTTAATTGGTGAATCCTTCAGATTTGGTTTTGCTGGTCACAAGTGACTGGCCAGCAATTGTGTTGTTTCTGCTAATTTGTCTTTCTAGTTACTCGTGATAGATTTCTCTGTCCTGCAAAGAATGTGTTTACTTATTCAAGTTATTTTGGTTGTCTTTTTCAATGTAGTTATATCATGCATTTCCAACTGACTGAATTTTTAGTTCTGATTTCCCGAACTACTCATCCAAATTAATTAAGTCAGTGCTCCATCAAATTATACATTTAACTATGTTTTCTTCAGAATTTTCGTGGGGTCTCTATCCATTTTTATTTGGTACTTTTCTTTACTCAGATCCAAAAAGCTCTTGGCTGCAAAAACAATCCATTGGCTTTCGATATTACAGCTGCTTGTAGCGGGTTCATGTTGGGTTTGGTATCTGCTGCTTGCTATATCAGAGGTAGAATTTTGTAAAATTTTCTTTTTGATAATTAAATTCTTGTAAACTTTGCCATAGAGGGATTGAATGAACCAGGTAATCATCTTTTACTGGATATACCTTAAGTGATCTTTAATTGAGGTTAACCAATTTGCATTGTTGGACATTATTGAGCAAGGTTTGAATGATCAATTAGAGATGATTTAAGGCTTTGAAGACAACTGAACATACAGGGAGACAAAGATTATGACACTACTCAATCTCAATGAAAGAATAGTGTTTCTATCATAATACTGGTACTCTGGTAGTTATACTATGCGTGTGTCAGGGAGGGAGGGAGGGAGAAAGGGAAGAGCTACCATTTCCCACAAAGCTTGTTCTGATTACTTGACTTTCTTATTTTTATATCTCCTACCTAACATTAACTCCTTGACGAGTTTTCTTTAGGCAAATGTTTTATCACTTGTAAAATCTTATATGTAACTCAAGTGTTTCATCATTATTTTTGTAATTTCCCTCAAATGTCACGGGAGCTTCCAAACTTGCATTGGATGAATTAAAAATGTTTAACACTCTAGATGGACCAACTTTACAGTCCATGTTCCAGTAGAGAAAGATCAATTCTCTAGTTGAATCCGATCTGCATGTTTAATGTTTCTTGAGGATTTAGCAATAATCAATATTCCAGAAACACATCATAGCTTGTTCAGCAAGAATAGTGGAAACAACACTGACGGATGGCTACTTGGTCCAGCCTGTGGCTGCGTGGCCAGACTTCTTCCCTAAATGCTCCGGATCCTACCCAATGTTTTTTTCGGTAACCGAGATCCCCGAAAGGTCAATGGCGCACAGTTTGAAACTTCATGGATAATGGGCCTAGCCCTCTACCCTTCTCCACTTAAATACCGACCCCACCCAGTTTTTTTCCCGTCAAATCCGTTCTTTCTCAGTGCTGTGTTTTCACTTGAATTTGGACTTGTGCTTAAATATGGCTGATATGATGGTGGATTTTTCCTCTGCTTTCACCATTCAACTTCTAGGACCCAGCTCGGATTGTATAGTTCCATAGATGGTTCTAATACTTTCTGAAGTACAGATATGTTTCTTCTGCTCTAGAACTTCAAAGAATCAGATTTACCATGATACTGAGGAACTCTGAATCTAAGAGATTAGTGAATAAAGTACACGATCTCATTGAGAGAAACTATGTGAACAAAATTTAGAGTCGTCACTCGTCAGTTGCAAATCAAGACAAGCAAATGCCAGATATTTTTGATCAGTCGTTAGTTGCAAATTCTTTCTGGGTTATTGATGAACTCTCTTATTCTTAGCGTAGAGTGGTAAAACTGGAGGGAATCTTTAGTGTTCTTTACCTGATTGGAGATGTATGTCTCTTTAGTGAATGATCTTAAATGTTGTTAGTAAGTAAGTCTAACAAAGGCCTGATAACGTTCAGTCTCACAAGTTATGTGGAAAATATGATAGGTCATTATTGTCAAAACTTGAAAAGTAAAGTTGAGGTCATGCAATTTGTGGATACTGAAAAGTGAAAGACAAATAAGAGGGAAACTTAAAGCACTGGAAGAATTGGAAATATATGAGCGACGCTGAAAATTCCAACTTCTTAGATAAATCGTCTTTTGTGAAATATTATTGAATTGTCAATACCAGCATAACTACAATGTATTGATTTATTTATTTATATGCTCTTCTAAATATTGAAATTCCGCCGTGTTGCAGGTGGTGGTTTTAAAAACGTTCTTGTAATAGGAGCTGATGCTCTATCTCGCTATGTTGACTGGACAGATAGAGGGACTTGTATTCTCTTTGGTGATGCTGCTGGTGCTGTAGTGGTACAGGTATGATACAGGATAGTTTACGAATTAATTAGTGAATATGATTTTTAATTATTGCAGTTTTTCCAATGATTATCCTAAATTCTTTCCATAAAGTAAAACGAGGATGAATCATCTTTACTGGTTTAAGTACCTCGTAGATTCTTCTGTACTCTTCTTGCTGTCTAAATTGATGAAGTTCATGAAGTCTTTTTTTCTCCACCGGGGTTGAGATTGAGGTTAGGTTGGGGATCTCCACTGAATATGTATAAAATTAGAAAGGTCTCAGCCTTGTCACCGTTTGTGTTGGTTTGCATATTACGTGGGGCTGATTTACACAAATAAGCACATTTGTAGCCTTGTATTTAGAAGTTGACCACTTTTTCAAAATTAAACCAGTTATCTGAAGTTCGAGAGTGACCTGGTTTGAAGTTCAAAGTTCAAAACTACTATTCGGACCACGGGTCTAATTTTGAAAATGTGGTCAACTTCTTAATACAAGGGCACAAAATTGACCACCTGGTGTAGATATGTTGGTTTGAAGTGAGCCTGACACAATACATGTGTAGAACTTTTTCTTTCAAAGCTTAAAATTGGTTTTCTTAGTTTTGCTTTCGTATTTTGGGAGTTGTAGGTGCTATGCACTGAAGCAATTGAAATTACTCTTTGCTTCATGTTAAGTACTCTGACTTCATATCTCTCTTTTTTCTTATATTTTCTTAAAAAAACTTTTACTGTGAGATGTTTCCTATGTGTTGGCTTTTCTGACTCTTATTGGAATTTCTTATTCTTGAAATGCTTATCCATGAACCATGCTAATGGCTTTGGTCTAGTGGTGAGTAAAATGTGATGTGTGGATTAGGCGCATGTCACGTATTCGAACCCTGCCATAGACAAAAATCAAGTATTTAAGTGGAGAAGGGTAGAGGGACCAGCCCATTATCCACTGAGTTTCGAACTGTGTGCCACTACCCCTCAAGGATTTCTAGGTCATTAAAAAGAGCTGATTCGAGAACCTACTCAGCCGATTATTCACCCAAACATAGACATGAGCTTCACTGTCATATAATGGAAAATTTTGCCTGGTGTGCAGTCTAGAGGTCGAATCCTACACGGTGTTGTTGGTCCATTGCTCTGTGTTTACCATGATTAACAAATGAAAAGAAGAAACTGAAACTTGTTTCCGTAACCTTATGCTCTGCAGTCATTCTGAAACATTCATGTTGCAACTATAATTCCTTAAAAGAACCCATCCACATCGTACCTATGGGTATGACCAATGAAGTAACTCCCTATTTCTGTCCACCCCCCATCCCCCTCTCCAAGCGTAGTGGCCATCTTGGACAGCTTATTGTGTTACCTTCTCCCTCCAGATTTCTGGCCAACTAAGTAATTCCCTATTTCTTTATTAAATGTTAAAATCCACTTCTGCAAAGCTTAAGTCTACCTTTATATTTACACATCTTCTATTTGTACCAAAGAGACTACAAGTTCTAAACTAGGGTGATTGGGCAGAAGGAATTCCCGAAAATTGTGACAACGGATTATAAGATTGTTTGATCCGTTATTTTCTCCACTTCAGCTGGTAGTAAGTGGATTACCGGCATTTACCGCAAATAAAATTGTCTGAAAAGCCAAGGGGAGGACCAGAAAGGTTTGAACTTCCCAGGAATTGTGAGAAGGGTTGGTTGCAGTGATAGGAGCGTCACAAATGTGTGGAGGGAATGCTGATGGTGGAGTAAGAAATAATTATTATTTTGTTTGGAGAAAAGGACGGGTTAAAGGCAGTGGTTTGCGCTTGTGGGGCCAACCTTTTGAGCTGGCGGCTGGAGGTGCCTCAATTTTTCATGCCAGTAAGGTCATGCGTGGTCGGTGGGGTTGATGTCACTCATTTCCTATTTCCCTTTTTCTCTCTTAATTAGTTTAATCATCCAGCTAACCATGTCTTGGTTGGTGTATAAAGTTCGTGATAACCATGTGTTGGGTATTTATAGGTCAGACAAGTAGGTTAGAGAGTGACTCCCTTGGCTTGGTCTCAGTCAGCCAAGGATTTCTCATGATGTTGTCAGTGGTATATCTATCTGACCTGCAATTTGATTGGGTTTGGCATTAGGTTTGAAATGGTTAATTAAGAATCCCAACCTAACCCTCTTTTTAAAGTGATTCAACATACTAAATGTTATTTCTATTTGGTGTGTCCCAAGCCTAATCATCTGTGCACTAAGATGGATCACTGAGGGCAAGATCAGTATAGGCTCTATAATACCACTACCAAGTTGCCTGTTTGACATTTTTCACCTTGATGATGATTTGAAGGTGGCTAAGCAACGAAAGAACAGAGTCTGTTCCTGCACCTTTGCAAATTCAATAGACTAATTGGGTCTTCAACCAATCTAAGCTTCTTCACTATAATATACTCTTGATATACTTCATAGCTTAAAAGACAACATAGTTTCCTTAGTAAGAGGTGTGATGTATTTTCTCCCTTTTTAATTCATGTTCTTGAGGCCTTGTTACTTGTTCTATTGTTGCTAGTTCGTGACTGTGTTCAATGCTAATTTGCAAATATCAGTTTCTCAAAATTTATATAAATCCACACTTTTGTAGGCCTGTGATATTGGAGAAGATGGTTTATTTGGTTTTGACTTGCATAGTGATGGTGAAGGTCAAAGGTATAAATATTGTAATATTTAGGAAAAGTTCCCCTGCTTTAGTCTATAGAGGGTCCTAAATGTTTGTGTTCATATTCAGGCACTTGAATGCTTCAATCAAAGAGAATGAAACAGATCATGCATTGGGTACAAATGGTTCTGTTATTGATTTTCCACCAAAAGGTTCCTCTTATTCTTGCATCCAGATGAATGGTAAAGAAGTCTTTAGATTTGCTGTCCGTGTTGTGCCACAATCAATTGAAGCAGCTTTAGAGAACGCAGGTCTTCCTAGGTCCAAAATTGATTGGCTGCTTCTCCACCAGGTATGACTTTCTCTGTACAAGTTTGACTGAGTCAGTCATACCTAAATATGGATAATCACCCATTCTTAGAAGCTGTTGTATTTTTGACTGAATGAATATAATGAAATACATTTATGAATGATTAGTGACAAAATGCACTGATACTCATGAGTTCTCTAGTTCTATGTTTTTTCACAAAACTGATATTTGGTTAGTAAAAGGCCAGATCATGTTCGTAGGCAGCCAGGAGCAGTTGTTAACACGACGAAGTTTGGACTGTTAAACGAAGAAAGTACCTTGATTTAAAAAAAAACACTTTGACCTGAATATTGCCGGAATGATTGAATCACTAAACTTTAAGTATAATATTTTGTTCTCTCGGCCTACATTTTTTTTAGTATTAAGGAAATCATGGTTAGTGCTCCTATCATTATACTTCAGTTATATTGGATCAATTTTCCCCATATTAAACCTCAAACATGTCAAAAGTACATGTGCCTAAGGGATCGACCTTTACTTATATTACCATATAAATTCAGCTCTGCTATTACACTATATCCTATCAAACAAAGCATATGAGTCTGGATTAGAGTTAATTGACTAAGCTAGTGGATGAGTGATGATTGCCTGAGAAATGCAGGACGAAAGAACAAGTATACCAACCACAGAAGTTTGAACAAAATATACATAATTATGATGCTGCCAAGATAAGATAACAAGAGCACGGCTGTCCTACACCTTTCCCCCTGTTTTCTTTTTAATCCGAGTCGGAACAAAATATAGATAAAGATTATGCATATACTCATAAAAAAAAAGGATAAAGATTATGCATATATTCTCATTTTCAAGTTGCTTTAGTTACTTCGGTCAAAGTACACTTTGCCGCCTCATCCTTTGTAGGCGAGGCACATTATTTTTGAAATTCGTCTTCAACTCGCATATTTGTGGACCAAAGTGATCCCCATAAATTTCACATGCATCAGGAAATGAAGTGTGAAAAAGAAGTGTTTTCCTTTTAATCTTTTATATGCAATGTTCATCCTTGTCGTTTGTATCTACTAAACATTTTCTGAAAGAAACCAAAAAGGAGAATATAGAAGGACCAGAATAGTCGCCAAAATTTACCATGACTTGCCTGTTATGGGGACAAAGAAACACAAAATAGATTCTTTTAATGACGAATTGCAGGAGAGATTATAAACCATGAAGTGAAGGAAAAATGAAAAGGAGAGAAACAAAGGCGTAGGGGGACAGAAAATGATTTGTGTAGCACAAAATTGAGTATTTAGATTGAAGAAGATATAAGTAAAGAGTAGATAGAAGAACAATATGAGAAGAAAGAAAGAAAAGAGTAAGCTGCTTGTTGACAAAGCTGCAAACTGTCATGTGTTTGTAAAAGCACAATATGGTTATATTCCCGATTGCTTTATTAGCTTGACCCTTGATTAATATTTATGATGCACGATATTCTCTTTATCCAATTGCTTTATTGGCTTGTTTCTTATTGTATGACTGATACAGAAACTCTTTTCATGTTCAAGAACACGGGTAAATCTTTGAGCATTTTGAGTCTGACGTTCATTTTAAAAGATTTTCTTACAGTTTAATGGCAAATAAATCTTGAGATAATTCACTGAGTTTCTTAATGCTCCTTTCGAGTTATCATCCTGCATTGACTTCAGAGAAGCAACTTTCTGGCAATGTCTACATGCAGGCAAACCAAAGGATTATTGATGCAGTAGCAACGCGTTTGGAGGTGCCATCAGAACATGTCATATCAAATTTGGCGAATTATGGCAATACGAGTGCTGCATCGATACCGTTGGCACTGGATGAAGCTGTTCGAAGTGGGAAAGTGCAGGCAGGCCATGTCATTGCTGCTGCTGGATTTGGGGCTGGCCTTACTTGGGGCTCTGCAATACTCAGATGGGGATAAATGCTGCTGTGGAGTTTGGGGCTGGTTATCTGGATTCTGCAGTAATCGAATAGGGAAGAAACCTCTCAACATATGAATAGAGCTCAAACATGGAGGGAAAGAAGAAATGATAAGGTTGCATTTTCCTTATGCTTTTTTGTTTAGTTGTAGCTGATTGTGGTGTAGGCTTCAATGGAAGAATCCCTTTTTGGTCTCTCGTCGTGTCTGATTTTCTTATGT
Organism: Anisodus acutangulus; assembly: GCA_029783415.1. Classification (NCBI taxonomy): domain Eukaryota; kingdom Viridiplantae; phylum Streptophyta; class Magnoliopsida; order Solanales; family Solanaceae; genus Anisodus; species Anisodus acutangulus. Next base: position 21,657,870 of record CM056506.1, on the reverse strand, counting down.
ATTAATTTTTCCTAGCATCAATAAATTATCAACATTTTGCCCCATCTGAAGTTACTATTGAAGTGCATGTACCCTGCAGATTTTGGCTACAATTTCTGCTTACCCCCCCCCCCCCCCAGGCTCATGTCTTTCCAAGTTTGTTTACATTCAGATTCGATTTGAGACGCAAATTTGCATTGCATTCATGATATAACACTCCGTGGTTAGTTCCGTCTTCCGCATAGTGCTAAAAAAAGGGGGCTCGAGTCATCAAATTTTGATGCGTCAGATTTTAAGTAAACGTTATGCTTGACATAATAAAGAAACGTGTAACATGGAACAAGTGATAAGAATAACTTTCACTTGGTGAGAATTCGATTCCCACCTTATAGTCCCTTTTCCATTTCCACTTCACCCACGCCCAATATTTAAAAAAAAAAAAAATCTGTTTGGGTTGCATCACTTCCAAGTTTTGTTTTCAGATGTGAGATGGTGTCTATTATGCATTTATAAATTCAAACTTTGAAAAATTAGATTTTTAAATGAAAGTGAAGATATTTTATTTATTTCAGTGAAATTGACACATATTACCACTAAAAAAAAATTGCACCTAGTTAGCCAACCGGTAGCCAAGAAACAATTCTGCCAGTCCCAGATCTCTCAGTCGTCTTCGTCAAGCTCCAGTCACATTCAACCAGGTCATCTCCATTCAACAAATTCAGCAAAACTCGGCACTAAGACAATTGAGTTATATTCTTAACACTAAGGTAAAATTATGCTGTCTGAAACCAATAAACCCCAGCTATATCGACTTCCCAGTGACTGAAATATTTTAGGGATTGTTTTTGAGTGCGTATGATTGGAATTCATTCGAAATATCTGGAGTAGACTAGATACAAATTTTGCCAGATTGGAAACAATTTGGATTGATTTAATGTGAAATCACTGTAGCACCAACCCACTCGACGGGTAAAGTTAATGTGAAATCATTTTTTCCCCACGGATTGTCCTTCAAATGCACTGGTCTTTAATTTTTGGCCCTCATTTATGTGGTATTTACTTTTTTTTCCATGCTACTTACTTAATGAAAATATTCAAATCTGTTTGACTGTTTCGCAATACATAAAAAAGGACAGTCTGATGCGCAAAGCATCCCCATTAGTAGGGTCTGGGGAAGGGCCGCACCCAAAGGGTATGATGTAAGCATGCTAACCTAATGCAAACATTAATGACTGCTTCACAAGTCATAGTTTTTGTAATATTTCTATCTTTGAAAACTGAAATTTTGCGTCACTCACATAAATTCTGTAGGAATTAAATTATGCGACATAGTTTTGTAGTATTTCTTCAGATTGTATTGAATGTTAAAAATTATGCCTTGTCCGATATAATTTATGTGAATGTTATGATACATATTACAACCGAAGTTAAAAACGTAAATTATGCCATGCAAAAAAAGTAAAGGACCAAAATTAAAAATTACAAAATTTAGGGGAAAAACTAAAACCGCCTGAAATAAGGACATTTGTGGGAATGAGCTATGTGAAATTGCATGCGGGGGTTTATGAGGCTTTACATTTAGCCTCAAAGCCTAGCTTTCACAAGAGGTTCAAATTCTCAAGGTCGCCAATTCTCCCAAGCACTACAATTTCGTTTTGCTTCTTAACTTCGAGCAATTTTTTTTTTTTAAAAAAAACCTTAAATAGAGCAAATAATGTCATTTGGCGCTCCTTTTCATTGCTTTTTCTAAGGCGGGCCAGTGGACCGGGACGGCCTGACCCCGCCCCGACCCTGATTAGTATAAAAAAAAAATCGGTAGCGGGACTCGAACCGGGACGGGACAATGTCTCATCCCGAGCCCACCCCGATCCCGCCCGAAATCCCCCCCCCCCCTTTGCAAATATAACCGTTGC